>JAUIMM010000396.1:5797500-6397500 GCA_031769625.1 Taudactylus pleione
ACCTAGTGGAATGAGCCTTCAGAGAAGGAGGGACCGGTAGGCCTTCATGAAGATAAGCTTCAGAAATAGCCATACGGATCCAGGCTGCCAAAGTTTGCTTTGAAGCAGGCCAACCCTTTTTACAGAAGCCATAGAGGACAACAAAGCGTCCGACTTCCTAAACAAAGAAGTGCGGTCAACATAAGTCCTTAAGGCCCGCACAACATCCAAAGAGGCCTCACCCACGGAAAGACCCGGTGAGTTAAAGGCCGGAACAACTATTTCCTCGTTAACATGAAACTGGGAAACAACTTTGGGAAGAAACTCGGGCCGAGTGCGGAGCACTGCCCTGTTCCCATGAAAACCAAGAAAGGGGGTCTACAAGAAAGAGCCCCTAACTCAGAAACACGTCTGGCTGAAGCAACGGCCAGAAGGAAAACAGTCTTAGCTGTTAGCCATTTAACATCCACTGAGCCCAGTGGTTCAAACGGCGGTCCTTGGAGAGCCCTCAGGACCACAGCCAAATCCCAAGGCGCCACAGGTGGAACAAAGGGCGGCTGAATACGGAGAACACCTTGCATAAAGGTGCGCACATCCGGGATTGTAGCAATCCTACGGTGAAACCAGACAGATAGGGCCGAAACCTGTACCTTCAAAGAAGCAAGGCGAAGCCCATGATCTAGTCCCGCTTGCAGGAAGGCGAGAATCCGAGACAGACGAAACTCCCGCGGTGCATAACCTCTCGGTCGACACCACTGGAAGAACGTATGCCACACGCGATGGTATATCCTCGCGGAAGACGGTTTCCGAGCTCGTAACATGGTACGCACCACAGAGCTGGAAAACCCCCAGGACCTCAGCATGGCCATCTCAACAGCCACGCCGCCAAAGACAGCCGAGTCAGGTCCGGGTGAAGACAAGGACCCTGAGACAGAAGGTCCAGTCGTAGCGGCAACCGCAGAGGACTGTCCACGGACAGACCCTGAAGGTCTGAGAACCAGTGCCGTCTGGGCCACGCGGGAGCTATCAACAGGAACGTCCCTCCTTCCTGTTTGAATTTCCGGATTACCCGTGGAAGAAGGGAGACCGGAGGGAACAGGTATGCGAACCTGAATGTCCACCGGACGGACAGAGCATCCACCAGAGACGCCCCTTCGTCTCTTGTGCGAGACCCGTACACCGGCAACTTGTTGTTGTGCCGGGACGCCATGAGGTCGATTTCTGGAAGACCCCACCTGTCCACCAGTAGTTGAAAAACGTCCGGGTGCAGGGACCATTCCCCTGGATGAACGTCCTGGCGACTTAGAAAGTCCGCCTCCCAATTTAGCACTCCCGGGATGAAGACCGCTGATATGGCCGGAAGATTGCGCTCCGCCCAAACCAGGATCCGAGAGACCTCTACGAGAGCCGCCCGACTGCGAGTTCCTCCTTGCCTGTTTATGTAGGCCACGGTGGTAGCATTGTCCGACTGGACCTGCACCGGGTGACCCTGGAGAAACCGCTGTGCCTGCAGGAGAGCATTGAAGACCGCACGGAGTTCCAAGATATTTATTGGAAGCTCCGCTTCTGTCGGCGTCCACCTGCCCTGGACCAAGTGTGGACCCGAAACTGCTCCCCAGCCCCGAAGACTGGCGTCCATTGTCAACAGGACCCAATTTGGAACCCAGAACGGACGTCCCTTGTTGAGGTGGGTCGTCTTTAACCACCACGCAAGGGACAGGCGAACCTCCGGGGTGAGCACAATCGTCTGGAACTTCAGAGACTGAGGCAGCCCGTTCCACTTGGACAGGATCAGGTGCTGCAGAGGTCTGGAGTGAAACTGGGCGTATTCCACCATGTCGAACACCGACACCATGGAGCCCAGTAACCTCATCGCCGAGTGTAAGGACACCCGGCGGCTGTGCAGACAACTGCGCACCCTTGACTGTAAAGCAGAGATCTTGTCCTCCGTCACGAAGATCCTTTGCTGTCCCGAGTCCAATAAGGCTCCAAGATGCAGAATCCTCCGAGACGGGATTAGAGTGGACTTCTGCCAGTTGATTAGCCAGCCGTGCCGTTGCAGCAGTGCAATGGTCAGGTCCAAGTGGTGTAACAGGAGCTCTGGAGATCCTGCCACCAATAACAGGTCGTCCAAGTACGGCAACATGCGGACTCCTTGCAGCCGCAGAGAAGCCGCCATGACCGCCATAGCGTCCTGTATGTCCAATGACACCATGTAGTCCCCAGGTTCCAGCGCCAGAATGATGGACCGTAGGGTCTCCATCCGAAACTTCGGGACCCGCAAAGACTTGTTGAGTGCTTTGAGGTTGAGAATCGGACGATATGACCCATTGGGTTTCTGTACCAAAAATAGATTTGAATAGAAACCCTGGCCCCTCTGGGAGAATGGAACAGGCACTATAACTCCAGCCTGGAGCATAGTGTGCAATACCTTCCGCAGCTCCGTAACCTTGTTCCGGTCTGATGGTAGACCCGTGGTGAAGAATCGAGCCGGGGGGTCTGTGCCGGAAGGAGAGGGCGTACCCGTGAGAGACCACCTCCAGAACCCAAGTGTCTGTCGTAGTGAACGACCAACACCGGGAGAACTGCAGCAGGCGGCCTCCCACCCTGGGATCCCCCAAGGGGAGACCCGGACCGTCAGGCCGCAGGCTTGTCATCTGGCTTGGGGGCCGGACGTCTGGTACTCCATGCCTGTTTCCGGGGCTTGACCGATTTCTTAGGGCCAGCCTGTCGAGGAAACGACTGTGGTTTGGGCCTGCCCTGGGCCCTAGATGACCGAAAGGACGATGGTCCAGAACCAGAAGGAGCAGCGGCCGACGGGAGACAAGCAGATTTGGCTGCCGCCAGCGTGGCCACAATCTTATCCAGATCCGGACCGAAGAGAACTTCTCCGGTAAACGGCAACGCTTCCAGACCTTTCTTGGATCTGCGTCCGCCTTCCAGGATCGCAGCCACAAGGTGCGACGAGCAGCTACCGCTGCTGAAGAAATTCTAGACACCAGAGTACTAATGTCTAGAGCCGCCTCGTTGATGTAGGTGGCCGAATCACGGAGATTGCCAATCAACTCCGCCTGTTCAGCCGGACAGTCGGATTCAAAAGAAGCCTCTAATGAATCCGCCCAGCGCTCCATCGCTCTGGCAACCCAGCAAATGGCCATAGCCGGCCGTGCTGCCCCCCCTGCAAGGGAATAAGCGGACTTCAGGCAGATTTCTACCTTGCGGTCCGTAGCATCCTTAAGGGAGGACATGGATGGCATCGGCAATGTGGCACTACGGACAAGACGGGTCACGTGAGAATCCACCTGTGGAGGGGATTCCCACTTAGCAAAATAATTATCCGCGAACGGATAAGCCACCGCCAGGCGTCTCTGCGGCTGGTATCTTTTGCCAGGTTGTTTCCACGCCTCCTCTAAATGGTCCACCAACTGACCCGAAAGAGGAAAGACTGTGGCATCGCCCTTCACATCTTTGAAAAAGGCATACTTGGATTTAGCCGCTGGGGGAACTTCGTCCTCAATCACCAAGGCTGTGCGGACCGCCCGAATAAGTCCAGGAATATATACTTTGGACTTAGCATCAGCGTCCTTAGTATGGAGAGGTTCCTGATCGTAAGGATCCAGAATCTCCCCATCATCAGACGTCCCTTCGTCATCCTCATAAGGAGCGGACAGAGACGCCACCGGCCTTTTATGAGGCCGCATCACAGACTCCCCTTGCAACACATCCGACAAGTGCTGTACAGAACTCGTCAGGGAGTTAACCCACGCTGGCTCCTGAGAACCCGGGAGCGGGGAAATAGGGAGACTGTGGGGTACCACCAATTGTCGTGGGAACCCCTGCATGGGTGACGACACCACAGACTGCTGGGACAAACCCATCGGAGTAAACGCGGGCTGCGGAGCTAACTGGCCCACTAAAGCTGTTAACGCCTGAGCGAAACAAGCCCAGGGCGGCTCCTGTACCGGTGCTGTAACCGTAATAGGCCGCGCCATGGACAAACACTGCCGGCAAAGGCCCTCCGCGCTACCCTCCCCCTCCGCTAACGGTACTTTGCACGTGGTACACTGTAGCCGGAGGGGAAAATCACTTTCAGACATGATGGCACCATGTATGTGACCTCTCTCACCAATTAAGTATAAAATAGGCGAGAGACCACCCTGCAGCACCGCACCGCAAGGGCTTTAGCAGAAAGAACAGGGACAGTAATAAAGCTGACAGTTTAGAGAAGAAAAGTTACAGGCAGCGCTAGCACAGTCACATACAATGCAGAGAAATAACAATTCCTGCACTAACAGCGCTGATCACTCAACTACACAGACACAGGGCCTGGTAGGACACAGCGCTGCATACACAGACCTGAGCCACAGCGGAGGAGAGGTATGCGGGGGGACCCAGACCACGATGCTTCCTTCCAGACTTCCAGCAGCGTTCACCATGCGTTGCAGAGAAGATGGCCGCCGAGGAGCAGAGAGAAGCTGGCCTGGGGGAGGAGCGCTGACACAGGACCAGTCAGCACAGTGCAGAGAGGGCTGTGTGCAGCGGGGGAGGCGCCGGCTGTGAGACAGGGAAGGCGCGCTCCCCTGGCATGCATTTAACCCCTGGGACGCCGCAGCGCTACCGCGCTGCTGCGGTCCGCTGTCCCAGGGGGTAGTGGAAGCGCAGGTTGGTCGCCTGGCTCCACGCTGCAGCCAGTCCCCAGGGAGCCCCCTGCCTGGGGACTTAGGACCATGTGATCAGCGGGGACCCACCGCGGGACCCCGCTGCTTACCTCTGTCCCCCTTGAATCCGGCCATGGTCCGGAGCATCTGGGGTCACCGCTAGCTGTGACCCCAGACGCCCACCAGCATCCCCGGATCAGTACCGGCGTTCTGGTACCGGCGGGGTGTAGGGAAGACAGCATGGACGTCAGGACTGACTGTCCATGCTGTTCATCCAGATGTGCAGCCACCGCTGCATGAAGAAAAAGCTTCAGGGGCTCTTCTAGCCCCCACTCCAACAGGTGCACCCGACTCCGGCCGGGCACCAAACTAAACTGAGGTGCCTTGGCCCGGGGGCGGGGTATAGGAGGGGGACCTAGTGCATCCTGGGAGGCTGAAAGCTTAACTCTTTGGTGCCCTGCGACTGACGTCACACCTATACCCAAGGTATCCTGTGGATACCCTATGGACCCTGAAGTAGAAATACTAAACTTACACAACAGTACTTAAATACAATGTCTGCTACTACAATACCCGCATAAGTGAGTTTATTAGCAAAGAAATGATGAGCAAAGCAAGGTATGGTAATAAGTACACTCTGGGTTACCAATTTCCCAGAAGTCTATAGATATATGGGTATGAGTGTTATCAAGAATGACCTACATAATACATCTTTTTATAAAATACATTCTTCTGTTTTAAATAAAATAATTTAATTAAAATTAAATCCGGCCTCCACCTTTTCCCCTCACTAGCCGGCCAACACACTCCTTAGATCTTATTTTTCTATCATCCTCTAAAGGATACTGGGGCTAAGATGTTATAGAGACGTAGCTGGGTGCTTGGTCCAGAGTGTAAATATAGAGGACACATAATAAAGATGTTACCTTGGTCTTACCTTGTTCCTGGTGATGTTAGATGGTACACGTTCTGGTTTACAAGGGCCTCAGAGAACTGGTGGGCGATGTTCTGCCATATGAAAGTGCAGCAGGGCTCATGAAGGACTGCCAGGTGTAATTGGCAGCAGGCGGCTATATGCTGGTGTTAAATGAAAATTCCCGGAAAAGTTTCTGGTGGAAAAAACTTATTGGAGGGGCACAGGCTGATGTTGTACCTGACAGAAGATCGTCTAACGCCAGGTGCGGAAGTGACTTCTCAGATGGCTGTAGGGAGAAGAAATAGGAGACATGTATTTCATATAAAGAGTGAGAGGAAACACCCTTATATGTGTCAGACAGACAATATATACTTATAATAATATTTTATTCACAATAGGGGAAATCCCATTCACCTTCCCTAATTAAGGCATTTTATCCTCTGACTGTAATTTATGTAACAACTACACCAAATATCAGTAAGAAAAGAGTTATGGCAGCTTTACTATTCTGTTTAACAATCATCAATGTTATACACACACAGCACAGACCCACACAGACTCTCTGACATTATAACTGTGCACTTACTTTGCTGGGTATGAATGGGGGTGGTACCTGGAGGGCTTCTAGCCTCACCCAATCAATACTCCAGAAGAAGGGGTGGTATCTAATTACACCATCCGCACCAAGACGTTTGTCTGGATCTTCACACACGAGCTGAAAAGAACATCAAAACCATAACTAAGACCATAACTATGTAACTGTTGTGCTGCAAATTAAATTGTGACCCTTATATCAATACATTCTGTAGCCATTATACACTTGTAAGATCAAACAAGTGACAAACAGCCTTTTGCCATATCCAGTAAGCACAAGAATAAAATGTATGACAAATAACAGGTCATCTACACTGAATAATGTTTCAGACATAACACTAATTATAATTGTCATAAAATGTGTATATGATGTCTGTGTTATAAATGAAGTATGGTGGGTTGCCAGGTTGGTCATTTAAAACATGACACAGATAGGAAATACATACAAGATGCTGTCAGGAAGCTGCCGGTCGAAATGCCGACCGCCGGCTTCCCGACTGTCAACTCCCAGCAAGGTACAAGTGACAGGCGTCGAAATCCCCACATACGCCGGGAGCCCGACGCCCTGCATACCGAACAAAGGTAAGCTGGGCATCGGGCGCGGACAGCTGCAGGGGGGAGGGTTAGGTTTTAGGGCTCCCGTGGGGACTTAGGCACCCCACTGGGAGGGTTAGGTTTAGGCTAGGGGAAGGGGGGTAAGGGTTAGGCACCCCCGGGGGGAGGTTAGGGTTAGACACCCCCCCTGGAGACTTAGGTTTAGGCTGCGGGAAAGGGGGGGTTAGGTTTAGGCACTTACAAGGGGGTTAGGGTTAGGTACTAGGGGGAGGTTAGGGTTAGGCCCCCCTAAAGGAGGGTTAGGGTTGGGGTAGGGGGTAAGGTTATGGGTACTTACCCAAATTATAGATTGGGATATTCACCCCTGTCGGGGGTATTACATACTGATTCCATACATACAGTATGCTACATGTCTGGACTGGAGTTACATCCATACATAATGCATAACACACATAGCAGTCACCAGAGCTGCCATCAGTAAATGTGGAGATCAATTAAAAAAAATATATACTGTGCCCATTCCTCCTGCCCCTTCCCCTCTCCTCTTAGTGGTATCAGGGAGGAAATGCTCCATGACTGACCTTCAGGACTGATCAGAGTAACAGGAGTAAAGCTGGCCATACACTAGAATGATATTATTCCAATCAGCCAACTAGTTGGCTAGTTGGAATGATAATCGGCCAGTGTATTTGGGTGCAAACAATAATCGTTTGTTTGCCCCCACACACTGAAAAATGGCAAAAAAACAGTTGTCCCAACTAGTGGGGAACATCAGACATGTTTGATTTTTCCCAACTAATAACTAATTATTCTAGTATAGGGGGGACTTTCCCCCAACTGAATGATTAGTAAGCAGACACTGGCCCATAGTGTCCACCTACTTTTGACACACTACAGTGGATGTCAGGGGAGCCTAGTCTTGTGTCCCGAAGACCTTCTTTCTCCCTCTGCCCCCTCAGTACCAGGAGTGGGTCCATTGCTGTAGTACTTCCGATAGCCCAAGCAGCACTGGAGATGCTTCCAGGTGTTCTGTTCCAACAGGGCTTCGGCTTGTGCAACTGATCCGGCGGATGCAGGAACACAGAGCATTGCAGATGGACCCCGAGGAGCACTGACCTCTGTCCCAGCTGCGGGTGGCTGACTACCCCAGGCTGCTCCTGTGTTCTGTGTCCCTGGCCCAACTCATGGCAACCAGGAGCATTAAGCAGCAACAGAAAATCCCTTGGTGGCTGCAGCTGAGATCACCCAGTGGCAGTGATCCAGAAGAGTGACAGTGGGCTGACTTTCATAAACATGATGGGGGAGAACTGCAAACCTCCTAGAACCTGCCCCTCTAACTTCACCCCATCTACCATCATATACCCCCTACTAACTACACTATAGGACTTTCCCCACTAACTTCACCTCTTACTATCCTGTACAGCTATACATCCCCGCCAATTGTGCTACAGAACCTACTACACAAATTTTACCCCTTACTTTGCTGTACAGCTATATACAGCCCTCATCCTAACTGTACTACAGGACCTGCCCTGTAACTTTACCCCTTACAGTCCAGTACAACTATATACCATCAACCCCCCACCCCAGCTGTGCTACAGGATCAGCCCCTACAACTTCACCCCTTAAGATCCTGTACAGCCATATACCCCCACCCCAGTTGTGCTATAGGACCTGCTCACCTAACTTCCATATAGTACCTGGCATTGCCTTATGTTACCTGGGCACATGACACACCCTCTCCTGTCACCCTTTGCATCCATATAGTCACTTAAATTCTGAGCCCATATAGTGTTTGACACTTCTATGGCCATATATTGCCCCACACCCCTCCTTTGTCAACTGGTGTTTTCTACAGTTGAAAAAAAAAAGTTTATGATGTTTGTAAATATTATATAAATAGAGTTGGAAAGTCCCTCCTCAGTGACAGTGTGCTAAGTGTATGACAGTCAGTGGCGGCTCTGGTTGGCTGGTTGGAATGACAATCGGTCAGTGTGTGGGAGCAAACGATAATTATTCCTATGCTCCCACACGCTGAAAAGTGGCAAAAACGGTTGTTCCAACTAGTTGGAAAAATCAAACATGTTTGATTTTTCCCAACTAATCGATCTGAACGATAAGTAGGCTGACACTGCTTTGGAAATGTTGGTGGTACCCAAGAGGAAAATGATTGAGATACACTGATCTAGAAAAATCAGCCATTATATGATATGTTTTGTGATTGCAGGAAATGTAAGTGCTGCATTCATGTATCACCAGCACTGGCACAGTGGGCAGCAGTCATAGGCTGTATCAGTATTAGTGTGCCAGGTTTACTCTGCATGCTATGTGCAGCCATATAGGTGCAAAGTTACATGATGCTAAATATGTAGGTACATAACGTGTCTCACTGTCATTACTTTCCCCCTTTTCTGTTGTCGCACTAACATATTCCATTGTGACTGAAGATGTGCTTAATACATTTGTTTTTGATGGAATTTAGAATTATTTTGTAGGGTTATTATGGTGTGTTATAAACTGTGGGCCTGATTCAGAGCCGCTCGTAAGCGGCCGCTCGTTCGCTCCGAGCGATGTTCGCACATCTGCGCATGCGTATGGGTTGTAATGCGCATGCGCCAACCAGTCAGTGCGGTCGGAAATCGTGTGCTTGCAAAATAGCGAATGCCTGCTAATTTGAGTGACAGAATGAGGCGTTTGTGGGTGATAACAGGGGAAGGTGCTTGAAAACGGGGAGTGGAGATCCGAACGCAGGCGTGCCAAACGGTCAAAATGGGCGTTTTAAGGGTGTGCATAATTAACAAAGCAGCGTCATCAACCACGTCACTTGGTTGTCTTTTAGCCTGAACTGCTCGCATGATTGCGGTAGGAAAATGCTACCACAAGAATAGCGAGCAGTTCATATGCCTTTCAATGTACTCGATTAATCTAATAAATAGCGGAGATGACGTATGATGCGAACGGCCAAGGGGCGTCTTTACAAAATAGCGAGCGCATGTTTCGGACGCTCGCTCAGACATAGAGGCATCAACAGACCGCAAAGAGCGAGCGCTCAACTTAAATAGCCAGCCCCTTTTTCTGAACGAGCGAGCGCAAATAGCGTCCGGCTCTGAATCAGGCCCTGTGTCACTTCTGCTTTTGTGTTTATTAAGGTGCCTGTTCATCATCGAAGGCCGTATGACTTCCAATGATGAAGTATTGAACTCGCTGAAAGGATACTTAAACCTGACACCGGAGCAATTCAGCATTGCTCCGGTGAGGGGACAGCTGCTCCGAAAAGCAGTTGTCCCTGTGGTTAGTATCGCAGCTACTTCTTAGCATTTCCACATGGTTACCGGGCCCTTTATCATTTGATTAATAGGCCCCTTAATGTGTTACTGTTTGTAAACATTTCTATGTACATTTATCATTTACATTTCCTGTTTCTCATTTTAAATGAGTGACCCTGTAACCTGAGCAGCATACTCAGCACTTACTCACACTCACCTTTTCAATGATGTCTTCAGCATCAGAATCTAGTAAAAAGCCCGGTAAGTCGAGTAGCCTGCACAGGAACGGAGATTCTCCGGTTAACATTTCGAAAAGTACAATTCCAAATGAGAACCAATCTGCCGCCCTGTTGTACCCGAGGTGACCTTCCATCTGCCAAGAGAAAGACATAATTTACTACATGCTATAGTAGTATTCTCAATAATGTAAATGTAATTCTTTAGATGACGCTATGCAGAGGCGTCACTTACCTCTGTGACACCTGGTGCGGCAGGACTGAAATGCTTTGCACGCTCAAAAGGGGGTGTGACTTCACGAAAGGGGCGTGTCTTTGACTGCAAAGCCACGCCCCCTATGTGTGCCGATCCGGGAGGCGTTAATGCCTCCCGTTCTCGGCACACAATGGGCTTTCCCAGCGCTCCTGCAGCTGCTGGGGCAGCCCACAAACTCCCCCTTCCTCTCTCCATGTTACGGTGACACCATCTGACGGGGTGACACCAAAATAATAAGTCCCAGCATGCCCTGCCACAGTTTTAGCATTCCCTAGCAGCACAATTGTGGGACTGGGACTTGTAGTTGTACAATAGCTGGGAGCCCCAAGTTTACCATGCCTGTACAACAACTTGTTTTTCTACTTGTGCTTAGGTCACCCTGAGTAAGATATGATTATTATCTGTATAAGTGTACTCGCTATTAAGAATAAGTAAATATCATATAAGCATACTTGCCTACCCTCACCCGATCCGGCTGGGAGCCTTCCGAAAATCGGGTGCCGCTCCCAGCCCTCCAGAAAGGCAGACAAGCCTCTCGACAGCTACCGCCCCCCTGCAGTTATAAGAGAAACCCCGCAGTGGGGGAGGCCGATGACACGATTCAAGCTGAATCGCATCATTTTGGCCCCACCACCTCCTTCACAATGCCGTATTTCTGCATTGTGTAGCGATCGTGTGGCCATGCCCCGCTCTGCCCACAAACTGACCAACCACGCCCCCTGCAATGCTGATCTGACTACTCCCTCCCAGAAGGAAAAGCCAGAATATTGGCAAATATGCATATAAGAGAAAATCACTAACATCCTCTATAACTCACCTCCGGGGCAATATAGCCTGGTGTTCCTGCACACCCAAAGGCATATGCACCTTCATGCATGTTGTTTAATGCAAGGCCCAGATCTGCAATTTTCATATGGCCGGCACCATCTATGAGAATGTTCTCTGGTTTGATGTCTCTGTGAAAAGGAAGATTCTACATTTTATTTCTGTTCTATAAATATTTATATCAACATATTATTATAATATACTTTATAATTGATTTTCTAAGTAAAGAAAGATTTCAAATGGGATAACGCTATATGATACATGTTGAAAGAACATGAGCCACATAAAGTATGTATATAAATTTATATATGAACTACAGATACCTTGATAATCTATAATAAATGCAACTTCAATTTTATAAATCTTTAAGTATAGATATCCTCTGTATGATCTAGTCTTCCTCTAGTAGGAATAATATACTAATCTATTAAGGGTTGGAGAGGGCAGCCAGAATGACGGCAAGTATAGCTTAATACACACCTTTTATAAGCAACCTTCACTCCCTGAATGTATATATTTCCCTGTTGTGTAAGTTCAGTATGCCTTGTGGGGAGGGCAGGATGGAATGGGATTGAAATGCCGGCAGCTGTTTAGGGAGGAAATCCTGATAGTGGCATGTAAGTAACCTAACCCTCGCCTCTCCCCCCCTAACCCTAACCATCCCTTAGGGGTGCCTAACCATAACCTCCCCCCTAGTGCCTAATCCTAACCTCCTCCAGGGGTGCCTAAACCTAACCCCCCTCCCCGCACCCTAAACCTAACCCTCCCGGGGGGGGGGCCTAGCCCTAAGTCTCCACGGGGTGCCCTAAACCTAACCCTCCCCCCGCGGCTAAGAGGACGGGCCCCCGGACTTACCTCGTTTGGGCCCGCATCATGCTGGATTCCGGCGTCGGGATTATGATAGGCGTCGTTATCTCGACACCTATCACGGATCCCTAGCCGGCATTCTGCCGTCATGATTGTGACTGGCGGCCGCAATACATACCGGACAGGATGCTGTCCTCTCTATATAACCTTTTGAGGCTGCTGCAGGGTTGCAGTGCCTGACAGTCTGTTACTGATCTGCCCATCTCCTCTTTCCTGCAAACATTTTCTTTGCATCTCTCTTTGATGTTATCAATAAATTATGCCATACTTGCCTACTTTTGAAAAAGCATTTCAGGTTGATTATGAAAGCAGCACCTTTGAGCGCACGTTAAAGTGGGCGTGTACTGCTACATCTGAGAGGCGTGTTATAAATTGATTTACACATCCGAATGTAAACAAGCCCCAAAGCAGTTAGTAAAATGTACTTGTTGAAGAAAACACACTAAGGGGCCTATTCATCATGTTAATTATTGGGGTCCTAACTCGCCGCAGCTGCCGGAGCAATTCATCATTGCTCCGGCTCGGTCAGTGGCAAACGCAGGATTTCCAGAGGGGGGTTTCCAGATGCTTTATTTTAGAGCGGGTGTGGCGTGTCAATGAAGAGGGCAGAATTAGTACTTAACCAGCTTTAATAAGCATCATACAAAGTGTATTGTGTGTAATAATTCCAGCATATACAGGACCAGTGATCTCAGTAAGCCATTAGATGTAGGCCATCCTGTCTGAGCTGAACGTATTTATTTTAGATGTGGACACCATTCCAGAGTATTAGAGCAGTATGTCCAGGGCAGTATTAGAACCTAGCACTGCCCTGGACATACTGTATATGTACATATTGGGCTCTATAGCAGTGCATATTTTCCAGATCTTGTAGTTGGTGCACAGGTTATTTATTACTGGCTGATACATGTTAAAAGATCCACAGGTGGTGCTAATTATTTAATTTGTGATACTGAGAAGAACATGCAGCACTAGTAACAATTAGGGGTGTGCACCGGCCACTTTTCGTGTTTTGTGTTTTGGTTTTGGATCTGGATCTTTCTTCGTGTTTTGGATCTGGATTGGTTTTGCCAAAACCACCCTTCTGTGTTTTGGGTTCTGGGTTTTGTGTTTTGGATCTGTATTTTTTTGAAAAAAAGCATAAAAACAGCTAAAATCACAGAATTTGTAGGTTTTTCTGCTCCTATGCTATTATTAACCTCAATAACCTTAATTTCCACTCATTTCCAGTCTATTCTGAATACCTCACACCTCACAATAGTGTTTTTATGTCCAAAAGGTTGCACCGAGGTAGCTGGATGACTATGCTAAGCGACACGAGTGGGCGGCACAAACACGTGACCCATCTAGGCGTGAAACTGCAGTGGCAGACAGGATGGCATTGAAAAACTAGGCCCCAAACTGTACATAATGCAAAGAAAAAAAAGAGGTGCAAGATGGAATTGTCCCTGGGCCCTCCCACCCACCCTTATGTTGTATAAACAGGACATGCACACTTTAACAAACCAATCATTTCAGCGCCAGGGTCTGCCACACAACTGTGGCTGAAATGATTGGTTCGTTTGGGCCCCCACAAAACAAGCTGGCAATTAATCTGTCCCTGCACATCTGGCTCTACGGAGGCAAGATGTCATCCTCATCCTCCTCATCCACCGATTCCTCACCCTCTTCAGTGTGTACATCCTCATCCTCACAGAGTATTAATTCGTCCCTGCTGGAACCACAGGTCCCTCTGTACGTTCAGGAGGCTGGTCTCCCTGGAAGAGTTGATAATTCATTTTATGAACATCATCTTCTCCACATTTTGTGGAAGCAACCTCCTACGCCTTTCGCTGACAAGGTTCCCGGCTGCACTAAACACTCTTTCGGAGTACACACTGGAGGGGGGGCAACTCAGGTAAAATAGAGCCAGTTTGTACAGGGACCTCCAAATTGCTTCTTTTTCCTGCCAGTACAGGTACGGACTGTCTGACATGCCTACTTGGATGCTGTCACCGATGTAATCCTTTAACAGACAGACGCACGCTTGTCGCTGCTGCTTTGAGGATTCAAGTGCGGCTACAGCCCACACATTTCACAAAGACAGAAAAAAAAAAAGAATATTTTTATTGTTTGTGGAGCACACTTTGAGGGTTACACCACCCTTTAACAGACAGACGCATGCTTGTCGCTGCTGCTTTGAGGATGCAAGTGCGGCTACAGCCCACACAATTCACAAAGACAGAAAAAAGAAGAAGAATATTTTTATTGTTTGTGTAGCACACTTTGAGGGTGTCACCACCCTTTAACAGACAGACGCACGCTTGTCGCTGCTGCTTTAAGGATGCAGGTGCGGCTACAGCCCACACATTTCACAAAGACCGAAAAAAAAAGAACAATATTTTAATTGTTTGTGTAGCACACTTTGAGGGTGTCACCACCCTTTAACAGACAGACGCACGCTTGTCGCTGCTGCTTTAAGGATGCAGGTGCGGCTACAGCCCACACAATTCACAAAGACAGAAAAAAGAAGAATATTTTTATTGTTTGTGTAGCACACTTTGAGGGTGTCACCACCCTTTAACAGACAGACGCACGCTTGTCGCTGCTGCTTTGAGGATGCAAGTGCGGCTACATCGCACACAAGTCACAAACACATTAAAAAAATAGTTTTTTATTTTTTGGAGCACTTTGAGAGTTACACCACCCTTTAACAGACAGACGCACGCTTGTCGCTGCTGCTTTAAGGATGCAGGTGCGGCTACAGCCCACACATTTCACAAAGACCGGAAAAAAAAGAACAATATTTTAATTGTTTGTGTAGAACACTTTGAGGGTGTCACCACCCTTTAACAGACAGACGCACGCTTGTCGCTGCTGCTTTAAGGATGCAGGTGCGGCTACAGCCCACACAATTCACAAAGACAAAAAAAAGAAGAATATTTTTATTGTTTGTGTAGCACACTTTGAGGGTGTCACCACCCATTAACAGACAGACGCACGCTTGTCGCTGCTGCTTTGAGGATGCAAGTGCGGCTACAGCCCACACAATTCACAAAGACAAAAAAAAGAAAAATATTTTTATTGTTTGTGTAGCACACTTTGAGGGTGTCACCACCCATTAACAGACAGACGCACGCTTGTCGCTGCTGCTTTGAGGATGCAAGTGCGGCTACATCGCACACAAGTCACAAACACATTAAAAAAATAGTTTTTTATTTTTTGGAGCACTTTGAGAGTTACACCACCCTTTAACAGACAGACGCACGCTTGTCGCTGCTGCTTTAAGGATGCAGGTGCGGCTACAGCCCACACATTTCACAAAGACCGAAAAAAAAAGAACAATATTTTAATTGTTTGTGTAGAACACTGTGAGGGTGTCACCACCCTTTAACAGACAGACGCACGCTTGCCGCTGCTGCTTTAAGGATGCAGGTGCGGCTACAGCCCACACAATTCACAAAGACAGAAAAAAGAAGAATATTTTTATTGTTTGTGTAGCACACTTTGAGGGTGTCACCACCCTTTAACAGACAGACGCACGCTTGTCGCTGCTGCTTTGAGGATGCAAGTGCGGCTACATCGCACACAAGTCACAAACACATTAAAAAAATAGTTTTTTATTTTTTGGAGCACTTTGAGAGTTACACCACCCTTTAACAGACAGACGAACGCTTGTCGCTGCTGCTTTAAGGATGCAGGTGCGGCTACAGCCCACACATTTCACAAAGACCGAAAAAAAAAGAACAATATTTTAATTGTTTGTGTAGAACACTTTGAGGGTGTCACCACCCTTTAACAGACAGACGCACGCTTGTTGCTGCTGCTTTAAGGATGCAGGTGCGGCTACAGCCCACACAATTCACAAAGACAGAAAAAAGAAGAATATTTTTATTGTTTGTGTAGCACACTTTGAGGGTGTCACCACCCTTTAACAGACAGACGCACGCTTGTCGCTGCTGCTTTGAGGATGCAAGTGCGGCTACATCGCACACAAGTCACAAACACATTAAAAAAATAGTTTTTTATTTTTTGGAGCACTTTGAGAGTTACACCACCCTTTAACAGACAGACGCACGCTTGTCGCTGCTGCTTTAAGGATGCAGGTGCGGCTACAGCCCACACATTTCACAAAGACCGAAAAAAAAAGAACAATATTTTAATTGTTTGTGTAGAACACTTTGAGGGTGTCACCACCCTTTAACAGACAGACGCACGCTTGTCGCTGCTGCTTTAAGGATGCAGGTGCGGCTACAGCCCACACAATTCACAAAGACAGAAAAAAGAAGAATATTTTTATTGTTTGTGTAGCACACTTTGAGGGTGTCACCACCCTTTAACAGACAGACGCACGCTTGTCGCTGCTGCTTTGAGGATGCAAGTGCGGCTACATCGCACACAAGTCACAAACACATTAAAAAAATAGTTTTTTATTTTTTGGAGCACTTTGAGAGTTACACCACCCTTTAACAGACAGACGCACGCTTGTCGCTGCTGCTTTAAGGATGCAGGTGCGGCTACAGCCCACACATTTCACAAAGACCGAAAAAAAAAGAACAATATTTTAATTGTTTGTGTAGAACACTTTGAGGGTGTCACCACCCTTTAACAGACAGACGCACGCTTGTCGCTGCTGCTTTAAGGATGCAGGTGCGGCTACAGCCCACACAATTCACAAAGACAGAAAAAAGAAGAATATTTTTATTGTTTGTGTAGCACACTTTCAGGGTGTCACCACCCTTTAACAGACAGACGCACACTTGTTGCTGCTGCTTTGAGGATGCAAGTGCGGCTACATCGCACACAAGTCACAAACACATTAAAAAAATAGTTTTTTATTTTTTGGAGCACTTTGAGAGTTACACCACCCTTTAACAGACAGACGCACGCTTGTCGCTGCTGCTTTAAGGATGCAGGTGCGGCTACAGCCCTCACATTTCACAAAGACCGAAAAAAAACCACAATATTTTAATTGTTTGTGTAGCACACTGTGAGTGTGTCACCACCCTTTAACAGACAGACGCACGCTTGTCGCTGCTGCTTTAAGGATGCAGGTGCGGCTACAGCCCACACAATTCACAAAGACAGAAAAAAGAAGAAGAATATTTTTATTATTTGTGTAGCACACTTTGAGGGTGTCACCACCCTTTAACAGACAGACGCACGCTTATCGCTGCTGCTTTGAGGATGCAAGTGTGGCTACATCGCACACAAGTCACAAACACATTAAAAAAATTTTTTTGATTTTTTGGAGCACTTTGAGAGTTACAACACCCTTTAACAGACAGACGCACGCTTGTCGCTGCTGCTTTGAGGATGCAAGTGCGGCTACAGCCCACACAATTCACAAAGACAGAAAAAAAAAGAACAATATTTTAATTGTTTGTGTAGCACACTTTGAGGGTGTCACCACCCTTTAACAGACAGACGCACGCTTGTCGCTGCTGCTTTGAGGATGCAAGTGTGGCTACATCGCACACAAGTCACAAACACATTAAAAAAATTTTTTTGATTTTTTTGGAGCACTTTGAGAGTTACAACACCCTTTAACAGACAGACACACGCTTGTCGCTGCTGCTTTGAGGATGCAGGTGGAATCTAGACGGGATTTGGAACCGAGGACACACTACCTCCATCAATTGTCTAAATCCCACTGCACTAATGTCGGATACCGGACGCACGTCTAACACCAACATAGCAGTCAAGGCCTCAGTTATACGTTTTGCTTCAGGATGACTGCTGTCGTACTTCATCCTCATCGCTAGGGACTGTTGGAGGGTCAATTGTTTAGTAAAAGTAGTGATGTTCCCACTTCCTCTCTGGGATGATGAAGAACTCCCAGCAGCAGCAACAGCACTAGGAGGAAGTGGTTCTTGATCTTTCCCTATTTTATTTTTATCGGAGAAAGTTTGGTCCTCCATTTATGTTATATTGATATATAAAATACGTGCGGCTAAAGCGCACACAAACACAGAAAATATTTTTTTATTTTTGCTGGAGAGTAGTGCACTTTGTGGGTTACACCACCCTTTAAGAAATGAGCCAGCCGGCTCTTTACTTATGGGACACAGGCGCACGCTTGGCGCTGCTCCTTTGTTGATGCACGTGCAGCCACAGTGCACACAAGTCACAAACACAGAAAATATATATTTTTTTGGTTTGGAGTGTACTTTGGGGGTTACAGAACCCTTTAACGGTCAAGCCAGCCGGCCCTTTACTTATGACACAGGCGCACGCTTGGCACTACTTTGTTGATGCACGTGCGGCTACTGCGCACACAATTCACAAACACAGAAAATAATTTTTTTTTTGGTTTGGACTGGAGTGTACTTTGGGGGTTACAGCACCCTTTAACGGTCAAGCCAGCCGGCCCTTTACTTATGACACAGGCGCACGCTTGGCACTACTTTGTTGATGCACATGCGGCTACTGCGCACACAATTCACAAACACAGAAAATAATTTTTTTTTTGGTTTGGACTGGAGTGTACTTTCGGGGGTTACAGCACCCTTAACGGTCAAGCCAGCCGGCCCTTTACTTATGACACAGGCGCACGCTTGGCACTACTTTGTTGATGCACGTGCGGCTACTGCGCACACAATTCAGAAACACAGAAAATAATTTTTTTTTGGTTTGGACTGGAGTGTACTTTCGGGGGTTACAGCACCCTTTAACGGTCAAGCCAGCCGGCCCTTTACTTATGACACAGGCGCACGCTTGGCACTACTTTGTTGATGCACGTGCGGCTACTGCGCACACAATTCACAAACACAGAAAATATATTATTTTTTTAGCACTTGGAGGGAGCACCCCTGATGGACAGAGCACCCCCTGGACAACACTACAGCACCCCTTTAGGACTGGGACACTGCACAGGACTTTGGAGTGGACACAACCCCTATGGAGAACTGACTGCACAACACAGTCCAGCCAGCCCCTATGGACTTTGAAGTAGTGGACACAGCCCCTATTAACAACAGCAGCACAGCACAACACAGCCAGCCCCTATGGACTTTGAAGTAGTGGACAACAGCAGCACTACACTACACTACACAGCCCTAACTCCCACCCTCCCTCTTCACTGTCCACAGCCAAGTGAGAAAATGGCGCCGACGCGGGTACCTTATATAGGATCCAAAACCCGCGAGACTCGGAAGGCGGGATGATGACGTTTTGCCTCGATTTCAGATCCGAGTCAGGCGGGAAAAGTCGAGCCTGATTCGGATCGGACTCGGATCGGGGGGGCTCGGGGGGGTTCGGATTTCAGAAATCCGAACCCGCTCACCCCTAGTAACAATCTATTATATTACTATCTCTATTGTGGTCATAGTGTGGGCTGGGGAGGGGGGTTTCCAGGCAGACGGAACCCCCCCCCTGCGTTTGCCTATGTCGGTGGCAGCTGATGTGATATTAGCTGCCCCCGAGAGTGGTTTCACTGCTCCTTTTCAGAGGAGTGAATCCATTCACTGCTCCTGTCAGAGCAGTGACGGGACTGCGCATGCATACAGGTCACGCATGCACACAAGAGCCCCGACGTCCGGCGGGGTAGGCATGTATGGGACAAAGGTTTCCCCATCCATCAGTATAATTTATGGGAGGCTGAACACAGAGCATGGGATAACTACAGTATTCTGCTGTCTGACATAATAAACCAAAATGGTGCAATTCTCATCTCTTATACAATTTACACTAAACAGTGTTTTCAAGAAGCACATATTGTTCTCTCTCTTCTCAGCTGGGAGACTTGCCTGCTTTTCCAGGGGGCTGGGAGTGCCACATAATTTTCGGGAGGCTCACGGCCGAATCAAGAGAGTAGGCAAATATGTCATGGCATAAGAATATATATGGCTATTTCCAGGTTTATCTTTTACACCTAGTATCAGGTAGATACAAGTGTGCAATGATGACGGTGACTAGAAGCAAACCAATCATACACCTAGGAGGCGGGTGCACCACAAGATGCGTACAGCTCTGCATACAGAGAACATATGCATTTCTTCCATGTACGCAACATACAGGCAATTCCCATCCGACTCAGCATCAGGCCCTGTCTGTGTATGGTCAGTCTACTGCACTCCTCATTGTGAATAAGACACAAGTGTACAAAGAAATGTAATAACAATGGCAGAACTGAGATAGGAAACCATGACCAACTACAATGAGAAAACAAACATACTTACCGATGGATAAAGCCCTTTGAGTGGAGATGTTCCAAACCAGACACAATTTCAGCTGCATAGAAGCTGGCAGAGAAAGAAAAGAAACTGCAGTAAACATATGTAATACACTGGTAACACCTCACCCCTGTTGCTCAGGACTATGGGCTCTATTTATTAACATTATTTTTACTAAAATAAAGTGAAAAAGGGTGTTTTCACATCCTTTTCACAATATTTTAGTATCACCTATAGTTACTACAGGGCAATTGGAGTAGAATTCATAAAATTCTACTCCAACCCCTAAGTATCACTTATTTTTAGTAAAGCAGATCGCATTTCCCATAACTGTAATGGGAAATGTGATCCGACCATAGTTACTAAAAATAGTGTGAAAAAAATATCGGGGAAAGCCCTGTGATAATAACGCCACCTGGAGGTGGCGTTATCCAGGGTCCCCCCCGGTTACCGGCCTCCTGCCCTGCTGTAACGAGCAGAGCCGGGAGTCAGTCCCTGTAATCAGCTGTGTGGTCTAAACAGACCGCAAGCTGATTACTGTAAAAAAAAAAAAATTACTTACCTGACTCCAGGGACCGGTGATCGGGCCTCTGGTTATGTTTCCCCTCCGGTCAGCTGGTCTCCCACAGTGCACTGCGGCCCGGTCATCAGGTGATCGGGCCCCAGTGCAGTATGGGAGATCACCTGACCGGAGGAATGGAGAACATCACCGGAGGCCTGGAGCATGCAGGTAAGTGTAAGTAAGGGAGAGGGGGGTCGCGGGGGTCCGCGATCGTGGGGGCGGGGCTTAGCGCCAGGGGCGGGGCTTAGCGCCGGAGGGGGGGTAGCAACGGCGACCGGTCGGCGCATGTGAGAGCACTTAATCACGGTATTTTTTTGCGAAAATACCGTGATAAGGCTCCAAAGGGGATTCGCAGGGACAGAGCTTTTTCGCAAGCTCTGTCCCTGCAAGGGATTTGTAGTAAATCCCTGTGATATTGCCTGAATTCGCAATGCGAATTCAGTCGGTAATAGCACACTACAATCTGCATTACCAATGCGGATTGTAGTAAATAGAGCCCTATGTAACATACTGCCTTATGTGATATCCCATATTCAGATATCACCTCGTTGTGTCTGACAGTCAGAAGGAAGAAAAGACCTAAGGGCCATATTCTTCATGACTTAATTTCTACAAAAGTAGGTGAAAATTAACACTTTCACCTACTTTTGTAAAAATTAAGGATCAGGGCTATTCATCAAGCTTGTAACGCAGGAGATATCACAGATATTCCCCGGTTACAATTCTCCCCCGATAATTTCCACAGTCTCCATACTTAGTATGGGGATGTGGAAATTATGTAATTCATCAAGTTTCAAAAAAGCATTTTTTTTTGAACTTGTGTAAAATGTCTGAGTCCTACCTGCATTTCTTGTCTTCCCTCCTCCCCACTCATCTGCTCCATCTGCCGCATGACCAGTCAGTCCAGGGCTCACCTACTAACTGGGGGCCTGATTCAGAGCCGCTCGTAAGCGGCCGCTCGTTCGCTCCGAGCGATGTTCGCACATCTGCGCATGCGTATGGGTTTTAGTACGCATGCGCCAACCAGTCATTGCGGTCGAAAATCGTGTGCTCGCAAAATAGCGAATGCCTGCTAATTTGAGTGACAGAATGAGGCGTTTGTGGGTGGTAACAGGGGAAGGTGCTTGAAAACGGGGAGTGGAGATCCGAACGCAGGCATGCCAAACGGTCAAAATGGGCGTTTTAAGCGTGTGCATAATTAACAAAGCAGCGTCATCGACCAAATCACTTGGTTGTCTTTTAGCCAGAACTGCTCGCATGATTGCGGTAGGAAAATCCAACCACAAGCACTGCGAGCAGTTCATACGCCTTTCGATGTTCTCGATTAATCAAATAAATAGCGGAGATGACGCATGATGCGAGTGGCCAAGGGGCGTTTTTTCCAAAATCGTGAGCGCATGTTTTGTTCGCTCGTTTAGACATAGAGGCGTCAACAGACCGCAAAGAGTGAGCGCTTTATTTAAATAGCCAGACCCTTTTTTTGAACGAGCGGCCGCAAATAGCGTCCGGCTCTGAATCAGGTCTTCGGGCTAGAAGGAGAGAGGAGTTGGGGGAGAAGTGGCAGGGAACTTCGGCTGCCTGTCAGTGACTGCTTACCAGCGCAGCTCCTGCAGACAGTGAAGCTGGGAAACATTGGAGACAGGACTCGGTAGGCGTCAGCATGACAGTGGAGCTGGCAGGGCGGACATCGGACACAGGACCCAGCAGGTGGCAGCGTGACAGTGGTGTGGGCGGGGTGGACATCAGAGACAAGACCCAGCAGGAGGTAGCATTGACAGCGGAACCGGTGGACATTGGAGACATGACCTGGCAGCATGGAACACAGAGCAGCCGGCACCAGTACGACACGGTGGGGTGGTCAGCACAGGTATAACTCAGGGCACGCGCGGGGGGAGGGGGACAGATGAGGCAGGGATGATCCGGCAGTGGGGGGGGGAGGGCACCTCAGAGAGGACTGGGCAGAGTGGGGACACAGGCCCTGAGTCAGAGCCGGACGCTCTGACAGAGCGCTCGCTCTGAATCAGGGCCGTCCCTGCTCCTTTTTGGAGCAGCCTCCTGGCCGCTCGCATAGCTGTGGGTGACCACCCACAGCTATAGCGAGCGGCCAAAATGATGGTCACGATGGTCAAGACCATCGCGACCATCTGGCTTGCGATGAGACCCTGCGGTAGGAGTGCTTTTGGCTCTATCAGACAGAGCTTTATCGCAATATCCCTGTGATATTGGCTCTATCAGACAGAGCTTTATCGCAATATCCCTGTGATAGTGCCTGAATTCTCAGTCGTTAATATCACACTACAATCTGCATTCAATATGCGGATTGTAATAAATAGACCCATAGGGCTCTATTTACTACAATCCGCATATTGAATGCGGATTGTAGTGTGATATTACTGAGTGAATTTGCATTGCGAATTCAGGCAATATCACAGGGATTTACTATAAATCTCTGTCCCTGTGAATCCCATCCGCACTCTAGTCGCTGTATTTTCAGAAAAATACAGCGACTAAGAGCCCGCGCATGCGCCGACCCACCGTCGCTGCTACCCCCCCACCGACGCTAAGCCCCGCCCCCCGCGATCGCGGACCCCCCCCCCCTCCCTTCATTACACTTACCTGCATCCTCCTGGCCTCCGGTGATCTTCTCCGGGCTTCCCGATCAGGTGATCTCCCATACTGCACTGGGACCCGATCACCTGATGACCGGGCAGCAGTGCACTGTGGGAGACCAGCTGACCGGAGAGGAGCCATCACCGGAGGCCCGATCACCAGTCCCTGGATTCAGGTAAGTAAAAAAAAAATGTTTTTTTACAGCAATCAGCTTGCGGTCTGTTTAGACCACACAGCTGATTACTGGTACCAGCTCCCGCCTCTGCTCTCCCCGTTAGAGCAGAGTGGGAGCCCGGCAACCGGGGGAGACCCTGGATAACGCCACCTCCAGGTGGCGTTATTATCACAGGGCTTCCCCAGGTATTTTTTTACAATTTATTTTTAGTAACTATGGTCGGATCACATTTCCCATTACAATTATGGGAAATGCGATCTGCTTTACTAAAAATAAGTGATAATTAGGGGCTGGAGTAGAATTTTACTAATTCTACTCCAATTGCCCTGTAATAACTATAGGTGAAACTAAAATAATGTGAAAAGGGTGTGAAAACACCCTTTTTCACTTTATTTTAGTCAAAATAATGTTAATAAATAGAGCCCATAGCATCTTTTCTGAAGTGATACTTTAGTCTTGCAAGGATGATGAATAGGACTTAGCTAAACAAAGAACTTGAGTTCAAAACTAAACTATCACACATGATATTTTTATCATGATGAATAGGGCCCCCTATAGCAGTCAGTGCAGAGTGATAATAGAGACCAGGGGGTATAGTTACTAAAATGTGGGTTTATATTAGGGGTGTGCACCGGCCACTTTTCGTGTTTTGTGTTTTGGTTTTGGATCTGGATCTTTCTTCGTGTTTTGGATCTGGATTGGTTTTGCCAAAACCACCCTTCCGTGTTTTGGGTTCTGGGTTTTGTGTTTTGGATAGGGGTGAGCGGGTTCGGATTTCTGAAATCCGAACCCCCCCGAGCCCCCCCGATCCGAGTCCGATCCGAGTCAGGCTCGACTTTTCCCGCCTGACTCGGATCTGAAATCGAGGCAAAACGTCATCTTCCCGCCTTCCGAGTCTCGCGGGTTTTGGATCCTATATAAGGTACACACGTCGGCGCCATTTTCTCACTCGGCTGTGGACAGTGAAGAGGGAGGGTGGGAGTTAGGGCTGTGTAGTGTAGTGTAGTGTAGTGCTGCTGTTGTCCACTACTTCAAAGTCCATAGGGGCTGGCTGTGTTGTGCTGTGCTGCTGTTGTTAATAGGGGCTGTGTCCACTACTTCAAAGTCCATAGGGGCTGGCTGGACTGTGTTGTGCAGTCAGTTCTCCATAGGGGCTGTGTCCACTCCAAAGTCCTGTGCAGTGTCCCAGTCCTAAAGGAGTGCTGTAGTGTTGTCCAGGGGGTGCTCTGTCCATCAGGGGTGCTCCCCCCAAGTGCTAAAAAAATAATATATTTTCTGTGTTTGTGAATTGTGTGCGCAGTAGCCGCACGTGCATCAACAAAGTAGTGCCAAGCGTGCGCCTGTGTCATAAGTAAAGGGCCGGCTGGCTTGACCGTTAAGGGTGCTGTAACCCCCGAAAGTACACTCCAGTCCAAACCAAAAAAAAAATTATTTTCTGTGTTTGTGAATTGTGTGCGCAGTAGCCGCACGTGCATCAACAAAGTAGTGCCAAGCGTGCGCCTGTGTCATAAGTAAAGGGCCGGCTGGCTTGACCGTTAAGGGTGCTGTAACCCCCGAAAGTACACTCCAGTCCAAACCAAAAAAAAAATTATTTTCTGTGTTTGTGAATTGTGTGCGCAGTAGCCGCACGTGCATCAACAAAGTAGTGCCAAGCGTGCGCCTGTGTCATAAGTAAAGGGCCGGCTGGCTTGACCGTTAAGGGTGCTGTAACCCCCGAAAGTACACTCCAGTCCAAACCAAAAAAAATATTATTTTCTGTGTTTGTGAATTGTGTGCGCAGTAGTCGCACGTGCATCAACAAAGTAGTGCCAAGCGTGCGCCTGTGTCATAAGTAAAGGGCCGGCTGGCTTGACCGTTAAGGGTGCTGTAACCCCCGAAAGTACACTCCAGTCCAAACCAAAAAAAAAATTATTTTCTGTGTTTGTGAATTGTGTGCGCAGTAGCCGCACGTGCATCAACAAAGTAGTGCCAAGCGTGCGCCTGTGTCATAAGTAAAGGGCCGGCTGGCTTGACCGTTAAGGGTGCTGTAACCCCCGAAAGTAGACTCCAGTCCAAACCAAAAAAAATATTATTTTCTGTGTTTGTGAATTGTGTGCGCAGTAGTCGCACGTGCATCAACAAAGTAGTGCCAAGCGTGCGCCTGTGTCATAAGTAAAGGGCCGGCTGGCTTGACCGTTAAAGGGTGCTGTAACCCCCAAGTACACTCCAGTCCAAACCAAAAAAAAAATTATTTTCTGTGTTTGTGAATTGTGTGCGCAGTAGCCGCACGTGCATCAACAAAGTAGTGCCAAGCGTGCGCCTGTGTCATAAGTAAAGGGCCGGCTGGCTTGACCGTTAAGGGTGCTGTAACCCCCGAAAGTACACTCCAGTCCAAACCAAAAAAAAAAATATTTTCTGTGTTTGTGAATTGTGTGCGCAGTAGCCGCACGTGCATCAACAAAGTAGTGCCAAGCGTGCGCCTGTGTCATAAGTAAAGGGCCGGCTGGCTTGACCGTTAAAGGGTGCTGTAACCCCCGAAAGTACACTCCAGTCCTAACCAAAAAAAAATTATTTTCTGTGTTTGTGAATTGTGTGCGCAGTAGCCGCACGTGCATCAACAAAGTAGTGCCAAGAGTGCGCCTGTGTCATAAGTAAAGGGCCGGCTGGCTTGACCGTTAAGGGTGCTGTAACCCCCGAAAGTACACTCCAGTCCAAACCAAAAAAAAAATTATTTTCTGTGTTTGTGAATTGTGTGCGCAGTAGCCGCACGTGCATCAACAAAGTAGTGCCAAGCGTGCGCCTGTGTCATAAGTAAAGGGCCGGCTGGCTTGACCGTTAAGGGTGCTGTAACCCCCGAAAGTACACTCCAGTCCAAACCAAAAAAAATATTATTTTCTGTGTTTGTGAATTGTGTGCGCAGTAGTCGCACGTGCATCAACAAAGTAGTGCCAAGCGTGCGCCTGTGTCATAAGTAAAGGGCCGGCTGGCTTGACCGTTAAAGGGTGCTGTAACCCCCAAGTACACTCCAGTCCAAACCAAAAAAAAAATTATTTTCTGTGTTTGTGAATTGTGTGCGCAGTAGCCGCACGTGCATCAACAAAGTAGTGCCAAGCGTGCGCCTGTGTCATAAGTAAAGGGCCGGCTGGCTTGACCGTTAAGGGTGCTGTAACCCCCGAAAGTACACTCCAGTCCAAACCAAAAAAAAAATTATTTTCTGTGTTTGTGAATTGTGTGCGCAGTAGCCGCACGTGCATCAACAAAGTAGTGCCAAGCGTGCGCCTGTGTCATAAGTAAAGGGCCGGTTGGCTTGACCGTTAAAGGGTGCTGTAACCCCCGAAAGTACACTCCAGTCCTAACCAAAAAAAAATTATTTTCTGTGTTTGTGAATTGTGTGCGCAGTAGCCGCACGTGCATCAACAAAGTAGTGCCAAGAGTGCGCCTGTGTCATAAGTAAAGGGCCGGCTGGCTTGACCGTTAAGGGTGCTGTAACCCCCGAAAGTACACTCCAGTCCAAACCAAAAAAAAAATTATTTTCTGTGTTTGTGAATTGTGTGCGCAGTAGCCGCACGTGCATCAACAAAGTAGTGCCAAGCGTGCGCCTGTGTCATAAGTAAAGGGCCGGCTGGCTTGACCGTTAAGGGTGCTGTAACCCCCGAAAGTACACTCCAGTCCAAACCAAAAAAAAATTATTTTCTGTGTTTGTGAATTGTGTGCGCAGTAGCCGCACGTGCATCAACAAAGTAGTGCCAAGAGTGCGCCTGTGTCATAAGTAAAGGGCCGGCTGGCTTGACCGTTAAAGGGTGCTGTAACCCACAAAGTACACTCCAGTCCAAACCAAAAAAAAAATTATTTTCTGTGTTTAGCCGCACGTATATATCAAATCGATATAACATAAATGGAGGACCAAACTTTCTCCGATAAAAATAAAATAGAGAAAGATCAAGAACCACTTCCTCCTAGTGCTGAAGCTGCTGCCACTAGTCATGACATAGACGATAACATGCCATCAACGTCGTCTGCCAAGGCCGATGCCCAATGTCATAGTAGAGGGCACATACAATCCCAAATGGCAAAGTTCAGGAAAATGACCTTGAAAAAGACATTTAAATCAGCTGAAGAGAAACGTAAACTTGCCAATATGCCATTTACGACACGGAGTGGCAAGGAACGGCTAAGGTCGATCCCTAGTATGTTCATGACTAGTGGTTCAGCTTCACATGACGATGGAAGCCCTCCTCCCACTAAAAAAATCAAAAGAGTTAAGCTGGCAAAAGCACAGCGAAGAACTGTGCTTTCTAAGAAGATATCACAAATCCCCAAGGAGAGTCCAAGTGTGGTGGTGGTTGCGATGCCTGACCTTCCCAGCACTGGACGGGAAGAGGTGGCTCTTTCCACCATTTGCATGCCCCCTGCAAGTGCTGAAAGGAGCACCCACAGTCCACTTGCTGATATGCAAATTGAAGATGTCACTGTTGAAGTACAACAGGATGAGGATACTGGTGTAGCTGGCGCTGAGGAGGAAGTTGGCGAGGAGGATTCTGATGGTGATGTGGTTTGTTTAAATCAGGCTCCGGGGGAGACAGTTGTTGTCCGTGGGATGAAAAAGCCCATCACGGTCATGCCTGGGCAGAAGACCAAACATTCCACCTCTTTGGTCTGGCAATATTTCTATCCAAATCCGGACAACAACTGTCTTGCCATATGTACCATATGTAAAGGTGAAATAAGTAGGGGTAGGGACGTCAACCACCTAGGAACATCCTCCCTTATACGGCACCTGCAGCGCGTTCATAAAAAGTTACTGTCAAGTTCAGAAACTTTGGCTAAGACCGTAAGCAGTCCAGGGACACCTAAATCCCGTTGTCCTGTTGTATCCAGGCGCCTGCAAACCACACCGTCAACTCCCTCCTCGTCAATTTCCTCCTTAGTCAGGATCGGAAGTAGTCCTGCAGGCCATGTCACTGGCATGACTGACTCTCCTATCCGGGATTCCTCTGGAGGATCCTGCATTGCTACGCCTACTGCTGCCGCTGCTGCTGTTGCTGCTGCTGGGAGTCGTTCATCATCCCAGAGAGGAAGTAGGAACACCACTACTTTTACTAAACAATTGACCCTCCAACAGTCCTTAGCGAGGAGGATGAAGTACGACAGCAGTCATCCTGAAGCAAAACGTATAACTGAGGCCTTGACTGCTATGTTGGTGTTAGACGTGCGTCCGGTATCCGCCATTAGTGCAGTGGGATTTAGACAATTGATGGAGGTAGTGTGTCCCCGGTTCCAAATACCGTCTAGATTCCACTTCACTAGGCAGGCGATACCGAGACTGTACAGAAACGTCAGAAAAAGTGTCCTCAGTGTCCTGAAAAATGCCGTTGTACACAATGTCCACTTAACCACGGACATGTGGACAAGTGGAACAGGGCAGACTAAGGACTATATGACTGTGACAGCCCACTGGGTAGATGTATCACCTTACGCAGCAACAGCAGCAGCGTCACCAGTAGCAGCATCTCAGAAACGCCAGCTCGTTACAAGGCAGGCTACGCTGTGTATCACCGGTTTCAGTAAGAGGCACACCGCCGACAACCTCTTAGAGAAACTGAGGGAAATCATCGCCCAGTGGCTTACCCCACTTAGACTCTCCTGGGGATTTGTGATATCTGACAACGCCACCAATATTGTGCGGGCATTACATCTGGGCAAATTCCAGCACGTCCCATGTTTTGCTCACACAATAAACTTGGTGGTGCAGAATTTTCTGAAAAGCGACAGGGGCGTGCAGGAGACGCTTTGGGTGGCCCGAAAAATTTCTGGCCACTTTCGCCATTCAGCGACTGCGTGCCGAAGACTGGAGCGCCAGCAAACACTCTTGAACCTGCCCCGCCATCACCTGAAGCAAGAGGTTGTGACACGGTGGAACTCAACCCTCTATATGCTTCAGAGGATGGAGGAGCAGCAAAAGGCCATACAAGCCTATACATCCACCTATGACATAGGCAAAGGAGGGGGTATGCACCTGACTCAAGCGCAGTGGAGAATGATTTCCGTGTTGTGCAAGGTTCTCCAGCCCTTCGAACTTGCCACACGTGAAGTCAGTTCAGACACTGCCAGCTTGAGTCAGGTCATTCCCCTCATCAGGCTTTTGCAGAAGCAGCTGGAGAAAGTGAAGGAGGAGCTAAGACGGAGCGATTCCGCTCGGCATGTGGGACTTGTGGATGAAGCCCTTCATTCGCTTTGCCAGGATTCCAGGGTGGTCAATCTGTTGAAATCAGACCACTACATTTTGGCCACCGTGCTCGATCCTAGGTTTAAAGCCTATGTGGTGTCTCTCTTTCCGGCCGACACAAGCCTGCAGAGGTGCAAAGACCTGCTGGTGAACACACTGTCAGCTGAAGCGGAACGTGACACGTCAACGGCTCCTTCTTCATTTTCTCCCGCAACTGGGGCTGCCAGGAAAAAACTTAGGTATCCTAAGCAACCCGCTGGCGGTGATGCAGGGCAGGCAGGACCAAGTTTGGACATCTGGTCCGGACTGAAGGACCTGGCAACAATTTCTGACATGTCTACTGTCACTGCATATGATACTGTCACCATTGACAGAATGGTGGAGGATTACATCGGTGACAGCATCCAAGTAGGCATGTCAGACAGTCCATACCTGTACTGGCAGGAAAAAGAGGCAATTTGGAGGCCCCTGTACAAACTGGCTCTATTTTACCTGAGTTGCCCCCCCTCCAGTGTGTACTCCGAAAGAGTGTTTAGTGCAGCCGGGAACCTTGTCAGCGAAAGGCGTAGGAGGTTGCTTCCACAGAATGTGGAGAAGATGATGTTCATCAAAATGAATTATCAGCTCTTCCAGGGAGACCAGCCTCCAGAAGGTACAGAGGGACCTGTGGTGGTGGATTCAAGTGGGGACGAGTTAATACTTTGTGAGGATGAGGATGTACACACTGAAGAGGGTGAGGAATCGGTGGATGAGGAGGATGAGGATGACATCTTGCCTCCGTAGAGCCAGTTTGTGCAGGGACACATTAATTGCCAGCTTGTTTTGTGGGGGCCCAAACGAACCAATCATTTCAGCCACAGTTGTGTGGCAGACCCTGGCGCTGAAATGATTGATTTGTTAAAGTGTGCATGTCCTGTTTATACAACATAAGGGTGGGTGGGAGGGCCCAAGGACAATTCCATCTTGCACCTCTTTTTTTCTTTGCATTATGTACAGTTTGGGGCCTAGTTTTTCTAACTGCCATCCTGTCTGCCACTGCAGTGTCACTCCTAGATGGGTCACGTGTTTGTGCCGCCCACTCGTGTCGCTTAGCATAGTCATCCAGCTACCTCGGTGCAACCTTTTGGACATAAAAACACTATTGTGAGGTGTGAGGTGTTCAGAATAGACTGGAAATGAGTGGAAATTAAGGTTATTGAGGTTAATAATAGCATAGGAGCAGAAAAACCTACAAATTCTGTGATTTTAGCTGTTTTTATGCTTTTTTTTCAAAAAAATACAGATCCAAAACTAGGGGTGTGCACCGGCCACTTTTCGTGTTTTGTGTTTTGGTTTTGGATCTGGATCTTTCTTCGTGTTTTGGATCTGGATTGGTTTTGCCAAAACCACCCTTCCGTGTTTTGGGTTCTGGGTTTTGTGTTTTGGATCTGTATTTTTTTGAAAAAAAGCATAAAAACAGCTAAAATCACAGAATTTGTAGGTTTTTCTGCTGCTATGCTATTATTAACCTCAATAACCTTAATTTCCACTCATTTCCAGTCTATTCTGAATACCTCAAACCTCACAATAGTGTTTTTATGTCCAAAAGGTTGCACCGAGGTAGCTGGATGACTATGCTAAGCGACACGAGTGGGCGGCACAAACACGTGACCCATCTAGGCGTGAAACTGCAGTGGCAGACAGGATGGCATTGAAAAACTAGGCCCCAAACTGTCCTTGGGCCCTCCCACCCACCCTTATGTTGTATAAACAGGACATGCACACTTTAACAAACCAATCATTTCAGCGCCAGGGTCTGCCACACAACTGTGGCTGAAATGATTGGTTCGTTTGGGCCCCCACAAAACAAGCTGGCAATTTATCTGTCCCTGCACAAACTGGCTCTACGGAGGCAAGATGTCATCCTCATCCTCCTCATCCACCGATTCCTCACCCTCTTCAGTGTGTACATCCTCATCCTCACAGAGTATTAATTCATCCCTGCTGGAACCACAGGTCCCTCTGTACGTTCTGGAGGCTGGTCTCCCTGGAAGAGTTGATAATTCATTTTATGAACATCATCTTCTCCACATTTTGTGGAAGCAACCTCCTACGACTTTCGCTGACAAGGTTCCCGGCTGCACTAAACACTCTTTCGGAGTACACACTGGAGGGGGGGCAACTCAGGTAAAATAGAGCCAGTTTGTACAGGGACCTCCAAATTGCTTCTTTTTCCTGCCAGTACAGGTACGGACTGTCTGACATGCCTACTTGGATGCTGTCACCGATGTAATCCTTTAACAGACAGACGCACGCTTGTCGCTGCTGCTTTGAGGATTCAAGTGCGGCTACAGCCCACACAATTCACAAAGACAGAAAAAAAAAAAGAATATTTTTATTGTTTGTGGAGCACACTTTGAGGGTTACACCACCCTTTAACAGACAGACGCACGCTTGTCGCGCTGCTTTGAGGATGCAAGTGCGGCTACAGCCCACACAATTCACAAAGACAGAAAAAAGAAGAAGAATATTTTTATTGTTTGTGTAGCACACTTTGAGAGTGTCACCACCCTTTAACAGACAGACGCACGCTTGTCGCTGCTGCTTTAAGGATGCAGGTGCGGCTACAGCCCACACATTTCACAAAGACCGAAAAAAAAGAACAATATTTTAATTGTTTGTGTAGCACACTTTGAGGGTGTCACCACCCTTTAACAGACAGACGCACGCTTGTCGCTGCTGCTTTAAGGATGCAGGTGCGGCTACAGCCCACACAATTCACAAAGACAAAAAAGAAGAATATTTTTATTGTTTGTGTAGCACACTTTGAGGGTGTCACCACCCTTTAACAGACAAACGCAAGCTTGTCGCTGCTGCTTTGAGGATGCAAGTGCGGCTACATCGCACACAAGTCACAAACACATTAAAAAAATAGTTTTTTATTTTTTGGAGCACTTTGAGAGTTACACCACCCTTTAACAGACACGCACGCTTGTCGCTGCTGCTTTAAGGATGCAGGTGCGGCTACAGCCCACACAATTCACATAGACAGAAAAAAGAAGAACAATATTTTTATTGTTTGTGTAGCACACTTTGAGGGTGTCACCACCCTTTAACAGACAGACGCACGCTTGTCGCTGCTGCTTTAAGGAAGCAGGTGCGGCTACAGCCCACACAATTCACATAGACAGAAAAAAGAAGAAGAATATTTTTATTGTTTGTGTAGAACACTTTGAGGTTTCACCACCCTTTAACAGACAGACAGACGCACGCTTGTCGCTGCTGCTTTAAGGATGCAGGTGCGGCTACAGCCCACACAATTCACATAGACAGAAAAAAGAAGAACAATATTTTTATTGTTTGTGTAGCACACTTTGAGGGTGTCACCACCCTTTAACAGACAGACGCACGCTTGTCGCTGCTGCTTTAAGGAAGCAGGTGCGGCTACAGCCCACACAATTCACATAGACAGAAAAAAGAAGAAGAATATTTTTATTGTTTGTGTAGCACACTTTGAGGGTGTCACCACCCTTTAACAGACAGACGCACGCTTGTCGCTGCTGCTTTAAGGATGCAGGTGCGGCTACAGCCCACACATTTCACAAAGACCAAAAAAAAAAGAACAATATTTTAATTGTTTGTGTAGCACACTTTGAGGGTGTCACCACCCTTTAACAGACAGACGCACGCTTGTCGCTGCTGCTTTAAGGATGCAGGTGCGGCTACAGCCCACACATTTCACAAAGACCAAAAAAAAAAGAACAATATTTTAATTGTTTGTGTAGCACACTTTGAGGGTGTCACCACCCTTTAACAGACAGACGCACGCTTGTCGCTGCTGCTTTGAGGATGCAGGTGGAATCTAGACGGGATTTGGAACCGAGGACACACTACCTCCATCAATTGTCTAAATCCCACTGCACTAATGTCGGATACCGGACGCACGTCTAACACCAACATAGCAGTCAAGGCCTCAGTTATACGTTTTGCTTCAGGATGAATGCTGTTGTACTTCATCCTCATCGCTAGGGACTGTTGGAGGGTCAATTGTTTAGTAAAAGTAGTGATGTTCCTACTTCCTCTCTGGGATGATGAACAACTCCCAGCAGCAGCAACAGCACTAGGAGGAAGTGGTTCTTGATCTTTCCCTATTTTATTTTTATCGGAGAAAGTTTGGTCCTCCATTTATGTTATATTGATATATATACGTGCGGCTAAAGCGCACACAAACACAGAAAATATTTTTTTATTTTTGCTGGAGAGTAGTGCACTTTGTGGGTTACACCACCCTTTAAGAAATGAGCCAGCCAGCTCTTTACTTATGGGACACAGGCGCACGCTTGGCGCTGCTCCTTTGTTGATGCACGTGCAGCCACAGTGCACACAAGTCACAAACACAGAAAATATATATTTTTTTGGATTGGAGTGTACTTTGTGGGTTACAGAACCCTTTAACGGTCAAGCCTGCCGGCCCTTTACTTATGACACAGGCGCACGCTTGGCACTACTTTGTTGATGCACGTGCGGCTACTGCGCACACAATTCACAAACACAGAAAATTATTATTTTTTTGGTTTGGACTGGAGTGTACTTTGGGGGTTACAGCACCCTTTAACGGTCAAGCCAGCCGGCCCTTTACTTATGACACAGGCGCACGCTTGGCACTACTTTGTTGATGCACATGTGGCTACTGCGCACACAATTCACAAACACAGAAAATAATTTTTTTTTTGGTTTGGACTGGAGTGTACTTTCGGGGGTTACAGCACCCTTAACGGTCAAGCCAGCCGGCCCTTTACTTATGACACAGGCGCACGCTTGGCACTACTTTGTTGATGCACGTGCGGCTACTGCGCACACAATTCACAAACACAGAAAATAATTTTTTTTTTGGTTTGGACTGGAGTGTACTTTCGGGGGTTACAGCACCCTTAACGGTCAAGCCAGCCGGCCCTTTACTTATGACACAGGCGCACGCTTGGCACTACTTTGTTGATGCACGTGCGGCTACTGCGCACACAATTCACAAACACAGAAAATAATTTTTTTTTGGTTTGGACTGGAGTGTACTTTCGGGGGTTACAGCACCCTTTAACGGTCAAGCCAGCCGGCCCTTTACTTATGACACAGGCGCACGCTTGGCACTACTTTGTTGATGCACGTGCGGCTACTGCGCACACAATTCACAAACACAGAAAATATATTATTTTTTTAGCACTTGGGGGGAGCACCCCTGATGGACAGAGCACCCCCTGGACAACACTACAGCACTCCTTTAGGACTGGGACACTGCACAGGACTTTGGAGTGGACACAGCCCCTATGGAGAACTGACTGCACAACACAGTCCAGCCAGCCCCTATGGACTTTGAAGTAGTGGACACAGCCCCTATTAACAACAGCAGCACAGCACAACACAGCCAGCCCCTATGGACTTTGAAGTAGTGGACAACAGCAGCACTACACTACACTACACTACACAGCCCTAACTCCCACCCTCCCTCTTCACTGTCCACAGCCGAGTGAGAAAATGGCGCCGATGCGGGTACCTTATATAGGATCCAAAACCCGCGAGACTCGGAAGGTGGGATGATGACGATTTGCCTCGATTTCAGATCCGAGTCAGGCGGGAAAAGTCGAGCCTGACTCGGATCGGACTCGGATCGGGGGGGCTCGGGGGGGTTCGGATTTCAGAAATCCGAACCCGCTCACCCCTAGTAAATACATAAATTTTTTACATGTGGGGTAAATACTGGCTGCTTTTGCATGTAGCCCACATATACTGCACAGCTTTATTATTACTCTACAATTTAGATGTCAGTTTGGAAACACTCCTCCCAAATCTAAATCTTTCTGCACATTTAAAATTTTCCCCACCTGCAGTGCAGCATGGTTTCACCAAGATGATCAGTTGCGAGAGATCTTTCTCTCTGGGCCTGATACAGAGACGGACGCTCTGAACGAGCGCTCGCTCTGAATCAGGGCATTTTTTTTTGTTCGGCCTCCTGGCCGCTCGCATAGCTGTGGGTGACCACCCACAGTTATTGCAAGCGGCCAGGTTGATGGTCAAGACCATCGCGACCATCGGGCTTGCGACGAGACCCTTGTGGTAGGGTCTCGTGGCCGCAAGCCCCAGAGAGCTTCTGGCTCTAATAGAGCCGGAAGCTCTCCCACTGACATCACTGGTGATGTCAGTGGGGCCGCCCCCAAACGGCAGGCGTTCCTTCAGGAACGCCTCCGTTTGCCTAGCCACCCCCCCTGCCCGCCTACCAAACGGGGCGAGCAGTCAATCACCATCGACAGCTCGCCCCCTTCAGAGTGAGACCCGGAGCGACAGAGCACCCGTCGCTAGCCGGGTCTCGCGCATGCACACGACGGAGCCAGCTCCATCGTGCGCATGCCCAGTGGGCAAACATCGACCCGGTTGCGATCGCCCAACGCTTGCGACTGGGTCTGAATCAGGCCCACTATTCCCAAGTCTGAATCAGGCCCTGTGTGTTAGTAAATATACCTCTTTGTCCACACTGCAAGGACACATCATAAGACAAATTATAGGAAGGGCTGTAGGTCAAACGAAAAAACTTATTGATCACATATACAAAAATTAATAAATACTTGATCAATGTATAAATAAACCAATATATATTATCACAGTAATAAAAATATATAATCTTTAACCACATCACAATCAGAGGTTTATAAGTAATCAGTCTGATAATCAAATATAACAAGCAAAGCATGAGTTATTGTTATATGCGGCCAAAACCAATGTTAGTAGCCATGCACAGCGGTTTCACTGATAATGAATAGATCACCAACATGTAAATACTGAATTATAATGTACTCCAATGCAGTTGCAGCTTTATTAGTAATTATTTAGGCAAGCAGATAGATAAGGATCATGACTCACATGCACAGAGATCCAGCTACGCTCAGTTCAAGCAACTAGTTATGGTATGTGCAGTGCCCCTGGTATCTCAGCTGCTGGATGCCCAGGTCATGCAGCTATCAAGATGAAGCCATCAGGGACACAAGTACCTCTGCTAAGGAATGGGAATTCTGCTGGATGTGTTTCAAGCCTCCGGTGGGACAATCAGTGGTATATACACCAGGCTGCCAAACCACTGACACATTTATGCCCCTCAATAATCATTCAGTGGTTTCCTTAGAATATCCCACATCACATTGCTCTGCTCATGAAGGGAGAGATGTGTGCACCTAACAGTAGGGCACATAGCATTGCCTGTGTATTAGAAGTGGAAGAGAAGGGGGCTGGATAGCAACCTTGCACTGGTTAAAAAATATAACCTCTTCCCTTGCACGATGGTCATTCCCACCCTGGCAGCATAGCGTGCCCAACCCTTCTAAAATACATACATTTGCTCCTGCCCTTCCTGCACTCCATCCACCATGTATCTCATTCGGTACTTTTGAAGACAAGAAGAATCACTGCCCTGGTCACCTTAGTGACACTGCCTGAAGGATAGAGGAATCAGTCAGGTGAGGTCACAGGGTCAGTGTGGTGCCTGGACACGACTCTCTGACAGCTGACCACACCCCTTCAGCAGTGCACCTTTATTTTATGGGCCAGTTCTAAGTATTCATGAAAGTACCTCAGTCTGGAAGGCAAATAGCCCTCGAATGATGAATGCCGTCCCAGAGACATCGTGCAGGGCCTCTCGCTCCACCAGCACCTCTCTCACCACGTCTGCTTGTAGCACCTCCCTCTTCTTGTTGACTTTGACTGCAAGTTGTCTCCTGGTCACAGTGTCAGATGCCATTAACACCTGTACAGTACAGAGAGATGTTACAGCATCAGTAGGAAAGACAGATATATATGACTCATGGGATCAGTATGAGTTACCGCCGGCAGCGGCATCCCGACAGAGGAGGAAATCCCAATTGTCTAGAGAGGTAAGTATAACTAATCTAATTCCCCCCCCTAACCCTCCTTTAGGGTGCCTAACCCTAACCTCCCCCCCAGTGCCTAACCCTAATCCCCCCTCTAAGTGCCTAAACCTAACCCCCCTTCCTCGCCGCCTAAACCTAAGTCCCCCGGGGGGGTGCCTAACCCTAACCTCCCCCCGGGGGTGCCTAACCCCCCTTCCCCTAGCCTGACCCTAACCTCCCGGGGGGGTTCCTAAACCTAAGTCCCCCCCGGGAGCCCTAAACCTAACCCTCCCCTTCCCCTGCTGCTGTCCACGGCTGGCGCCTGCCATCCTTTCGATCGGGATGCCGGGCGCCGTTCTCCTGGCATAAGTAAAATGACAGGCGTCGGGATTTCAACGCCTGTCATTTAACCCTTGCTGGGATTAAGCAGCTGGGAAGCTGGCGGTCGGCATTGCGTCTGCCGGCTTCCCAACTGCTTCCCTGACTCACATATGAGGTATGGGTCATACACTAAGTAATGATAACACTGTGTCAGGAGAAAAGGGAATGTAAGTGAACCATTATTGAATAAATGAAAAAGTGCTGAAATATAACAGCCTGGGATAAATATATATATATAGATATATAATCCAACAGGTAGGTGTCACTGAGTGGATCATGTATTCTTGCAAATGCCATTTGCAGAGAGGAAGGCACCAACAAATATATATATATACAGTATGTGCATATTTATAGGAAGTGTTACACAGATTTTTGGGATTACGGGCCTTAATCTAAATATTACATGTACTACCTAGTAGTGATATCCAGCCTAAAATAAGTTCTTAGGGTCCTCCAGCCTCCCCAACAGTTCAGGTTTTCGAGATATCCATGGTTGAGCGCAGGTGATTAAATCAAATTGACTGAGGTACTAATTAAGTCACCTGCACTCAACCATGGATATCTCTAAAACCTGAACTGTTGGGGAGCCTTGATGACTGTGTTTGGGAACCTCTGTTTTAGGGTATGCAAACTTAACACTGTGCAAGCTATGATGCACTATATTTACTTATAGGTTAATACATCACTTGTCTCTGAGCACATAGGCAGCAATGTGGATGTTAGGAGGTGAGTGCTCTGATATAAGAATTCTATAGAGGCACAAGGGGCCTATTCATCATCGAAGGGACCCCTAATGATGAATGGCCCGGTAACTTAGAAATTAGGAAACTGGCATTTCTGCATGGTTACGGGCCATTTATCGTTTGATGAATAGGCCCCTAAATCATGGCACTGCAGACAGGGGTGCCGAGAGAGGAGGGGGGGGGAGCGGGTACTGTTTATCCGGGCTTCCTGAGGGGCCCGGCGGGGGCCCGGGTCTGGCGCCGTCCCCACTCCCTTCTCTCTCCAAAACAGCAGCCCAGCACACAGTGTGTGCTGAGCTGCAATGGGAGACTGCAAAAGTGTTTATTTTTGTTAGGGGGTTCAAGGGGGCGTGACCACGTCTCCTGCGATTAGGCCACATCCCCTCTGTACCTGGGCACGGCAGAGCTCTCTACGGCCCTGACTACAGAAGTAGATAATGAGATATTTGGCTCTATGAATATACAATGGGGCTGTAGCATACCTTCCAGCCATTCCAATATTGGCAGAGTAGTTCAGATTTGAGAGCTGTATGTTAAAGTCAGGATAGTGAATGCATAGTCCTGATGGGGAGTTATGTCCACTCACTGCTGCTCTGCTTAGGAGAGGTACATGGGTGCTACATGTGCTTTTCACTGGTGCATGGGGCAGTGGGAGGTCAAAAGGAGGGAAACCAGATTGGGAAAAAGGGGTAGCTTAGTGATCTTCACATATCCCCCCCATGATGCAGACACTCGATCCGTGATGTGATGTCCCTGTCCTGATCCAATTCCCTCCAATGTTGAGTTGTATATTATAGGGTGGTATTTGCCATAGATGTTAACCAGATAACACCATATGTTTGGGGCCGGGACTATATGTGAGTAACCAGGAGCTGTGTATGATGGGCATTTTCTCCTGATATACACAGAATAACATGCACATTTAAGGCACACAGATGATTAAATTTAGCGATTGAACGATAACGATATCATTATCGTTCAATAATCATTTGAAAATCTTTTACAGATCGTTAAAAAAAAGTCTAAAACGACCAGCGATGCGCGCTCCTGCTGGTCGTTTAGACATCTATCATCATACAAATATGTTGTACAACCTGATGATAATGTCAGGTTCAACATGTTTGCAGATGATTAATGTGCCTACACTGAACGACTGCTCGTTCAGTGTAGACACATCACAGACTGAGAAATTACTGCACGATTACAATGTCGTAATCGTGCAGTCATTTTGATGTCTTCTAGTGGATGTGTGCCTTTAGGGTTTACTTTTCTGCTACAGAAAAAAGTAAATATATTATTGTTCTTCATAGTGCTGGAATGCTTTCTTAACATAAATGGATGTATTATTCTGTGAAGTGAATTTGAAGGTGCTGTCCAGTTCCTTGTTTTTATAAATAAACAGTGCAGCCATGGCCATAACTAGGAGTGGTCAAGCTATACCACTGGGGGCACAGGGTCTAGGGGATGACACAGTCATTGCCACATGCCACCTGTATTTGGCATGCAGGGTGCCTGAATTGGCACCCTACAGCCTACGAAGCTGCTGCCCAGAGCATCTTTAGGACTTTCCTAAGTACTCTCAACTTCTCCCTGGTCCAGCAGCCACACCCCCTTGTTGTGACATAATGACACCACATGCTAGGAGCAGGGCTGGCCCAGGGCATGTTGCAGCCCTTCTATGTCCTTGAGTGTGTCTACTTTTACTGAAGTGAAAATAGGTATGCAGCAAACAAAACAATGCCAATTCAGAGTCTAATATACTCCCGTTCAATAACATAAACTTTTAAGATTTCTAAATAGCATTCTCCTAAATTACTATTTGATTGAACTTTTATCCTATACGTTGATCAGCATGGATGTATGTACAGATGCCCCAATCTGCCCAACTCCTTCCTGCAGAAAATACAACTTTTCCCACTGGCGCACACTGACATTTGCACATGTAACACTATTCACATCAATAACAATAGCTGCATTTAGACACAGACACAAATGGGATATGGACACAAACATTTATAATGACTATTGTGTAACCAAATGTCAATGTGGCAGACAGGGGCGTCTTAAGAGAGGAGGGGGCCCGTGTGTATTCCCTGTGCAGGGCCCCCTCCTCTCTCCCCGGCGGCCGGCCACCACAGAAGCAGTAGACTATGGGCACTAGAGTGTGCCCAGAGTCTACTGCGCATGTGCAGAATGCCGGAAAAATGGCCGCGGCGGACATTTTCTGGTGTTCTGTGCAGCGCTGATACCCGACGCGGGACCATGGACAGGTGAGTTTTAAATAATATGGGTGCAGGGTGTGCGGTGCGGGGCCCCCTGGACCCGGGGGCCTGTGTGCCCCGCACACCCTGCACCAGAGCCGTAGCTAGGGCAGTGCGGCCGGTGCCATCGCACAGGGCACCACAGGTCAGGGGGCGCTGTTTGGGCCTGTTAAATTTCTGTTTATTATCATTCTTGCTTGTAGCTTCCTCTTATTTCATCCCCAGCATCTCCTGGCCTCCCCTATCTCTTCCCTGACCCTTCCCGATGAAGCCAGGGCCCTTTTTTGGGTGCATTATGTCCCTTTGAAAAATGAGGGGGACGCCAATGCTCTTTCTGGCACAGGGCACCAAAAAATCTAGTTACGGCTCTGCCCTGCACCCACTATAGATACGCCCATGGTGGCAGGTTTGTTATAGGTACATATAGCTGTGTGTATAACTGTATATACAGTTAGGCATAATGGTTACATCATGACAAACCAGATGGAAACCAGAATCTTACTTTTCCAAAGCTGCCCTGGCCGATCACTTTGTGGAAAATGAACCTCCTGATAGATAATGGGGTTCTGTGGCCAGGGCCTGCTGGGGAGACTCCGCTTCCTCCTAATGGGGTAACATAAGAATAGGTTATACATTTGCTCTTTATATAAAATAAGGGTCAGATGATAGAAAATATTATATATTATACAAATCAGTATTCAGCTGTGGCATATGGGCCCTACGGGATCTTGTAAGACTCAATGAAAATAATCTTTAAGCCTTAATTCAAGTTTTTTTCTTTTATATAAGTTCTACTCGTAACATTACCACAAATGTTCCCAAATGCGATCCTCCAGGCACCCCAACAGTTCAGGTTTTAGAGATATCCATATTTGAGCACAGGTAGTTAAATCAAATTGACTGAGGTACTAATTAAGGGCCTGATTCATTACTGATCGCAGCTACGATTACGCACGCAATCGGCCAATTGTTGCATTCTGTGCATGTGTATGCATCGCAGTGTGCGTGCATGAACACTCCACTGCGATTGGGACTGCGATTGGGACTGAGTAGTGATTACGCAGGCCCATCGCAGAGCGATTGACAGGAAGTACCGTTTGGGGGAAGTGACAGGGGGTTGGTCGGCGAAATGCAGGCATGCCAGTGCATTTGAATGCTGTGACAGGGGCGTGTATAAATTAGCCACTGCGATGCCTTTTGCAGCTTGGGGTTTCACTCTGTGTGATGAGGTTAGTAATTTCAGAGTAAGGTCAGAGCTTGTGCAAGTGTGTGTGTGGCTGCGTTTGTACTCCATGTTACTGCTGGTCTCGCAGTCTTGCTAAGTATTACAGATGTGTGTAAGGTAAGGTGGGCGAATAATATGTCATGTGGGTTCCTATATGTGTGTTTTTATTGTGTATTTTTTTTATTGTGTGTGCTTGAAGTTTGATTTCTCTGAGGAAACTGTTCTAAAGGGGTTATGTCACTTGCTATATGTCCTCTTTTCAGTGCTAAGCTTAGTTTATTGCTGTTTGTCAGTGTATCACTTATGAGCGATATGGTCTCCATTGTGCATACCCTCATTTTGTCCATATTTAATAGGGGTCCCCACATGTTTGTTGCCCAGGGGTCCCCACAGACCTTAATACAGCCCTGGGTAGATGGTATTTAGGGGACAACATTACAAATGTAATTTTCTAGCTAGAACAGTATTATTTGTTGTTTTGTGCACTGTTGGCAGATGGAATAAGAATACAGAAAAATAAGTAAACATTTCTATTTTACAGCCTACATGATTCTGTTACATATGTTGTAATGTGTGAATGGGATGAGCCACGTGCCATGTCAGGGGCCACATAAGGCTCAGACACTATTCTTGCACATTGCACAAACAAGTATCACAGGATGAATCACAGAACATAAAAAGGAAACTTTCTAGAACAGTTTACATCAAACTGATTTCATGTTACATTTGTGATATTTTGTTATATAAGCAGGAAAAAGTCCAATTGAGGAGCTACAAAGTACTAGAGACCCATTCAGTATATCGTATGGCTGTTTCATTAGACTGAGTATCAGACTTTCCCTACCAAATGGTGACTTCCCACCTAGAGGCATGTAGGACATTGGCTGGACGTTAGCGCACTAAAATGTCTACAGTATATTATATTATTACTGCTATTATTTTGATAGATTCAAAATGGGTTTCGGATACAGTTTTTCACCAATCAGTGACTTTGATTAGTGTTCTCTAAATATACCCATGATCCAGTAGAGGCTTCTGTGCTGATTCTTTCCATTTGGTATTATACTCCTTATTGCATGAGGTCTATTTTTTAGCCCTATACATATAACATTTAGGGGTAGATGTACTAAGCCTTGGAGAGAGATAAAGTGTAGAGTGCTAAAGTACCAATCAATCAGCTCCTATCTGTAATTTTTCAAACGCAGCCTGTAAAGAGACAGTTAGGAGCTGATTGGTTGGTACTTTAGCACTCTACACATTATCTCTCTCCAAGGCTTAGGACATCTCCCCCTTAGGCAGCATTTACCATTACTTATAACATGTATCTGGGAAAGAGTAACCATCTTTCATATGTATAATGCCAAAGCAAATTTTTAACAGCTACAATACTGTAACAACCTACAACACTGAGAAAGTCCTGCAATGTGGTATATTTGTTATTTCTGAAGTGATGACATATGACCTATATGAGAATTTGGCACTATTACATAAGTAGCATAAGTAGCACCTGTAATAACTGACTATTCTCATAGCTAATTTATGGCGGCCACAATACCTCCCTCTACGTGAGTGAAACGTGACCCAGTAACCACTAGGTAACATTTGACAGACCACCAGCTACAGCTTGATCTATAACTAGATGCAGTAGGAGAGCAAGTTCTCCATATTGAGAATCACGTATCCCTCATTACCTGGTCTGTCCCATTCATGAGGGAAATCGCCGTCCTCAGTGTCCTTCCTGACCTTCTTCTCTCGGACCTCGGCCACATCCTGGTGTAATCTCTTCCTCTTTCCATGCACATCACCCTCATGCTGTTTCACCTCCTTCCTCTCCTTCCTCTCCTCCTTCCTCTCCTTCTTCTTCTTTTTCTTCTCCGTCTTCTTTTTCTTCTTCCGCTGTCCTGTCTCTTCTTCCCTCTGACGCTTTCTCTTCTTCTTGCCACCCACAGCCTCATGGGAACTCTCTCTTTCACGCTGGTGACCCTCTGGGGTGACATTGGTCCTGTCCTCTCTTCCACCAGATGTAATCTCTTCATACTCGCCAAGCTCATTGATGGTAATAATGTTCAACTCTGCGACATCTACAGCATTGGGATGCTGGAGCTGGCTGGGTGTCACAGCATCACTGCTCCTCATCTCTCCTCTAATCGCCTTCTCCTCCGTTTGGTCTCCTCGCTCTCCGTGACTGGGCTCCATCTTCTGGCTGCTCAGCTCCGGTGTCAGTTACAACCAACTGTCACTCAGGCTGATGGAATCCTGTGATGTCAGTGGCCGTGAGACCAGCTCCCTGCTCCCTGTACTGGCTGTAATGTGTTTCTAAGGCAGCTTCTGGGCCTTATGTAATAGCCGGTGAGATGCAGGAATGCGCCCAACATCAGTCGGTATTGCCCCATGTATTTTTAAAGCGTATTTTTATACCGGGTTGGTTATGCCGTTTAAATTATTACCACTTTTGAAATATGTGCTGACTCTCTTGAATTGCGTCCATGGCTGCATCTCGCAGCCTATTACATAAGGCGACCTGTGATTTCACATTATGGATAATATACACATATACAAAGAAGTACAATATGTCCTATAGGTATATATGTTTTACCCGAATTATAGCTTTATAGGCAACAATATACAACCACATAAAGGAACAAGAAGACAAAAGAAAGTTATCCAGTAACTACATTTGTGGTCATCAATACAAAATACATAAGAGTAAACTGATACTTATATGTATATACAATTAGGTCCATATATATTTGGATAATTTTCATAATTTTGGCTCTGTACACCACCACAATGGATATTAAATTAAACAATGGGAATACAATTGAGGTGCAGATTTTCAGCTTTAATTCAAGGGGTTGAACAAAAATATTGTATAAACTCAGCACTCGGTCAGCAATTAAAACAGCATGAAGGAGAATTCATAGCAGTGGCGGAACTAGAGAATGGTGGGCCCAGGTGCAAGAATATGCTTTGGGCCCCCCTATGCAGTGCCCCCAGTAGTGGTCCCCCTATGCAGTGCCCCCAGTAGTGCCCCATATACAGTGCCCCCAGTAGCAGTCCCCCTATGCAGTGCCCACAGTAGTGCCCCTTATACAGTGCCCTCAGAAGTGGTCCCCCCTACACAGTGCCCTCAGTAGTCCCCCTATGCATTGCCCTCAGTAGTAGTCCCCCCCATACAGTGCCCCCAGTTGTAGTCCCCTCTATAGAGTGCCCCAGTAGCGACCACCCCATCTATACAGTGCCCCCAGTAGCTTACCCTCCTATACAGTGCCCCTAGAATCGGCCACCCAGCCTTTACAGTGCCCCCAGTAGCGCCCCCCCTATGCAGTGCATGTGCCCTTTACGCACACACACACAAAAAAAAAAAACAACACACAACTTACCGCTCCTGCCGCTGTCCGCTCCTCCCGGCCCACTCTGCGCTATGGGAGCGACGTCATGATGTCTCTCCCATCACCTGCTGCAGGGGGAGCCGGAAGGCGAAGCTCATGAGTGAGCTCCAGCCCAGCTCCCTCCGTGGACTCAGCAGCCAATGAGAGCAGCTGGTGGCGTTGTTTGTTACTGTGTAGTGCGGACCACTCTCACTGTGGTCTGAACTACACTTAAATACTGTGGGGCCTAGGGGACACTGGCAGCGGGTGCAGTGGCACTGTTGGATGCAGGTAGCTATGGGTCCCTGCACCACAGGGGGCCCCGGTGCAAGCCACCGCTACACCGCCGCTAGTTCCACCACTGACTCATAGTGTATCAACATTAAAAATTATTTCCCATTATTAATCCAACCATTAATCAGGAGATAAACGTATCTATATGCAGTCATTCACTTCCTATTAGATGGATGTTATAATAGACACAGACCGGAATGCTTTTGCACAGTCCCGGGCTCGTAGCACTTTTCTAGCGGTCTGTGACTCTGTCTTGGGTAGGTGCATTAAGAGACAGGCCACTGCACCTTTATTGGCTTTATTTTTATTCTGTACTGTAATTTAGAATGAATATGTACATTTAAACTTTGCCCCACTGCAGTGCAACATGGTTTCCCCAAGGTTGCTTTACTACAAACTATGAATCCAACCTCGGTGTTTATGCTGTGCCTGGGCAATGAAACATGGGAAGAGAGTCTCCAGCACTGGCTCAGTGAAATACAGATAAGAACAGCATCTGCTATCAGGGTGCTAGTGTAACCAGATACAAAGCATTGCAGGATACCACAAGCACTCGAGGAGAGTGCCATAAAAGTAGAAACACAGATAATAGGACGGAGAAGGTTTATTGGCTCCTTGGGCTATGTTTCGGCATACCGCCTCTCCTTCCTCCAATACCCACTTCCCAGCCTCTCACACACACTTGTCTTTTGTAAAATATAAATTTATCACCTGCCAGCTGACTGGCAAGGCTGCAATAAAGATGGTTGCCGTTGCTCTAATCCACCAATCTCATCCTCTGTGTAGGTGGTTCTCGTAGTCTTCAAATGGCTGGTGGTATAATAACATTAGTGTTCACATAGGAACCTATTTATTATGCGGTATAGACACCACTATTATAACTCAGAAGTTCTGCTACCACTTGCATGTCAGGAGTGAGTCTTGGGACAGGCTGCAAACTAAAGCAGTCAGACGGCTTGTCCGGCACAGCTCATCCTCCTTCATGTTAAGTGATGCATATATAGCTAACTATACACAAGTATCATATTGGGTTTTGTTTTATCTTTTAAACATAAGCCAGTTTAATAATCATTGCGTACACTAATTACAGTATCACAAATAAAATCTCCCACACCCACTTTCTCTTCCACTCCCCTATTGACTCGCAGTTTTTTCTCTCCAGTTATAACAGACATTGGTACTCACACTCTTCTCCTCTCCAAGCTGTCTCCTTGGATCCCATTTCTGTCCGCCCCCCCCAGTGCTAGCCCATCAACAGCTGTATCCCCACTGGCACTTTCCTATGTTTTCAAACTAATCTCTAACTTTCTCTATGACCACTATCTCCTCCATCTCTTTCTAAACTACATGAAAGGCTTGTATACAACTGCTAAACCCCTTTCTCTCCTCTCACTCCCTCTTCAACCCTCTATGTTCCACTGCAACTTCCAATACTAAAGTGTGAGAAGTGACCCTACGACTTGGCTGAGAGCAGCCCAACAGTGTGCACACAGCCAAGTTGAAGGACACTTCTCCATACTCATCCTCTCTCACTTCTATGCTGTTTTCAATACAGTTTACTATGCTCATCTCCTGCACACTCTTCATTCCTTCACTTGCTTCCTAACTTTGTGAAAGCTTCTTTACTTTCTGGCACATCTTCTCCTCTACTCCTATCATCTGTCAGGGTCCATGTATTGGTTACAATAGTAAGGATGAACATTTGGGTTGTAAATACAACCACCCAGTATGAGGGTTCAGTAAAGGCAGTCTGTAAAAAAGAAGTTTACCATCACTGCTTTAGATGAAGGTAGATAAACTGCACATTACCATGTCTTACTGCATATATGGTTGATAACAAATGTAGTATGCAGACCACAATTCACTATAACAAATCAGAGGGTACAAGAAACTAATACATACTGTAGTGGTTGTCAGAGGGTTCAGTCGTTGCATTTTGTTCCTTTCCACTGAGAGCTTGGTAAAATTCTGGGTGGAAAAGAAGAAACCACGATCACTGAACCAATTCTCTGCCAACCACTATGATGCACAGAACCATTTGCACAAGCAGTGCAGAGCATAATGCTTCCTCCTCGCTACTGTGGTGCAGTAATTCCAGCGACATCCAGCTCAGCGGCTCATGAGCTATAGTGACTATTGGAGCACACAAAAGGCAAATACTTCAATCATTTTATGGGACTCAAACCGCACTTTGGAGGATTAATTCTGCTAATACCAGCGATCCTAAAGATTTTATTATCTCAAATCTCATTTCTAACATATCTGGGTATATTTTGCTCAATAATAAAGAACGTATAAGTGGATACATTATATTAGAACTCTTGCTGCAGTACTGTATTCTATTTCTTAAAATAACTAAATGCAAACTAATTTGTTCCATGATTTATAGTGGCTTGCAAAGGTATTCAACCCTCTAGGGGGGGGTATTCAGTTAGCCGCGGGGTTTACCCAGTTTCTAATTGCCGCACCGGAGCAATTCAATTAGTGGGGATTACCCCGCGGACGAGCCCCCACAGTTGGACTAAACCTTGCAGCTCATGGAGGTGTGAGGTAAAGTCCACGGAAAAAAACACAAAATCGGGTTCGCGTGCGGGAAAAAAAAACATTGATTCCGCAGTTTACGCGGAATCAGTGAGTTTCCGTGCCTGAATCCCGATTTTTCAGTGTGGGAAAATGGATATTTAATTGAATAGCCCTTCCCCGTGCCACAGGAATTTTTGATGTTAATTAGTCAAGGAGGAAACCCCATGGTAGGGCCGGCTCCAGGGTGAGCCGTGCCCTGTGCGGGACCGGGACATGACGCCTCTTTACCGCGTGGCCTAATTTCCATAGGCCAGGCCCCTTAAATTATGTTATTTGGGGGCGTGCCCGTATGGCACGCCTCCCGTTAACGTCAGGCTGGAGGCAAGCCCAACACTACATCAGTAGCTGGGCCTCCACCAGCCTTCTTCCTGCACTGAATGAATGCCGCATGCATGTGCGCGCAATCCATTCCTCTTCTCCGGGGCTGGCACCACCGCACAGCTGCGATGGTGGAGGTGCCCAGCCCGTGGGACGAATCATCCTGCGGGTGGAACAGCGCTGGCAGTGCCCAAAAAACAAGACAGTCCCGCTGAAATCGGGAATGGCTGGGAGGAGTGCGCCCTCTATGGGGTGGTGCCCCTGTTCGACCACACTGGTTGAACATGCTTCAAGCCGGCCCTGCCCCGCGGCTAATGGAATACCCCCCTAAATGTCTACAGATATGTCTTTATTACAAATAACACTATTTAAAAAAAAATACCACCTGGAACAATCTGTGTGTTGTTTGTAGTACAGACAAATTTGTTGACTTTCAGGGGGTTGAATATTGTTACAAGCCAGTGGCGGATCCACTGGAGGGCGATTAGGGCGTTCGCCCCCCGTACACATAGCCCCGTTTCCCGGAAGCCCTGTCTACAACATTCATTAGTATGTGACTGTCTGTCATTGTTGTCAGCAGGCTGAGCTGGCCAGCTGTGAACAGTCAGTGGCAGTCAGAACAGTCAGTGGCAGTCAGCGCAGGCGGCCGCAGCACAGCATCATGTGCGTGTGAGAGTGACAGACTGTTACTCACACAGAAATAGTCTCCGGGGTTGCGTTTGAGCCCCTGAACCCCAACATGCTGTGAGTGCTTCTGACCCCTCTAAGGGGTATATTTACTAAAGTGTTTGGTTTTTAGAAGTGGAGTTGTTGCCCATAGCAACCAATCAGATTCTAGCTATTATCTTCTACAGGGTGCTAGATAAATGATAAGTAGAATCTGATTGGTTGCTATGGGCAACAACTCCACTTCTAAAAGCCTGCACTTTAGTAAATATACCCCTAAGCCCCTGATGCTGATTGTGCGTCTTAAACCTGACACTTGTGTCTGAAACTTGTTTAGTGTGGATGGATCCACCATTGTACTTTATTAAAAAAAATATATAGAGGAATGAATCTAAAGTAATCATGATTACAAAATAATATTGGGCTGTGGTGAGATTTGAACCCTGGATGTTGGCAATGTATAACCACCGCTCTGCCACTAGGCCAAGAAGGATTTCACATCCATCTACTGAATCCTTGTGCACTCCATCCACCCGCTGCTGTTAGGGAGGGCACAGTGAGGGAAGCATAATAATAATGATAATAATAATTAGGGGTGAGCGGGTACGGATTTCTGAAATCCGAACCCCCCCGAGCCCCCCGGATCCGAGGCAGATCCGAGTCAGGCTCGACTTTTCCCGCCTGACTCGGATCTGAAATCGAGGCAAAACGTCATCATCCCGCCTTCCGAGTCTCGCGGGTTTTGGATCCTATATAAGGTACCTGCGTCGGCGCCAGTTTCTCACTCGGCTGTGGACAGTGAAGAGGGAGGGTGGGAGTTAGGGCTGGCTGGGCTGTGTAGTGTAGTGTAGTGTAGTGCAGAGTAGTGTTGTGCTGTGCTGTGCTGCGCTGTGCTGCTGTTGTCCACTACTTCAAAGTCCATAGGGGCTGGCTGTGTTGTGCTGTGCTGCTGTTGTTAATAGGGGCTGTGTCCACTACTTCAAAGTCCATAGGGGCTGGCTGGACTGTGTTGTGCAGTCAGTTCTCCATAGGGGCTGTGTCCACTCCAAAGTCCTGTGCAGTGTCCCAGTCCTAAAGGGGTGCTGTAGTGTTGTCCAGGGGGTGCTCTGTCCATCAGGGGTGCTCCCCCCAAGTGCTAAAAAAATTATATATTTTCTGTGTTTGTGAATTGTGTGCGCAGTAGCCGCACGTGCATCAACAAAGGAGCAGCGCCAAGCGTGCGCCTGTGTCCCATAAGTAAAGGGCCGGCTGGCTCATTTCTTAAAGGCTAGTGTAACCCACAAAGTGCACTACTCTCCAGGAAAAATAAAAAAATATTTTCTGTGTTTAGCCGCACGTATATATCAAATCGATATAACATAAATGGAGGACCAAACTTTCTCCGATAAAAATAAAATAGAGAAAGATCAAGAACCACTTCCTCCTAGTGCTGAAGCTGCTGCCACTAGTCATGACATAGACGATAACATGCCATCAACGTCGTTTGCCAAGGCCGATGCCCAATGTCATAATAGAGGGCACATACAATCCCAAATGACAAAGTTCAGGAAAATGACCTTGAAAAAAACATTTAAATCAGCTGAAGAGAAACGTAAACTTGCCAATATGCCATTTACGACACGGAGTGGCAAGGAACGGCTAAGGTCGATCCCTAGTATGTTCATGACTAGTGGTTCAGCTTCACATGACGATGGAAGCCCTCCTCCCACTAAAAAAATCAAAAGAGTTAAGCTGGCAAAAGCACAGCGAAGAACTGTGCTTTCTAAGAAGATATCACAAATCCCCAAGGAGAGTCCAAGTGTGGTGGTGGTTGCGATGCCTGACCTTCCCAGCACTGGACGGGAAGAGGTGGCTCTTTCCACCATTTGCACGCCCCCTGCAAGTGCTGAAAGGAGCACCCACAGTCCACTTGCTGATATGCAAATTGAAGATGTCACTGTTGAAGTACAACAGGATGAGGATACTGGTGTAGCTGGCGCTGAGGAGGAAGTTGGCGAGGAGGATTCTGATGGTGATGTGGTTTGTTTAAATCAGGCTCCGGGGGAGACAGTTGTTGTCCGTGGGATGAAAAAGCCCATCACGGTCATGCCTGGGCAGAAGACCAAACATTCCACCTCTTTGGTCTGGCAATATTTCTATCCAAATCCGGACAACAACTGTCTTACCATATGTACCTTATGTAAAGGTGGAATAAGTAGGGGTAGTGACGTTAACCACCTAGGAACATCCTCCCTTATACGGCACCTGCAGCGCGTTCATAATAAGTTACTGTCAAGTTCAGAAACTTTGGCTAAGACCGTAAGCAGTCCAGGGACACCTAAATCCCGTTGTCCTGTTGTATCCAAGTGCCTGCAAACCACACCGTCAACTCCCTTCTCGTCAATTTCCTCCTTAGTCAGGATCGGAAGTAGTCCTGCAGGCCATGTCACTGGCATGAATGACTCTCCTATCCCGGATTCCTCCGGAGGATCCTGCATTGCTACGCCTCCTGCTGCCGCTGCTGCTGTTGCTGCTGCTGGGAGTCGTTCATCATCCCAGAGAGGAAGTAGGAACACCACTACTTTTACTAAACAATTGACCCTCCAACAGTCCTTAGCGAGGAGGATGAAGTACGACAGCAGTCATCCTGAAGCAAAACGTATAACTGAGGCCTTGACTGCTATGTTGGTGTTAGACGTGCGTCCGGTATCCACCATTAGTGCAGTGGGATTTAGACAATTGATGGAGGTAGTGTGTCCCCGGTTCCAAATCCCGTCTAGATTCCACTTCACTAGGCAGGCGATACCGAGACTGTACAGAAACGTCAGAAAAAGTGTCCTCAGTGTCCTGAAAAATGCCGTTGTACCCAATGTCCACTTAACCACGGACATGTGGACCAGTGGAACAGGGCAGACTAAGGACTATATGACTGTGACAGCCCACTGGGTAGATGTATCACCTTACGCAGCAACAGCAGCAGCGTCACCAGTCGCAGCATCTCAGAAACGCCAGCTCGTTCCAAGGCAGGCTACGCTGTGTATCACCGGTTTCAGTAAGAGGCACACCGCCGACAACCTCTTAGAGAAACTGAGGGAAATCATCGCCCAGTCACTTAGACTCTCCTGGGGATTTGTGATATCTGACAACGCCACCAATATTGTGCGGGCATTACATCTGGGCAAATTCCAGCACGTCCCATGTTTTGCTCACACAATAAACTTGGTGGTGCAGAATTTTCTGAAAAGCGACAGGGGCGTGCAGGAGATGCTTTGGGTGGCCCGAAAAATTTCTGGCCACTTTCGCCATTCAGCGACTGCGTGCCGAAGACTGGAGCGCCAGCAAACACTCTTGAACCTGCCCCGCCATCACCTGAACCAAGAGGTTGTGACGCGGTGGAACTCAACCCTCTATATGCTTCAGAGGATGGAGGAGCAGCAAAAGGCCATTCAAGCCTATACATCCACCTATGACATAGGCAAAGGAGGGGGTATGCACCTGACTCAAGCGCAGTGGAGAATGATTTCCGTGTTCTGCAAGGTTCTCCAGCCCTTCGAACTTGCCACACGTGAAGTCAGTTCAGACACTGCCAGCTTGAGTCAGGTCATTCCCCGCCCCCTGCTATTAGCCGACAATCAGCTCCCTCCCGGAAGGCTGGAGCTGATTGTCGGCAAGTATGCCCTACACTACACAGGGCAGCCCCTGTAAAAATTATTTGTATGAAGGGCAACGTACCTGTACACCACACAGGGCAGCACCTGTAAAAATTATTTTTTTATGAAGGGCAGCGTACCCCTACACCACACAGGGCAGCCCCTGTAAAAATTATTTGTATGAAGGGCAAAGTACCCCTACACCACACAGGGCAGCCCCTGTAATTATAATTTTTTTATGAAGGGCAGCATACCCTACACCACACAGGGCAGCCCCTGTAAACATTATTTGAATGAAGGGCAATGTACCCGTACACCACACAGGGCAGCCCCTGTAAAAAAAAAAAAATTATGAAGGGCAGCGAACCCCTACACCACACAGGGCAGCCCCTATAAAAATGATTTGTATGAATGGCAATGTACCCGTACACCACACAGGGCAGCCCCTGTAAAAAAAAAAAAAAATTATGAAGGGCAGCGAACCCCTACACCACACAGGGCAGCCCCTATAAAAATGATTTGTATGAATGGCAACGTACCCCTACATCACACAGGGCAGCACCTGTAAAAAAAATGTTTTATGAAGGACAGTGTACCCCTACACCATACAGGGCAGCCCCTGTAAAAATTATTTGTGTGAAGGGCAACATACCCCTACACTACACAGGGCAGCCCCTGTAATAATCATTTATTTTTATGCATGGCAGCATACCCCTACACCACACAGGGCAGCCCCTGTAAAAATTATCTGTATGAAGGGCAGCATACTCGTACACCACACAGGGCAGCCCCTGCAAAAATTATTTGTATGAAGGGCAACGTACCCCTACATCACACAGGGCAGCCCATGTAAAAAAAATTTTTTTATGAAGGGCAGCGTGCCCCTACATTGCACAGGGCAGCCCCTGTAAAAATGATTTTTTTATGAAGGGCAGCGTACCCCTACACCACACAGGACAGCCCCTGTAAAAAAAAATGTAACTGACTATAGTATATACTGCACATGACAGCACCACTGGACTGGACTGGACTGATACAGCAGAGCAGGGCACCCACAGACTGATACAGCAGCAGCACAGCACCACTGGACTGGACTGATACAGCAGTGCAGGTCACCCCCAGACTGATACAGCAGCACAGCACCACTGGACTGGACTGATACAGCAGAGCAGAGCACCCACAGACTGATACAGCAGCAGCACAGCACCACTGGACTGGACTGATACAGCAGTGCAGGTCACCCTCAGACTGATACAGCAGCACAGCACCACTGGACTGGACTGATACAGCAGAGCAGGTACTCCAAGACTGATACAGCAGCCACTTTCCCACAGACACTAGACACATCCTCTCACTTCCCTTTCCAGGACTGGAGTGAAGATGGCGGGGAGGGAGGTGTGAAATGTGCAAAGTCCGGGTCTCACGAGAATCCGACACTAGGATGATGACGTTTTGCTTTGTTCCAAAAACTGAGTCTGGCGGGAAAACCCGAGCCGGACTCGGTTCCCGGCTCGGATCGGGGGGCTCGGGGGGGGGGGGGGTTCGGATTTGCGGGAGCCGCACATGTGCATAAATTCGCATCCAATGGGCTGCATTTTCTGCAGCCCCTAGGAGCCTGTTAGGGCTGGTGGAAAGACAGAGAAGAGGCTCTGTGCTAATAGCAGCCCGGGACTGCGAGTCCCAGGGGGAGGTGTCTCCTCCCCCTGAGACTGCTTGTTGTTTGTGACTGGCAGGTAGCACTTCCAATGGGAAGCCAGTGCCAGTCACAGTGTAGCCAGTGCAGTCATGGACTGCAGTGACTACACTGAGGTGGCAGATTTTACTGGGGGGGCTGCAGCCTCTCAACCCCTAGGCAAAATCAGCCACTGCATGTTTTAGTGCTGGGCACTCACCACAGTTCCTGACTAGATTATATTCGCCAGTCCTGCTTGTAACCAGTGATATTATTGTGAGCCCTGACAATATTCTGTTTAAAACCTATATTATTTATCATCAATGAGAAGCTTTATTAAACCCTCCAGTTTCCTTCACACGGCCTCTAACCACATAACTGCCTCGGGCCCTGATATGGGTCCAAATGAGTCACAGACACTAAAATCCAATTTCAAAATGGATCTTGGTAATTGGCTAAACTTGAATCCGAAGATTGCTGCAACTTACCAACAGTATCTCCGAAGCAGTAGCTCCTGCGATGTAACCATGACCTGCAGCTCAAGCAATATTAGGCAGTTAAGCTTCCACCTTCTATCAGTCCCTCTGTGCCCCATGATGGGCTTTTGAAGACCCTTTCTCAGAGCCTCTGAGAGACAGCAGTCATGAGAGAGACAGAGAAACAGCAATCCCAAAGAGACTCCTAACCAGACTAATTGCACATTATAGAGCGGCTTGAATAAGTGAGGCAGTGCTCTAAATTCATATGTTTCACAGTTCTTGGTACATTATATATATATATAGTGAGTTCAGGCTGGTACAAAGAGCAGGCTGTATGAAACTACTTAAGTGTGCCTCACCTAACACAAATTGGTAGGTTTTTCATCTTCTCACAGATGTTTGACTCCTATATTTGACTCCTGTGCCTGCTACTAGTCTTTTGATTGAACCTGTCCTGCCATTATAGTTGCCTATTGATATCTGGATACCTGTTACCACACCTGAGAGTGTACCTGACCTGCCTCTGCATCTGCCCATTGAAATTTGGATACCTGTTACCAGACCTTGGAGTGAACATGACCTCCATCTGTCCTTGCCCATCATCATCATTTTTTATTTTTTTATTTTATTGTCAGCATGCAGAATGTCAGTTTATAGATTTTCTGATTAAGGTTGACTATGTGATAAATATTATCCTATTATACATTTTGAGGCATAAAATTTCTTTAGATATTGTATAGTTATTTGATTGCATATATTATGTTTTCTGTATGTATCTGGTGTTATTTAAATATGAGAAGGTAACAAATTTTTCTCTGAGTTAATAAGGAGGCTTTTTTGCACACAAACAGAAATCTGTGCTGCCATACACTTGCATGTAATTATCTTAAATTAGCTCTGGAGCTATAAAACAGGTCTGTTGTAGTGAGGCTCAATTACCTCTGATGAAACAGCCAGTACATAGTGGGCTAAGAAACGCGTTAGTGGTATTTGCCTCATAAGCGGGACTGATTGATTCATATCCTGATTGCCGCTATGTTTCTGGACCTCCCTTAATGTATTGATCGAGCACCCGCACTGTGCATAGTGGCTTGCAGGAGCTGATACAGCCATGCCGCGGCTACATAAGGACATCCAAAGCAGGTACCCACTTCATATTTCCGCCTATTACAGCCCGGCCGGGACTTAAACATACGAGTGGACCTGTCTCTCCTCCTGCACAGCAAGCTCTGACCCTTTTGGTTTTGTACTTTTCCTTGGTAAGAGACTCTTTTATATTTCCATTTACAAAGGGGATCGTGCTTAACTTGTGAGACTGTTATAATGTTTACTGACCCACGGATCGTGTGAGATCAATTTTGACACAGTGCTGTTTGGAGTAACAATTTGCATATTGAATATTTAATATATGCCATTATTGTGGAGGATTCTGATTGAAAGACTCCTGGTAATGTCTTTTTTATTACAACTTGCATTTTTTTCATAAGATGACTTGTTGCTTAATACTTTTAATTGATACATTTTTATCTGTGATGCTAATTTGTTACATTAATGTTGTTTAATTATTTATATGCTGATCATATACATATTTTCTGATCATTGCATGTTTCTAGTGATTATTTTGTACTGACAGTTTTTTATTTTTCTAGTTTAATTCAAATTAATGATCACAATTGTACACTGTTATTAATAAATATTTCTGATTAGAGCTCCCAGTTTTCTTCTTTTTTCTTTGTGCATTACATTTTCATGGGGGCTAGCCACCTCCTTCTGATGAACTGCTTTTCAGTTTGTTTGACAATCACACTACACTGTGTTGGAAGACTAGGACACAAGTGATTTCCAACCAAGAACAAGTTTATTGAACTTTAACAGATATCTCTTGGAAACTGCTTATGCAATGAGATCGGAACTGGAACTAAAGAAATAAAGTGGAAACAGTATGGGTTGCAACTTTCTGGAACAGAGTTAAATGTTGGGTGGTAGGCTATTTCTGGTCCTTATTGGTGACTGCTTGAGGCTTCTTCGGGTCCCTTGCTGCACCTTGAGGGATAATAGGAGAAAAGCTATTAATAGCCAAAACATAGAATCTCCAGAGGAAACAACAGTCCTAGCAAAGGAGAAAGGGTGGTTAGGGTGGGAGCTGTTGCTAGGTGGCAATCCTGTTCCCTAGAACAAATACAGTTTGCAGATCATAGATTCCTGCAAACCAGTGTTTTGGAAGCTTGCTACCTAGCAACAGCTAGTAACAGCTGGTGGTTGCTACGAGAAACTTGATCTTTTGTAGACCAGTTGGTCTCCAACAGCGCTTAGCGAAGGTACGAGCTGAATAGCATCTCACTACTAGTATTATCATCTGCAAAGGGATGCCTTTAGCTGATGCTTTTGTGGTTGCAGACCCATGTAGGGAATGACTTTTGAATTGGTTTGTAGTCTACCCCTTCCTCGCTCATGGATGCTACAATCCATCCTCTGATAGTTGAGGATCTTGCTGGGTGAAAGGGTTTCCTACAGGTAATGAAGTGCTGCATTATATTGTCTCTCCTGAGAGCAGTCAGGCTTTTTAGGATAATTTGGAATCCTGTAGGAGTCTGCACTAATCAGGGGTCAGAGACATGTATAAGAGTTAGTTCAGCTCCTCTGGCCACTATGGCTAGAGCCAACAAAGATGCTAACTTATGGGATAAAAATAAAATGTTGGAGTCTGTATCCCAGGAAGCCAGGATAGAGAGGAAAGGCTCAATGTCCCAAGTATGTGAATATTTTGGAACTATGGGCCTAGAGAGATATATGCCTCTTAATAAACGTAGGTATAGCTTGTTGTCCATTCAATTTGGAATCATAATAGCTAAAGCAGAACCATATGATTTAATGGTAGCTGACGCTAGGCTTGACTCGTATTTAGAGGCTAGGAAATCTAAAGCTAAATGGAATAGTGAAGACTGGTGAGTGGGGTTTGTTGTGGATCACCAAAGGTTAAATTCCTTAATGATTGTACAATATCTAGCCCTTGTCCGGGACCTTAAGGAGGCATTTATTAGGGCTTTTGTAGGGGATTCTAGAGCTACATCTGTTAACAGCCTAGTAATATTACCATCCACATACATTGGGGAAGTGCCTCTAATAGGTCTGGGGTCCCCTGAAAGCATTCTTGGGATAACCCCAGGGGAATTTTCGGTCCTATTCGTAACTAGTTGATCAGAGGGAACCAGACTCTGGATAGCCATACAGGGTATACTACCACAATTTGTGGTACTATGTCCTCCCTGATTTTATGTAAGACATTCAGGAGTAGGGCGGTGGAGGGAGAGCATAGGGGCAAGTCAGGTTCGTCCATGGGAAGGACATTGCATCCATCCAACACTGAATCTAAGCATTCGTGACTGGTGAAGAGATCTATCTCTATTCTCCCGCATTTGTGTAAACTATTTTCTGAAAGATTTGACTTTTCAGTGCTACTGAATCTAGGGAGATTCTTTTGTGGGATAGGGAGTCTGCTAATTCGTTTAACTTCCCTGGGACATAAATTGCAAACAGAAGTATGTCTTTCTGGACTGCCCAATCCCACAATTCTAATGCCTCTTTGAATAGGGCTGTTGACCTGGTGCCGCCCATTTTGTTTATATAGGACCCTGTGGTCGTATTGTCCAGGCATAGCTGGATACAGGCCCCTGTAAGGTGGCAGGAGATTGTAGGGCTAATTTTGCTGCGCATAATTACAAAATGTTTATGAAAAATCAGGATTCCTTGTTTGACCAGGCGCTCCTTACTGCTTTTTCTTGTGAGAAACCTCCCCAACCTGTTAGGGATGCATCCATAATGATCGTCTATTGTTACTCATAGATAATAGCCTGTCAAGGGTTCTACAATAATAAGGATCTTGTGATATAAATATCAAGAGGTTATTATTATCTTCTGAAGGTATAATATAAAACAGCTAATATTTTTTATGAGTATTTTTCCTGATTTGTTTTTATCAATGGTAAATGTATGCTTTTTTCAAATTACTTTGGCTCAGTAATAATTGCTAAATAGCTGGTAATATCCTTTCATTGAGGAAAGCTATCAATAAATGTTTTTTTCTTATATATAAAAACGGTGTGTCAGCGCTTTCCTTCTCCACCCCTTTCTTTTAGTTTCTATTTATAGGGATTGAGTAAATCCCCTTTTTGGAAAGCAGCAGACTATCCAGTTTTATAGTCTAATTGGTGCCGATTAAATATATTTTTTACATGGCATATACATTCATATGGGGGCATGGGTGGGACTTGATAACCCCTGATCCTTTAAATAAGTTGACTAGAGCAGTATATGATGTGATGATTTGGGATATACTGTAGGTAAGATTCTTATTGTACTTTGAAATGAAGGGGTCTATTTACTAAGCAGTGTTAGGAGACAGAGTGAAAAGTGATAAGAAAGTGATAAGGTGCCAGCCAATCAGCTCCCACCTGTCTTCTCACAGGCTGTGTTTGAAAAATGACAGTTGGGAGATGATTGGCTGGCACCTTATCACTTTCTTATCACTTTTCACTCTGTCTCCTAACACTGCTTAGTAAATGGACTCCTATATCTTAATTATCCTGGTATTGTAATTTGTAAATCAGAATTATGCAAAAGCCTGGGAGTTAAGCTGGGTACACAATATACGATGTGTGTACCCAGCAATGGTGCAATGTGATGCAGTGATACACTGCGTGCTGTACACACTGTATGATCTGGAGTACAATGGCGGGATGGCGCCATGTGTCCTGTCTTACCCTCACATGCCAAGTGTGAATGACACTAGCATTACCCCAGGACTACCCCGTTGCAAGGCTTCCACATTATAAAGGAAGCCTCCCACTATCCCCTGGATTACCACAATAAAGGTTCACACATACAGTATGCAGGTTGTTTATAAACAACATTTGTTTAAGACAATATAACATAACACAGATGGCTCACCACAATTATTAGGGATTTGTTGACAATGGAACAATTCCCACTATAACCTACATTGTAGTAAAACAGTATGCCCCCCAAAAAAGACTACTCAAGATAGTGAGCATCACCCAGACTGCCAGGAAGCACCTGTGTTTTCTCAGTGGAGCTGTAGCTGCAACAGTAGCCACAAATTCCACTGTGACTATGGCCATGGAACCTGAGATGCTATCACTGACACCACAGTGACCCCTCCAGTGTCTCCCTACTTTCGGCTAGCTTACACTGTGCAACAGACCCAGTTCTGCAGCTGCCACTGACCCCACTGCTGGCTCTTTTTCCTTCCTGAAAGCTTGGTAAGAGCATACTCCCCAGACCTGACTGCCATTGGATCCCCAGCTTTCTACGTTGCTTGATCATTGGTTTTTAGCCTTCCCTGCTGCAAGACAGAGGAGAACATGAGATAAGAAGTGGGCAAGATGGGAACACAATGATGTTGTGGCTCTCTTGTCTGACCAGCAGCTCAAAAAAGGGCTGCCATGATTATAGCAGCCAGGTAATGTATCCTTACAACAGCTAGTTCCGTGAAGGTTTGCTGCTAGCTCCCAGCCCTTGTAGGACACACACTGCTCAGAAAAGCATGCTCGCGCCATAAAGGAATGCCTGCTGCTTTTCAAGGAAAGAAGGGGAGTGTGATTAACAACTTTTTCAGTACTCACTACAATAGATTATTTGTTGCATTGAATATCCAAATACAGGTCAAAATGTCAGTCCATGTACAGCACATCTGATTTCAGCTAGGTGGTGCCGACAATGCCCTGGTACTGAGGCATAGCAGGGCTGTGACTGGAGAGCAGCGCTAATGAGAGTGCAGTGAGGGAGGAGTGTGGGATACGTTTAGGAAGCCGGCGGCTGCAATCCCGACCGCCAGCTTCCCGAATCCTCTATCCCGCCTAGGGATAAATGACCGGCGTCTAAAATCTAGATGCCTGTCATTTTCCCGGCGCCGGGAGACAGGCGCCCGGCATCCTGATCGAAGGGATGCCCGACGCCGCGAGCTGACAGCTGCGGGGGGGGGAGAGTTAGGTTTAGGGCACCAGGGGGGGAATTAGGGCTAGGCACCCCCCAGGAGGATTAGGGTTATACTAGGGGGAGGGAGGGTTAGGCACCCCCGGGGGGGACTCAGGGTTAGGCACCCCCCCGGGGGACTTAAGTTTAGGCAGCAGGGAAGGGGGGGTTAGGGTTAGGCACTTAGAGGGGGGAGGTTAGGGTTAGGCACTTTGGGGGGGAGGTTATGGTTAGGCACCCCTAAGGAGGGTTAGGGTTAGGGGGGTTGGTTAGGTTAGTAAGTACTTACCTTAGAGATGATCGGGATTTCCAGCGCTGTCGGGCTTCCGTTGCCAGGCTCTGCTGTTTTGTCGGGCTGCCGCAGTTGGGAGTCAAACTGCGGGTCATGCGGCAGCCGGCTATTCATAACGAAAGCGAGGAGTGTACCTGTGTGACTGTGTGTCACAGTGTTGGGGCTGGCGCCATATGCTCCACATTCAAGTTGGCAGAAGTTTCTCTTGAGTTCCCTAGTCCCACTCCATGCACAGGGCAGCTCCAAGTGACCCACTGTGTCTCACAGTTAGACTTGTCTATGACCCAAACATGCAAGCAGAGCTGTAACTAGATTGTTTGGTGAAGAGCATTGGCGCCCCCCTCCCATTTTTCAAATAGGCACATAAGTTGTGCACCTGTAAAATGGGGTGTGGTCTTATTGGGAATGGCAATGACAAATCTGATTTGTCCCGTACTATGATGAGGTGGTACCGATCCCGCTGTACCACTATTATCTAGGTGTCCCTGTCAAATACAGTGTGAATCCAATGGCTGCATTGATAATAATTATGCAGTATAACTTACCAGCTCTAGATGTCGGAGAGTGCAGGTGAAGCTGCACATGCCAATGTAGATCACCGACTGACGGTATAGAAAGTGTGCTACTTGTAGTGTGTATGCAGCAAATAGCGCCGAGGAGATCTGTGTATGTACCCTGCGCCTGCAGCTGAACTCACCAGCAAGGGTACTCAAGGTGTGCTGGTAACATCTGGATCGGGAATCGGTGGCTCTGTGCTGAGGTTCCAATAGGAAATTGTGGGGTAGATAGTCATGTGTAAGGTGTCTGACTGACGGGTTTGAGTCCCGGGTATGATAGTATTTTGAAATGTGTGTGTTAAATAAAAGAAGATGTGACTGAAGGTGTTTGGAGAGGTGGACAATGGTAGGGGGAGTTGGCCAGAGAGGGGATAGGGGTGCCCAGGAGATGCCGTGGGATAAAAAAATAGGAAGCTACTAGTGAAAATGTTTATAATTGAAAAATTGCCAGGCCCAAACAGTGCCCCCCTGCCCTGCGGTGCTCTTTGCAGTGGCATATGTCACACCACCCTAGTTACAGCCCTGCATGCAAAGCAGCGTACCCCCGCTTGGCATGGCCCGCTAAGCCCCATCCCCTCACAGAAAGAGGCATGGTCACAGTACAGTGGGGCCCACAGGGAAATAATCCGATTTACAAGCAGTCCAGTCCAAGCCAGTTCTGAGGGTGACTGAAAGACAGCGGTCCTAAAAGAGACTGAGAGATAGAAGCCCTGAGGGAGGCTGGGAGACATCATCCTCAGAGAGACAAAGACACTGTAGCAGTGATAGAGAAAGGTAGGAAAACATACTCACCGGTTGGTCACTTGTCACCTTGCTGGTTGATCGCCCGCACAGCACCCTGTATGAAGATACAATATGCCCATCCACACAGCTAGTCTATTCACTTGGTCTATTGATGAGCCCACTCACCTAAACAACTAACAATATAACAATACACTGACCCTACAACTAACAACTGGCTTAGTGCAAACAATAACCACTAACCAATGAATGTGCTGCACTAACCAATGAACGTGCTGCACAACACTTATACAACACTATACAACAACTTACACAACACTATACTAAACTTACACAACAGTACTTAACTATAATGTCTACTACTACAAAACCTGCATAAGTGAATTTATCAGCAAATAAATAATGAGCACAGCAAGGTATAATAACAAGCACACAAGCACATTGAGGACCTCATTCAGAGTCGGTCGAAGTGGCCACGGTCGTACAGGAAAAGGGGCCGGATATGCAAATGATGCACTCGCATGTTGCGTCCCTAAGATCGGATCGGCAGCTGGCCGACCAAGGGGAGGAAGCGGCCGGAAGACAAAAAATACGCCCCTTTCTCGTACGCATTACACGTCATCTCTGGGCATATAAGGATTAATCGAGACCATCGGGCTCCATCGGAACTGGTCGTAGAGCTTAAGGTTGACCATACCCTCTCTTAAGCTCTACGATCATGTCAGTGTAAAAACCTCCCATGTCACGTGTGCCATGACACTACTTTGTTAATTATGCACTCCCGTTCGCATAATTAGGCACGCCTGCGTTCGGATCTCCACTCCCCCGTTTTCAAGCACCTTCCCCTGTTACCACCCACAAACGCCTCAATCTGTCACTCAAACTACCGACCTGGCTGTGCTCAAGGAGAGAGAAATTTCTGATTGTAGCGGCTAGTTTGCGCACGCGTATTGCAAACTTTACGCATGCGCACTTAAGTGAACATCGGTGGCGTACGACCGTGCGGCCGCTTCGACCGACTCTGAATGAGGTCCTGAGTTATTAATTTCCCAGAAGTTTACATATATAAGTATGTATGTGACCAAGCCAAACCCACTCCATAGAACCCTAGCTGCTGATGTAATGTGGGGTCATCTCCCAATTTCGGCAGGGCCTAAATGCCATGTAGACCTGAAATAATACCTATCACACCAATGTAGAACCATAATGGCAACCTATGCACTTATGTGCAAAATAAATATACTTCTGAATTAAATTAAATCTCTGGGTTGATGGTGCCCTTCACAAGGATGGATAAATGGTCATCACAAGAACCTCAGTCACCCTCATTTCATGTATTGAGTGCTCACACGCTCAGGTGACGTACATTGTACTTTCACAAGTGTGCATGGGCTGCCAAAGCCTGGGGAAAGAAAAAGGCAAGAAAACATGGAGTGTATACTCACCAGCTGGACACCTGTAACTTTGCTGGTTGATCACCCTGTATTGAGATACAATATGCCCACCCACACAGCTAGTCTATTCACTAGCCCAAGTGATGTGCCCACCCAGCTAGGTAACTAACTATATAATAATACACTGACCCTCCAACTAACAACTGGCCTAGTGTAATAATAACCTCTGACCCCTGGACGTGATGCACTATCCTAAATGATACAACTATCCTAAACTTACACAACAATATACTAAACTTACACAACAGTACTTAAATACAATATTTACTACAGATTGAGTCTCCCATATCCAAAATGCTTGGGACCAAGGGTATTTTGGATATCGGAATACTCCGTATTTTGGAATAATTGCATACCATATTGATATGTCTAAGGAATAGGGCGCAAATCTAAACACAGAATACATTTATGATTCATATACACCTTATACACAGCCTGAAGGTAATTTTATACAATATTTTCAATAATTTTGTGGCTCAAACAAAGTTTGTGTGCATACATGAAATTCATTTATGTTTCATATACACCTTATACACACAGCCTATAGGTCATTTTATACTTTATTTTTAATAATTGTGTGCCTTAATAAAGTTTGTGTACATTGAACCATCAAAAATCAAAAGTTTCACTATCTCAGTCATGCTAAAAATATTCTGTATTTTGGAATATTCCATATTTCGGGATATTTGGATATGGGAGACTCAACCTGTACTACAATACCCGCATAAGTGACTTTAATAGCAAAGAAATAATGAGCAGAGCAAGGTATGGTAATAAGTACACTGTGGGTTACCAATATCCCAGAAATCTATAGATATATGGGTATGAGTGTTACCAAGCCTGACCTACATAATAATATTTTTTTTTTAGAAAATACATTTTTCTGTTTTAAATAATATAATTTATTTAAAATTAAATCCGGCCTCCACCTTTTCCCCTCACTAGCCGGCCAACACAGCCCTGCATGCAAAGCAGCATACCCCCGCTTGACGTGGGGTAGCTGGGTGCTTGGTCGAGAGTCTAAATATAGAGGACACATAGTAAACATGTTACCTTGGTCTTACCTTATTCCTGGGGATGTTAGATGGTACACGTTCTGGTTTACATGGGCCTCAGAGAACTGATGTTCTGCCATATAAAAGTGCAGCTGGGCTCATGAAGGGCTGCCAGTCTTCATGCTTGCTTGAAGTTCTCCCTCCACCACTGACTGCAGACTGAGCTACTCCCGCATGCCACACCTAAAATATGTCTGCACAAGGGGGTGGTGCTATGACACAGCTAGCCATGAGTGGCTAGCCAAGATTCTTCCTATTGGCCAATATAAAAATGGATTTGTTAAACTTGAATCCAGTTAGATTCGAGATGGTCACAGCATGACGACTGCTTCAACTTACCAGCAGCACCTCCAAAGTTATCAGCTCCAGCGATGTCACCATGGCCTAAGCCTCTAGCAAAATCTTGCTGGGTAAGATATCTGGTGGCTGGGCTTCCCTTTACCACCAGTTCCTCAGTGTGCTGCGCTGGGCTTCTGAGGTTCAGCGCTGGTTCCCACTTTACAAATAAGAGACAACAGTCCTAAAGGAGACTGATGGACAGAATTCCAGAGGCAGACTAAGAGACAGCAGTCCTGAGAGAGGCTGCTAAACAGATTAGCTGCACTTTATAGAGAGGGTTAAAGGAGTGAGGTAGTGTCCCGAATCTTTATATCTCGCGGTTCGAGGTTCATCATACAATAAATATATTTCTCAGTGTTGTGTATAAATAACTAAATATTCAGTGTCCCTTTTGATATACAATGTGTTGAATGATTAGTGTTCTATGTAAAACCTAGGGCTTATTCTGGTAGGACAGAGAGCTTGATTGCATCCCTATTGTACATATGTGCAAAATAAATAGACTTTTATTTTAAATATTATAATTAAAATTCTGGCCTCCACCTCCCGTCACGAGCCGGCCAATCACACGCCTTAGTTATTTTTTCTCTATCATAACGTGGGGGGACTGAACCTTGGTGCTAAAGAGGCTCAGTCATGAGTTTGGCATTTCAAATGAAAATGATCACTGTTGGACACTCCTCCCCTTCTACATACCCACCCTGTAAGGAACTGACAGGTCTGAGAAGAGCTGAAGAGATAGAATGAGAGACAACAGTCCTAAAAGAGACTGTGTAAGTAGTAGAGAGTCCTGTGAGAATATGCACCTCCATGTATAGCTAGCTATGGGGCAGTATAATGACCCTCTGAGGACACACAGGATTGTCATCACTGGAATAAGAATTAAAAAAAAAATTCAGTGCTGCTGCTTTCTTTGCAGATAGGAAGAAACCCCTGGGTGATGGCATCCTTAACCAAGATGGGTAAATGGTCATCACAAGCACCTCAGCCACCCTCAGTTCAGCTTCGAGCACTCACACACCAGGTGATGCACTTTGTCCATGCACTAGTGTACAAGGATTGCTAAAGCCCAGTAGGATTAAGGAATAGAGAAAGGTAGGAAAACATACTCACCAGTTGGTCACTTGTCACCTTGCTGGTTGATCGCCCGCACAGCACCCTGTATGAAGATACAATATGCCCACCCACACAGCTAGTCTATTCACTTGGTCTACTGATGTGCCCACTCACCTAAACATCTTACTATGGGCTCTATTTATTAACATTATTTTGACTAAAATAAAGTGAAAAAGGGTGTTTTCACACCATTTTCACATTATTTTAGTATCACCTATAGCTATTACAGGGCAATTGGAGTAGAATTCGTAAAATTCTACTCCAACCCCTAAGTATCACTTATTTTTAGTAAAGCAGATCGCATTTCCCATAATTGTAATGGGAAATGTGATCCGACCAGAGTTACTAAAAATAAAATGTGAAAAAATATCGGGGAAAGCCCTATGATAATAACGCCACATGTAGGTGGCATTATCCAGGGTCTCCCCCGGTTACCGGCCTCCTGCCCTGCTCTAACGGGGAGAGGAGAGCCGGGAGTCGGTCCCAATAATCAGCTGTGTGGTCTAAACAGACCGCAAGCTGATTACTGTAAAAAAAAGAAAAAAAAAATAGTAAAAAAAAAAATTTACTTACCTGACTCCAGGGACTGGTGATCGAGCCTCCGGTGATGACACCCCTCCAGTCAGCTGGTATCCCATAGTGCACTGCTGCCCGGTCAACAGGTGATGGGGCCACAGTGCAGTATGGGAGATCACCTGCCTGGAGGAATGGAGAACATCACCGGAGGCCCGGAACATGCAGGTAAGTGTAATTAAGGGAGAGGGGGGTCGCGGGGGGGGGTCCATGATTGTGGGAGCGGGGCTTAGCATCGGGGGCGGGGCTTAGCATCGAGGGGGGTAGCAGCGGCGACCGGTCGGCGCATGTGCGGGCACTTAATCACGGTACTTTTTGCGAAAATACGATGATAAGGCTCCGAAGGGGATTTGCAGGGACAGAACTTTATCGCAAGCTCTGTCCCAGTAAGGGATTTGTAGTAAATCCCTGTGATATTGCCTGAATTCGCATATTCACTCAGTAATATCACACTACAATCTGCATTCAATATGGGGATTGTAGTAAATAGAGCCCTATATAACAATACACTGACCCTACAACTAACAACTGGCCTAGTGCAAACAATGACCACTAACCAATGAATGTGCTGTACTACCTATCCTAAACTTACACAACACTATACTAAACTTACACAACAGTACTTAACTATAATGTCTACTACTGCAATACCTGCATAAGTGAGTTTATAAGCAAATAAATAATGAGCACAGCAAGGTATAATAACAAGCACATTCTGAGTTATTAATTTCCCAGAAGTTTACATATATAAGTATGTATGTGACCAAGCCAAACCCACTCCATAGAACCCTAGCTGCTGATGTAATGTGGGGTCATCTCCCAATTTCGGCAGAGCCTAAATGCCATGTAGACCTGAAATAATACCTATCACACCAATGTAGAACCATAATGGCAACCTGTGCACTTATATGCAAAATAAATATACTTCTGAATTAAATTAAATCTCTGGGTTGATGGTGCCCTTCACAAGGATGGATAAATGGTCATCACAAGAACCTCAGTCACCCTCATTTCACCTATTGAGTGCTCACACACTCAGGTGACGTACATTGTACTTTCACAAGTGTGCATGGGCTGCCAAAGCCAGGGGAAAGAAAAAGGCAAGAAAACATGGAGTGTATACTCACCAGCTGGACACCTGTAACTTTGCTGGTTGATCACCCTGTATGGAGATACAATATGCCCATCCACACAGCTAGTCTATTCACTAGCCCAAGTGATGTGCTCACCCAGCTAGGTAACTAACTATATAATAATACACTGACCCTCCAACTAACAACTGGCCTATTGTAATAATAACCTCTGGCCCCTGGATGTGATGCACTATCCTAAACTTACACAACAATATACTAAACTTACACAACAGTACTTAAATACAATATCTACTACAGATTGAGTCTCCCATATCCAAAATGCTTGAGACCAAGGGTATTTTGGATATCGGAATATTCCGTATTTTGGAATAATTGCATACCATATTGAAATGTCTTTGGAATAGGGCGGAAATCTAAACACAGAATGCATTTATGATTCATATACACCTGATATACATAGCCTGAAGGTTATTTTATACAATATTTTCAATAATTTTGTGGCTCAAACAAAGTTTGTGTACATACATGAAATTCATTTATGTTTCATATACACCTTATACGCACAGCCTATAGGTCATTTTATACTTTATTTTTAATAATTGTGTGCCTTAATAAAGTTTGTGTACATTGAACCATCAAAAATCAAAAGTTTCACTATCTCAGTCATGCTAAAAATATTCCGTATTTCGGAATATTTGGATATGGGAGACTCAACCTGTACTACAATACACGCATAAGTTACTTTATTAGCAAATAAATGATGAGCAGAGCAAGGTATGGTAATAAGTACACTGTGGGTTACCAATATCCCAGAAGTCTATATATGGGTATGAGTGTTACCAAGCCTGACCTACATAATAATATTTTTTTTTTTAGAAAATACATTTTTCTTTTTTTAAATAAAATAATTTATTTAAAATTAAATCCGGCTTCCACCTTTTCCCCTCACTAGCCGACCAACACACTCCTTAGTTCTTATTTTTCTATCATCCTCTGAGGGATACTGGGGCTAAGGTGTTATAGAGATGTAGCTGGGTGCTTGGTCCAGAGTGTAAATATAGAGGACACATAGTAAACATGTTACCTTGGTCTTACCTTATTCCTGGGGATGTTAGATGGTACACGTTCTGGTTTACATGGGCCTCAGAGAACTGATGTTCAGCCATATAAAAGTGCAGCTGGGCTCATGAAGGGCTGCCAGTCTTCATGTTTGCTTGAAGTTCTCCCTCCACCACTGACTGCAGACTGAGCTACTCCCGCATGCCACACCTAAAATATGTCTGCACAAGGGGGTGGTGCTATGACACAGCTAGCCGTGAGTGGCTAGCCAAGATTCTTCCTATTGGCCAATATCAAAATGGATTTGTTAAACTTGAATCCAGTTAGATTCGAGATGGCCACAGCATGACGATTGCTTCAACTTACCAGCAGCACCTCCAAAGTTATCAGCTCCAGCGATGTCACCATGGCCTAAGCCTCTAGCAAAATCTTGCTGGGTAAGATATCTGGTGGCTGGGCTTCCCTTTACCACCAGTTCCTCAGTGTGCTGCGCTGGGCTTCTGAGGTTCAGCGCTGGTTCCCACTTTACAAATAAGAGACAACAGTCCTAAAGGAGACTGATGGACAGAATTCCAGAGGCAGACTAAGAGACAGTAGTCCTGAGAGAGGCTGCTAAACAGATTAAATAAGTAAGCATAAAGCTAGGAACAACAAGCACTCACAAACAATCAACTAAATGATACTGTATACAATAAATATGCACGTTGCGGTACCCCACATCAATCAATGTAAACCATTGATAAAATTTATAAGATATATAAACGAGAATCAATGTTCATATAAAAAACATAAATGGTATTTTAATAAGTTGTAGATAGATCAGTCCAACTACATGAATTGTCTAACTGAATGTAATGGACTAAACAAAAATAAAATGGATTGCGCTGTATCCACATAGATTGGACAATAAAAAAGCTCCTACAATAGATCACTATAATGTAGTCCACTATCTTAGTGAAACTGTTTAATAGTCTGTATAATAGACGAGCGGTTGTAGTGTTGATTATGCGCAAATCTTAAAGTAAAGAAATGGTCAATCTTGTGACTTCAAAATAATGTAGTGGTGTATTCCAATCGCTTGGTAAGTGGTTGTAGTAGGCAAAATTTATAGCAGAGTCTTGTAAAATGATAGTGGACCATATACTTGAAAGTTAAAAGGTAAAGTTAATAATGATGTGCAAATCCTGATGCACCATGGATATACCGTGTCCTGTATATTGAGATGGATCAATTAGTTTATAACACAGTACAGTATCAGTCTTGAAAGGCATATGTTGTTAAGATGGTTGGATCTGAGGGGTAGGACTGAAGAAACCCTGGCTCTGCAGTAGCCAAGGCCCGCACAGACTGCTTCACTGCTGTCCGGATCAGCGCTGGAGGTGGCGGGGCGGGTGTTGGAGAGTGTCCTTTGCTCGTCTATCACAGGCTGACAAGCTGCGCTTCTGTGAGCGCTTGCTGGTCCTAGCTTTATGCTTACTTATTTATTGATGATAGGGTTAAGTGGTGACCTGACCATTTAGCTGCTCCTATACATTTTACCTAGTTCTGATAATTAGAGCGCACATACCCAATTTTTTGTAATTATTGCTAAACAGAGTAGCTGCACTTTATAGAGAGGGTTAAAGGAGTGAGGTAGTGTCTCAAATCTTTATATCTCACGGTTCGAGGTTCATTATACAATAAATATATTTCTTAGTGTGGTGTATCTAAATAACTAAATATTCAGTGTCCCTTTTGATATACAATGTGTTGAATGATTAGTGTTCTATGTAAAACCTAGGGCTTATTCTGGTAGGACAGAGAGCTTGATTGCATCCCTATTGTACATATGTGCAAAATAAATAGACTTTTTAATTTAAATATATTAATTTAAATTCTGGCCTCCACCTCCCGTCACGAGCCGGCCAATCACACTCCTTAGTTATTTTTTCTCTATCATAACATGGGGGGACTGAACCTTGGTGCTAAAGAGACTCAGTCATGAGTTTGGCATTTCAAATGAAAATGATCACTGTTGAACACTTCTCCCCTTCTACATACCCACCCTGTAAGGAACTGACAGGTCTGAGAAGAGCTGAAGAAATAGAATGAGAGACAGCAGTCCTAAAAGAGACTGTGTAAGTAGTAGAGAGTCCTGTGAGGATATGCACCTCCATGTATAGCTAGCTATGGAACAGCATAATGACCCTCTGAGAACACACAGGATTGTCATCACTGGAATAAGAATTAAAAAAAAAATTCAGTGCTGCTGCTTTCTTTGCGGATAGGAAGAAACCCCTGGGTGATGGCATCCTTAACCAAGATGGGTAAATGGTCATCACAAGCACCTCAGCCACCCTCAGTTCAGCTTCGAGCACTCACACACCAGGTGATGCACTTTGTCCATGCACTAGTGTACAAGGATTGCTAAAGCCCAGTAGGATTAAGGGATAGAGAAAGGTAGGAAAACATACTCACCGGTTGGTCACTTGTCACCTTGCTGGTTGATCGCCCGCACAGCACCCTGTATGAAGATACAATATGCCCACCCACACAGCTAGTCTATTCACTTGGTCTACTGATGTGCCCACCCACCTAAACATCTTACTATATAACAATACACTGACCCTACAACTAACAAATGGCCTAGTGCAAACAATAACCACTAACCAATGAATGTGTTGCACTAACCAATGATTGTGCTGCACTAACTATCCTAAACTTACACAATACTATACTAAACTTACACAACAGTACTTAACTATAATGTCTACTACTCAGGGGTGTAGCGAGGGTGGTTCCAGTGGAGTATGAGCTGCAGACTCCAAAATGGACAGAGGGGGCGCCATTCAGGGTTCCAGAATTCATGGGGCACTGCACAGTATGACAGCGTCTGTTATTTTATCTCGGTTTGTTTTCTTTATATCCTAAATAAGTTACGGATCTGAGATCTGTTTCTACATTTCATGCTCCCTCAAGCTGCCCACATTGCCTCCCCTCCGGCCCTCCCTCCTCTGTGATCATCTTCTCTCACCTCCCTTTTCTTTCAGATTGATTACATGCACCTCTTTAATTCCCTCCCCTCTACCCTGTGCTCTTTGCCCCTGCCCTCTCCTTTCTTAATGGCTTCTGTCACCTCCCCTCTCTGCTTGGCTTTGCCCTTCCCTTCTCCTTTTTTATTGGCTTCTGTCACCACCCCTCTCCATTTCTTATTGGCTTCTGTCACCACCCCTCTCTGACCGACTCTTTGCCCTTCCCCTCTCCTTTTTTATTGATTTCTGTCACCTCCGCACTCAGATCGACTTATTGTCCTTCCCCGATCCTTTTTTATTGGCTTCTGTCACTACCTCTCTCCTCTCCTTTTCTTATTGGCTTCTGTCAGCTCCCTTCTCTCATCGACTCTTTGCCCTTCCCCTCTCATTTCTTACTGGCTTCTGTCACATTCCCTCTCTGATGGCACTTTCCTCTCCCCTCTCCTCTTTGATCTCCCACTACTTTCCTCATGCATTCATTGTGTTTCAATGGACTTTAAAAAGTGACACATCTGAGGTAAAATCCTAAACTTCAATTATAAGTTATGAGTTTTAAAAAAGTCACTGCATTGCTATTTAATGTAATGGAAGTGTTCCCAGGCATGACCGCAAAGTGTTATTTTAAAGGTCTTTTAAAAAATATTAGGAGACCTGAAATAAGAAAATGGTGGTAGACAGAACATGTCATGGTTAGTAGTACTATAGGTGCAATGTATATTTGTGAAGTAAGAGCATAGCTGAGAATGGAGCTTCCCATAGGTGTTCCCTCTCCAGTGAAAGCTGCTTGGGGCAGTAATTGCAGTAATACGCTGTGCACCCTGTGGAATCTCACTCTAGAACATGTACTCTGTCAATTTAAGTAAAATGATCAGAATATATAATACAATCTCCTCTATTGACTAATAACAATGATTCAAAGGAGATAAAAGTCAGATCCTAGGTGCTATACATAAATAAAGCAGGGCCAAAGGAGCTCACCAGAGCACTCTATTCCACCAGTGGGGCCTCCATGCCCCAACATGATACTGCCACTGTTTGCTGGTTTTCTCTTCACTTCAGTATTCCACCCGCAGGCTGGCCATACCCCAATGGCACAGTTCAGTACAGGGAGGAAGGAAAGGGGGGGGGGGGCGCTATGATATGCGCTTTCTCCAGGCGCCATGGTTGCTACTCCTCTGCTACTACTACAATACCCGCATAAGTGAATTTATCAGCAAATAAAAAATGAGCACAGCAAGGTATAATAACAAGCACACTCTGGGCTACATATATAAGTATGTATGTTACCAAGCCAAACCCACTCCATAGAACCCTAGTTGCTGATGAAATGTGGGGTCATCTCCCAATATGGGCAGAACCTAAATGCCATGTAGACCTGAAATAATACCTATCACACCAATGTAGAACCATAATGGCAACCTGGGCACTTATGTGCAAAATAAATAGACTTCTGAATTAAATCGTTTAATTAAAATTCTGGCCACCACCTCCCCTCACTAGCCAGCCATTCACACTCCTTAATTATTATTTCTCTATCATGATGTAGGGGGGATACACATTGGGGCTATAGAGGCTCAGTCAGGAGTTTGGCATTTAACACGAAAACTATCACTGACACTCCTCCCCTTCTACATACCCACCATTTCTACCTACTCTTGGGTTTTTCTTATGAAATTGATGCTTGTATAAGACACAGGCAGTGCAGAATGCCTATACATACAGTACGCTAATTAAATGGCAATATCAGAGCCAAGTGCCCAATATGCAGCAATCCTAACTAGAGATAAATACCAATGTGCAACCAGCCTAATTAATGTTGTAAACTATGAAGTGGGGCAATATGAAGGGTCTTCTGCCCAATATGCAGCACATCTATTGAGAGGCGATGGCAGGACATATTTAGAAGGAAAAGTGGGGAAGAAGATCTATTGGAAATTAAAGTTAAGAAGTCAGGGCCCAAGGGCACCCACCTGGTCTGTTGGGAGAGGCTGCAGTGGGGGATTCACATATCTCTCTTGCCTTCCACAACTGCAGGCCTTCTTTGGGCTTTAATTCTCAACTACCCTCTTGCCAAAAACTGCCATCCTCATTGCTCTGCCACAGCTCTGAAGTCTTCTGGCTTAACCTCGCCATCTTCTATATTGCCACTTTCTAGTCCTGGATTCCATCTGTGCCGGTCTTCATGCTTTCTTATAGTTCTCCCTCCACTGCTGCCTGCAGACTGAGCTATTCCCGCATTCCACACCTAAAATATGTCTGCACAAAGGGGTGGTGCTCTGGCACACCTAGCTGCGAGTGGCTAGCCAAGATTCTTCCTATTGGCAATACCAATATCAAAATGGCTTGGTTAAACTTGAATCCATTTGGTTTAAAAATGGCCATAGCATGACGATTGCTGCAAGTTACCAGCAGCACCTCCAAAATTATCAACTCCAGCGATGTCACCATGGTCTGAGGATCTAGGACTGGACCTTGGGGCTAAAGAAGCTCAGTCAGGAGTTTGGCATTTAAAATGAAAATGATCAGTGTTTGACACGTCTGAGAAGAGCTGGAGAAAGAGAAGTAGAGTCAGCAGCCCTGAGAGAGACTGTGAGTAATAGAGGGTCCTGTCAGGGTATGCAGCTCCATGCGCAGCACCCTCTGGAATCAGTAGCGCACGCATGGGGGGTTTCTGAGTACCTAGAAACCCCCCCTGCACACACACACACGGACAGCCCGAGCCTTCTTCTGCACCGGCTGTCAGAAAACTAGCCCTTCTGTTATTTCAGCTGAGGCAGGGAAGGGAACCCTCTCTCTGCACTCACGTTGCTGTACGTTCAAAACCATCCCCCTCTACACACGCTGCTGCACGGGAGCTCTCCACAGCCCGGACAGGCACGATGGTGAGTTAACCCTTTGAAAACCTTCATGGTTTCTAGAGTGATTGCTTATGAATGCTTCAAGGGTGCCCTTCCAAAACATCACTAGCCCAGGCCCTGGTATGTATATGTATGTATGCATGTATGTATGTACGTACGTACGTACGTACGTACGTACGTACGTACGTACGTAAGTACGTACGTGTGTATGTGTATGTATGTATGTGTATACACATACATACATATGTATGCATACATATGTATACACATGTGTGTATACATATATATATATATATATATATATATATATATATGATACTGTCTCTGCCTGCTCTTCTCTCTGAATCTATATGAGACCTGGAGCTCCATCCCTTTGCTATATATATATATATATATATATATATATATATTATATATATATACACACACACACTATATATATATATATATATATATACATACACACTATATATATATATATATATATATATATACACACATATATGTATATATGTATATATATATATACACATATATATATAACATGTAAGTTTTACATATATTTATATATATGTATATATAAATATACTGTGTGTATAGAAATATACAGGCGTGTATGTGTGTTTACATAAATATATATTTTATATATATATATATATATTAGTTTTTTGTTTTTTTTCCCGAGATTGGGGATTTGGAAACCCCCCTTTAGATATCCTGTATTTGCCCCTGGGAATGGCGCAATGACCCCCCCAGGACCTGCAGGATTATCATCATTGGAACAAGAATGAAATCAATGCTGCCCACTTCTTAGCTGTGTAGGACAAACTTCAGGGGTGATGGTGCCCTTCACAAGGATGGATAAATGGTCATCACAAGAACCTCAGCCACCCTCATTTCACCTATTGAATGCTCACACGCTCAGGTGACGTACATTGTACTTTCACAAGTGTGCATGGACTACCAAAGCCCATTACAAACTGGGGAAAGAAAAAAGCAAGAAAACATGGAATGTATACTCACCAGCTGGACACTTGTAACCTTGCTGGTTGATCGCCCTGTATGGAGATACAATATGCCCACCCACACAGCTAGTCTATTCACTAGCCCAAGTGATGGGCCCACCCAGCTAGGCAACTAACTATATAACAATACACTGACCCTCCAACTAACAACTGGCCTAGTGTAATAATAACCTCTGACCCCTGGATGTGATGCACTATCCTAAATTATACAACTATACTAAACTTACACAACAATATACTAAACTTACACAACAGTACTTAAATACAATGTCTGCTACTACAATACCCACATAAGTGAGTTTATTAGCAAAGAAATGATGAGCAAAGCAAGGTATGGTAATAAGTACACTCTGGGTTACCAATTTCCCAGAAGTCTATAGATATATGGGTATGAGTGTTATCAAGAATGACCTACATAATACATCTTTTTATAAAATACATTCTTCTGTTTTAAATAAAATAATTTAATTAAAATTAAATCCGGCCTCCACCTTTTCCCCTCACTAGCCGGCCAACACACTCCTTAGATCTTATTTTTCTATCATCCTCTAAAGGATACTGGGGCTAAGATGTTATAGAGACGTAGCTGGGTGCTTGGTCCAGAGTGTAAATATAGAGGACACATAATAAAGATGTTACCTTGGTCTTACCTTGTTCCTGATGATGTTAGATGGTACACATTCTGGTTTACAAGGGCCTCAGAGAACTGGTGGGCGATGTTCTGCCATATGAAAGTGCAGCAGGGCTCATGAAGGACTGCCAGGTGTAATTGGCAGCAGGCGGCTATATGCTGGTGTTAAATGAAAATTCCCGGAAAAGTTCCTGGTGGAAAGAACTTATTGGAGGGGCACAGGCTGATGTTGTACCTGACAGAAGATCGTCTAACGCCAGGTGCGGAAGTGACTTCTCAGATGGCTGTAGGGAGAAGAAATAGGAGACATGTATTTCATATAAAGAGTGAGAGGAAACACCCTTATATGTGTCAGACAGACAATATATACTTATAATAATATTTTATTCACAATAGGGGAAATCCCATTCACCTTCCCTAATTAAGGCATTTTATCCTCTGACTGTAATTTATGTAACAACTACACCAAATGTCAGTAAGAAAAGAGTTATGGCAGCTTTACTATTCTGTTTAACAATCATCAATGTTATACACACACAGCACAGACCCACACAGACTCTCTGACATTATAACTGTGCACTTACTTTGCTGGGTATGAATGGGGGTGGTACCTGGAGGGCTTCTAGCCTCACCCAATCAATACTCCAGAAGAAGGGGTGGTATCTAATTACACCATCCGCACCAAGACGTTTGTCTGGATCTTCACACACGAGCTGAAAAGAACATCAAAACCATAACTAAGACCATAACTATGTAACTGTTGTGCTGCAAATTAAATTGTGACCCTTATATCAATACATTCTGTAGCCATTATACACTTGTAAGATCAAACAAGTGACAAACAGCCTTTTGCCATATCCAGTAAGCACAAGAATAAAATGTATGACAAATAACAGGTCATCTACACTGAATAATGTTTCAGACATAACACTAATTATAATTGTCATAAAATGTGTATATGATGTCTGTGTTATAAATGAAGTATGGTGGGTTGCCAGGTTGGTCATTTAAAACATGACACAGATAGGAAATACATACAAGATGCTGTCAGGAAGCTGCCGGTCGAAATGCCGACCGCCGGCTTCCCGACTGTCAACTCCCAGCAAGGTACAAGTGACAGGCGTCGAAATCCCCACATACGCCGGGAGCCCGACGCCCTGCATACCGAACAAAGGTAAGCTGGGCATCGGGCGCGGACAGCTGCAGGGGGGAGGGTTAGGTTTTAGGGCTCCCGTGGGGACTTAGGCACCCCACTGGGAGGGTTAGGTTTAGGCTAGGGGAAGGGGGGTAAGGGTTAGGCACCCCCGGGGGGAGGTTAGGGTTAGACACCCCCCCTGGAGACTTAGGTTTAGGCTGCGGGGAAGGGGGGGTTAGGTTTAGGCACTTACAAGGGGGTTAGGGTTAGGTACTAGGGGGAGGTTAGGGTTAGGCCCCCCTAAAGGAGGGTTAGGGTTGGGGTAGGGGGTAAGGTTATGGGTACTTACCCAAATTATAGATTGGGATATTCACCCCTGTCGGGGGTAGTACATACTGATTCCATACATACAGTATGCTACATGTCTGGACTGGAGTTACATCCATACATAATGCATAACACACATAGCAGTCACCAGAGCTGCCATCAGTAAATGTGGAGATCAATTAAAAAAAATATATACTGTGCCCATTCCTCCTGCCCCTTCCCCTCTCCTCTTAGTGGTATCAGGGAGGAAATGCTCCATGACTGACCTTCAGGACTGATCAGAGTAACAGGAGTAAAGCTGGCCATACACTAGAATGATATTATTCCAATCAGCCAACTAGTTGGCTAGTTGGAATGATAATCGGCCAGTGTATTTGGGTGCAAACAATAATCGTTTGTTTGCCCCCACACACTGAAAAATGGCAAAAAAACAGTTGTCCCAACTAGTGGGGAACATCAGACATGTTTGATTTTTCCCAACTAATAACTAATTATTCTAGTATAGGGGGGACTTTCCCCCAACTGAATGATTAGTAAGCAGACACTGGCCCATAGTGTCCACCTACTTTTGACACACTACAGTGGATGTCAGGGGAGCCTAGTCTTGTGTCCCGAAGACCTTCTTTCTCCCTCTGCCCCCTCAGTACCAGGAGTGGGTCCATTGCTGTAGTACTTCCGATAGCCCAAGCAGCACTGGAGATGCTTCCAGGTGTTCTGTTCCAACAGGGCTTCGGCTTGTGCAACTGATCCGGCGGATGCAGGAACACAGAGCATTGCAGATGGACCCCAAGGAGCACTGACCTCTGTCCCAGCTGCGGGTGGCTGACTACCCCAGGCTGCTCCTGTGTTCTGTGTCCCTGGCCCAACTCATGGCAACCAGGAGCATTCAGCAGCAACAGAAAATCCCTTGGTGGCTGCAGCTGAGATCACCCAGTGGCAGTGATCCAGAAGAGTGACAGTGGGCTGACTTTCATAAACATGATGGGGGAGAACTGCAAACCTCCTAGAACCTGCCCCTCTAACTTCACCCCATCTACCATCATATACCCCCTACTAACTACACTATAGGACTTTCCCCACTAACTTCACCTCTTACTATCCTGTACAGCTATACATCCCCGCCAATTGTGCTACAGAACCTACTACACAAATTTTACCTCTTACTTTGCTGTACAGCTATATACAGCCCTCATCCTAACTGTACTACAGGACCTGCCCTGTAACTTTACCTCTTACAGTCCAGTACAACTATATACCATCAACCCCCCACCCCAGCTGTGCTACAGGATCAGCCCCTACAACTTCACCCCTTAAGATCCTGTACAGCCATATACCCCCACCCCAGTTGTGCTATAGGACCTGCTCACCTAACTTCCATATAGTACCTGGCATTGCCTTATGTTACCTGGGCACATGACACACCCTCTCCTGTCACCCTTTGCATCCATATAGTCACTTAAATTCTGAGCCCATATAGTGTTTGACACTTCTATGGCCATATATTGCCCCACACCCCTCCTTTGTCAACTGGTGTTTTCTACAGTTGAAAAAAAAAAGTTTATGATGTTTGTGAATATTATATAAATAAAGTGAGTTGGAAAGTCCCTCCTCAGTGACAGTGTGCTAAGTGTATGACAGTCAGTGGCGGCTCTGGTTGGCTGGTTGGAATGACAATCGGTCAGTGTGTGGGAGCAAACGATAATTATTCCTATTCTCCCACACGCTGAAAAGTGGCAAAAACGGTTGTTCCAACTAGTTGGAAAAATCAAACATGTTTGATTTTTCCCAACTAATCGATCTGAACGATAAGTAGGCTGACACTGCTTTGGAAATGTTGGTGGTACCCAAGAGGAAAATGATTGAGATACACTGATCTAGAAAAATCAGCCATTATATGATATGTTTTGTGATTGCAGGAAATGTAAGTGCTGCATTCATGTATCACCAGCACTGGCACAGTGGGCAGCAGTCATAGGCTGTATCAGTATTAGTGTGCCAGGTTTACTCTGCATGCTATGTGCAGCCATATAGGTGCAAAGTTACATGATGCTAAATATGTAGGTACATAACGTGTCTCACTGTCATTACTTTCCCCCTTTTCTGTTGTCGCACTAACATATTCCATTGTGACTGAAGATGTGCTTAATACATTTGTTTTTGATGGAATTTAGAATTATTTTGTAGGGTTATTATGGTGTGTTATAAACTGTGGGCCTGATTCAGAGCCGCTCGTAAGCGGCCGCTCGTTCGCTCCGAGCGATGTTCGCACATCTGCGCATGCGTATGGGTTGTAATTAGGGATGTGCGCCGGACCATTTTTGCCGGATTTGGATTTGGATTTGGTTCTAATTCGTCGTCCGGCTTTGGATTTGGATTTGGATTTGCCAAACTGCGGTGACTGGCTTTGGATTTGGATTTGGATTTGGATTTTTTTACAAAAATTGACAAAAAAAGCTAAAATCACATAAATTGGTCTTTTTTTTCTTCCTAGAGTATCATTAACCTGAATAACATTAATTTCCAGTCAATTTAGACCATATCACAGCTTATAATATTGTTTTCAACATTATTGGCCAAAGGTTGCAGTGAGCTGACTGGTTACTAAGCGACAAAGCAGCGGCACAACGACACAGACACCACAGTATAAAGCACATCTATGACACATTGCCACACAGCAGTGGCAGAAATGAAAAGTAGTGCACCCACCCAGTGGGGTACGGCCAGCAGAGTCACAGTACTTGTTTACAAAGTGGGCTACGGCCCTAGGAGTCACAGTGCACAATCTTATTAGCATTACACTGCACATAGGGCCTGATTCACATTACACCATAAAGTAGTGTCTCTTATTTATGTTACGACACACAGTAGTGCCCCTTTTACACAATGCCCACAGTAGTGACCCTTTTACACAATGCCCACAGTAGCGGTGTCCCTTACACAATGTCCCCCAGCAGTGGTGCCCCCTATGCAGTCCCCTTAGTAGTACGGTCCACTATGCAGTGCCCCCAGTTGAATGCTCCCCAGTAGTATGCCCCCCATTAGCAGGCCCCCCCAGTAGTATGTCCCCCATTAGCAGGCCCCCCCAGTAGTATGCCCCCCATTAGCATGCCACCCAGTAGTATGCCCCCCCAGTAGTATGGCTCCCCCAGTAGTAGGCTGCCCCAGTAGCAGGCCCCCCCAGTAGTAGGCTGCTCCAGTAGTAGCCCCCCCTGTAGTATGGGCCCCCCTGTAGTATGGCCCCCCCTGTAGTAGGCCCCCCCAGTAGTATGGCCCCCCCCAGTAGCAGGCCCCTCAGTAGTATGGCCCCCCCAGTAGCAGACCCCCCCCAGTAGTATAGCCCCCCCCAGTAGCAGGCCCCTCTGTAGTATGGCCCCCCCAGTAGTATAGCCCTGCCCAGTAGCAGACCCCCCCCAGTAGTGCAGACCCCCCCAGTAGTATAGCCCCCCCCCAGTAGCAGGCCCCTCTGTAGTATGGCCCCCCAATAGTGCAGATCCCCCCCAGTAGTATGGCCCCCCCAGTAGCAGACCCCCCCCCAGTAGTATAGCCCCCCCCAGTAGCAGGCCCCTCTGTAGTATGGCCCCCCCAGTAGTATTGCCTCCCCCAGTAGCAGACCCCCCCCCAGTAGTGCAGACCCCCCCCCAGTAGTATAGCCCCCCCAGTAGCAGGCCCCTCTGTAGTATGGCCCCCCCAGTAGTATAGCCCCCCCCCAGTAGCAGACCCCCCCAGTAGTGCAGACCCCCCCCCCCAGTAGCGCCCCCGGACCTTTGACAAGTAAAAAAATAAAAAAAATAAAACTTACCTGTATCCCCGCTCCCGCGCCGTCCGCTCTGTCACACGCTGAGGAGGGAGCCGGAAGACGGAGCTCATGTGTGAGCTCCAGCCGGCTCCCTCCGTGCAGCAGCCAATGAGAGTCTGTGTGACTCTCATTGGCTGCTGTAACAAACACACAGCTGCCGCTGGCGGCTGTGTGTCTGTGTCTGTGTAGGGCAGAGCGCTATCACTGCGCTCTGCCCTACACGCGAGGAGACCTGATGTCGGATTCTCTAGTGAGAATCCGACATCAGGCGGCCGCCGTTCGGCCCCGAACGGGGATCCGAGTCAGGCGGTGAACACCCGAACAGGGTTCGGGTGGACTCGGATCCCCAATGTTCGGAGCGGTTCGGATTCCACAGAATCCGAACCGCTCATCTCTAGTTGTAATGCGCATGCGCCAACCAGTCAGTGCGGTCGGAAATCGTGTGCTTGCAAAATAGTGAATGCCTGCTAATTTGAGTGACAGAATGAGGCGTTTGTGGGTGATAACAGGGGAAGGTGCTTGAAAACGGGGAGTGGAGATCCGAACGCAGGTATGCCAAACGGTCAAAATGGGCGTTTTAAGGGTGTGCATAATTAACAAAGCAGCGTCATCGACCACGTCACTTGGTTGTCTTTTAGCCTGAACTGCTCGCATGATTGCGGTAGGAAAATGCTACCACAAGAATAGCGAGCAGTTCATATGCCTTTCAATGTACTCAATTAATCTAATAAATAGCGGAGATGACGTATGATGCGAACGGCCAAGGGGCGTCTTTACAAAATAGCGAGCGCATGTTTCGGACACTCGCTCAGACATAGAGGCGTCAACAGACCGCAAAGAGCGAGCGCTCAACTTAAATAGCCAGCCCCTTTTTCTGAACGAGCGAGCGCAAATAGCGTCCGGCTCTGAATCAGGCCCTGTGTCACTTCTGCTTTTGTGTTTATTAAGGTGCCTGTTCATCATCGAAGGCCGTATGACTTCCAATGATGAAGTATTGAACTCGCTGAAAGGATACTTAAACCTGACACCGAAGCAAATTCAGCATTGCTCCGGTGAGGGGACAGCTGCTCCGAAAAGCAGTTGTCCCTGTGGTTAGTATCGCAGCTACTTCTTAGCATTTCCACATGGTTACCGGGCCCTTTATCATTTGATTAATAGGCCCCTTAATGTGTTACTGTTTGTAAACATTTCTATGTACATTTATCATTTACATTTCCTGTTTCTCATTTTAAATGAGTGACCCTGTAACCTGAGCAGCATACTCAGCACTTACTCACACTCACCTTTTCAATGATGTCTTCAGCATCAGAATCTAGTAAAAAGCCCGGTAAGTCAAGTAGCCTGCACAGGAACGGAGATTCTCCGGTTAACATTTCGAAAAGTACAATTCCAAATGAGAACCAATCTGCCGCCCTGTTGTACCCGAGGTGACCTTCCATCTGCCAAGAGAAAGACATAATTTACTACATGCTATAGTAGTATTCTCAATAATGTAAATGTAATTCTTTAGATGACGCTATGCAGAGGCGTCACTTACCTCTGTGACACCTGGTGCGGCAGGACTGAAATGCTTTGCACGCTCAAAAGGGTGTGTGACTTCACGAAAGGGGCGTGTCTTTGACTGCAAAGCCACGCCCCCTATGTGTGCCGATCCGGGAGGCGTTAATGTCTCCCGTTCTCGGCACACAATGGGCTTTCCCAGCGCTCCTGCAGCTGCTGGGGCAGCCCACAAACTCCCCCTTCCTCTCTCCATGTTACGGTGACACCATCTGACGGGGTGACACCAAAATAACAAGTCCCAGCATGCCCTGCCACAGTTTTAGCATTCCCTAGCAGCACAATTGTGGGACTGGGACTTGTAGTTGTACAATAGCTGGGAGCCCCAAGTTGGCCATGCCTGTACAACAACTTGTTTTTCTACTTGTGCTTAGGTCACCCTGAGTAAGATATGATTATTATCTGTATAAGTGTACTCGCTATTAAGAATAAGTAAATATCATATAAGCATACTTGCCTACCCTCAACCGATCCGGCTGGGAGCCTTCCGAAAATCGGGTGCCGCTCCCAGCCCTCCAGAAAGGCAGACATGCCTCTCGACAGCTACCGCCCCCCTGCAGTTATAAGAGAAACCCCGCAGTGGGGGAGGCCGATGACACGATTCAAGCTGAATCGCATCATTTTGGCCCCACCACCTCCTTCACAATGCCGTATTACTGCATTGTGTAGCGATCGTGTGGCCATGCCCCGCTCTGCCCACAAACTGACCAACCACGCCCCCTGCAATGCTGATCTGACTACTCCCTCCCAGAAGGAAAAGCCAGAATATTGGCAAATATGCATATAAGAGAAAATCACTAACATCCTCTATAACTCACCTCCGGGGCAATATAGCCTGGTGTTCCTGCACACCCAAAGGCATATGCACCTTCATGCATGTTGTTTAATGCAAGGCCCAGATCTGCAATTTTCATATGGCCGGCACCATCTATGAGAATGTTCTCTGGTTTGATGTCTCTGTGAAAAGGAAGATTCTACATTTTATTTCTGTTCTATAAATATTTATATCAACATATTATTAGGGGTGAGCGGGTTCGGATTTCTGAAATCCGAACCCCCCCGAGCCCCCCCGATCCGAGTCCGATCCGAGTCAGGCTCGACTTTTCCCGCCTGACTCGGATTCTGAAATCGAGGCAAAACGTCATCTTCCCGCCTTCCGAGTCTCGCGGGTTTTGGATCCTATATAAGGTACCCACGTCGGCGCCATTTTCTCACTCGGCTGTGGACAGTGAAGAGGGAGGGTGGGAGTTAGGGCTGTGTAATGTAGTGTAGTGTAGTGCTGCTGTTGTCCACTACTTCAAAGTCCATAGGGGCTGGCTGTGTTGTGCTGTGCTGCTGTTGTTAATAGGGGCTGTGTCCACTACTTCAAAGTCCATAGGGGCTGGCTGGACTGTGTTGTGCAGTCAGTTCTCCATAGGGGCTGTGTCCACTCCAAAGTCCTGTGCAGTGTCCCAGTCCTAAAGGAGTGCTGTAGTGTTGTCCAGGGGGTGCTCTGTCCATCAGGGGTGCTCCCCCCAAGTGCTAAAAAAATAATATATTTTCTGTGTTTGTGAATTGTGTGCGCAGTAGCCGCACGTGCATCAACAAAGTAGTGCCAAGCGTGCGCCTGTGTCATAAGTAAAGGGCCGGCTGGCTTGACCGTTAAGGGTGCTGTAACCCCCGAAAGTACACTCCAGTCCAAACCAAAAAAAAAATTATTTTCTGTGTTTGTGAATTGTGTGCGCAGTAGCCGCACGTGCATCAACAAAGTAGTGCCAAGCGTGCGCCTGTGTCATAAGTAAAGGGCCGGCTGGCTTGACCGTTAAGGGTGCTGTAACCCCCGAAAGTACACTCCAGTCCAAACCTAAAAAAAAATTATTTTCTGTGTTTGTGAATTGTGTGCGCAGTAGCCGCACGTGCATCAACAAAGTAGTGCCAAGCGTGCGCCTGTGTCATAAGTAAAGGGCCAGCTGGCTTGACCGTTAAAGGGTGCTGTAACCCCCGAAAGTACACTCCAGTCCAAACCAAAAAAAAATTATTTTCTGTGTTTGTGAATTGTGTGCGCAGTAGCCGCACGTGCATCAACAAAGTAGTGCCAAGCGTGCGCCTGTGTCATAAGTAAAGGGCCGGCTGGCTTGACCGTTAAGGGTGCTGTAACCCCCGAAAGTACACTCCAGTCCAAACCAAAAAAAAAATTATTTTCTGTGTTTGTGAATTGTGTGTGCAGTTGCCGCACGTGCATCAACAAAGTAGTGCCAAGCGTGCGCCTGTGTCATAAGTAAAGGGCCGGCTGGCTTGACCGTTAAGGGTGCTGTAACCCCCGAAAGTACACTCCAGTCCAAACCAAAAAAAAAATTATTTTCTGTGTTTGTGAATTGTGTGCGCAGTAGCCGCACGTGCATCAACAAAGTAGTGCCAAGCGTGCGCCTGTGTCATAAGTAAAGGGCCGGCTGGCTTGACCGTTAAGGGTGCTGTAACCCCCAAAAGTACACTCCAGTCCAAACCTAAAAAAAAATTATTTTCTGTGTTTGTGAATTGTGTGCGCAGTAGCCGCACGTGCATCAACAAAGTAGTGCCAAGCGTGCGCCTGTGTCATAAGTAAAGGGCCGGCTGGCTTGACCGTTAAAGGGTGCTGTAACCCCCGAAAGTACACTCCAGTCCAAACCAAAAAAAAATTATTTTCTGTGTTTGTGAATTGTGTGCGCAGTAGCCGCACGTGCATCAACAAAGTAGTGCCAAGCGTGCGCCTATGTCATAAGTAAAGGGCCGGCTGGCTTGACCGTTAAGGGTGCTGTAACCCCCGAAAGTACACTCCAGTCCAAACCAAAAAAAAAATTATTTTCTGTGTTTGTGAATTGTGTGCACTGTGGCTGCACGTGCATCAACAAAGGAGCAGCGCCAAGCGTGCGCCTGTGTCCCATAAGTAAAGAGCCGGCTGGCTCATTTCTTAAAGGGTGGTGTAACCCACAAAGTGCACTACTCTCCAGCAAAAATAAAATAATATTTTCTGTGTTTGAGTGCGCTTTAGCCGCACGTATATATATCAATATAACATAAATGGAGGACCAAACTTTCTCCGATAAAAATAAAATAGGGAAAAATCAAGAACCTCTTCCTCCTAGTGCTGTTGCTGCTGCTGGGAGTTGTTCATCATCCCAGAGAGGAAGTAGGAACATCACTACTTTTACTAAACAATTGACCCTCCAACAGTCCCTAGCGATGAGGATGAAGTACGACAGCAGTCATCCTGAAGCAAAACATATAACTGAGGCCTTGACTGCTATGTTGGTGTTAGACGTGCGTCCGGTATCCGACATTAGTGCAGTGGGATTTAGACAATTGATGGAGGTAGTGTGTCCTCGGTTCCAAATCCCGTCTAGATTCCACCTGCATCCTCAAAGCAGCAGCGACAAGCGTGCGTCTGTCTGTTAAAGGGTGGTGACACCCTCAAAGTGTTCTACACAAACAATTAAAATATTGTTCTTTTTTTTTCGGTCTTTGTGAAATGTGTGGGCTGTAGCCTCACCTGCATCCTTAAAGCAGCAGCGACAAGCGTGCGTCTGTCTGTTAAAGGTTGGTGTAACTCTCAAAGTGTTCCAAAAAATAAAAAACTATTTTTTTAATGTGTTTGTGACTTGTGTGCGATGTAGCCACACTTGCATCCTCAAAGCAGCAGCGACAAGCGTGCGTCTGTCTGTTAAAGGGTGGTGACACCCTCAAAGTGTGCTACACAAACAATTAAAATATTGTTCTTTTTTTTTTGGTCTTTGTGAAATGTGTGGGCTGTAGCCGCACCTGCATCCTTAAAGCAGCAGCGACAAGCGTGCGTCTGTCTGTTAAAGGGTGGTGACACCCTCAAAGTGTTCTACACAAACAATTAAAATATTGTTCTTTTTTTTTCGGTCTTTGTGAAATGTGTGGGCTGTAGCCGCACCTGCATCCTTAAAGCAGCAGCGACAAGCGTGCGTCTGTCTGTTAAAGGGTGGTGTAACTCTCAAAGTGTTCCAAAAAATAAAAAACTATTTTTTTAATGTGTTTGTGACTTGTGTGCGATGTAGCCACACTTGCATCCTCAAAGCAGCAGCGACAAGCGTGCGTCTGTCTGTTAAAGGGTGGTGACACCCTCAAAGTGTGCTACAGAAACAATTAAAATATTGTTCTTTTTTTTTCTGTCTATGTGAATTGTGTGGGCTGTAGCCGCACCTGCATCCTTAAAGCAGCAGCGACAAGCGTGCGTCTGTCTGTTAAAGGGTGATGACACCTCAAAGTGTTCTACACAAACAATTAAAATATTGTTCTTTTTTTTTTCGGTCTTTGTGAAATGTGTGGGCTGTAGCCGTACCTGCATCCTTAAAGCAGCAGCGACAAGCGTGCGTCTGTCTGTTAAAGGGTGGTGACACCTCAAAGTGTTCTACACAAACAATTAAAATATTCTTCTTCTTTTTTCTGTCTTTGTGAATTGTGTGGGCTGTAGCCGCACTTGCATCCTCAAAGCAGCAGCGACAAGCGTGCGTCTGTCTGTTAAAGGGTGGTGTAACCCTCAAAGTGTGCTCCACAAACAATAAAAATATTCTTTTTTTTTTTCTGTCTTTGTGAATTGTGCGGGCTGTAGCCGCACTTGAATCCTCAAAGCAGCAGCGACAAGCGTGCGTCTGTCTGTTAAAGGATTACATCGGTGACAGCATCCAAGTAGGCATGTCAGACAGTCCGTACCTGTACTGGCAGGAAAAAGAAGCAATTTGGAGGTCCCTGTACAAACTGGCTCTATTTTACCTGAGTTGCCCCCCCTCCAGTGTGTACTCCGAAAGAGTGTTTAGTGCAGCCGGGAACCTTGTCAGCGAAAGGCGTAGGAGGTTGCTTCCACAAAATGTGGAGAAGATGATGTTCATAAAATGAATTATCAACTCTTCCAGGGAGACCAGCCTCCAGAACGTACAGAGGGACCTGTGGTTCCAGCAGGGACGAATTAATACTCTGTGAGGATGAGGATGTACACACTGAAGAGGGTGAGGAATCGGTGGATGAGGAGGATGAGGATGACATCTTGCCTCCGTAGAGCCAGTTTGTGCAGGGACACATTAATTGCCAGCTTGTTTTGTGGGGGCCCAAACGAACCAATCATTTCAGCCACAGTTGTGTGGCAGACCCTGGCGCTGAAATGATTGATTTGTTAAAGTGTGCATGTCCTGTTTATACAACATAAGGGTGGGTGGGAGGGCCCAAGGACAATTCCATCTTGCACTTCTTTTTTTTCTTTGCATTATGTACAGTTTGGGGCCTAGTTTTTCTAACTGCCATCCTGTCTGCCACTGCAGTGTCACTTCTAGATGGGTCACGTGTTTGTGCCGCCCACTCGTGTCGCTTAGCATAGTCATCCAGCTACCTCGGTGCAACCTTTTGGACATGAAAACACTATTGTGAGGTGTTCAGTGTTCAGAATAGACTGGAAATGAGTGGAAATTAAGGTTATTGAGGTTAATAATAGCATAGGAGCAGAGAAACCAACAAATTCTGTGATTTTAGCTGTTTTTATGCTTTTTTAAAAAAAAATACAGATCCAAAACACAAAACCCAGAACCCAAAACACGGAAGGGTGGTTTTGGCAAAACCAATCCAGATCCAAAACACGAAGAAAGATCCAGATCCAAAACCAAAACACAAAACACGAAAAGTGGCCGGTGCACACCCCTACATATTATTATTAGGGGTGTGCACCGGCCACTTTTCGTGTTTTGTGTTTTGGTTTTGGATCTGGATCTTTCTTCGTGTTTTGGATCTGGATTGGTTTTGCCAAAACCACCCTTCCGTGTTTTGGGTTCTGGGTTTTGTGTTTTGGATCTGTATTTTTTTGAAAAAAAGCATAAAAACAGCTAAAATCACAGAATTTGTAGGTTTTTCTGCTCCTATGCTATTATTAACCTCAATAACCTTAATTTCCACTCATTTCCAGTCTATTCTGAACACCTCACACCTCACAATAGTGTTTTTATGTCCAAAAGGTTGCACCGAGGTAGCTGGATGACTATGCTAAGCGACACGAGTGGGCGGCACAAACACGTGACCCATCTAGGAGTGACACTGCAGTGGCAGACAGGATGGCAGTTAGAAAAACTAGGCCCCAAACTGTACATAATGCAAAGAAAAAAAGAGGTGCAAGATGGAATTGTCCTTGGGCCCTCCCACCCACCCTTATGTTGTATAAACAGGACATGCACACTTTAACAAATCAATCATTTCAGCGCCAGGGTCTGCCACACAACTGTGGCTGAAATGATTGGTTCGTTTGGGCCCCCACAAAACAAGCTGGCAATTAATGTGTCCCTGCACAAACTGGCTCTACGGAGGCAAGATGTCATCCTCATCCTCCTCATCCACCGATTCCTCACCCTCTTCAGTGTGTACATCCTCATCCTCACAAAGTATTAACTCGTCCCCACTTGAATCCACCACCACAGGTCCCTCTGTACGTTCTGGAGGCTGGTCTCCCTGGAAGAGCTGATAATTCATTTTGATGAACATCATCTTCTCCACATTCTGTGGAAGCAACCTCCTACGCCTTTCGCTGACAAGGTTCCCGGCTGCACTAAACACTCTTTCGGAGTACACACTGGAGGGGGGGCAACTCAGGTAAAATAGAGCCAGTTTGTACAGGGGCCTCCAAATTGCCTCTTTTTCCTGCCAGTACAGGTATGGACTGTCTGACATGCCTACTTGGATGCTGTCACCGATGTAATCCTCCACCATTCTGTCAATGGTGACAGTATCATATGCAGTGACAGTAGACATGTCAGAAATTGTTGCCAGGTCCTTCAGTCCGGACCAGATGTCCAAACTTGGTCCTGCCTGCCCTGCATCACCGCCAGCGGGTTGCTTAGGATACCTAAGTTTTTTCCTGGCAGCCCCAGTTGCGGGAGAAAATGAAGAAGGAGCCGTTGACGTGTCACGTTCCGCTTCAGCTGACAGTGTGTTCACCAGCAGGTCTTTGCACCTCTGCAGGCTTGTGTCGGCCGGAAAGAGAGACACCACATAGGCTTTAAACCTAGGATCGAGCACGGTGGCCAAAATGTAGTGGTCTGATTTCAACAGATTGACCACCCTGGAATCCTGGCAAAGCGAATGAAGGGCTTCATCCACAAGTCCCACATGCCGAGCGGAATCGCTCCGTCTTAGCTCCTCCTTCACTTTCTCCAGCTGCTTCTGCAAAAGCCTGATGAGGGGAATGACCTGACTCAAGCTGGCAGTGTCTGAACTGACTTCACGTGTGGCAAGTTCGAAGGGCTGAAGAACCTTGCACAACACGGAAATCATTCTCCACTGCGCTTGAGTCAGGTGCATACCCCCTCCTTTGCCTATGTCATAGGTGGATGTATAGGCTTGTATGGCCTTTTGCTGCTCCTCCATCCTCTGAAGCATATAGAGGGTTGAGTTCCACCGCGTCACAACCTCTTGCTTCAGGTGATGGCGGGGCAGGTTCAAGAGTGTTTGCTGGCGCTCCAGTCTTCGGCATGCAGTCGCTGAATGGCGAAAGTGGCCAGAAATTTTTCGGGCCACCCAAAGCGTCTCCTGCATGCCCCTGTCGCTTTTCAGAAAATTCTGCACCACCAAGTTTATTGTGTGAGCAAAACATGGGACGTGCTGGAATTTGCCCAGATGTAATGCCCGCACAATATTGGTGGCGTTGTCAGATATCACAAATCCCCAGGAGAGTCTAAGTGGGGTAAGCCACTGGGCGATGATTTCCCTCAGTTTCTCTAAGAGGTTGTCGGCGGTGTGCCTCTTACTGAAACCGGTGATACACAGCGTAGCCTGCCTTGTAACGAGCTGGCGTTTCTGAGATGCTGCTACTGGTGACGCTGCTGCTGTTGCTGCGTAAGGTGATACATCTACCCAGTGGGCTGTCACAGTCATATAGTCCTTAGTCTGCCCTGTTCCACTTGTCCACATGTCCGTGGTTAAGTGGACATTGTGTACAACGGCATTTTTCAGGACACTGAGGACACTTTTTCTGACGTTTCTGTACAGTCTCGGTATCGCCTGCCTAGTGAAGTGGAATCTAGACGGGATTTGGAACCGGGGACACACTACCTCCATCAATTGTCTAAATCCCACTGCACTAATGGCGGATACCGGACGCACGTCTAACACCAACATAGCAGTCAAGGCCTCAGTTATACGTTTTGCTTCAGGATGACTGCTGTCGTACTTCATCCTCCTCGCTAAGGACTGTTGGAGGGTCAATTGTTTAGTAAAAGTAGTGGTGTTCCTACTTCCTCTCTGGGATGATGAACGACTCCCAGCAGCAGCAGCAACAGCAGCAGCGGCAGCAGTAGGCGTAGCAATGCAGGATCCTCCGGAGGAATCCCGGATAGGAGAGTCAGTCATGCCAGTGATATGGCCTGCAGGACTACTTCCGATCCTGACTAAGGAGGAAATTGACGAGGAGGGAGTTGACGGTGTGGTTTGCAGGCGCTTGGATACAACAGGACAACGGGATTTAGGTGTCCCTGGACTGCTTACGGTCTGAGCCAAAGTTTCTGAACTTGACAGTAACTTTTTATGAACGCGCTGCAGGTGCCGTATAAGGGAGGATGTTCCTAGGTGGTTGACGTCCCTACCCCTACTTATTTCACCTTTACATATGGTACATATGGCAAGACAGTTGTTGTCCGGATTTGGATAGAAATATTGCCAGACCAAAGAGGTGGAATGTTTGGTCTTCTGCCCAGGCATGACCGTGATGGGCTTTTTCATCCCACGGACAACAACTGTCTCCCCCGGAGCCTGATTTAAACAAACCACATCACCATCAGAATCCTCCTCGCCAACTTCCTCCTCAGCGCCAGCTACACCAGTATCCTCATCCTGTTGTACTTCAACAGTGACATCTTCAATTTGCATATCAGCAAGTGGACTGTGGGTGCTCCTTTCAGCACTTGCAGGGGGCGTGCAAATGGTGGAAAGAGCCACCTCTTCCCGTCCAGTGCTGGGAAGGTCAGGCATCGCAACCACCACCACACTTGGACTCTCCTTGGGGATTTGTGATATCTTCTTAGAAAGCACAGTTCTTCGCTGTGCTTTTGCCAGCTTAACTCTTTTGATTTTTTTAGTGGGAGGAGTGCTTCCATCGTCATGTGAAGCTGAACCACTAGTCATGAACATACTAGGGATCGACCTTAGCCGTTCCTTGCCACTCCGTGTCGTAAATGGCATATTGGCAAGTTTACGTTTCTCTTCAGCTGATTTAAATGTCTTTTTCAAGGTCATTTTCCTGAACTTTGCCATTTGGGATTGTATGTGCCCTCTACTATGACATTGGGCATCGGCCTTGGCAGACGACGTTGATGGCATGTTATCGTCTATGTCATGACTAGTGGCAGCAGCTTCAGCACTAGGAGGAAGTGGTTCTTGATCTTTCTCTATTTTATTTTTATCGGAGAAAGTTTGGTCCTCCATTTATGTTATATCGATTTGATATATACGTGCGGCTAAACACAGAAAATAATTTTTTTTTTGGTTTGGACTGGAGTGTACTTTGTGGGTTACAGCACCCTTTAACGGTCAAGCCAGCCGGCCCTTTACTTATGACACAGGCGCACTCTTGGCACTACTTTGTTGATGCACGTGCGGCTACTGCGCACACAATTCACAAACACAGAAAATAATTTTTTTTTGGTTTGGACTGGAGTGTACTTTCGGGGGTTACAGCACCCTTTAACGGTCAAGCCAGCCGGCCCTTTACTTATGACACAGGCGCACGCTTGGCACTACTTTGTTGATGCACGTGCGGCTACTGCGCACACAATTCACAAACACAGAAAATAATTTTTTTTTGGTTTGGACTGGAGTGTACTTTCGGGGGTTACAGCACCCTTTAACGGTCAAGCCAGCCGGCCCTTTACTTATGACACAGGCGCACGCTTGGCACTACTTTGTTGATGCACGTGCGGCTACTGCGCACACAATTCACAAACACAGAAAATAATTTTTTTTTGGTTTGGACTGGAGTGTACTTTCGGGGGTTACAGCACCCTTTAACGGTCAAGCCAGCCGGCCCTTTACTTATGACACAGGCGCACGCTTGGCACTACTTTGTTGATGCACGTGCGGCTACTGCGCACACAATTCACAAACACAGAAAATAATTTTTTTTTAGGTTTGGACTGGAGTGTACTTTCGGGGGTTACAGCACCCTTAACGGTCAAGCCAGCCGGCCCTTTACTTATGACACAGGCGCACGCTTGGCACTACTTTGTTGATGCACGTGCGGCTACTGCGCACACAATTCACAAACACAGAAAATAATTTTTTTTTGGTTTGGACTGGAGTGTACTTTCGGAGGTTACAGCACCCTTTAACGGTCAAGCCAGCCGGCCCTTTACTTATGACACAGGCGCACGCTTGGCACTACTTTGTTGATGCACGTGCGGCTACTGCGCACACAATTCACAAACACAGAAAATAATTTTTTTTTAGGTTTGGACTGGAGTGTACTTTCGGGGGTTACAGCACCCTTAACGGTCAAGCCAGCCGGCCCTTTACTTATGACACAGGCGCACTCTTGGCACTACTTTGTTGATGCACGTGCGGCTACTGCGCACACAATTCACAAACACAGAAAATAATTTTTTTTTAGGTTTGGACTGGAGTGTACTTTCGGGGGTTACAGCACCCTTAACGGTCAAGCCAGCCGGCCCTTTACTTATGACACAGGCGCACGCTTGGCACTACTTTGTTGATGCACGTGCGGCTACTGCGCACACAATTCACAAACACAGAAAATAATTTTTTTTTGGTTTGGACTGGAGTGTACTTTCGGAGGTTACAGCACCCTTTAACGGTCAAGCCAGCCGGCCCTTTACTTATGACACAGGCGCACGCTTGGCACTACTTTGTTGATGCACGTGCGGCTACTGCGCACACAATTCACAAACACAGAAAATAATTTTTTTTTAGGTTTGGACTGGAGTGTACTTTCGGGGGTTACAGCACCCTTAACGGTCAAGCCAGCCGGCCCTTTACTTATGACACAGGCGCACGCTTGGCACTACTTTGTTGATGCACGTGCGGCTACTGCGCACACAATTCACAAACACAGAAAATAATTTTTTTTTTGGTTTGGACTGGAGTGTACTTTCGGGGGTTACAGCACCCTTAACGGTCAAGCCAGCCGGCCCTTTACTTATGACACAGGCGCACGCTTGGCACTACTTTGTTGATGCACGTGCGGCTACTGCGCACACAATTCACAAACACAGAAAATAATTTTTTTTTAGGTTTGGACTGGAGTGTACTTTCAGGGGTTACAGCACCCTTAACGGTCAAGCCAGCCGGCCCTTTACTTATGACACAGGCGCACGCTTGGCACTACTTTGTTGATGCACGTGCGGCTACTGCGCACACAATTCACAAACACAGAAAATAATTTTTTTTTGGTTTGGACTGGAGTGTACTTTCGGGGGTTACAGCACCCTTTAACGGTCAAGCCAGCTGGCCCTTTACTTATGACACAGGCGCACGCTTGGCACTACTTTGTTGATGCACATGCGGCTACTGCGCACACAATTCACAAACACAGAAAATAATTTTTTTTTAGGTTTGGACTGGAGTGTACTTTCGGGGGTTACAGCACCCTTAACGGTCAAGCCAGCCGGCCCTTTACTTATGACACAGGCGCACGCTTGGCACTACTTTGTTGATGCACGTGCGGCTACTGCGCACACAATTCACAAACACAGAAAATATTTTTTTTTTTGGTTTGGACTGGAGTGTACTTTCGGGGGTTACAGCACCCTTAACGGTCAAGCCAGCCGGCCCTTTACTTATGACACAGGCGCACGCTTGGCACTACTTTGTTGATGCACGTGCGGCTACTGCGCACACAATTCACAAACACAGAAAATTATTTTTTTTTGGGTTTGGACTGGAGTGTACTTTCGGGGGTTACAGCACCCTTAACGGTCAAGCCAGCCGGCCCTTTACTTATGACACAGGCGCACGTTTGGCACTACTTTGTTGATGCACGTGCGGCTACTGCGCACACAATTCACAAACACAGAAAATAATTTTTTTTTTGGTTTGGACTGGAGTGTACTTTCGGGGGTTACAGCACCCTTAACGGTCAAGCCAGCCGGCCCTTTACTTATGACACAGGCGCACGTTTGGCACTACTTTGTTGATGCACGTGCGGCTACTGCGCACACAATTCACAAACACAGAAAATAATTTTTTTTTTGGTTTGGACTGGAGTGTACTTTCGGGGGTTACAGCACCCTTAACGATCAAGCCAGCCGGCCCTTTACTTATGACACAGGCGCACGCTTGGCACTACTTTGTTGATGCACGTGCGGCTACTGCGCACACAATTCACAAACACAGAAAATAATTTTTTTTTGGTTTGGACTGGAGTGTACTTTCGGGGGTTACAGCACCCTTTAACGGTCAAGCCAGCCGGCCCTTTACTTATGACACAGGCGCACGCTTGGCACTACTTTGTTGATGCACGTGCGGCTACTGCGCACACAATTCACAAACACAGAAAATATATTATTTTTTTAGCACTTGGGGGGAGCACCCCTGATGGACAGAGCACCCCCTGGACAACACTACAGCACCCCTTTAGGACTGGGACACTGCACAGGACTTTGGAGTGGACACAGCCCCTATGGAGAACTGACTGCACAACACAGTCCAGCCAGCCCCTATGGACTTTGAAGTAGTGGACACAGCCCCTATTAACAACAGCAGCACAGCACAACACAGCCAGCCCCTATGGACTTTGAAGTAGTGGACAACAGCAGCACTACACTACACTACACTACACAGCACTAACTCCCACCCTCCCTCTTCACTGTCCACAGCCGAGTGAGAAAATGGCGCCGACGCGGGTACCTTATATAGGATCCAAAACCCGCGAGACTCGGAAGGCGGGATGATGACGTTTTGCCTCGATGTCAGATCCGAGTCAGGCGGGAAAAGTCGAGCCTGACTCGGATCGGACTCGGATCGGGGGGGCTCGGGGGGGTTCGGATTTCAGAAATCCGAACCCGCTCACCCCTAATTATTATAATATACTTTATAATTGATTTTCTAAGTAAAGAAAGATTTCAAATGGGATAACGCTATATGATACATGTTGAAAGAACATGAGCCACATAAAGTATGTATATAAATTTATATATGAACTACAGATACCTTGATAATCTATAATAAATGCAACTTCAATTTTATAAATCTTTAAGTATAGATATCCTCTGTATGATCTAGTCTTCCTCTAGTAGGAATAATATACTAATCTATTAAGGGTTGGAGAGGGCAGCCAGAATGACGGCACGTATAGCTTAATACACACCTTTTATAAGCAACCTTCACTCCCTGAATGTATATATTTCCCTGTTGTGTAAGTTCAGTATGCCTTGTGGGGAGGGCAGGATGGAATGGGATTGAAATGCCGGCAGCTGTTTAGGGAGGAAATCCTGATAGTAGCATGTAAGTAACCTAACCCTCGCCTCTCCCCCCCTAACCCTAACCATCCCTTAGGGGTGCCTAACCATAACCTCCCCCCTAGTGCCTAATCCTAACCTCCTCCAGGGGTGCCTAAACCTAACCCCCCTCCCCGCACCCTAAACCTAACCCTCCCGGGGGGCCTAGCCCTAAGTCTCCCCAGGGTGCCCTAAACCTAACCCTCCCCCCGCGGCTAAGAGGACGGGCCCCCGGACTTACCTCGTTTGGGCCCGCATCATACTGGATTCCGGCGTCGGGATTTTGATAGGCGTCGTTATCTCGACACCTATCACGGATCCCTAGCCGGCATTCTGCCGTCATGATTGTGACTGGCGGCCGCAATACATACCGGACAGGATGGTGTCCTCTCTATATAACCTTTTGAGGCTGCTGCAGGGTTGCAGTGCCTGACAGTCTGTTACTGATCTGCCCATCTCCTCTTTCCTGCAAACATTTTCTTTGCATCTCTCTTTGATGTTATCAATAAATTATGCCATACTTGCCTACTTTTGAAAAAGCATTTCAGGTTGATTATGAAAGCAGCACCTTTGAGCGCACGTTAAAGTGGGCGTGTACTGCTACATCTGAGAGGCGTGTTATAAATTGATTTACACATCCGAATGTAAACAAGCCCCAAAGCAGTTAGTAAAATGTACTTGTTGAAGAAAACACACTAAGGGGCCTATTCATCATGTTAATTATTGGGGTCCTAACTCGCCGCAGCTGCCGGAGCAATTCATCATTGCTCCGGCTCGGTCAGTGGCAAACGCAGGATTTCCAGAGGGGGGTTTCCAGATGCTTTATTTTAGAGCGGGTGTGGCGTGTCAATGAAGAGGGCAGAATTAGTACTTAACCAGCTTTAATAAGCATCATACAAAGTGTATTGTGTGTATTCCAGCATATACAGGACCAGTGATCTCAGTAAGCCATTAGATGTAGGCCATCCTGTCTGAGCTGAACGTATTTATTTTAGATGTGGACACCATTCCAGAGTATTAGAGCAGTATGTCCAGGGCAGTATTAGAACCTAGCACTGCCCTGGACATACTGTATATGTACATATTGGGCTCTATAGCAGTGCATATTTTCCAGATCTTGTAGTTGGTGCACAGGTTATTTATTACTGGCTGATACATGTTAAAAGATCCACAGGTGGTGCTAATTATTTAATTTGTGATACTGAGAAGAACATGCAGCACTAGTAACAATCTATTATATTACTATTTCTACTGTGGTCATAGTGTGGGCTGGGGAGGGGGGTTTCCAGGCAGACGGAACCCCCCCCCTGCGTTTGCCTATGTCGGTGGCAGCTGATGTGATATTAGCTGCCCCCGAGAGTGGTTTCACTGCTCCTTTTCAGAGGAGTGAATCCATTCACTGCTCCTGTCAGAGCAGTGACGGGACTGCGCATGCATACAGGTCACGCATGCACACAAGAGCCCCGACGTCCGGCGGGGTAGGCATGTATGGGACAAAGGTTTCCCCATCCATCAGTATAATTTATGGGAGGCTGAACACAGAGCATGGGATAACTACAGTATTCTGCTGTCTGAGATAATAAACCAAAATGGTGCAATTCTCATCTCTTATACAATTTACACTAAACAGTGTTTTCAAGAAGCACATATTGTTCTCTCTCTCTTCTCAGCTGGGAGACTTGCCTGCTTTTCCAGGGGGCTGGGAGTGCCACATAATTTTCGGGAGGTTCACGGCCGAATCAAGAGAGTAGGCAAATATGTCATGGCATAAGAATATATATGGCTATTTCCAGGTTTATCTTTTACACCTAGTATCAGGTAGATACAAGTGTGCAATGATGACGGTGACTAGAAGCAAACCAATCATACACCTAGGAGGCGGGTGCACCACAAGATGCGTACAGCTCTGCATACAGAGAACATATGCATTTCTTCCATGTACGCAACATACAGGCAATTCCCATCCGACTCAGCATCAGGCCCTGTCTGTGTATGGTCAGTCTACTGCACTCCTCATTGTGAATAAGACACAAGTGTACAAAGAAATGGAATAACAATGGCAGAACTGAGATAGGAAACCATGACCAACTACAATGAGAAAACAAACATACTTACCGATGGATAAAGCCCTTTGAGTGGAGATGTTCCAAACCAGACACAATTTCAGCTGCATAGAAGCTGGCAGAGAAAGAAAAGAAACTGCAGTAAACATATGTAATACACTGGTAACACCTCACCCCTGTTGCTCAGGACTATGGGCTCTATTTATTAACATTATTTTTACTAAAATAAAGTGAAAAAGGGTGTTTTCACATCCTTTTCACAATATTTTAGTATCACCTATAGTTACTACAGGGCAATTGGAGTAGAATTCATAAAATTCTACTCCAACCCCTAAGTATCACTTATTTTTAGTAAAGCAGATCGCATTTCCCATAACTGTAATGGGAAATGTGATCCGACCATAGTTACTAAAAATAGTGTGAAAAAAATATCGGGGAAAGCCCTGTGATAATAACGCCACCTGGAGGTGGCGTTATCCAGGGTCCCCCCCGGTTACCGGCCTCCTGCCCTGCTGTAATGAGCAGAGCCGGCAGTCAGTCCCTGTAATCAGCTGTGTGGTCTAAACAGACCGCAAGCTGATTACTGTAAAAAAAAAAAAATTACTTACCTGACTCCAGGGACCGGTGATCGGGCCTCTGGTTATGTCTCCCCTCCGGTCAGCTGGTCTCCCACAGTGCACTGCGGCCCGGTCATCAGGTGATCGGGCCCCAGTGCAGTATGGGAGATCACCTGACCGGAGGAATGGAGAACATCACCGGAGGCCTGGAGCATGCAGGTAAGTGTAAGCAATGCGAATTCAGTCGGTAATAGCACACTACAATCTGCATTACCAATGCGGATTGTAGTAAATAGAGCCCTATGTAACATACTGCCTTATGTTATATCCCATATTCAGATATCACCTCGTTGTGTCTGACAGTCAGAAGGAAGAAAAGACCTAAGGGCCATATTCTTCATGACTTAATTTCTACAAAAGTAGGTGAAAATTAACACTTTCACCTACTTTTGTAAAAATTAAGGATCAGGGCTATTCATCAAGCTTGTAACGCAGGAGATATCACAGATATTCCCCGGTTACAATTCTCCCCCGATAATTTCCACAGTCTCCATACTTAGTATGGGGATGTGGAAATTATGTAATTCATCAAGTTTCAAAAAGCATTTTTTTTTGAACTTGTGTAAAATGTCTGAGTCCTACCTGCATTTCTTGGCTTCCCTCCTCCCCACTCATCTGCTCCATCTGCCGCATGACCAGTCAGTCCAGGGCTCACCTACTAACTGGGGGCCTGATTCAGAGCCGCTCGTAAGCGGCCGCTCGTTCGCTCCGAGCGATGTTCGCACATCTGCGCATGTGTATGGGTTTTAGTACGCATGCGCCAACCAGTCATTGCGGTCGAAAATCGTGTGCTCGCAAAATAGCGAATGCCTGCTAATTTGAGTGACAGAATGAGGCGTTTGTGGGTGGTAACAGGGGAAGGTGCTTGAAAACGGGGAGTGGAGATTCGAACGCAGGCATGCCAAACGGTCAAAATGGGCGTTTTAAGCGTGTGCATAATTAACAAAGCAGCGTCATCGACCACATCACTTGGTTGTCTTTTAGCCAGAACTGCTCGCATGATTGCGGTAGGAAAATCCAACCACAAGCACTGCGAGCAGTTCATACGCCTTTCGATGTTCTCGATTAATCAAATAAATAGCGGAGATGACGCATGATGCGAGCGGCCAAGGGGCGTTTTTTCCAAAATAGTGAGTGCATGTTTTGTTCGCTCGTTTAGACATAGAGGCGTCAACAGACCGCAAATAGCGAGCGCTTTATTTAAATAGCCAGACCCTTTTTTTGAGCGAGCGGCCGCAAATAGCGTCCGGCTCTGAATCAGGTCTTCGGGCTAGAAGGAGAGAGGAGTTGGGGGAGAAGTGGCAGGGAACTTCGGCTGCCTGTCAGTGACTGCTTACCAGCGCAGCTCCTGCAGACAGTGAAGCTGGGAAACATTGGAGACAGGACTCGGTAGGCGTCAGCATGACAGTGGAGCTGGCAGGGCGGACATCGGACACAGGACCCAGCAGGTGGCAGCGTGACAGTGGTGCGGGCGGGGTGGACATCAGAGACAAGACCCAGCAGGAGGTAGCATTGACAGTGGAACCGGTGGACATTGGAGACATGACCTGGCAGCATGGAACACAGAGCAGCCGGCACCAGTACGACACGGTGGGGTGGTCAGCACAGGTATAACTCAGGGCACGCGCGGGGGGAGGGGGACAGATGAGGCAGGGATGATCCGGCAGTGGGGGGGGGAGGGCACCTCAGAGAGGACTGGGCAGAGTGGGGACACAGGCCCTGAGTCAGAGCCGGACGCTCTGACAGAGCGCTCGCCTGAATCAGGGCCGTCCCTGCTCCTTTTTGGAGCAGCCTCCTGGCCGCTCGCATAGCTGTGGGTGACCACCCACAGCTATAGCGAGCGGCTAAAATGATGGTCACGATGGTCAAGACCATCGCGACCATCGGGCTTGCGATGAGACCCTGCGGTAGGAGTGCTTTTGGCTCTATCAGACAGAGCTTTATCGCAATATCCCTGTGATATTGGCTCTATCAGACAGAGCTTTATCGCAATATCCCTGTGATAGTGCCTGAATTCTCAGTCGTTAATATCACACTACAATCTGCATTCAATATGCGGATTGTAATAAATAGACCCATAGGGCTCTATTTACTACAATCCGCATATTGAATGCGGATTGTAGTGTGATATTACTGAGTGAATTTGCATTGCGAATTCAGGCAATATCACAGGGATTTACTATAAATCTCTGTCCCTGTGAATCCCATCCGCACTCTAGTCGCGGTATTTTCAGAAAAAATACCGCGACTAAGAGCCCGCGCATGCGCCGACCCACCGTCGCTGCTACCCCCCCACCGACGCTAAGCCCCGCCCCCCGCGATCGCGGACCCCCCCCCTCCCTTCATTACACTTACCTGCATCCTCCTGGCCTCCGGTGATCTTCTCCGGGCTTCCCGATCAGGTGATCTCCCATACTGCACTGGGACCCGATCACCTGATGACCGGGCAGCAGTGCACTGTGGGAGACCAGCTGACCGGAGAGGAGCCATCACCGGAGGCCCGATCACCAGTCCCTGGATTCAGGTAAGTAAAAAAAAAATGTTTTTTTACAGCAATCAGCTTGCGGTCTGTTTAGACCACACAGCTGATTACTGGTACCAGCTCCCGCCTCTGCTCTCCCCGTTAGAGCAGTGGGAGCCCGGCAACCGGGGGAGACCCTGGATAACGCCACCTCCAGGTGGCGTTATTATCACAGGGCTTCCCCAGGTATTTTTTTACAATTTATTTTTAGTAACTATGGTCGGATCACATTTCCCATTACAATTATGGGAAATGCGATCTGCTTTACTAAAAATAAGTGATAATTAGGGGCTGGAGTAGAATTTTACTAATTCTACTCCAATTGCCCTGTAATAACTATAGGTGAAACTAAAATAATGTGAAAAGGGTGTGAAAACACCCTTTTTCACTTTATTTTAGTCAAAATAATGTTAATAAATAGAGCCCATAGCATCTTTTCTGAAGTGATACTTTAGTCTTGCAAGGATGATGAATAGGACTTAGCTAAACAAAGAACTTGAGTTCAAAACTAAACTATCACACATGATATTTTTATCATGATGAATAGGGCCCCCTATAGCAGTCAGTGCAGAGTGATAATAGAGACCAGGGGGTATAGTTACTAAAATGTGGGTTTATATGGAGGTATTGCCCATAGCAAGTAATCATATTCTATTTATCATTTATTTAGCACCTTTTAAAAGCTAGAATCGGATTGGTTGTAAATACATACCTCCCAACATTTGTGTGGATGAAGGGCATGCAAGCGAAATTTAGGGGGCGTGGCATGGCCAAAGGGGTGTGGCCTTGCTAGAAATGAAATACTCGCAAGTCACGCCCCAATTTTCATCATGCTGGGGCTTGGTTAGCAATCTGGGAGCCCCCAGCCTCTCCCAAAACAGGCACAGTGTGTGTGGATGATGCACGCATCCAACAAAATCCATTCACTTCTGCTCTGCTATACAGAGCAGCGGTGTTAGAGTATTTCCCTAACCTCTCTCCCACCTGCGGGAAACTGCAGCCCGGGGGTGAGAGAGCAGGACAGTGCCCAAGAAGCGGGACTGTCCCAATGGAATAGGGACAGTTGAGAGGTATGTAAATATATCCCCAAACCTGCCACAATGAGGATATCAGTGTTATTTCTGTGAGTGTTTGCTTTTGTACTTTATTTTGTCTGCAATGCTGTCAGGTATTTGTCTGCAATGCTGTCAGGTATTTGTCTGCAATGCTGTCAGGTATTTGTCTGCAATGCAGTGGCGTCATGAGGGGGGTGGGGGCTGTACTTGGGTGTCACCCTCGGAGGTGGTGACACCAAAATGCCAACTCCTCTGCAGTGACAGGAACCAGGTGCTGCAGTGTGGTATTCTCCTGCAGCACCCGGCTCCTGTCATAGAGGAGTTGACAGTGCTGGCAGCCCAGTCTCCAGGGACAGCCCAGCATCTCCAGCATTGCTGGGCTGCCCCTGCAGTGAGGTCATCGGGATCCCGTGCGAGGCCATGCCCTTTATTTTAGGCCACGCCCCCTATTGGGTGTGGGCATGCCTCTGGCACACAGTTATAGTCAGAGTGTGCATCAGACCCTGTGACGCCTCAGCTGCAAGACTGTCAGGTATGACCAGTGCTCGAAGTGTGCCGGTATAAATTGGTATTGGTATTATACCGGCACTTCACTTCAGCACTTCACTTCAGAGACCTGCGCTAGGATTGTCACTGTCTGTGGCTGTGGGCTTCTGTTTAAATTTGACAGCACATGGACCGAATGCCATTCACCGGCGACCAGCAGCATTTTCAACTTGGCGCGGCTGTGAGCCAATTAAAGCTCGCGGCCGGCAGCCAAACAGGGTTGGCCTTGTGGCCACCCCTGATTGGCCACTGGCCAGTGAGCCAATGATGGCTCACGGACTGGCAGCTAATTAGAGGCAGCCACATGGCCGTCTCACATTTCTGCCAATCCGCGAGCCGGCCATACCAAATTGAAAATGCTGCTGAGGACTGGGTGAGAGGACTTCTAAAAGGTGCGAAGCGTAGCGCTGGGCAGGTAGGTGGCGTTGTGTGGTATGGTATAAGGTGCACTGCGAGGGGAGGAAGTGGGAGTATGGAAATATCAGGGGGGCTCAGCATTTGGGCTTGCCTAAGTAAAGCTTAACAATATCCACTTTAACCACTGGGTATGACTGTATTCTCCCAATGATTCAGGGTGGATGATAGCTGGACCAGCTGGACAAGGACAATATAGAGATTACAGCCAAGTTCTGCAGCCCTGACATACCTATAAGTTATGCTGTAAGTCAAATCCTCCCTCATCTACTACTGTACTCTATATGCAGCATTACACTCAGCTCATTTTCAGCTCTTACGTTGATGTAGTGAGACCCAATGGTCCAGTTGTTTCCAGCAGATCAAATAGGTCTCCTCCATATGCCAGCTCCATCCCCAGGAAGAGAAGCTCCTGTCAGTAGGCAGACACAGATCCAAAATATTATGATATATTATATTACTGTTCTCACTCATCAGCAGCTACAGACAGAACATAACTCACTGTCATTTACAAAGTAAAAATAATTATATTTGACAATTATTTAGTAATTCACTTGGGGGCCTATTCATCATCACTTAATTGTCACAAAAGCAGGTGAAAAAGCACATTTTCACCTGCAATTGTGACAATTAAGTATTCGGGCCATTCATTAAGAGGGTGAAGCAGGACATATCACAGATACCTCCTACTTAACTTCTGTTTGTGGAATGGCTCTACACTAGTATGGGGACAGAATTTATCAAGCTCCGAAAATATTATATTTTCTGAGCTTGACTGTGGAGGAACTCGCCATCTTCAGATGGCGAATAACCCCGCTTGGGGTTTGCAACCCGCTCTTCCCTATGGGAAGTAGGTCCGGGTTGCAAGAAGGGATCCTTTCAGATCCCTCCGCCCCTGTCCGGCTCCTTCCACCGGACGTTAGGGACACTTGTGCACATGCGTGACCTGTAGGTCGCTCATGCGCACCGCCGTCACTGCTCCGGCAGGAGCAGTGAAAAGATTCACCGCTCAGAAAAGGAGCAGTGAAGCCGCTTCCGTGGGCAGCTGATTTCACATCAGCTGCCACCGCGCCAGAGCAATGCTGAATTGGCCGCGGCGAATTAGAATGTTAATTATCGGGGTCCGTTCGGACCCTGATAATTAACATCATGAATAGGCCCCTTGAAGAGATGGATAGAGACAGAATAGCTGAACTTTCTATAGGGTTGTGCATTGTGTGCTTCAAATCCAACCCTGAAAACAGGTTACAATTTACTTTAGACAGGTGCAATAAAAAATGGTGTCTGGCAGCACGGCCTGCTCCTTACAGGGGCAAAAAGTATGAAGGCAGTAGGAGGAAGGAATAGTGCTATGATACCATGATAACATTACTACATAAAAAGTTCATAGAAATCCCCAGTGGACCCGCAGCCTGAAGCTGTAATGGATATGTGGGGTGTTCAAAAAATGACAGTTAGGAGATGATTGGTTGGTACTTTATCTCTGTCCACTTCATCTCTCTCCAAGCTTTGATAAATCTTCCCCTATTAAAATTTGGGGTGCAGTCCGCTAAACTTTTCATGGTTCCTGAAGTGGCCCCAGGGAGTGCTTAAAATTGACACGGCTGTCCCAGATCATGTTGACACGTGCCCAGCACCTCTCAGGTGTACATAATGCTCTTTACACAAGTGTTAACAGTCAGGTTTTGTCTGCAGCCTGCTGGATAGAAACACATGCACTCACTGGTCCTCTAGCAACCAAGTGCCTATCTGCGTTCCCTGGGCTGGAAACACATGAGACATAGCTGGAATCCATTGGCAGCATTGATGCGATTCTACACATGATAACTGAGTGCTGAGAGAGCAATGTTGGTATAATGTAGTGCTGAGTATCTCTGAGAGCCCAGAGACACATGAACTGTCCTGAAGTTATCCAGAGATTTTCCTGAGAGCAGATAAGCAGCGCTGGCTCTGTAGGTTGAAATTACATAGTAAACGTGACTCTTTATGGAGTTTGCGGAGTCAGTATCTATAAGTATCTGATCTATGAGATGACCTTTAATTGCAGATAAACAGCTCTATGGCAGGGTTTCCCAAACTTCAAGGTGCCCTAACAGTCCAGGTTTTAAGGATATCCATGCTTTTCCACAGATGGAATCATCAAACTGACTGGGGTACTAATTAAGGGATGCAGTTTATTTACCGGCGTCCGGAATGCCGGACGTGGGAATCCTGACGCTGGAAGCCTGGTTCTGTACTAAAGATAGGCATCTAAATAGCGATGCCTATCTTTAGCCAGATGCCAAAATCCCAATGCCCGGTATCCCGAGCGTAGGTAAGTGGGGACTGTTAGCTGTTAGCCGTAGGGGGGAGGTTTTGTTTTAGGTACCCCCGGGGGGCCTTAGAGTTAGGCACCCCCCGGGAAGGGTTAGGGTCAGGCTAGGGGAAGGGGGGGTTAGGGTTAGGTGCCACAGGGGGGAGTTTAGGGTTAGGCACCTCCCCGGGAGGGTTGGGTTTAGGGTGAGGGAAGGGGGGGTTAGGGTTAGGCAACACTGGGGGGGAGGGTAAGGTTAGGCACCACTAAGGGAGGGTTAGGTGGGGGAGAGGGGAAGGTTAGGGTATTTGCCTGCCCCAGTTGGGATCCTGACGGTTCGGGCTTCCAGCGTCGGTATTTAGTCCGGTGGCATTACATACCGATTACACTAATTAAGTCACATGTGCCATCTATTCTACCGCTATTTACCTGCTGCTCTACCATGCAGAGCAACGGTGTGCAGTGGCATAACTAGGGTCTTTGGCACCCAGGGCAAGATGAAAAATGGCGCCCCCCAACTGTATGCGCACGCCTAAGGCACATGCACCAACAAGTGGACATGGTCACATACCGCAAAAATGGTCCAGGCCACTTAAAAATGGGAGCATGTCACCACGACATGCCACCATTTTTCATCACTCTGGGAACATTCCTTTCCATTTCATATGCACCTTAATGCCCACAGTAGTAGTGTCCCTTATGCAATGCCCCCAGTAGTAGTACCCATTATGCAATGCTCCTGTAGTAGTACCCCTTATGCAATGCCCTCAGTAGTAGTGCCCCTTATGCAATGCCCACTGTAGTAGTGCCCCTTATGCAATGTCCCAGGTAGCAGTGCCCCTTATGCAATGCCAACAGTAGTAGTGCCCCTTATGCAATGCCCCTGTAGTAGTGCCCCTTATGCAATGTCCCAGGTAGCAGTGCCCCTTATGCAATGCCAACAGTAGTAGTGCCCCTTATGCAATGCCCACTGTAGTAGTGCCCCTTATGCAATGTCCCAGGTAGCAGTGCCCCTTATGCAAAGCCAACAGTAGTAGTGCCCCTTATGCAATGCCCCTGTAGTAGTGTCTCTTATACAGTGCAACACAGTAGTAGTGCCCTTTATGCAGTGTCCCCATTAGTAGTGCACTTTATGCAGTGCCCCCAGTAGTAGTGGCCCTTGTGCAATGCCCCTGTAGCAGTGCCTTATTCAGTGCCCCAGTAGTAAAGCTCTTTATGCAGTGCCCTCAGTAGTAGGGCCCCTTATGCAAAGCTTCCTGTAGTACTGCCCCCAGTAGTAGTGCCCCTTAATCATTGCCCCCAGTAGAAGTGCCCTTTATGCAGTGCCCCCAGTAATAGTGCCCCTTATGGAATGCCCCCAGTAATAGTGCTCCTTATGCAGTGCCAACAGTAGTGCCCCTTATACAGTGTCCCCAGTAGTGCCCCTTATGCAGTGCCCCCAGTAGTAGTACCCATTATGCAATGCTCCTGTAGTAGTACCCCTTATGCAATGCCCTCAGTAGTAGTGCCCCTTATGCAATGCCCACTGTAGTAGTGCCCCTTATGCAATGTCCCAGGTAGCAGTGCCCCTTATGCAATGCCAACAGTAGTAGTGCCCCTTATGCAATGCCCACTGTAGTAGTGCCCCTTATGCAATGTCCCAGGTAGCAGTGCCCCTTATGCAATGCCAACAGTAGTAGTGCCCCTTATGCAATGCCCACTGTAGTAGTGCCCCTTATGCAATGTCCCAGGTAGCAGTGCCCCTTATGCAAAGCCAACAGTAGTAGTGCCCCTTATGCAATGCCCCTGTAGTAGTGTCTCTTATACAGTGCAACACAGTAGTAGTGCCCTTTATGCAGTGTCCCCATTAGTAGTGCACTTTATGCAGTGCCCCCAGTAATAGTGCCCCTTGTGCAATGCCCCTGTAGCAGTGCCTTATTCAGTGCCCCAGTAGTAAAGCTCTTTATGCAGTGCCCTCAGTAGTAGTGCCCCTTATGCAAAGCTTCCTGTAGTACTGCCCCCAGTAGTAGTGCCCCTTAATCATTGCCCCCAGTAGAAGTGCCCTTTATGCAGTGCCCCCAGTAATAGTGCCCCTTATGGAATGCCCCCAGTAATAGTGCTCCTTATGCAGTGCCAACAGTAGTGCCCCTTATACAGTGTCCCCAGTAGTGCCCCTTATGCAGTGCCCCCAGTAGTAGTACCCATTATGCAATGCTCCTGTAGTAGTACCCCTTATGCAATGCCCTCAGTAGTAGTGCCCCTTATGCAATGCCCACTGTAGTAGTGCCCCTTATGCAATGTCCCAGGTAGCAGTGCCCCTTATGCAATGCCAACAGTAGTAGTGCCCCTTATGCAATGCCCCTGTAGTAGTGCCCCTTATGCAATGTCCCAGGTAGCAGTGCCCCTTATGCAATGCCAACAGTAGTAGTGCCCCTTATGCAATGCCCACTGTAGTAGTGCCCCTTATGCAATGTCCCAGGTAGCAGTGCCCCTTATGCAAAGCCAACAGTAGTAGTGCCCCTTATGCAATGCCCCTGTAGTAGTGTCTCTTATACAGTGCAACACAGTAGTAGTGCCCTTTATGCAGTGTCCCCATTAGTAGTGCCCTTTATGCAGTGCCCCCAGTAATAGTGCCCCTTATGGAATGCCCCCAGTCATAGTGCTCCTTATGCAGTGCCAACAGTAGTGCCCCTTATACAGTGTCCCCAGTAGTGCCCCTTATGCAGTGCCCCCAGTACTGCCCCTTATACAGTGTCCCGGTAGTAGTGCCCTTTACACATACAACACACAGACCACAAAACTATACTTTCCCAAAACCCTGCTCCTGCACCCGCGGGATGTAGTTATGAGAACAGCAGACACAATGCTGCCGGTTTCAATCCTGACGCTGGAAGCCCAACTAGGGACATAAGATAGGTATCGAAATACCAACACCTATCTTAATCCCGATGCCAGAATCCAGGAGGACGCCAGCCCGAATGAAGGTAAGCCGGGACACCCCTCGTGTTAGCCACGGGGGGGAGGGTTAGGTTTAGGTAGCATAGCGGGGTTAGCGTTATGTTTTGGAGGGGGGAGGTTAGGGATAGGTACTCCTAGGAGGGAGGGTTAGGGTTAGGGTCAGGCACTTCTGGGGGGGGTTAGGGTTAGGCACTAAGGGGGCAGAGGAGGGGTTTAGGCACTAAAGGGGAGGGTTAGGGTGTGGGGTGGGGAGAGTTAGGGTTAGGTTACAAAAAGGGAGGGTTAGGGTTAGGGGGAGAAGGGGGGAGGATAATTATACTTCCCCGATCCCTGTCGGGATACTAACCATCGACAGCCGGCATTACATACCGATTACTGCGCACACCGCCATCCGCTCCTCCCGCTTGGCACTATGGTAAAAGACATCATGATATCTCTCCCTTCATCCACTGCAGGAGCCAGAAGGTGGAGCTCATGAGAGAGCTCCAGCCCAATGCCGGCCCTGGGTGCAGCAGCCAATAAGAATAAGTCTGACTCTTATTGGCTGCTAAAACAAACACACCGCAGCCGGGTAGCACACTCACTGTCAGTGAATGTACTACCTGGTGCCCACGGCGGTTTGTTTTACTGTGTAGTGCCATGACGGCTGCCGGCCGTGCCCCCCCCCCACCCACCGCTGGGTTCGACAGCACCCTTGGCATGTGCCCAGCTCGACCCCCCCTAGTTACGCCACTAGCAGTGTCTGCTCCCCACTTCCTCCCCCACAACGGGACACAGCAGCCTGCGGGTGGGACAACGAGACAGTCCCAGAAAAATGGGACTGTCCCGCTGAATGCGGGACAGTTAGGAGGCATGTGGTAGGGAAACCTGCAAGAACCTGTAGGAGAGAGCATAACACTCAACTGTCCTGGTTCTAGTGGGGGAGTCCTCATTTTGGGTGACTAACCCACTCTGTAAGGACGTTGGGGTATATTTACTAACAAGCAGTTTGTCAAACCCACTGATCATTGATAGCTTTGACTAATTGATACTATCGGTCTAAGGGGATATCCAAATAGCAATGATAGCGATAAAGTTTTCTCTGGAGAAAACTTTTCCCACCTATCGCCCAAATTTGCCGCTTATCGCATGTTTGCGTGCTCCCGTTTATCATGCTATCCTACTGCAAAACCAGAGATAACCAATGTGCACGATAATTCTCGCATGGATGATAGGCGCAGGGCCTTAACTAGGGTGGTGCAACTCTAGTTACGGCCTTGCGCCTATCTTCCATGCGAGAATAATCGTGCACATTGGTTCCCTTCCCTATGTCTTCCCTGGCCCTTCCCCATGAGGCCATGGCCCCTTTTCAGGTGCACTATCTTATGTGCCTATTTGAAAAATGAGGGGGGGGGGCGCAAATGTTCTTTCCGGCACAGGGCACCAAAAAGTCTAGTTACGGCTCTGGACAGATGATAAGTATGATGAAAGATGAAAATGAGGAAATCAGCCTGTACCCCCAAAAAAGGTATAAAAGTGTGTTAGTATAATCCAAGGGTTTGGGGTTATTAAATTGTGTCCAATGGCTGTTATGTGCATTTTTCTCTAACAGTGAAAAAATGATAGAAAGCAATGTTTTTTGGGCCAAAATAAATGCTGTAATTAAATTAGGGGTACATTAAGATGGGTGTAAGTATACTTTTGTGTTATTATAGGGCATTTTTTTAAATTGGTAAAAATAAAAATACACCTGTCACTTGCACCTGCAATGTTTAAAACACCTGTCCCATCAATACAGCACCTCCATATAAATGACGGACTACTTTAAACCATACTTACCAACTTTTCTTACTTCTTTTCCGGGAGAAGCCTGATCATCTCAGTTTCGGGGGGCAGGGCCAGGCTTCAGCTGCCATTAGGTCCCTCCCCCTTTGCTAGAAAGCCTGTGATTCATGGGTCCGCGAGGAGGGGGCAGCGCTAAATGACGCGATTTGCATCATTTAGCCCCTCCCCCTGCACACTATCCCACAAATTTGTCCTAAAATCTCCCCCATCCGGAGATATGCCTACTCTTTCGGGGTCGCAGGGGGTTACCCGAAAAATCGTGAGCCTCCCGCGACTCCCGGGAGAGTAGGCATGTATGCTTTAAACCCATTCTCCAACACTTTTTAATTTTTCACCTTAAAAAAGACGTCATTATTGCACATATTAAGCTAATTTAAATATTATTTTTGCCTAATTAGTCATTAAGGAGGGTTTCCCAGTGGTTCTGCACCATGTCCCGACATTGTTAGCATAAAATACGGTCAACAAATTCACCTGCTCAGAGGTGGTGAAAAGAAATTTGCGATAATTCCTATACCACGTTTTGCATGTGCAAAAACCACAGCTAATAGGATAGCCCGATAACCCATTTTTCTCCAAAAAGGTTATGGCGGCTAATTGGATACCCTCTTTGGCGCTCATGATCGGCAGCTTTTACAAAGCAAACTGTGGGCCTGATTCAGACTTGGGAATAGAGGGCCTAATTCAGACCCGCTCGCGAGTGGGCCCAGTGCACTTGCGCATGACTGACCCGTCGTGCGCATGCGCGAGGCCCGGATAGCGACGGCCAAGCCGTCGCTATGGTTCTCGTACCAAAGGGAGCGTGCTGTCGATGGTGAGTGACAGCACGCTCCCTTTGGTGGGCGTGTCGGGGGCGTGGCTGCCCAGACGGAGGCGTTCCGGGGCTTGCGGCAATGAGAACCTACCACAAGGGTCTTGTCACAAGCCCGATGGTCGCGATGGTCTTGACTATCGCGACCATCTTTTTGCCCGCTTGCTATAGCTGTGGGTGGTCACCCACAGCTATGCGAGCGGCCAGGAGGCCGCTCTAAAAAAAGAGAAGGACGGCCCTGATTCAGAGCGAGCGCTCTGTCAGAGCGAGCGGCTCTGAATCAGGGCCAGAGTGAGATATCTCTCTCTCAACTGTGAACCTGAACAAACCATATTGCAATGCAAGGGGTGTAAATACATACATTTTTTACATGTGGGGTAAATACTGGCTGCTTTTGCATGTAGCCCACATATACTGCACAGCTTTATTATTACTCTACAATTTAGATGTCAGTTTGGAAACACTCCTCCCAAATCTAAATCTCTCTGCACATTTAAAATTTTCCCCACCTGCAGTGCAGCATGGTTTCACCAAGATGATCAGTTGCGAGAGATCTTTCTCTCTGGGCCTGATTCAGAGACGGACGCTCTGAACGAGCGCTCGCTCTGAATCAGGGCGGTTTTTTTTTGTTCGGCCTCCTGGCCGCTCGCATAGCTGTGGGTGACCACCCACAGTTATTGCAAGCGGCCAGGTTGATGGTCAAGACCATCGCGACCATCGGGCTTGCGACGAGACCCTTGTGGTAGGGTCTCGTGGCCGCAAGCCCCAGAGAGCTTCTGGCTCTAATAGAGCCGGAAGCTCTCCCACTGACATCACTGGTGATGTCAGTGGGGCCGCCCCCAAACGGCAGGCGTTCCTTCAGGAACGCCTCCGTTTGGCTAGCCACCCCCCCTGCCCGCCTACCAAACGGGACGAGCAGTCAATCACCATCGACAGCTCGCCCCCTTCGGAGTGAGACCCGGAGCGACAGAGCACCCGTCACTAGCCGGGTCTCGCGCATGCGCACGACGGAGCCAGCTCCATCGTGCGCATGCCCAGTGGGCAAACATCGACCCGGTTGCGATCGCCCAACGCTTGCGACTGGGTCTGAATCAGGCCCACTATTCCCAAGTCTGAATCAGGCCCTGTGTGTTAGTAAATATACCTCTTTGTCCACACTGCAAGGACAGTTGGGAGTTATGTCTCACATCATAAGACAAATTATAGGAAGGGCTGTAGGTCAAACGAAAAAACTTATTGATCACATATACAAAAATTAATAAATACTTGATCAATGTATAAATAAACCAATATATATTATCACAGTAATAAAAATATATAATCTTTAACCACATCACAATCAGAGGTTTATAAGTAATCAGTCTGATAATCAAATATAACAAGCAAAGCATGAGTTATTGTTATATGCGGCCAAAACCAATGTTAGTAGCCATGCACAGCGGTTTCACTGATAATGAATAGATCACCAACATGTAAATACTGAATTATAATGTACTCCAATGCAGTTGCAGCTTTATTAGTAATTATTTAGGCAAGCAGATAGATAAGGATCATGACTCACATGCACAGAGATCCAGCTACGCTCAGTTCAAGCAACTAGTTATGGTATGTGCAGTGCCCCTGGTATCTCAGCTGCTGGATGCCCAGGTCATGCAGCTATCAAGATGAAGCCATCAGGGACACAAGTACCTCTGCTAAGGAATGGGAATTCTGCTGGATGTGTTTCAAGCCTCCGGTGGGACAATCAGTGGTATATACACCAGGCTGCCAAACCACTGACACATTTATGCCCCTCAATAATCATTCAGTGGTTTCCTTAGAATATCCCACATCACATTGCTCTGCTCATGAAGGGAGAGATGTGTGCACCTAACAGTAGGGCACATAGCATTGCCTGTGTATTAGAAGTGGAAGAGAAGGGGGCTGGATAGCAACCTTGCACTGGTTAAAAAATATAACCTCTTCCCTTGCACGATGGTCATTCCCACCCTGGCAGCATAGCGTGCCCAACCCTTCTAAAATACATACATTTGCTCCTGCCCTTCCTGCACTCCATCCACCATGTATCTCATTCGGTACTTTTGAAGACAAGAAGAATCACTGCCCTGGTCACCTTAGTGACACTGCCTGAAGGATAGAGGAATCAGTCAGGTGAGGTCACAGGGTCAGTGTGGTGCCTGGACACGACTCTCTGACAGCTGACCACACCCCTTCAGCAGTGCACCTTTATTTTATGGGCCAGTTCTAAGTATTCATGAAAGTACCTCAGTCTGGAAGGCAAATAGCCCTCGAATGATGAATGCCGTCCCAGAGACATCGTGCAGGGCCTCTCGCTCCACCAGCACCTCTCTCACCACGTCTGCTTGTAGCACCTCCCTCTTCTTGATGACTTTGACTGCAAGTTGTCTCCTGGTCACAGTGTCAGATGCCATTAACACCTGTACAGTACAGAGAGATGTTACAGCATCAGTAGGAAAGACAGATATATATGACTCATGGGATCAGTATGATTTACCGCCGGCAGCGGCATCCCGACAGAGGAGGAAATCCCAATTGTCTAGAGAGGTAAGTATAACTAATCTAATTCCCCCCCTAACCCTCCTTTAGGGTGCCTAACCCTAACCTCCCCCCCAGTGCCTAACCCTAATCCCCCCTCTAAGTGCCTAAACCTAACCCCCCTTCCTCGCCGCCTAAACCTAAGTCCCCCGGGGGGGTGCCTAACCCTAACCTCCCCCCGGGGGTGCCTAACCCCCCTTCCCCTAGCCTGACCCTAACCTCCCGGGGGGGTTCCTAAACCTAAGTCCCCCCCGGGAGCCCTAAACCTAACCCTCCCCTTCCCCTGCAGCTGTCCACGGCTGGCGCCTGCCATCCCTTCGATCGGGATGCCGGGCGCCGTTCTCCTGGCATAAGTAAAATGACAGGCGTCGGGATTTCAACGCCTGTCATTTAACCCTTGCTGGGATTAAGCAGCTGGGAAGCTGGCGGTCGGCATTGCGTCTGCCGGCTTCCCAACTGCTTCCCTGACTCACATATGAGGTATGGGTCATACACTAAGTAATGATAACACTGTGTCAGGAGAAAAGGGAATGTAAGTGAACCATTATTGAATAAATGAAAAAGTGCTGAAATATAACAGCCTGGGATAAATATATATATATATATAGATATATAATCCAACAGGTAGGTGTCACTGAGTGGATCATGTATTATTGCAAATGCCATTTGCAGAGAGGAAGGCACCAACAAATATATATATATACTAGGGGTGAGCGGGTTCGTATTTCTGAAATCCGAACCCCCCCGAGCCCCCCCGATCCGAGTCTGATCCGAGTCAGGCTCGACTTTTCCCGCCTGACTCGGATCTGAAATCGAGGCAAAACGTCATCATCCCGCCTTCCGAGTCTCGCGGGTTTTGGATCCTATATAAGGTACCCGCGTCGGCGCCATTTTCTCACTCGGCTGTGGACAGTGAAGAGGGAGGGTGGGAGTTAGGGCTGTGTAGTGTAGTGTAGTGTAGTGCTGCTGTTGTCCACTACTTCAAAGTCCATAGGGGCTGGCTGTGTTGTGCTGTGCTGCTGTTGTTAATAGGGGCTGTGTCCACTACTTCAAAGTCCATAGGGGCTGGCTGGACTGTGTTGTGCAGTCAGTTCTCCATAGGGGCTGTGTCCACTCCAAAGTCCTGTGCAGTGTCCCAGTCCTAAAGGAGTGCTGTAGTGTTGTCCAGGGGGTGCTCTGTCCATCAGGGGTGCTCCCCCCAAGTGCTAAAAAAATAATATATTTTCTGTGTTTGTGAATTGTGTGCGCAGTAGCCGCACGTGCATCAACAAAGTAGTGCCAAGCGTGCGCCTGTGTCATAAGTAAAGGGCCGGCTGGCTTGACCGTTAAAGGGTGCTGTAACCCCCGAAAGTACACTCCAGTCCAAACCCAAAAAAATTATTTTCTGTGTTTGTGAATTGTGTGCGCAGTAGCCGCACGTGCATCAACAAAGTAGTGCCAAGCGTGCGCCTGTGTCATAAGTAAAGGGCCGGCTGGCTTGACCGTTAAGGGTGCTGTAACCCCCGAAAGTACACTCCAGTCCAAACCAAAAAAAAAATTATTTTCTGTGTTTGTGAATTGTGTGCGCAGTAGCCGCACGTGCATCAACAAAGTAGTGCCAAGCGTGTGCCTGTGTCATAAGTAAAGGGCCGGCTGGCTTGACCGTTAAGGGTGCTGTAACCCCCGAAAGTACACTCCAGTCCAAACCAAAAAAAAAATTATTTTCTGTGTTTGTGAATTGTGTGCGCAGTAGCCGCACGTGCATCAACAAAGTAGTGCCAAGCGTGCGCCTGTGTCATAAGTAAAGGGCCGGCTGGCTTGACCGTTAAGGGTGCTGTAACCCCCAAAAGTACACTCCAGTCCAAACCCAAAAAAAAATTATTTTCTGTGTTTGTGAATTGTGTGCGCAGTAGCCGCACGTGCATCAACAAAGTAGTGCCAAGCGTGCGCCTGTGTCATAAGTAAAGGGCCGGCTGGCTTGACCGTTAAAGGGTGCTGTAACTTCCAAAGTACACTCCAGTCCAAACCAAAAAAAAAATTTTTTTCTGTGTTTGTGAATTGTGTGCGCAGTAGCCGCACGTGCATCAACAAAGTAGTGCCAAGCGTGCGCCTGTGTCATAAGTAAAGGGCCGGCTGGCTTGACCGTTAAGGGTGCTGTAACCCCCGAAAGTACACTCCAGTCCAAACCAAAAAAAAAATAATTTTCTGTGTTTGTGAATTGTGTGCGCAGTAGCCGCACGTGCATCAACAAAGTAGTGCCAAGCGTGTGCCTGTGTCATAAGTAAAGGGCCGGCTGGCTTGACCGTTAAAAGGTGCTGTAACCCCCAAAGTACACTCCAGTCCAAACCAAAAAAAAAATTATTTTCTGTGTTTGTGAATTGTGTGCGCAGTAGCCGCACGTGCATCAACAAAGTAGTGCCAAGCGTGCGCCTGTGTCATAAGTAAAGGGCCGGCTGGCTTGACCGTTAAAGGGTGCTGTAACCCCCGAAAGTACACTCCAGTCCAAACCAAAAAAAAATTATTTTCTGTGTTTGTGAATTGTGTGCGCAGTAGCCGCACGTGCATCAACAAAGTAGTGCCAAGCGTGCGCCTGTGTCATAAGTAAAGGGCCGGCTGGCTTGACCGTTAAGGGTGCTGTAACCCCCGAGAGTACACTCCAGTCCAAACCAAAAAAAAAATTATTTTCTGTGTTTGTGAATTGTGTGCGCAGTAGCCGCACGTGCATCAACAAAGTAGTGCCAAGCATGCGCCTGTGTCATAAGTAAAGGGCCGGCTGGCTTGACCGTTAAGGGTGCTGTAACCCCCGAAAGTACACTCCAGTCCAAACCAAAAAAAAAATTATTTTCTGTGTTTGTGAATTGTGTGCGCAGTAGCCGCACGTGCATCAACAAAGTAGTGCCAAGAGTGCGCCTGTGTCATAAGTAAAGGGCCGGCTGGCTTGACCGTTAAAGGGTGCTGTAACCCCCAAAGTACACTCCAGTCCAAACCAAAAAAAAAATTATTTTCTTTGTTTAGCCGCACGTATATATCAAATCGATATAACATAAATGGAGGACCAAACTTTCTCCGATAAAAATAAAATAGAGAAAGATCAAGAACCACTTCCTCCTAGTGCTGAAGCTGCTGCCACTAGTCATGACATAAACGATAACATGCCATCAACGTCGTCTGCCAAGGTCGATGCCCAATGTCATAGTAGAGGGCACATACAATCCCAAATGGCAAAGTTCAGGAAAATGACCTTGAAAAAGACATTTAAATCAGCTGAAGAGAAACGTAAACTTGCCAATATGCCATTGACGACACGGAGTGGCAAGGAACGGCTAAGGTCGATCCCGAGTATGTTCATGACTAGTGGTTCAGCTTCACATGACGATGGAAGCCCTCCTCCCACTAAAAAAATCAAAAGAGTTAAGCTGGCAAAAGCACAGCGAAGAACTGTGCTTTCTAAGAAGATATCACAAATCCCCAAGGAGAGTCCAAGTGTGGTGGTGGTTGCGATGCCTGACCTTCCCAGCACTGGACGGGAAGAGGTGGCTCTTTCCACCATTTGCACACCCCTGCAAGTGCTGAAAGGAGCACCCACAGTCCACTTGCTGATATGCAAATTGAAGATGTCACTGTTGAAGTACAACAGGATGAGGATACTGGTGTAGCTGGCGCTGAGGAGGAAGTTGGCGAGGAGGATTCTGATGGTGATGTGGTTTGTTTAAATCAGGCTCCGGGGGGGAGACAGTTGTTGTCCGTGGGATGAAAAAGCCCATCACGGTCATGCCTGGGCAGAAGACCAAACATTCCACCTCTTTGGTCTGGCAATATTTCTATCCAAATCCGGACAACAACTGTCTTGCCATATGTACCATATGTAAAGGTGAAATAAGTAGGGGTAGGGACGTCAACCACCTAGGAACATCCTCCCTTATACGGCACCTGCAGCGCGTTCATAAAAAGTTACTGTCAAGTTCAGAAACTTTGGCTAAGACCGTAAGCAGTCCAGGGACACCTAAATCCCGTTGTCCTGTTGTATCCAAGCGCCTGCAAACCACACCGTCAACTCCCTCCTCGTCAATTTCCTCCTTAGTCAGGATCGGAAGTAGTCCTGCAGGCCATGTCACTGGCATGACTGACTCTCCTATCCGGGATTCCTCTGGAGGATCCTGCATTGCTACGCCTACTGCTGCCGCTGCTGCTGTTGCTGCTGCTGGGAGTCGTTCATCATCCCAGAGAGGAAGTAGGAACACCACTACTTTTACTAAACAATTGACCCTCCAACAGTCCTTAGCGAGGAGGATGAAGTACGACAGCAGTCATCCTGAAGCAAAACGTATAACTGAGGCCTTGACTGCTATGTTGGTGTTAGACGTGCGTCCGGTATCCGCCATTAGTGCAGTGGGATTTAGACAATTGATGGAGGTAGTGTGTCCCCGGTTCCAAATCCCGTCTAGATTCCACTTCACTAGGCAGGCGATACCGAGACTGTACAGAAACGTCAGAAAAAGTGTCCTCAGTGTCCTGAAAAATGCCGTTGTACACAATGTCCACTTAACCACGGACATGTGGACAAGTGGAACAGGGCAGACTAAGGACTATATGACTGTGACAGCCCACTGGGTAGATGTATCACCTTACGCAGCAACAGCAGCAGCGTCACCAGTAGCAGCATCTCAGAAACGCCAGCTCGTTACAAGGCAGGCTACGCTGTGTATCACCGGTTTCAGTAAGAGGCACACCGCCGACAACCTCTTAGAGAAACTGAGGGAAATCATCGCCCAGTGGCTTACCCCACTTAGACTCTCCTGGGGATTTGTGATATCTGACAACGCCACCAATATTGTGCGGGCATTACATCTGGGCAAATTCCAGCACGTCCCATGTTTTGCTCACACAATAAACTTGGTGGTGCAGAATTTTCTGAAAAGCGACAGGGGCGTGCAGGAGACGCTTTGGGTGGCCCGAAAAATTTCTGGCCACTTTCGCCATTCAGCGACTGCGTGCCGAAGACTGGAGCGCCAGCAAACACTCTTGAACCTGCCCCGCCATCACCTGAAGCAAGAGGTTGTGACGCGGTGGAACTCAACCCTCTATATGCTTCAGAGGATGGAGGAGCAGCAAAAGGCCATACAAGCCTATACATCCACCTATGACATAGGCAAAGGAGGGGGTATGCACCTGACTCAAGCGCAGTGGAGAATGATTTCCGTGTTGTGCAAGGTTCTCCAGCCCTTCGAACTTGCCACACGTGAAGTCAGTTCAGACACAGCCAGCTTGAGTCAGGTCATTCCCCTCATCAGGCTTTTGCAGAAGCAGCTGGAGAAAGTGAAGGAGGAGCTAAGACGGAGCGATTCCGCTCGGCATGTGGGACTTGTGGATGAAGCCCTTCATTTGCTTTGCCAGGATTCCAGGGTGGTCAATCTGTTGAAATCAGACCACTACATTTTGGCCACCGTGCTTGATCCTAGGTTTAAAGCCTATGTGGTGTCTCTCTTTCCGGCTGACACAAGCCTGCAGAGGTGCAAAGACCTGCTGGTGAACACACTGTCAGCTGAAGCGGAACGTGACACGTCAACGGCTCCTTCTTCATTTTCTCCCGCAACTGGGGCTGCCAGGAAAAAACTTAGGTATCCTAAGCAACCCGCTGGCGGTGATGCAGGGCAGGCAGGACCAAGTTTGGACATCTGGTCCGGACTGAAGGACCTGGCAACAATTTCTGACATGTCTACTGTCACTGCATATGATACTGTCACCATTGACAGAATGGTGGAGGATTACATCGGTGACAGCATCCAAGTATTCATGTCAGACAGTCCATACCTGTACTGGCAGGAAAAAGAGGCAATTTGGAGGCCCCTGTACAAGCTGGCTCTATTTTACCTGAGTTGCCCCCGCTCCAGTGTGTACTCCGAAAAAGTGTTTAGTGCAGCCGGGAACCTTGTCAGCGAAAGGCGTAGGAGGTTGCTTCCACAGAATGTGGAGAAGATGATGTTCATCAAAATGAATTATCAGCTCTTCCAGGGAGACCAGCCTCCAGAAGGTACAGAGGGACCTGTGGTGGTGGATTCAAGTGGGGACGAGTTAATACTTTGTGAGGATGAGGATGTACACACTGAAGAGGGTGAGGAATCGGTGGATGAGGAGGATGAGGATGACATCTTGCCTCCGTAGAGCCAGTTTGTGCAGGGACACATTAATTGCCAGCTTGTTTTGTGGGGGCCCAAACTAACCAATCATTTCAGCCACAGTTGTGTGGCAGACCCTGGCGCTGAAATGATTGATTTGTTAAAGTGTGCATGTCCTGTTTATACAACATAAGGGTGGGTGGGAGGGCCCAAGGACAATTCCATCTTGCACTTCTTTTTTTTCTTTGCATTATGTACAGTTTGGGGCCTAGTTTTTCTAACTGCCATCCTGTCTGCCACTGCAGTGTCACTCCTAGATGGGTCACGTGTTTGTGCCGCCCACTCGTGTCGCTTAGCATAGTCATCCAGCTACCTCGGTGCAACCTTTTGGACATGAAAACACTATTGTGAGGTGTTCAGAATAGACTGGAAATGAGTGGAAATTAAGGTTATTGAGGTTAATAATAGCATAGGAGCAGAGAAACCAACAAATTCTGTGATTTTAGCTGTTTTTATGCTTTTTTAAAAAAAAATAAGGATCCAAAACACAAAACCCAGAACCCAAAACACGGAAGGGTGGTTTTGGCAAAACCAATCCAGATCCAAAACACGAAGAAAGATCCAGATCCAAAACCAAAACACAAAACACGAAAAGTGGCCGGTGCACACCCCTAATATATACAGTATGTGCATATTTATAGGAAGTGTTACACAGATTTTTGGGATTACGGGCCTTAATCTAAATATTACATGTACTACCTAGTAGTGATATCCAGCCTAAAATAAGTTCTTAGGGTCCTCCAGCCTCCCCAACAGTTCAGGTTTTCGAGATATCCATGGTTGAGCGCAGGTGATTAAATCAAATTGACTGAGGTACTAATTAAGTCACCTGCACTCAACCATGGATATCTCTAAAACCTGAACTGTTGGGGAGCCTTGATGACTGTGTTTGGGAACCTCTGTTTTAGGGTATGCAAACTTAACACTGTGCAAGCTATGATGCACTATATTGACTTATAGGTTAATACATCACTTGTCTCTGAGCACATAGGCAGCAATGTGGATGTTAGGAGGTGAGTGCTCTGATATAAGAATTCTATAGAGGCACAAGGGGCCTATTCATCATCGAAGGGACCCCTAATGATGAATGGCCCGGTAACTTAAAAATTAGGAAACTGGCGTTTCTGCATGGTTACGGGCCATTTATCGTTTGATGAATAGGCCCCTAAATCATGGCACTGCAGACAGGGGTGCCGAGAGAGGAGGGGGGGGAGCGGGTACTGTTTATCCGGGCTTCCTGAGGGGCCCGGCGGGGGCCCGGGTCTGGCGCCGTCCCCACTCCCTTCTCTCTCCAAAACAGCAGCCCAGCACACAGCGTGTGCTGAGCTGCAATGGGAGACTGCAAAAGTGTTTATTTTTGTTAGGGGGTTCAAGGGGGCGTGACCACGTCTCCTGCGATTAGGCCACATCCATTCTCTATACCTGGGCACGGCAGAGCTCTCTATGGCCCTGACTACAGAAGTAGATAATGAGATATTTGGCTCTATGAATATACAATGGGGCTGTAGCATACCTTCCAGCCATTCCAATATTGGCAGAGTAGTTCAGATTTGAGAGCTGTATGTTAAAGTCAGGATAGTGAATGCATAGTCCTGATGGGGAGTTATGTCCACTCACTGCTGCTCTGCTTAGGAGAGGTACATGGGTGCTACATGTGCTTTTCACTGGTGCATGGGGCAGTGGGAGGTCAAAAGGAGGGAAACCAGATTGGGAAAAAGGGGTAGCTTAGTGATCTTCACATATCCCCCCCATGATGCAGACACTCGATCCGTGATGTGATGTCCCTGTCCTGATCCAATTCCCTCCAATGTTGAGTTGTATATTATAGGGTGGTATTTGCCATAGATGTTAACCAGATAACACCATATGTTTGGGGCCGGGACTATATGTGAGTAACCAGGAGCTGTGTATGATGGGCATTTTCTCCTGATATACACAGAATAACATGCACATTTAAGGCACACAGATGATTAAATTTAGCGATTGAACGATAACAATATCGTTATCGTTCAATAATCATTTGAAAATCTTTTACAGATCGTTAAAAAAAAAGTCTAAAACGACCAGCGATGCGCGCTCCTGCTGGTCGTTTAGACATCTATCATCATACAAATATGTTGTACAACCTGATGATAATGTCAGGTTCAACATGTTTGCAGATGATTAATGTGCCTACACTGAATGACTGCTCGTTCAGTGTAGACACATCACAGACTGAGAAATGACTGCACGATTACAATGTCGTAATCGTGCAGTCATTTTGATGTCTTCTAGTGGATGTGTGCCTTTAGGGTTTACTTTTCTGCTACAGTAAAAAGTAAATATATTATTGTTCTTCATAGTGCTGGAATGCTTTCTTAACATAAATGGATGTATTATTCTGTGAAGTGAATTTGAAGGTGCTGTCCAGTTCCTTGTTTTTATAAATAAACAGTGCAGCCATGGCCATAACTAGGAGTGGTCAAGCTATACCACTGGGGGCACAGGGTCTAGGGGATGACACAGTCATTGCCACATGCCACCTGTATTTGGCATGCAGGGTGCCTGAATTGGCACCCTACAGCCTACGAAGCTGCTGCACAGAGCATCTTTAGGACTTTCCTAAGTACTCTCAACTTCTCCCTGGTCCAGCAGCCACACCCCCTTGTTGTGACATAATGACACCACATGCTAGGGGCAGGGCTGGCCCAGGGCATGTTGCAGCCCTTCTATGTCCTTGAGTGTGTCTACTTTTACTGAAGTGAAAATAGGTATGCAGCAAACAAAACAATGCCAATTCAGAGTCTAATATACTCCCGTTCAATAACATAAACTTTTAAGATTTCTAAATAGCATTCTCCTAAATTACTATTTGATTGAACTTTTATCCTATACGTTGATCAGCATGGATGTATGTACAGATGCCCCAATCTGCCCAACTCCTTCCTGCAGAAAATACAACTTTTCCCACTGGCGCACACTGACATTTGCACATGTAACACTATTCACATCAATAACAATAGCTGCATTTAGACACAGACACAAATGGGATATGGACACAAACATTTATAATGACTATTGTGTAACCAAATGTCAATGTGGCAGACAGGGGCGTCTTAAGAGAGGAGGGGGCCCGTGTGTATTCCCTGTGCAGGGCCCCCTCCTCTCTCCCCGGCGGCCGGCCACCACAGAAGCAGTAGACTATGGGCACTAGAGTGTGCCCAGAGTCTACTGCGCATGTGCAGAACGCCGGAAAAATGGCCGCGGCGGCCATTTTCTGGTGTTCTGTGCAGCGCTGATACCCGACGCGGGACCATGGACAGGTGAGTTTTAAATAATATGGGTGCAGGGTGTGCGGTGCGGGGCCCCCTGGACCCGGGGTCCTGTGTGCCCCGCACACCCTGCACCAGAGCCGTAGCTAGGGCAGTGCGGCCGGTGCCATCGCACAGGGCACCACAGGTCAGGGGGCGCTGTTTGGGCCTGTTAAATTTCTGTTTATTATCATTCTTGCTTGTAGCTTCCTCTTATTTCATCCCCAGCATCTCCTGGCCTCCCCTATCTCTTCCCTGACCCTTCCCCATGAAGCCAGGGCCCTTTTTTGGGTGCATTATGTCCCTTTGAAAAATGAGGGGGACGCCAATGCTCTTTCTGGCACAGGGCACCAAAAAATCTAGTTACGGCTCTGCCCTGCACCCACTATAGATACGCCCATGGTGGCAGGTTTGTTATAGGTACATATAGCTGTGTGTATATACAGTTAGGCATAATGGTTACATCATGACAAACCAGATGGAAACCAGAATCTTACTTTTCCAAAGCTGCCCTGGCCGATCACTTTGTGGAAAATGAACCTCCTGATAGATAATGGGGTTCTGTGGCCAGGGCCTGCTGGGGAGACTCCGCTTCCTCCTAATGGGGTAACATAAGAATAGGTTATACATTTGCTCTTTATATAAAATAAGGGTCAGATGATAGAAAATATTATATATTATACAAATCAGTATTCAGCTGTGGCATATGGGCCCTACGGGATCTTGTAAGACTCAATGAAAATAATCTTTAAGCCTTAATTCAAGTTTTTTTCTTTTATATAAGTTCTACTCGTAACATTACCACAAATGTTCCCAAATGCGATCCTCCAGGCACCCCAACAGTTCAGGTTTTAGAGATATCCATATTTGAGCACAGGTAGTTAAATCAAATTGACTGAGGTACTAATTAAGGGCCTGATTCATTACTGATCGCAGCTACGATTACGCACGCAATCGGCCAATTGTTGCATTCTGCGCATGTGTATGCATCGCAGTGTGCGTGCATGAACACTCCACTGCGATTGGGACTGCGATTGGGACTGAGTAGTGATTACGCAGGCCCATCGCAGAGCGATTGACAGGAAGTACCGTTTGGGGGAAGTGACAGGGGGTTGGTCGGCGAAATGCAGGCATGCCAGTGCATTTGAATGCTGTGACAGGGGCGTGTATAAATTAGCCACTGCGATGCCTTTTGCAGCTTGGGGTTTCACTCTGTGTGATGAGGTTAGCAATTTCAGAGTAAGGTCAGAGCTTGTGCAAGTGTGTGTGTGGCTGCGTTTGTACTCCATGTTACTGCTGGTCTCGCAGTCTTGCTAAGTATTACAGATGTGTGTAAGGTAAGGTGGGCGAATAATATGTCATGTGGGTTCCTATATGTGTGTTTTTATTGTGTATTTTTTTTATTGTGTGTGCTTGAAGTTTGATTTCTCTGAGGAAACTGTTCTAAAGGGGTTATGTCACTTGCTATATGTCCTCTTTTCAGTGCTAAGCTTAGTTTATTGCTGTTTGTCAGTGTATCACTTATGAGCGATATGGTCTCCATTGCGCATACCCTCATTTTGTCCATATTTAATAGGGGTCCCCACATGTTTGTTGTCCAGGGGTCCCCACAGACCTTAATACAGCCCTGGGTAGATGGTATTTAGGGGACAACATTACAAATGTAATTTTCTAGCTAGAACAGTATTATTTGTTGTTTTGTGCACTGTTGGCAGATGGAATAAGAATACAGAAAAATAAGTAAACATTTCTATTTTACAGCCTACATGATTCTGTTACATATGTTGTAATGTGTGAATGGGATGAGCCACGTGCCATGTCAGGGGCCACATAAGGCTCAGACACTATTCTTGCACATTGCACAAACAAGTATCACAGGATGAATCACAGAACATAAAAAGGAAACTTTCTAGAACAGTTTACATCAAACTGATTTCATGTTACATTTGTGATATTTTGTTATATAAGCAGGAAAAAGTCCAATTGAGGAGCTACAAAGTACTAGAGACCCATTCAGTATATCGTATGGCTGTTTCATTAGACTGAGTATCAGACTTTCCCTACCAAATGGTGACTTCCCACCTAGAGGCATGTAGGACATTGGCTGGACGTTAGCGCACTAAAATGTCTACAGTATATTATATTATTACTGCTATTATTTTGATAGATTCAAAATGGGTTTCGGATACAGTTTTTCACCAATCAGTGACTTTGATTAGTGTTCTCTAAATATACCCATGATCCAGTAGAGGCTTCTGTGCTGATTCTTTCCATTTGGTATTATACTCCTTATTGCATGAGGTCTATTTTTTAGCCCTATACATATAACATTTAGGGGTAGATGTACTAAGCCTTGGAGAGAGATAAAGTGTAGAGTGCTAAAGTACCAATCAATCAGCTCCTATCTGTAATTTTTCAAACGCAGCCTGTAAAGAGACAGTTAGGAGCTGATTGGTTGGTACTTTAGCACTCTACACATTATCTCTCTCCAAGGCTTAGGACATCTCCCCCTTAGGCAGCATTTACCATTACTTATAACATGTATCTGGGAAAGAGTAACCATCTTTCATATGTATAATGCCAAAGCAAATTTTTAACAGCTACAATACTGTAACAACCTACAACACTGAGAAAGTCCTGCAATGTGGTATATTTGTTATTTCTGAAGTGATGACATATGACCTATATGAGAATTTGGCACTATTACATAAGTAGCATAAGTAGCACCTGTAATAACTGACTATTCTCATAGCTAATTTATGGCGGCCACAATACCTCCCTCTACGTGAGTGAAACGTGACCCAGTAACCACTAGGTAACATTTGACAGACCACCAGCTACAGCTTGATCTATAACTAGATGCAGTAGGAGAGCAAGTTCTCCATATTGAGAATCACGTATCCCTCATTACCTGGTCTGTCCCATTCATGAGGGAAATCGCCGTCCTCAGTGTCCTTCCTGACCTTCTTCTCTCGGACCTCGGCCACATCCTGGTGTAATCTCTTCCTCTTTCCATGCACATCACCCTCATGCTGTTTCACCTCCTTCCTCTCCTTCCTCTCCTCCTTCCTCTCCTTCTTCTTCTTTTTCTTCTCCGTCTTCTTTTTCTTCTTCCGCTGTCCTGTCTCTTCTTCCCTCTGACGCTTTCTCTTCTTCTTGCCACCCACAGCCTCATGGGAACTCTCTCTTTCACGCTGGTGACCCTCTGGGGTGACATTGGTCCTGTCCTCTCTTCCACCAGATGTAATCTCTTCATACTCGCCAAGCTCATTGATGGTAATAATGTTCAACTCTGCGACATCTACAGCATTGGGATGCTGGAGCTGGCTGGGTGTCACAGCATCACTGCTCCTCATCTCTCCTCTAATCGCCTTCTCCTCCGTTTGGTCTCCTCGCTCTCCGTGACTGGGCTCCATCTTCTGGCTGCTCAGCTCCGGTGTCAGTTACAACCAACTGTCACTCAGGCTGATGGAATCCTGTGATGTCAGTGGCCGTGAGACCAGCTCCCTGCTCCCTGTACTGGCTGTAATGTGTTTCTAAGGCAGCTTCTGGGCCTTATGTAATAGCCGGTGAGATGCAGGAATGCGCCCAACATCAGTCGGTATTGCCCCATGTATTTTTAAAGCGTATTTTTATACCGGGTTGGTTATGCCGTTTAAATTATTACCACTTTTGAAATATGTGCTGACTCTCTTGAATTGCGTCCATGGCTGCATCTCGCAGCCTATTACATAAGGCGACCTGTGATTTCACATTATGGATAATATACACATATACAAAGAAGTACAATATGTCCTATAGGTATATATGTTTTACCCGAATTATAGCTTTATAGGCAACAATATACAACCACATAAAGGAACAAGAAGACAAAAGAAAGTTATCCAGTAACTACATTTGTGGTCATCAATACAAAATACATAAGAGTAAACTGATACTTATATGTATATACAATTAGGTCCATATATATTTGGATAATTTTCATAATTTTGGCTCTGTACACCACCACAATGGATATTAAATTAAACAATGGGAATACAATTGAGGTGCAGATTTTCAGCTTTAATTCAAGGGGTTGAACAAAAATATTGTATAAACTCAGCACTCGGTCAGCAATTAAAACAGCATGAAGGAGAATTCATAGCAGTGGCGGAACTAGAGAATGGTGGGCCCAGGTGCAAGAATATGCTTTGGGCCCCCCTATGCAGTGCCCCCAGTAGTGGTCCCCCTATGCAGTGCCCCCAGTAGTGCCCCATATACAGTGCCCCCAGTAGCAGTCCCCCTATGCAGTGCCCACAGTAGTGCCCCTTATACAGTGCCCTCAGAAGTTGTCCCCCCTACACAGTGCCCTCATTAGTCCCCCTATGCACTGCCCTCAGTAGTAGTCCCCCCCATACAGTGCCCCCAGTTGTAGTCCCCTCTATAGAGTGCCCCAGTAGCGACCACCCCATCTATACAGTGCCCCCAGTAGCTTACCCTCCTATACAGTGCCCCTAGAATCGGCCACCCTGCCTTTACAGTGCCCCCAGTAGCGCCCCCCCTATGCAGTGCATGTGCCCTTTACGCACACACACACAAAAAAAAACAACACACAACTTACCGCTCCTGCCGCTGTCCGCTCCTCCCGGCCCACTCTGCGCTATGGGAGAGACGTCATGACGTCTCTCCCATCACCTGCTGCAGGGGGAGCCGGAAGGCGAAGCTCATGAGTGAGCTCCAGCCCAGCTCCCTCCGTGGACTCAGCAGCCAATGAGAGCAGCTGGTGGCGGTGTTTGTTACTGTGTAGTGCGGACCACTCTCACTGTGGTCTGAACTACACTTAAATACTGTGGGGCCTAGGGGACACTGGCAGCGGGTGCAGTGGCACTGTTGGATGCAGGTAGCTATGGGTCCCTACACCACAGGGGGCCCCGGTGCAAGCCACCGCTACACCGCCGCTAGTTCCACCACTGACTCATAGTGTATCAACATTAAAAATTATTTCCCATTATTAATCCAACCATTAATCAGGAGATAAACGTATCTATATGCAGTCATTCACTTCCTATTAGATGGATGTTATAATAGACACAGACCGGAATGCTTTTGCACAGTCCCGGGCTCGTAGCACTTTTCTAGCGGTCTGTGGCTCTGTCTTGGGTAGGTGCATTAAGAGACAGGCCACTGCACCTTTATTGGCTTTATTTTTATTCTGTACTGTAATTTAGAATGAATATGTACATTTAAACTTTGCCCCACTGCAGTGCAACATGGTTTCCCCAAGGTTGCTTTACTACAAACTCTGAATCCAACCTCGGTGTTTATGCTGTGCCTGGGCAATGAAACATGGGAAGAGAGTCTCCAGCACTGGCTCAGTGAAATACAGATAAGAACAGCATCTGCTATCAGGGTGCTAGTGTAACCAGATACAAAGCATTGCAGGATACCACAAGCACTCGAGGAGAGTGCCATAAAAGTAGAAACACAGATAATAGGACGGAGAAGGTTTATTGGCTCCTTGGGCTATGTTTCGGCATACCGCCTCTCCTTCCTCCAATACCCACTTCCCAGCCTCTCACACACACTTGTCTTTTGTAAAATATAAATTTATCACCTGCCAGCTGACTGGCAAGGCTGCAATAAAGATGGTTGCCGTTGCTCTAATCCACCAATCTCATCCTCTGTGTAGGTGGTTCTCGTAGTCTTCAAATGGCTGTTGGTATAATAACATTAGTGTTCACATAGGAACCTATTTATTATGCGGTATAGACACCACTATTATAACTCAGAAGTTCTGCTACCACTTGCATGTCAGGAGTGAGTCTTGGGACAGGCTGCAAACTAAAGCAGTCAGACGGCTTGTCCGGCACAGCTCATCCTCCTTCATGTTAAGTGATGCATATATAGCTAACTATACACAAGTATCATATTGGGTTTTGTTTTATCTTTTAAACATAAGCCAGTTTAATAATCATTGCGTACACTAATTACAGTATCACAAATAAAATCTCCCACACCCACTTTCTCTTCCACTCCCCTATTGACTCACAGTTTTTTCTCTCCAGTTATAACAGACATTGGTACTCACACTCTTCTCCTCTCCAAGCTGTCTCCTTGAATCCCATTTCTGTCCCCCCCCCCCCCCCCCCCAGTGCTAGCCCATCAACAGCTGTATCCCCACTGGCACTTTCCTATGTTTTCAAACTAATCTCTAACTTTCTCTATGACCACTATCTCCTCCATCTCTTTCTAAACTACATGAAAGGCTTGTATACAACTGCTAAACCCCTTTCTCTCCTCTCACTCCCTCTTCAACCCTCTACGTTCCACTGCAACTTCCAATACTAAAGTGTGAGAAGTGACCCTACGACTTGGCTGAGAGCAGCCCAACAGTGTGCACACAGCCAAGTTGAAGGACACTTCTCCATACTCATCCTCTCTCACTTCTATGCTGTTTTCAATACAGTTTACTATGCTCATCTCCTGCACACTCTTCATTCCTTCACTTGCTTCCTAACTTTGTGAAAGCTTCTTTACTTTCTGGCACATCTTCTCCTCTACTCCTATCATCTGTCAGGGTCCATGTATTGGTTACAATAGTAAGGATGAACATTTGGGTTGTAAATACAACCACCCAGTATGAGGGTTCAGTAAAGGCAGTCTGTAAAAAAGAAGTTTACCATCACTGCTTTAGATGAAGGTAGATAAACTGCACATTACCATGTCTTACTGCATATATGGTTGATAACAAATGTAGTATGCAGACCACAATTCACTATAACAAATCAGAGGGTACAAGAAACTAATACATACTGTAGTGGTTGTCAGAGGGTTCAGTCGTTGCATTTTGTTCCTTTCCACTGAGAGCTTGGTAAAATTCTGGGTGGAAAAGAAGAAACCACGATCACTGAACCAATTCTCTGCCAACCACTATGATGCACAGAACCATTTGCACAAGCAGTGCAGAGCATAATGCTTCCTCCTCGCTACTGTGGTGCAGTAATTCCAGCGACATCCAGCTCAGCGGCTCATGAGCTATAGTGACTATTGGAGCACACAAAAGGCAAATACTTCAATCATTTTATGGGACTCAAACCGCACTTTGGAGGATTAATTCTGCTAATACCAGCGATCCTAAAGATTTTATTATCTCAAATCTCATTTCTAACATATCTGGGTATATTTTGCTCAATAATAAAGAACGTATAAGTGGATACATTATATTAGAACTCTTGCTGCAGTACTGTATTCTATTTCTTAAAATAACTAAATGCAAACTAATTTGTTCCATGATTTATAGTGGCTTGCAAAGGTATTCAACCCTCTAGGGGGGGGTATTCAGTTAGCCGCGGGGTTTACCCAGTTTCTAATTGCCGCACCGGAGCAATTCAATTAGTGGGGATTACCCCGCGGACGAGCCCCCACAGTTGGACTAAACCTTGCAGCTCATGGAGGTGTGAGGTAAAGTCCACGGAAAAAAACACAAAATCGGGTTCGCGTGCGGGAAAAAAAAACATTGATTCCGCAGTTTACGCGGAATCAGTGAGTTTCCGTGCCTGAATCCCGATTTTTCAGTGTGGGAAAATGGATATTTAATTGAATAGCCCTTCCCCGTGCCACAGGAATTTTTGATGTTAATTAGTCAAGGAGGAAACCCCATGGTAGGGCCGGCTCCAGGGTGAGCCGTGCCCTGTGCGGGACCGGGACATGACGCCTCTTTACCGCGTGGCCTAATTTCCATAGGCCAGGCCCCTTAAATTATGTTATTTGGGGGCGTGCCCGTATGGCACGCCTCCCGTTAACGTCAGGCTGGAGGCAAGCCCAACACTACATCAGTAGCTGGGCCTCCACCAGCCTTCTTCCTGCACTGAATGAATGCCGCATGCATGTGCGCGCAATCCATTCCTCTTCTCCGGGGCTGGCACCACCGCACAGCTGTGATGGTGGAGGTGCCCAGCCCGTGGGACGAATCATCCTGCGGGTGGAACAGCGCTGGCAGTGCCCAAAAAACAAGACAGTCCCGCTGAAATCGGGAATGGCTGGGAGGAGTGCGCCCTCTATGGGGTGGTGCCCCTGTTCGACCGCACTGGTTGAACATGCTTCGAGCCGGCCCTGCCCCGCGGCTAATGGAATACCCCCCTAAATGTCTACAGATATGTCTTTATTACAAATAACACTATTTAAAAAAAAATACCACCTGGAACAATCTGTGTGTTGTTTGTAGTACAGACAAATTTGTTGACTTTCAGGGGGTTGAATATTGTTACAAGCCAGTGGCGGATCCACTGGAGGGCGATTAGGGCGTTCGCCCCCCGTACACATAGCCCCGTTTCCCGGAAGCCCTGTCTACAACATTCATTAGTATGTGACTGTCTGTCATTGTTGTCAGCAGGCTGAGCTGCCCAGCTGTGAACAGTCAGTGGCAGTCAGAACAGTCAGTGGCAGTCAGCGCAGGCGGCCGCAGCACAGCATCATGTGCGTGTGAGAGTGACAGACTGTTACTCACACAGAAATAGTCTCCGGGGTTGCGTTTGAGCCCCTGAACCCCAACACGCTGTGAGTGCTTCTGACCCCTCTAAGGGGTATATTTACTAAAGTGTTTGGTTTTTAGAAGTGGAGTTGTTGCCCATAGCAACCAATCAGATTCTAGCTATTATCTTCTACAGGGTGCTAGATAAATGATAAGTAGAATCTGATTGGTTGCTATGGGCAACAACTCCACTTCTAAAAGCCTGCACTTTAGTAAATATACCCCTAAGCCCCTGATGCTGATTGTGCGTCTTAAACCTGACACTTGTGTCTGAAACTTGTTTAGTGTGGATGGATCCACCATTGTACTTTATTAAAAAAAATATATAGAGGAATGAATCTAAAGTAATCATGATTACAAAATAATATTGGGCTGTGGTGAGATTTGAACCCTGGATGTTGGCAATGTATAAACACCGCTCTGCCACTAGGCCAAGAAGGATTTCACATCCATCTACTGAATCCTTGTGCACTCCACCCACCCGCTGCTGTTAGGGAGGGCACAGTGAGGGAAGCATAATAATAATGATAATAATAATTAGGGGTGAGCGGGTTCGGATTTCTGAAATCCGAACCCCCCCGAGCCCCCCCGATCCGAGGCAGATCCGAGTCAGGCTCGACTTTTCCCGCCTGACTCGGATCTGAAATTGAGGCAAAACATCATCATCCCGCCTTCCGAGTCTCGCGGGTTTTGGATCCTATATAAGGTACCCGCGTCGGCGCCATTTTCTCACTCGGCTGTGGACAGTGAAGAGGGAGGGTGGGAGTTAGGGCTGGCTAGGCTGTGTAGTGTAGTGTAGTGTAGTGCAGAGTAGTGTTGTGCTGTGCTGTGCTGCGCTGTGCTGCTGTTGTCCACTACTTCAAAGTCCATAGGGGCTGGCTGTGTTGTGCTGTGCTGCTGTTGTTAATAGGGGCTGTGTCCACTACTTCAAAGTCCATAGGGGCTGGCTGGACTGTGTTGTGCAGTCAGTTCTCCATAGGGGCTGTGTCCACTCCAAAGTCCTGTGCAGTGTCCCAGTCCTAAAGGGGTGCTGTAGTGTTGTCCAGGGGGTGCTCTGTCCATCAGGGGTGCTCCCCCCAAGTGCTAAAAAATAATATATTTTCTGTGTTTGTGAATTGTGTGCGCAGTAGCCGCACGTGCATCAACAAAGTAGTGCCAAGCGTGCGCCTGTGTCATAAGTAAAGGGCCGGCTGGCTTGACCATTAAAGGGTGCTGTAACCCCCAAAGTACACTCCAGTCCAAACCAAAAAAAAAAATATTTTCTGTGTTTGTGAATTGTGTGTGCAGTAGCCACACGTGCATCAACAAAGTAGTGCCAAGCGTGCGCCTGTGTCATAAGTAAAGGGCCGGCTGGCTTGACCGTTAAAGGGTGCTGTAACCCACAAAGTACACTCCAGTCCAAACCAAAAAAATATATATTTTCTGTGTTTGTGAATTGTGTGCGCAGTAGCCGCACGTGCATCAACAAAGTAGTGCCAAGCGTGCGCCTGTGTCATAAGTAAAGGGCCGGCTGGCTTGACCGTTAAAGGGTGCTGTAACCCCCAAAGTACACTCCAGTCCAAACCAAAAAAAAAAATATTTTCTGTGTTTGTGAATTGTGTGCGCAGTAGCCGCACGTGCATCAACAAAGTAGTGCCAAGCGTGCGCCTGTGTCATAAGTAAAGGGCCGGCTGGCTTGACTGTTAAAGGGTGCTGTAACCCCCAAAGTACACTCCAGTCCAAACCAAAAAAAAAAATATTTTCTGTGTTTGTGAATTGTGTGCGCAGTAGCCGTACGTGCATCAACAAAGTAGTGCCAAGCGTGCGCCTGTGTCATAAGTAAAGGGCCATCTGGCTTGACCGTTAAAGTGTGCTGTAACCCCCAAAGTACACTCCAGTCCAAACCAAAAAAAAAATTGTTTTCTGTGTTTGTGAATTGTGTGCGCAGTAGCCGCACGTGCATCAACAAAGTAGTGCCAAGTGTGCGCCTGTGTCATAAGTAAAGGGCCGGCTGGCTTGACCGTTAAAGGGTGCTGTAACACCCAAAGTACACTCCAGTCCAAACCAAAAAAATATATATTTTCTGTGTTTGTGAATTGTGTGCGCAGTAGCCGCACGTGCATCAACAAAGTAGTGCCAAGCGTGCGCCTGTGTCATAAGTAAAGGGCCGGCTGGCTTGACCGTTAAAGGGTGCTGTAACCCCCAAAGTACACTCCAGTCCAAACCAAAAAAAAAAATATTTTCTGTGTTTGTGAATTGTGTGCGCAGTAGCCGCACGTGCATCAACAAAGTAGTGCCAAGCGTGCGCCTGTGTCATAAGTAAAGGGCCGGCTGGCTTGACCATTAAAGGGTGCTGTAACCCCCAAAGTACACTCCAGTCCAAACCAAAAAAATATATATTTTCTGTGTTTGTGAATTGTGTGCGCAGTAGCCGCACGTGCATCAACAAAGTAGTGCCAAGCGTGCGCCTGTGTCATAAGTAAAGGGCCGGCTGGCTTGACCGTTAAAGGGTGCTGTAACCCCCAAAGTACACTCTAGTCCAAACCAAAAAAAAAATTATTTTCTGTGTTTGTGAATTGTGTGCGCAGTAGCCGCACGTGCATCAACAAAGGAGCAGCGCCAAGCGTGCGCCTGTGTTACATAAGTAAAGAGCCGGCTGGCTCATTTCTTAAAGGCTAGTGTAACCCACAAAGTGCACTACTCTCCAGGAAAAATAAAAAAATATTTTCTGTGTTTAGCCGCACGTATATATCAAATCGATATAACATAAATGGAGGACCAAACTTTCTCCGATAAAAATAAAATAGAGAAAGATCAAGAACCACTTCCTCCTAGTGCTGAAGCTGCTGCCACTAGTCATGACATAGACGATAACATGCCATCAACGTCGTTTGCCAAGGCCGATGCCCAATGTCATAATAGAAGGCACATACAATCCCAAATGACAAAGTTCAGGAAAATGACCTTGAAAAAAACATTTAAATCAGCTGAAGAGAAACGTAAACTTGCCAATATGGCATTTACGACACGGAGTGGCAAGGAACGGCTAAGGTCGATCCCTAGTATGTTCATGACTAGTGGTTCAGCTTCACATGACGATGGAAGCCCTCCTCCCACTAAAAAAATCAAAAGAGTTAAGCTGGCAAAAGCACAGCGAAGAACTGTGCTTTCTAAGAAGATATCACAAATCCCCAAGGAGAGTCCAAGTGTGGTGGTGGTTGCGATGCCTGACATTCCCAGCACTGGACGGGAAGAGGTGGCTCTTTCCACCATTTGCACGCCCCCTGCAAGTGCTGAAAGGAGCACCCACAGTCCACTTGCTGATATGCAAATTGAAGATGTCACTGTTGAAGTACAACAGGATGAGGATACTGGTGTAGCTGGCGCTGAGGAGGAAGTTGGCGAGGAGGATTCTGATGGTGATGTGGTTTGTTTAAATCAGGCTCCAGGGGAGACAGTTGTTGTCCGTGGGATGAAAAAGCCCATCACGGTCATGCCTGGGCAGAAGACCAAACATTCCACCTCTTTGGTCTGGCAATATTTCTATCCAAATCCGGACAACAACTGTCTTGCCATATGTACCTTATGTAAAGGTGGAATAAGTAGGGGTAGGGACGTTAACCACCTAGGAACATCCTCCCTTATACGGCACCTGCGGCACGTTCATAATAAGTTACTGTCAAGTTCAGAAACTTTGGCTAAGACCGTAAGCAGTCCAGGGACACCTAAATCCCGTTGTCCTGTTGTATCCAAGCGCCTGCAAACCACACCGTCAACTCCCTTCTCGTCAATTTCCTCCTTAGTCAGGATCGGAAGTAGTCCTGCAGGCCATGTCACTGGCATGAATGACTCTCCTATCCCGGATTCCTCCGGAGGATCCTGCATTGCTACGCCTCCTGCTGCCGCTGCTGCTGTTGCTGCTGCTGGGAGTCGTTCATCATCCCAGAGAGGAAGTAGGAACACCACTACTTTTACTAAACAATTGACCCTCCAACAGTCCTTAGCGAGGAGGATGAAGTACGACAGCAGTCATCCTGAAGCAAAACGTATAACTGAGGCCTTGACTGCTATGTTGGTGTTAGACGTGCGTCCGGTATCCGCCATTAGTGCAGTGGGATTTAGACAATTGATGGAGGTAGTGTGTCCCCGGTTCCAAATCCCGTCTAGATTCCACTTCACTAGGCAGGCGATACCGAGACTGTACAGAAACGTCAGAAAAAGTGTCCTCAGTGTCCTGAAAAATGCCGTTGTACCCAATGTCCACTTAACCACGGACATGTGGACCAGTGGAACAGGGCAGACTAAGGACTATATGACTGTGACAGCCCACTGGGTAGATGTATCACCTTACGCAGCAACAGCAGCAGCATCACCAGTCGCAGCATCTCAGAAACGCCAGCTCGTTCCAAGGCAGGCTACGCTGTGTATCACCGGTTTCAGTAAGAGGCACACCGCCGACAACCTCTTAGAGAAACTGAGGGAAATCATCGCCCAGTGGCTTACCCCACTTAGACTCTCCTGGGGATTTGTGATATCTGACAATGCCACCAATATTGTGCGGGCATTACATCTGGGCAAATTCCAGCACGTCCCATGTTTTGCTCACACAATAAACTTGGTGGTGCAGAATTTTCTGAAAAGCGACAGGGGCGTGCAGGAGATGCTTTGGGTGGCCCGAAAAATTTCTGGCCACTTTCGCCATTCAGCGACTGCGTGCCGAAGACTGGAGCGCCAGCAAACACTCTTGAACCTGCCCCGCCATCACCTGAACCAAGAGGTTGTGACGCGGTGGAACTCAACCCTCTATATGCTTCAGAGGATGGAGGAGCAGCAAAAGGCCATTCAAGCCTATACATCCACCTATGACATAGGCAAAGGAGGGGGTATGCACCTGACTCAAGCGCAGTGGAGAATGATTTCCGTGTTGTGCAAGGTTCTCCAGCCCTTCGAACTTGCCACACGTGAAGTCAGTTCAGACACTGCCAGCTTGAGTCAGGTCATTTCCCGCCCCCTGCTATTAGCCGACAATCAGCTCCCTCCCGGAAGGCTGGAGCTGATTGTCGGCAAGTATGCCCTACACTACACAGGGCAGCCCCTGTAAAAATTATTTGTATGAAGGGCAACGTACCTGTACACCACACAGGGCAGCACCTGTAAAAATTATTTTTTTATGAAGGGCAGCATACCCCTACACCACACAGGGCAGCCCCTGTAAAAATTATTTGTATGAATGGCAACGTACCCCTACATCACACAGGGCAGCACCTGTAAAAATTATTTTTTTATGAAGGGCACCGTACCCCTACACCACACAGGGCAGGCCCAGTAAAAATTATTTGTATGAAGGGCAAAGTACCCCTACACCACACAGGGCAGCCCCTGTAATTATAATTTTTTTATGAAGGGCAGCATACCCTACACCACACAGGGCAGCCCCTGTAAACATTATTTGAATGAAGGGCAATGTACCCGTACACCACACAGGGCAGCCCCTGTAAAAAAAAAAAAATTATGAAGGGCAGCGAACCCCTACACCACACAGGGCAGCCCCTGTAAACATTATTTGAATGAAGGGCAATGTACCCATACACCACACAGGGCAGCCCCTGTAAAAAAAAAAAAAAATTATGAAGGGCAGCGAACCCCTACACCACACAGGGCAGCCCCTATAAAAATGATTTGTATGAATGGCAACGTACCCCTACATCACACAGGGCAGCACCTGTAAAAAAAATGTTTTATGAAGGGCAGTGTACCCCTACACCACACAGGGCAGCCCCTGTAAAAATTATTTGTGTGAAGGGCAACATACCCCTACACTACACAGGGCAGCCCCTGTAATAATCATTTATTTTTATGCATGGCAGCGTACCCCTACACCACACAGGGCAGCCCCTGTAAAAATTATTTGTATGAAGGGCAGCATACTCGTACACCACACAGGGCAGCCCCTGTAAAAATTATTTGTATGAAGGGCAACGTACCCCTACATCACACAGGGCAGCCCATGTAAAAAAAATTTTTTTATGAAGGGCAGCGTGCCCCTACATTGCACAGGGCAGCCCCTGTAAAAATGATTTTTTTATGAAGGGCAGCGTACCCCTACACCACACAGGGCAGCCCCTGTAAAAAAAAATGTAACTGACTATAGTATATACTGCACAGGACAGCACCACTGGACTGGACTGGACTGATACAGCAGAGCAGGGCACCCACAGACTGATACAGCAGCAGCACAGCACCACTGGACTGGACTGATACAGCAGTGCAGGTCACCCCCAGACTGATACAGCAGCACAGCACCACTGGACTGGACTGATACAGCAGAGCAGGTCACCCTCAGACTGATACAGCAGCACAGCACCACTGGACTGGACTGATACAGCAGAGCAGGTTCTCCAAGACTGATACAGCAGCCACTTTCCCACAGACACTAGACACATCCTCTCACTTCCCTTTCCAGGACTGGAGTGAAGATGGCGGGGAGGGAGGTGTGAAATGTGCAAAGTCCGGGTCTCACGAGAATCCGACACTAGGATGATGACGTTTTGCTTTGTTCCAAAAACCGAGTCTGGCGGGAAAACCCGAGCCGGACTCGGTTCCCGGCTCGGATCGGGGGGCTCGGGGGGGGGGGGGGTTCGGATTTGTGGGAGCCGCACATGCGCATAAATTCGCATCCAATGGGCTGCATTTTCTGCAGCCCCTGGGAGCCTGTTAGGGCTGGTGGAAAGACAGAGAAGAGGCTCTGTGCTAATAGCAGCCCGGGACTGCGAGTCCCAGGGGGAGGTGTCTCCTCCCCCTGAGACTGCTTGTTGTTTGTGACTGGCAGGTAGCACTTCCAATGGGAGGCCAGTGCCAGTCACAGTGTAGCCAGTGCAGTCATGGACTGCAGTGACTACACTGAGGTGGCAGATTTTACTGGGGGGGCTGCAGCCTCTCAACCCCTAGGCAAAATCAGCCACTGCATGTTTTAGTGCTGGGCACTCACCACAGTTCCTGACTAGATTATATTCGCCAGTCCTGCTTGTAACCAGTGATATTATTGTGAGCCCTGACAATATTCTGTTTAAAACCTATATTATTTATCATCAATGAGAAGCTTTATTAAACCCTCCAGTTTCCTTCACACGGCCTCTAACCACATAACTGCCTCGGGCCCTGATATGGGTCCAAATGAGTCACAGACACTAAAATCCAATTTCAAAATGGATCTTGGTAATTGGCTAAACTTGAATCTGAAGATTGCTGCAACTTACCAACAGTATCTCCGAAGCAGTAGCTCCTGCGATGTAACCATGACCTGCAGCTCAAGCAATATTAGGCAGTTAAGCTTCCACCTTCTATCAGCCTCTGAGAGACAGCAGTCATGAGAGAGACAGAGAAACAGCAATCCCAAAGAGACTCCTAACCAGACTAATTGCACATTATAGAGCGGCTTGAATAAGTGAGGCAGTGCTCTAAATTCATATGTTTCACAGTTCTTGGTACATTATATATATATATAGTGAGTTCAGGCTGGTACAAAGAGCAGGCTGTATGAAACTACTTAAGTGTGCCTCACCTAACACAAATTGGTAGGTTTTTCATCTTCTCACAGATGTTTGACTCCTATATTTGACTCCTGTGCCTGCTACTAGTCTTTTGATTGAACCTGTCCTGCCATTATAGTTGCCTATTGATATCTGGATACCTGTTACCACACCTGAGAATGTCCCTGACCTGCCTCTGCATCTGCCCATTGAAATTTGGATACCTGTTACCAGACCTTGGTGTGAACATGACCTCCATCTGTCCTTGCCCATCATCATCATTTTTTATTTTTTTATTTTATTGTCAGCATGCAGAATGTCAGTTTATAGATTTTCTGATTAAGGTTGACTATGTGATAAATATTATCCTATTATACATTTTGAGGCATAAAATTTCTTTAGATATTGTATAGTTATTTGATTGCATATATTATGTTTTCTGTATGTATCTGGTGTTATTTAAATATGAGAAGGTAACAAATTTTTCTCTGAGTTAATAAGGAGGCTTTTTTGCACACAATTTGCATATTGAATATTTAATATATGCCATTATTGTGGAGGATTCTGATTGAAAGACTCCTGGTAATGTCTTTTTTATTACAACTTGCATTTTTTTCATAAGATGACTTGTTGCTTAATACTTTTAATTGATACATTTTTATCTGTGATGCTAATTTGTTACATTAATGTTGTTTAATTATTTATATGCTGATCATATACATATTTTCTGATCATTGCATGTTTCTAGTGATTATTTTGTACTGACAGTTTTTTATTTTTCTAGTTTAATTCAAATTAATGATCACAATTGTACACTGTTATTAATAAATATTTCTGATTAGAGCTCCCAGTTTTCTTCTTTTTTCTTTGTGCATTACATTTTCATGGGGGCTAGCCACCTCCTTCTGATGAACTGCTTTTCAGTTTGTTTGACAATCACACTACACTGTGTTGGAAGACTAGGACACAAGTGATTTCCAACCAAGAACAAGTTTATTGAACTTTAACAGATATCTCTTGGAAACTGCTTATGCAATGAGATCGGAACTGGAACTAAAGAAATAAAGTGGAAACAGTATGGGTTGCAACTTTCTGGAACAGAGTTAAATGTTGGGTGGTAGGCTATTTCTGGTCCTTATTGGTGACTGCTTGAGGCTTCTTCGGGTCCCTTGCTGCACCTTGAGGGATAATAGGAGAAAAGCTATTAATAGCCAAAACATAGAATCTCCAGAGGAAACAACAGTCCTAGCAAAGGAGAAAGGGTGGTTAGGGTGGGAGCTGTTGCTAGGTGGCAATCCTGTTCCCTAGAACAAATACAGTTTGCAGATCATAGATTCCTGCAAACCAGTGTTTTGGAAGCTTGCTACCTAGCAACAGCTAGTAACAGCTGGTGGTTGCTACGAGAAACTTGATCTTTTGTAGACCAGTTGGTCTCCAACAGCGCTTAGCGAAGGTACGAGCTGAATAGCATCTCACTACTAGTATTATCATCTGCAAAGGGATGCCTTTAGCTGATGCTTTTGTGGTTGCAGACCCATGTAGGGAATGACTTTTGAATTGGTTTGTAGTCTACCCCTTCCTCGCTCATGGATGCTACAATCCATCCTCTGATAGTTGAGGATCTTGCTGGGTGAAAGGGTTTCCTACAGGTAATGAAGTGCTGCATTATATTGTCTCTCCTGAGAGCAGTCAGGCTTTTTAGGATAATTTGGAATCCTGTAGGAGTCTGCACTAATCAGGGGTCAGAGACATGTATAAGAGTTAGTTCAGCTCCTCTGGCCACTATGGCTAGAGCCAACAAAGATGCTAACTTATGGGATAAAAATAAAATGTTGGAGTCTGTATCCCAGGAAGCCAGGATAGAGAGGAAAGGCTCAATGTCCCAAGTATGTGAATATTTTGGAACTATGGGCCTAGAGAGATATATGCCTCTTAATAAACGTAGGTATAGCTTGTTGTCCATTCAATTTGGAATCATAATAGCTAAAGCAGAACCATATGATTTAATGGTAGCTGACGCTAGGCTTGACTCATACTTAGAGGCTAGGAAATCTAAAGCTAAATGGAATAGTGAAGACTGGGGAGTGGGGTTTGTTGTGGATCACCAAAGGTTAAATTCCTTAATGATTGTACAATATCTAGCCCTTGTCCGGGACCTTAAGGAGGCATTTATTAGGGCTTTTGTAGGGGATTCTAGAGCTACATCTGTTAACAGCCTAGTAATATTACCATCCACATACATTGGGGAAGTGCCTCTAATAGGTCTGGGGTCCCCTGAAAGCATTCTTGGGATAACCCCAGGGGAATTTTCGGTCCTATTCGTAACTAGTTGATCAGAGGGAACCAGACTCTGGATAGCCATACAGGGTATACTACCACAATTTGTGGTACTATGTCCTCCCTGATTTTATGTAAGACATTCAGGAGTAGGGCGGTGGAGGGAGAGCATAGGGGCAAGTCAGGTTCGTCCATGGGAAGGACATTGCATCCATCCAACACTGAATCTAAGCATTCGTGACTGGTGAAGAGATCTATCTCTATTCTCCCGCATTTGTGTAAACTATTTTCTGAAAGATTTGACTTTTCAGTGCTACTGAATCTAGGGAGATTCTTTTGTGGGATAGGGAGTCTGCTAATTCGTTTAACTTCCCTGGGACATAAATTGCAAACAGAAGTATGTCTTTCTGGACTGCCCAATCCCACAATTCTAATGCCTCTTTGAATAGGGCTGTTGACCTGGTGCCGCCCATTTTGTTTATATAGGACACTGTGGTCGTATTGTCCAGGCATAGCTGGATACAGGCCCCTGTAAGGTGGCAGGAGATTGTAGGGCTAATTTTGCTGCGCATAATTACAAAATGTTTATGAAAAATCAGGATTCCTTGTTTGACCAGGCGCTCCTTACTGCTTTTTCTTGTGAGAAACCTCCCCAACCTGTTAGGGATGCATCCATAATGATTGTCTATTGTTACTCATAGATAATAGCCTGTCAAGGGTTCTACAATAATAAGGATCTTGTGATATAAATATCAAGAGGTTATTATTATCTTCTGAAGGTATAATATAAAACAGCTAATATTTTTTATGAGTATTTTTCCTGATTTGTTTTTATCAATGGTAAATGTATGCTTTTTTCAAATTACTTTGGCTCAGTAATAATTGCTAAATAGCTGGTAATATCCTTTCATTGAGGAAAGCTATCAATAAATGTTTTTTTCTTATATATAAAAACGGTGTGTCAGCGCTTTCCTTCTCCACCCCTTTCTTTTAGTTTCTATTTATAGGGATTGAGTAAATCCCCTTTTTGGAAAGCAGCAGACTATCCAGTTTTATAGTCTAATTGGTGCCGATTAAATATATTTTTTACATGGCATATACATTCATATGGGGGCATGGGTGGGACTTGATAACCCCTGATCCTTTAAATAAGTTGACTAGAGCAGTATATGATGTGATGATTTGGGATATACTGTAGGTAAGATTCTTATTGTACTTTGAAATGAAGGGGTCTATTTACTAAGCAGTGTTAGGAGACGAGTGAAAAGTGATAAGAAAGTGATAAGGTGCCAGCCAATCAGCTCCCACCTGTCTTCTCACAGGCTGTGTTTGAAAAATGACAGTTGGGAGATGATTGGAGAACATGAGATAAGAAGTGGGCAAGATGGGAACACAATGATGTTGTGGCTCTCTTGTCTGACCAGCAGCTCAAAAAAGGGCTGCCATGATTATAGCAGCCAGGTAATGTATCCTTACAACAGCTAGTTCCGTGAAGGTTTGCTGCTAGCCCCCAGCCCTTGTAGGACACACACTGCTCAGAAAAGCATGCTCGCGCCATAAAGGAATGCCTGCTGCTTTTCAAGGAAAGAAGGGGAGTGTGATTAACAACTTTTTCAGTACTCACTACAATAGATTATTTGTTGCATTGAATATCCAAATACAGGTCAAAATGTCAGTCCATGTACAGCACATCTGATTTCAGCTAGGTGGTGCCGACAATGCCCTGGTACTGAGGCATAGCAGGGCTGTGACTGGAGAGCAGCGCTAATGAGAGTGCAGTGAGGGAGGAGTGTGGGATACGTTTAGGAAGCTGGCGGCTGCAATTCCGACCGCCGGCTTCCCGAATCCTCTATCCCGCCTAGGGATAAATGACCGGCGTCTAAAATCTAGACGCCTGTCATTTTCCCGGCGCCGGGAGACAGGCGCCCGGCATCCTGATCGAAGGGATGCCTGGCGCCGCGAGCTGACAGCTGCGGGGAGGAGAGTTAGGTTTAGGGCACCAGGGGGGGAATTAGGGCTAGGCACCCCCCAGGAGGATTAGGGTTATACTAGGGGGAGGGAGGGTTAGGCACCCCCGGGGGGGACTCAGGGTTAGGCACCCCCCCGGGGGACTTAAGTTTAGGCAGCAGGGAAGGGGGGGTTAGGGTTAGGCACTTAGAGGGGGGAGGTTAGGGTTAGGCACTTTGGGGGGGAGGTTAGGGTTAGGCACCCCTAAGGAGGGTTAGGGTTAGGGGGGTTGGTTAGGTTAGTAAGTACTTACCTTAGAGATGATCGGGATTTCCAGCGCTGTCGGGCTTCCGCTGCCGGGCTCTGCTGTTTTGTCGGCCTGCCGCAGCTGGGAGTCAAACTGCGGGTCATGCGGCAGCCGGCTATTCATAACGAAAGCGAGGAGTGTACCTGTGTGACTGTGTGTCACAGTGTTGGGGCTGGCGCCATATGCTCCACATTCAAGTTGGCAGAAGTTTCTCTTGAGTTCCCTAGTCCCACTCCATGCACAGGGCAGCTGCAAGTGACCCACTGTGTCTCACAGTTAGACTTGTCTATGACCCAAACATGCAAGCAGAGCTGTAACTAGATTGTTTGGTGAAGAGCATTGGCGCCCCCCTCCCATTTTTCAAATAGGCACATAAGTTGTGCACCTGTAAAAAGGGGTGTGGTCTTATTGGGAATGGCAATGACAAATCTGATTTGTCCCGTACTATGATGAGGTGGTACCGATCCTGCTGTACCACTATTATCTAGGTGTCCCTGTCAAATACAGTGTGAATCCAATGGCTGCATTGATAATAATTATGCAGTATAACTTACCAGCTCTAGATGTCGGAGAGTGCAGGTGAAGCTGCACATGCCAATGTAGATCACCGACTGACGGTATAGAAAGTGTGCTACTTGTAGTGTGTATGCAACAAATAGCGCCGAGGAGATCTGTGTATGTACCCTGCACCTGCAGCTGAACTCACCAGCAAGGGTATATGTCGCACCACCCTAGTTACAGCCCTGCATGCAAAGCAGCGTACCCCCGCTTGGCGTGGCCCGCTAAGCCCCGTCCCCTCACAGAAAGAGGCATGGTCACAGTACAGTGGGGCCCACAGGGAAATAATCCGATTTACAAGCAGTCCAGTCCAAGCCAGTTCTGAGGGTGACTGAAAGACAGCGGTCCCAAAAGAGACTGAGATATAGAAGCCCTGAGGGAGGCTGGGAGACATCATCCTCAGAGAGACAAAGACACTGTAGCAGTGATAGAGAAAGGTAGGAAAACATACTCACCGGTTGGTCACTTGTCACCTTGCTGGTTGATCGCCCGCACAGCACCCTGTATGAAGATACAATATGCCCATCCACACAGCTAGTCTATTCACTTGGTCTATTGATGAGCCCACTCACCTAAACAACTAACAATATAACAATACACTGACCCTACAACTAACAACTGGCTTAGTGCAAACAATAACCACTAACCAATGAATGTGCTGCACTAACCAATGAACGTGCTGCACAACACTTATACAACACTATACAACAACTTACACAACACTATACTAAACTTACACAACAGTACTTAACTATAATGTCTACTACTACAAAACCTGCATAAGTGAATTTATCAGCAAATAAATAATGAGCACAGCAAGGTATAATAACAAGCACACAAGCACATTGAGGACCTCATTCAGAGTCGGTCGAAGCGGCCACGGTCGTACAGGAAAAGGGGCTGGATATGCAAATGATGCACTCGCATGTTGCGTCCCTAAGATCGGATCGGCAGCTGGCCGACCAAGGGGAGGAAGCAGCCGGAAGACAAAAAATACGCCCCTTTCTCGTACGCATTACACGTCATCTCTGGGCATATAAGGATTAATCGAGACCATCGGGCACCATCGGAACTGGTCGTAGAGCTTAAGGTTGACCATACCCTCTCTTAAGCTCTACGATCATGTCAGTGTAAAAACCTCCCATGTCACGTGTGCCATGACACTACTTTGTTAATTATGCACTCCCGTTCGCATAATTAGGCACGCCTGCGTTCGGATCTCCACTCCCCCGTTTTCAAGCACCTTCCCCTGTTACCACCCACAAACGCCTCAATCTGTCACTCAAACTACCGACCTGGCTGTGCTCAAGGAGAGAGAAATTTCTGATTGTAGCGGCTAGTTTGCGCACGCGTATTGCAAACTTTACGCATGCACACTTAAGTGAACATCGGTGGCGTACGACCGTGCGGCCGCTTCGACCGACTCTGAATGAGGTCCTGAGTTATTAATTTCCCAGAAGTTTACATATATAAGTATGTATGTGACCAAGCCAAACCCACTCCATAGAACCCTAGCTGCTGATGTAATGTGGGGTCATCTCCCAATTTCGGCAGGGCCTAAATGCCATGTAGACCTGAAATAATACCTATCACACCAATGTAGAACCATAATGGCAACCTATGCACTTATGTGCAAAATAAATATACTTCTGAATTAAATTAAATCTCTGGGTTGATGGTGCCCTTCACAAGGATGGATAAATGGTCATCACAAGAACCTCAGTCACCCTCATTTCATCTATTGAGTGCTCACACGCTCAGGTGACGTACATTGTACTTTCACAAGTGTGCATGGGCTGCCAAAGCCTGGGGAAAGAAAAAGGCAAGAAAACATGGAGTGTATACTCACCAGCTGGACACCTGTAACTTTGCTGGTTGATCACCCTGTATGGAGATACAATATGCCCACCCACACAGCTAGTCTATTCACTAGCCCAAGTGATGTGCCCACCCAGCTAGGTAACTAACTATATAATAATACACTGACCCTCCAACTAACAACTGGCCTAGTGTAATAATAACCTCTGACCCCTGGACGTGATGCACTATCCTAAATGATACAACTATCCTAAACTTACACAACAATATACTAAACTTACACAACAGTACTTAAATACAATATTTACTACAGATTGAGTCTCCCATATCCAAAATGCTTGGGACCAAGGGTATTTTGGATATCGGAATACTCCGTATTTTGGAATAATTGCATACCATATTGATATGTCTAAGGAATAGGGCGCAAATCTAAACACAGAATACATTTATGATTCATATACACCTTATACACAGCCTGAAGGTAATTTTATACAATATTTTCAATAATTTTGTGGCTCAAACAAAGTTTGTGTACATACATGAAATTCATTTATGTTTCATATACACCTTATACACACAGCCTATAGGTCATTTTATACTTTATTTTTAATAATTGTGTGCCTTAATAAAGTTTGTGTACATTGAACCATCAAAAATCAAAAGTTTCACTATCTCAGTCATGCTAAAAATATTCTGTATTTTGGAATATTCCATATTTCGGGATATTTGGATATGGGAGACTCAACCTGTACTAAAATACCCGCATAAGTGACTTTAATAGCAAAGAAATAATGAGAAGAGCAAGGTATGGTAATATGTACACTGTGGGTTACCAATATCCCAGAAATCTATAGATATATGGGTATGAGTGTTACCAAGCCTGACCTACATAATAATATTTTTTTTTAGAAAATACATTTTTCTGTTTTAAATAATATAATTTATTTAAATTAAATCCGGCCTCCACCTTTTCCCCTCACTAGCCGGCCAACAAAGCCCTGCATGCAAAGCAGCATACCCCCGCTTGACGTGGGGTAGCTGGGTGCTTGGTCGAGAGTCTAAATATAGAGGACACATAGTAAACATGTTACCTTGGTCTTACCTTATTCCTGGGGATGTTAGATGGTACACGTTCTGGTTTACATGGGCCTCAGAGAACTGATGTTCTGCCATATAAAAGTGCAGCTGGGCTCATGAAGGGCTGCCAGTCTTCATGCTTGCTTGAAGTTCTCCCTCCACCACTGACTGCAGACTGAGCTATTCCCGCATGCCACACCTAAAATATGTCTGCACAAGGGGGTGGTGCTATGACACAGCTAGCCATGAGTGGCTAGCCAAGATTCTTCCTATTGGCCAATATAAAAATGGATTTGTTAAACTTGAATCCAGTTAGATTCGAGATGGTCACAGCATGACGACTGCTTCAACTTACCAGCAGCACCTCCAAAGTTATCAGCTCCAGCGATGTCACCATGGCCTAAGCCTCTAGCAAAATCTTGCTGGGTAAGATATCTGGTGGCTGGGCTTCCCTTTACCACCAGTTCCTCAGTGTGCTGCGCTGGGCTTCTGAGGTTCAGCGCTGGTTCCCACTTTGCAAATAAGAGACAACAGTCCTAAAGGAGACTGATGGACAGAATTCCAGACGCAGACTAAGAGACAGCAGTCCTGAGAAAGGCTGCTAAACAGATTAGCTGCACTTTATAGAGAGGGTTAAAGGAGTGAGGTAGTGTCCCGAATCTTTATATCGCGCGGTTTGAGGTTCATCAAACAATAAATATATTTCTCAGTGTTGTGTATAAATAACTAAATATTCAGTGTCCCTTTTGATATACAATGTGTTGAATGATTAGTGTTCTATGTAAAACCTAGGGCTTATTCTGGTAGGACAGAGAGCTTGATTGCATCCCTATTGTACATATGTGCAAAATAAATAGACTTTTTAATTTAAATATTATAATTAAAATTCTGGCCTCCACCTCCCGTCACGAGCCGGCCAATCACACGCCTTAGTTATTTTTTCTCTATCATAACGTGGGGGGACTGAACCTTGGTGCTAAAGAGGCTCAGTCATGAGTTTGGCATTTCAAATGAAAATGATCACTGTTGGACACTCCTCCCCTTCTACATACCCACCCTGTAAGGAACTGACAGGTCTGAGAAGAGCTGAAGAGATAGAATGAGAGACAACAGTCCTAAAAGAGACTGTGTAAGTAGTAGAGAGTCCTGTGAGAATATGCACCTCCATGTATAGCTAGCTATGGGGCAGTATAATGACCCTCTGAGGACACACAGGATTGTCATCACTGGAATAAGAATTAAAAAAAAAATTCAGTGCTGCTGCTTTCTTTGCAGATAGGAAGAAACCCCTGGGTGATGGCATCCTTAACCAAGATGGGTAAATGGTCATCACAAGCACCTCAGCCACCCTCAGTTCAGCTTCGAGCACTCACACACCAGGTGATGCACTTTGTCCATGCACTAGTGTACAAGGATTGCTAAAGCCCAGTAGGATTAAGGAATAGAGAAAGGTAGGAAAACATACTCACCAGTTGGTCACTTGTCACCTTGCTGGTTGATCGCCCGCACAGCACCCTGTATGAAGATACAATATGCCCACCCACACAGCTAGTCTATTCACTTGGTCTACTGATGTGCCCACTCACCTAAACATCTTACTATGGGCTCTATTTATTAACATTATTTTGACTAAAATAAAGTGAAAAAGGGTGTTTTCACACCATTTTCACATTATTTTAGTATCACCTATAGCTATTACAGGGCAATTGGAGTAGAATTCGTAAAATTCTACTCCAACCCCTAAGTATCACTTATTTTTAGTAAAGCAGATCGCATTTCCCATAATTGTAATGGGAAATGTGATCCGACCAGAGTTACTAAAAATAAAATGTGAAAAAATATCGGGGAAAGCCCTATGATAATAACGCCACATGTAGGTGGCATTATCCAGGGTCTCCCCCGGTTACCGGCCTCCTCCCCTGCTCTAACGGGGAGAGGAGAGCCGGGAGTCGGTCCCAATAATCAGCTGTGTGGTCTAAACAGACCGCAAGCTGATTACTGTAAAAAAAAGAAAAAAAAAATAGTAAAAAAAAAAATTTACTTACCTGACTCCAGGGACTGGTGATCGAGCCTCCGGTGATGACTCCCCTCCAGTCAGCTGGTCTCCCATAGTGCACTGCTGCCCGGTCAACAGGTGATGGGGCCACAGTGCAGTATGGGAGATCACCTGACTGGAGGAATGGAGAACATCACCGGAGGCCCGGAATATGCAGGTAAGTGTAATTAAGGGAGAGGGGGGTCGCGGGGGGGGTCCATGATCGTGGGAGCGGGGCTTAGCGTCGGGGGCGGGGCTTAGCGTCGAGGGGGGTAGCAGCGGCGACCGGTCGGCGCATGTGCGGGCACTTAATCACGGTACTTTTTGCTAAAAATACGATGATAAGGCTCCGAAGGGGATTTGCAGGGACAGAACTTTATCGCAAGCTCTGTCCCAGTAAGGGATTTGTAGTAAATCCCTGTGATATTGCCTGAATTCGCATATTCACTCGGTAATATCACACTACAATCTGCATTCAATATGGGGATTGTAGTAAATAGAGCCCTATATAACAATACACTGACCCTACAACTAACAACTGGCCTAGTGCAAACAATGACCACTAACCAATGAATGTGCTGTACTACCTATCCTAAACTTACACAACACTATACTAAACTTACACAACAGTACTTAACTATAATGTCTACTACTGCAATACCTGCATATGTGAGTTTATCAGCAAATAAATAATGAGCACAGCAAGGTATAATAACAAGCACATTCTGAGTTATTAATTTCCCAGAAGTTTACATATATAAGTATGTATGTGACCAAGCCAAACCCACTCCATAGAACCCTAGCTGCTGATGTAATGTGGGGTCATCTCCCAATTTCGGCAGAGCCTAAATGCCATGTAGACCTGAAATAATACCTATCACACCAATGTAGAACCATAATGGCAACCTGTGCACTTATATACAAAATAAATATACTTCTGAATTAAATTAAATCTCTGGGTTGATGGTGCCCTTCACAAGGATGGATAAATGGTCATCACAAGAACCTCAGTCACCCTCATTTCACCTATTGAGTGCTCACATGCTCCGGTGACGTACATTGTACTTTCACAAGTGTGCATGGGCTGCCAAAGCCTGGGGAAAGAAAAAGGCAAGAAAACATGGAGTGTATACTCACCAGCTGGACACCTGTAACTTTGCTGGTTGATCACCCTGTATGGAGATACAATATGCCCATCCACACAGCTAGTCTATTCACTAGCCCAAGTGATGTGCTCACCCAGCTAGGTAACTAACTATATAATAATACACTGACCCTCCAACTAACAACTGGCCTATTGTAATAATAACCTCTGGCCCCTGGATGTGATGCACTATCCTAAACTTACACAACAGTACTTAAATACAATATCTACTACAGATTGAGTCTCCCATATCCAAAATGCTTGAGACCAAGGGTATTTTGGATATCGGAATATTCCGTATTTTGGAATAATTGCATACCATATTGAAATGTCTTTGGAATAGGGCGGAAATCTAAACACAGAATGCATTTATGATTCATATACACCTGATATACATAGCCTGAAGGTTATTTTATACAATATTTTCAATAATTTTGTGGCTCAAACAAAGTTTGTGTACATACATGAAATTCATTTATGTTTCATATACACCTTATACGCACAGCCTATAGGTCATTTTATACTTTATTTTTAATAATTGTGTGCCTTAATAAAGTTTGTGTACATTGAACCATCAAAAATCAAAAGTTTCACTATCTCAGTCATGCTAAAAATATTCCGTATTTCGGAATATTTGGATATGGGAGACTCAACCTGTACTACAATACACGCATAAGTTACTTTATTAGCAAAGAAATGATGAGCAGAGCAAGGTATGGTAATAAGTACACTGTGGGTTACCAATATCCCAGAAGTCTATATATGGGTATGAGTGTTACCAAGCCTGACCTACATAATAATATTTTTTTTTTTAGAAAATACATTTTTCTTTTTTTAAATAAAATAATTTATTTTAAATTAAATCCGGCTTCCACCTTTTCCCCTCACTAGCCGACCAACACACTCCTTAGTTCTTATTTTTCTATCATCCTCTGAGGGATACTGGGGCTAAGGTGTTATAGAGACGTAGCTGGGTGCTTGGTCCAGAGTGTAAATATAGAGGACACATAGTAAACATGTTACCTTGGTCTTACCTTATTCCTGGGGATGTTAGATGGTACACGTTCTGGTTTACATGGGCCTCAGAGAACTGATGTTCTGCCATATAAAAGTGCAGCTGGGCTCATGAAGGGCTGCCAGTCTTCATGTTTGCTTGAAGTTCTCCCTCCACCACTGACTGCAGACTGAGCTACTCCCGCATGCCACACCTAAAATATGTCTGCACAAGGGGGTGGTGCTATGACACAGCTAGCCGTGAGTGGCTAGCCAAGATTCTTCCTATTGGCCAATATCAAAATGGATTTGTTAAACTTGAATCCAGTTAGATTCGAGATGGCCACAGCATGACGATTGCTTCAACTTACCAGCAGCACCTCCAAAGTTATCAGCTCCAGCGATGTCACCATGGCCTAAGCCTCTAGCAAAATCTTGCTGGGTAAGATATCTGGTGGCTGGGCTTCCCTTTACCACCAGTTCCTCAGTGTGCTGCGCTGGGCTTCTGAGGTTCAGCGCTGGTTCCCACTTTACAAATAAGAGACAACAGTCCTAAAGGAGACTGATGGACAGAATTCCAGAGGCAGACTAAGAGACAGTAGTCCTGAGAGAGGCTGCTAAACAGATTAAATAAGTAAGCATAAAGCTAGGACCAACAAGCACTCACAAACAATCAACTAAATGATACTGTATACAATAAATATGCACGTTGCGGTACCCCACATCAATCAATGTAAACCATTGATAAAATTTATAAGATATATAAACGAGAATCAATGTTCATATAAAAAACATAAATGGTATTTTAATAAGTTGTAGACAGATCAGTCCAACTACATGAATTGTCTAATTGAATGTAATGGACTAAACAAAAATAAAATGGATTGCGCTGTATCCACATAGATTGGACAATAAAAAAGCTCCTACAATAGATCACTATAATGTAGTCCACTATCTTAGTGAAACTGTTTAATAGTCTGTATAATAGACGAGCGGTTGTAGTGTTGATTATGCGCAAATCTTAAAGTAAAGAAATGGTCAATCTTGTGACTTCAAAATAATGTAGTGGTGTATTCCAATCGCTTGGTAAGTGGTTGTAGTAGGCAAAATTTATAGCAGAGTCTTGTAAAATGATAGTGGACCATATACTTGAAAGTTAAAAGGTAAAGTTAATAATGATGTGCAAATCCTGATGCACCATGGATATACCGTGTCCTGTATATTGAGATGGATCAATTAGTTTATAACACAGTACAGTATCAGTCTTGAAAGGCATATGTTGTTAAGATGGTTGGATCTGAGGGGTAGGACTGAAGAAACCCTGGCTCTGCAGTAGCCAAGGCCCGCACAGACTGCTTCACTGCTGTCCGGATCAGCGCTGGAGGTGGCGGGGCGGGTGTTGGAGAGTGTCCTTTGCTCGTCTATCACAGGCTGACAAGCTGCGCTCCTGCCGGGTCACCTCCAGCGCTGATCCGGACAGCAGTGAAGCAGTCTGTGCGGGCCTTGGCTACTGCAGAGCCAGGGTTTCTTCAGTTCTACCCCTCAGATCCAACCATCTTAACAACATATGCCTTTCAAGACTGATACTGTACTGTGTTATAAACTAATTGATCCATCTCAATATACAGGACACGGTATATCCATGGTGCATCAGGATTTGCACATCATTATTAACTTTACCTTTTAACTTTCAAGTATATGGTCCACTATCATTTTACAAGACTCTGCTATAAATTTTGCCTACTACAACCACTTACCAAGCAATTGGAATACACCACTACATTATTTTGAAGTCACAAGATTGACCATTTCTTTACTTTACTTTACTTCTCGTTTATATATCTTATTAATTTTATCAATGGTTTACATTGATTGATGTGGGGTACCGCAACGTGCATATTTATTGTATACAGTATCATTTAGTTGATTGTTTGTGAGCGCTTGTTGGTCCTAGCTTTATGCTTACTTATTTATTGATGATAGGGTTAAGTGGTGACCTGACCATTTAGCTGCTCCTATACATTTTACCTAGTTCTGATAATTAGAGCGCACATACCCAATTTTTTGTAATTATTGCTAAACAGATTAGCTGCACTTTATAGAGAGGGTTAAAGAAGTGAGGTAGTGTCTCAAATCTTTATATCTCGCGGTTCGAGGTTCATTATACAATAAATATATTTCTTAGTGTGGTGTATCTAAATAACTAAATATTCAGTGTCCCTTTTGATATACAATGTGTTGAATGATTAGTGTTCTATGTAAAACCTAGGGCTTATTCTGGTAGGACAGAGAGCTTGATTGCATCCCTATTGTACATATGTGCAAAATAAATAGACTTTTTAATTTAAATATTTTAATTTAAATTCTGGCCTCCACCTCCCGTCACGAGCCGGCCAATCACACTCCTTAGTTATTTTTTCTCTATCATAACATGGGGGGACTGAACCTTGGTGCTAAAGAGACTCAGGCATGAGTTTGGCATTTCAAATGAAAATGATCACTGTTGAACACTTCTCCCCTTCTACATACCCACCCTGTAAGGAACTGACAGGTCTGAGAAGAGCTGAAGAAATAGAATGAGAGACAGCAGTCCTAAAAGAGACTGTGTAAGTAGTAGAGAGTCCTGTGAGGATATGCACCTCCATGTATAGCTAGCTATGGAACAGCATAATGACCCTCTGAGGACACACAGGATTGTCATCACTGGAATAAGAATAAAACAAAAAATTCAGTGCTGCTGCTTTCTTTGCGGATAGGAAGAAACCCCTGGGTGATGGCATCCTTAACCAAGATGGGTAAATGGTCATCACAAGCACCTCAGCCACCCTCAGTTCAGCTTCGAGCACTCACACACCAGGTGATGCACTTTGTCCATGCACTAGTGTACAAGGATTGCTAAAGCCCAGTAGGATTAAGGGATAGAGAAAGGTAGGAAAACATACTCACCGGTTGGTCACTTGTCACCTTGCTGGTTGATCGCCCGCACAGCACCCTGTATGAAGATACAATATGCCCACCCACACAGCTAGTCTATTCACTTGGTCTACTGATGTGCCCACCCACCTAAACATCTTACTATATAACAATACACTGACCCTACAACTAACAACTGGCCTAGTGCAAACAATAACCACTAACCAATGAATGTGTTGCACTAACCAATGATTGTGCTGCACTAACTATCCTAAACTTACACAATACTATACTAAACTTACACAACAGTACTTAACTATAATGTCTACTACTCAGGGGTGTAGCGAGGGTGGTTCCAGTGGAGTATGAGCTGCAGACTCCAAAATGGACAGAGGGGGCGCCATTCAGGGTTCCAGAATTCATGGGGCACTGCACAGTATGACAGCGTCTGTTATTTTATCTCGGTTTGTTTTCTTTATATCCTAAATAAGTTACGGATCTGAGATCTGTTTCTACATTTCATGCTCCCTCAAGCTGCCCACATTGCCTCCCCTCCGGCCCTCCCTCCTCTGTGATCATCTTCTCTCACCTCCCTTTTCTTTCAGATTGATTACATTCACCTCTTTAATTCCCTCCCCTCTACCCTGTGCTCTTTGCCCCTGCCCTCTCCTTTCTTAATGGCTTCTGTCACCTCCCCTCTCTGCTTGGCTTTGCCCTTCCCTTCTCCTTTTTTATTGGCTTCTGTCACCACCCCTCTCCTCTCCATTTCTTATTGGCTTCTGTCACCACCCCTCTCTGACCGACTCTTTGCCCTTCCCCTCTCCTTTTTTATTGATTTCTGTCACCTCCGCACTCAGATCGACTTATTGTCCTTCCCCGATCCTTTTTTATTGGCTTCTGTCACTACCTCTCTCCTCTCCTTTTCTTATTGGCTTCTGTCAGCTCCCTTCTCTCATCGACTCTTTGCCCTTCCCCTCTCATTTCTTACTGGCTTCTGTCACATTCCCTCTCTGATGGCACTTTCCTCTCCCCTCTCCTCTTTGATCTCCCACTACTTTCCTCATGCATTCATTGTGTTTCAATGGACTTTAAAAAGTGACACATCTGAGGTAAAATCCTAAACTTCAATTATAAGTTATGAGTTTTAAAAAAGTCACTGCATTGCTATTTAATGTAATGGAAGTGTTCCCAGGCATGACCGCAAAGTGTTATTTTAAAGGTCTTTTAAAAAATATTAGGAGACCTGAAATAAGAAAATGGTGGTAGACAGAACATGTCATGGTTAGTAGTACTATAGGTGCAATGTATATTTGTGAAGTAAGAGCATAGCTGAGAATGGAGCTTCCCATAGGTGTTCCCTCTCCAGTGAAAGCTGCTTGGGGCAGTAATTGCAGTAATACGCTGTGCACCCTGTGGAATCTCACTCTAGAACATGTACTCTGTCAATTTAAGTAAAATGATCAGAATATATAATACAATCTCCTCTATTGACTAATAACAATGATTCAAAGGAGATAAAAGTCAGATCCTAGGTGCTATACATAAATAAAGCAGGGCCAAAGGAGCTCACCAGAGCACTCTATTCCACCAGTGGGGCTTCCATGCCCCAACATGATACTGCCACTGTTTGCTGGTTTTCTCTTCACTTCAGTATTCCACCCGCAGGCTGGCCATACCCCAATGGCACAGTTCAGTACAGGGAGGAAGGAAAGGGGGGGGGGGGCGCTATGATATGCGCTTTCTCCAGGCGCCATGGTTGCTACTCCTCTGCTACTACTACAATACCCGCATAAGTGAATTTATCAGCAAATAAAAAATGAGCACAGCAAGGTATAATAACAAGCACACTCTGGGCTACATATATAAGTATGTATGTTACCAAGCCAAACCCACTCCATAGAACCCTAGTTGCTGATGAAATGTGGGGTCATCTCCCAATATGGGCAGAACCTAAATGCCATGTAGACCTGAAATAATACCTATCACACCAATGTAGAACCATAATGGCAACCTGGGCACTTATGTGCAAAATAAATAGACTTCTGAATTAAATCGTTTAATTAAAATTCTGGCCACCACCTCCCCTCACTAGCCAGCCATTCACACTCCTTAATTATTATTTCTCTATCATGATGTAGGGGGGATACACATTGGGGCTATAGAGGCTCAGTCAGGAGTTTGGCATTTAACACGAAAACTATCACTGACACTCCTCCCCTTCTACATACCCACCATTTCTACCTACTCTTGGGTTTTTCTTATGAAATTGATGCTTGTATAAGACACAGGCAGTGCAGAATGCCTATACATACAGTACGCTAATTAAATGGCAATATCAGAGCCAAGTGCCCAATATGCAGCAATCCTAACTAGAGATAAATACCAATGTGCAACCAGCCTAATTAATGTTGTAAACTATGAAGTGGGGCAATATGAAGGGTCTTCTGCCCAATATGCAGCACATCTATTGAGAGGCGATGGCAGGACATATTTAGAAGGAAAAGTGGGGAAGAAGATCTATTGGAAATTAAAGTTAAGAAGTCAGGGCCCAAGGGCACCCACCTGGTCTGTTGGGAGAGGCTGCAGTGGGGGATTCACATATCTCTCTTGCCTTCCACAACTGCAGGCCTTCTTTGGGCTTTAATTCTCAACTACCCTCTTGCCAAAAACTGCCATCCTCATTGCTCTGCCACAGCTCTGAAGTCTTCTGGCTTAACCTCGCCATCTTCTATATTGCCACTTTCTAGTCCTGGATTCCATCTGTGCCGGTCTTCATGCTTTCTTATAGTTCTCCCTCCACTGCTGCCTGCAGACTGAGCTATTCCCGCATTCCACACCTAAAATATGTCTGCACAAAGGGGTGGTGCTCTGGCACACCTAGCTGCGAGTGGCTAGCCAAGATTCTTCCTATTGGCAATACCAATATCAAAATGGCTTGGTTAAACTTGAATCCATTTGGTTTAAAAATGGCCATAGCATGACGATTGCTGCAAGTTACCAGCAGCACCTCCAAAATTATCAACTCCAGCGATGTCACCATGGTCTGAGGATCTAGGACTGGACCTTGGGGCTAAAGAAGCTCAGTCAGGAGTTTGGCATTTAAAATGAAAATGATCAGTGTTTGACACGTCTGAGAAGAGCTGGAGAAAGAGAAGTAGAGTCAGCAGCCCTGAGAGAGACTGTGAGTAATAGAGGGTCCTGTCAGGGTATGCAGCTCCATGCGCAGCACCCTCTGGAATCAGTAGCGCATGCATGGGGGGTTTCTGAGTACCTAGAAACCCCCCCTGCACACACACACACACGGACAGCCCGAGCCTTCTTCTGCACGGGCTGTCAGAAAACTAGCCCTTCTGTTATTTCAGCTGAGGCAGGGAAGGGAACCCTCTCTCTGCACTCACGTTGCTGTACGTTCAAAACCATCCCCCTCTACACACGCTGCTGCACGGGAGCTCTCCACAGCCCGGACAGGCATGATGGTGAGTTAACCCTTTGAAACCCTTCATGGTTTCTAGAGTGATTGCTTATGAATGCTTCAAGGGTGCCCTTCCAAAACATCACTAGCCCAGGCCCTGGTATGTATATGTATGTATGCATGTATGTATGTACGTACGTACGTACGTACGTACGTACGTGTGTATGTGTATGTATGTATGTGTGTATACACATACATACATATGTATGCATACAAATGTATACACATGTGTGTATACATATATATATATATATATATATATATTAGTGATGAGCGGTTCGGATTCTGAGGAATCCGAACCTCTCCGAACAGGTGGAATCCGAGTCCACCCGAACGCAAGTTCGGGTGTTCCCGCCTGACTCGGATTCCACCTCGAGGCCGAACGTCACCCGTCCGGCGTCGGATTCTCGCGAGAGCCGAGTGACGTTCGGCCTCAATAAAAAGGCGCGGCGCCCGGCAGTCGGCGCCATTTCTCGCGTGACGCGTAGTTAGGTAGTTAGCTAGTGCGCTGTCTGTTCTAGTGTTAGATAGATTAGAGTAGGCAGTGCTCTGTGACTTTACTGGGCATAAGCCCTTGTGTGTGCTCCGTGACTGGGCATAATAAGCCCTCTGTGTGTATGTGTACTCTACTACTCACTGTATTATACAAGCTCCATGACAACTGACAGGGCATAGCCCACTGAGTGTATTATACAAGCTCCGTGACAGGGCATAGCCCACTGAGTATTATACAAGCTCCTTGACAGGGCATAGCCCACTGTGTCTATTATACAAGCTCTGTGACAGGGCATAGCCCACTGTGTCTATTATACAAGCTCCGTGACAGGGCATAAGCCCACTGAGTGTATTATACAAGCTCCGTGACAGGGCATAAGCCCACTGAGTATTATACAAGCTCCGTGACAGGGCATAGCCCACTCAGTGTATTATACAAGCTCCGTGACAGGGCATAGCCCACTGAGTATTATACAAGCTTCTTGACAGGGCATAGCCCACTGTGTCTATTATACAAGCTCTGTGACAGGGCATAGCCCACTGTGTCTATTATACAAGCTCTGTGACAGGGCATAGCCCACTGAGTGTATTATACAAGCTCCGTGACAGGGCATATGCCCACTGAGTATTATACAAGCTCCGTGACAGGGCATAGCCCACTGTGTCTATTATACAAGCTCCGTGACAGGGCATAGCCCACTGGGTCTATTATACAAGCTCCGTGACAGGGCATAGCCCACTGAGTGTATTATACAAGCTCCGTGACAGGGCATAGCCCACTGGGTCTATTATACAAGCTCCGTGACAGGGCATAGCCCACTGTGTCTATTATACAAGCTCCGTGACAGGGCATAGCCCACTGAGTGTATTATACAAGCTCCGTGACAGGGCATAGCCCACTGTGTCTATTATACAAGCTCCGTGACAGGGCATAAACCCACTGAGTATTATACAAGCTCCGTGACAGGGCATAGCCTACTGTGTCTATTATACAAGCTCCATGACAGGGCATAGCCCACTGAGTGTATTATACAAGCTCCGTGACAGGGCATAGCCCACTGTGTCTATTATACAAGCTCCGTGACAGGGCATAAGCCCACTGAGTATTATACAAGCTCCGTGACAGGGCATAGCCCACTGTGTCTATTATACAAGCTCCGTGACAGGGCATAGCCCACTGGGTCTATTATACAAGCTCCGTGACAGGGCATAGCCCACTGAGTGTATTATACAAGCTCCGTGACAGGGCATAGCCCACTGGGTCTATTATACAAGCTCCGTGACAGGGCATAGCCCACTGTGTCTATTATACAAGCTCCGTGACAGGGCATAGCCCACTGAGTGTATTATACAAGCTCCGTGACAGGGCATAGCCCACTGTGTCTATTATACAAGCTCCGTGACAGGGCATAAACCCACTGAGTATTATACAAGCTCCGTGACAGGGCATAGCCTACTGTGTCTATTATACAAGCTCCGTGACAGGGCATAGCCCACTGAGTGTATTATACAAGCTCCGTGACAGGGCATAAGCCCACTGAGTATTATACAAGCTCCGTGACAGGGCATAAGCCCACTGAGTATTATACAAGCTCCGTGACAGGGCATAGCCCACTGTGTCTATTATACAAGCTCCATGACAGGGCATAGCCCACTGAGTGTATTATACAAGCTCCGTGACAGGGCATAAGCCCACTGAGTATTATACAAGCTCCGTGACAGGGCATAAGCCCACTGTGTCTATTATACAAGCTCTGTGACAGGGCATAAGCCCACTGTGTCTATTATACAAGCTTCGTGACAGGGCATAGCCCACTGAGTCTATTATACAAGCTCCGTGACAGGGCATAAGCCCACTGAGTATTATACAAGCTTCGTGACAGGGCATAGCCCGCTGAGTGTATTATACAAGCTCCGTGACAGGGCATAGCCCACTGTGTCTATTATACAAGCTCCGTGACAGGGCATAAGCCCACTGAGTATTATACAAGCTCCGTGACAGGGCATAAGCCCACTGTGTCTATTATACAAGCTCTGTGACAGGGCATAAGCCCACTGTGTCTATTATACAAGCTCCGTGACAGGGCATAGCCCACTGAGTCTATTATACAAGCTCCGTGACAGGGCATAGCCCACTGAGTGTATTATACATGCTCCGTGACAGGGCATAGCCCACTGTGTCTATTATACAAGCTCCGTGAAACGGCATAGCCCACTGAGTGTATTATACAAGCTCCGTGACAGGGCATAGCCCACTGTGTCTATTATACAAGCTCCGTGAAAGGGCATAGCCCACTGTGTGTATACAAGCTCTGTGACTCCAGTTCATAGTGATAAAGTAATATGGATCACGAGAATGAACTGAGAGGAGAGCAGAAACAACATGTAAATGCTAGCATTGCAGCGGCTGGAAGTCCATCACTTTTATCTAAAGCTGATGCTCAAGGGCGTAGAGGCTTTAAAACCTTAGGGAACCTGAAATCAAAAAATTTAGATTTTACAGGGGTAAAGACAAAAAAAAAACCTCTAAAGACTACTACTTTTGCAGAGAAACAGAAAATTGGCAACATACCATTCACCACACGTAGCGGCAAGGAAAGACTCAGGCTTTGCCCTTTATTTCTGAGTGGTGGTTCTGCAGCTGTCAGTGAGGCATCTTGTGCCTCTCGTGATGATAAAAGACCTTTTCAATCAGACTATAGAAGTGTGAAAAAATTTAAAACCAATAAGGCAGTCGAACAAACTGTGTTTTTTGAAACACAAATGTCAGAAATCCCTGAGGAGAGTCTAAGTGGGTCCACAAGTGGCATTTCTATGTGTAAGCCTGACCTTTCAGAGAAGCCGCCCTCCACAGTTTCTTTTCCATCTGTAGTTGTGGGGATGAGCAGTATTGCCGAGGACATAGAAATTGAGGATGCCACCGTGGAATTGCAAGAGGATGAGAGGAATATATGTGCAGCTGATGCTGGCACTAATGAGGATGTTGAGGATGAGGATATTATTTGTATAAGTCAGGCACCAGTGGAAGCAGCTCTTGGCCAAGATAAGAAGGCCATTGCCATGCCTGGGCATAGAACCAAGAAATCCACATCTTTTGTGTGGAATTACTTTTACCCAAACCCTGACAACGTTTGTCAAGCCATTTGTAGCCTCTGTGAGACCACAGTTAGTAGAGGTAGGGACGTTAAACATCTAGGAACCTCTACGCTATTACGTCATCTGCAGCGAGCTCATGACAGGTGTTTGATAACAGAAACTACTGCAAAAAAAATAACAACAAGCAGTCCAGCATTAGCTAGATGCCTTCTCTCTACTAAATCCCAGCACCTGCAATCTCCACCGACAACACCTTCCTCCTCAATATCCTCAGGAATGATCAGTGGTAGTACAACATCCAATTTATTAGTGCTAAGTCACGGTGACTCCTCCAATTTCCAGGACACCTCAGAAGAAACTGAATCTTTGAGCGCTAGGCCTGCTGCTGCTGCTGCTGGTGGATCTTCATCCCAGAAGTGGACAAAGAAGACTACTAGTAGTATACCAAAAAAACAATTGACTGTTAAAGAATCTCTTGCAAGGGGAAGCAAGTATGACAGCTCTCACCCTGTCGCACAGCGGATCACTGACGCCATGACAGCTATGCTAATATTAGATCTGCGTCCAATATCCTCAATTAATGCAGTGGGATTTACACAGCTAGTTGAGGTCATGTGTCCCCGGTACCAAATTCCATCTCGGTTTCATTTTACCCGAAAAGCCATTCCTCGGCTGTACCAGGACGTTAAACAGAACCTAATTATTGGTCTGCAAAATGCTATTGTACCCACTGTCCACTTAACCACAGATATGTGGACAAGCGGTAGTGGACAAACTAAAGATTACATGACTGTGACAGCCCACTGGGTGGGTGAATCGCCTTCAGCAGCAGCAGTATCTAACAAACAACACCAGCTCATTCAGAGGCAGGCAACTCTGTGCATCACCGGATTCAATAAGAGGCATACCGCTGACAACCTCTTAGAAAAACTAAGAGATGTCATAGAAACATGGCTTACCCTACTTGGACTCTCCTCAGGATTTGTGATTTCTGACAATGCTACAAATATAGTGAAAGCATTACAGCTGGGTGAATTCCAACACATCCCCTGTTTTGCTCACACAATAAACTTAGTGGTGCAGGGTTTTTTAAAAAACGACAGGGGCGTTCAGGAGATGCTGTCTGTGGCCCGAAAAATTTCGGGACATTTTCGGCATTCAGCAACAGCGTGCAGGAGATTGCAGCACCTGCAAGAGCAGTTTAATTTGCCCTGCCATCAACTGAAGCAAGAAGTGGTAACGAGGTGGAACTCAACCCTGTATATGCTTCAGCGGATGGAGGAGCAGCAAAAAGCCATCCATAGCTATACGACAAGCCATGACATTGGGAGAGGAGGGGGAATGTACCTTACCCCAGCACAGTGGAGAGTACTTTCTGTCTTGTGCAAGGTGCTCAAACCATTTGAAGTTGCCACTTGTGAAGTGAGTGCTGACACTGCTAGCTTGAGTAAGGTGATTCCCCTGATTTCGCTTTTGGAAAAGCAGCTGGAGAAATTGAAGGATGATATTAAACAAAGTGATTCCGCAAAGTATGCTGGACTGATAGATCAAGTCCTTTGTTCGCTTCGCCAGGATCCACGGGTGGCCAAGATCTTGAAATCTGATCATTATATTTTAGCAACCATTCTTGATCCTAGGTTCAAGTCATATGCTGTGTCTTTCTTTACAACTGACCCAGATCTTAAAAGAACCAAAGCGCTCCTGGTGAGCAAGTTGGCAGCTGAAGTGACACATGGCACTACGATGACGTCTCCTCCTTCGGTTTCTGCAGCAGCAGCCAGAAAAAAATGCACCTTTTCCAAAAGACCCAGTGGTGATGCAGATAAGTCAAGTCAACATTTTGACATCTGGTCGGGTCTAAAAGATTTGCCCAACACCAGTGACACCTCTACCGTAAATCCATCTAATACGATTACCATCCAAAGAATGGTGGAGGATTATTTTCAGGACACCATACACGTAGACATGTCACAGAGTCCCTTCGAATATTGGAAGAAAAAAAAGGCAATTTGGAGACCCTTGTATAAACTGGCTTTGCATTATTTAAGCTGCCCACCCTCCAGTGTGTACTCGGAGAGAGTTTTCAGTACAGCCGGGAACCTTGTGAGTGAACGACGAAGGAGGCTACTTCCACAAAATGTAGAAAAAATGATGTTCATTAAAATGAACTGGAAATTTCACGAGGAAAACCTTTCCCACCAATCACGTCACAGTACAGATACTTCTGTAATGGTAGATTCCAGCGGGGATGAACTGATATTGTGTGAGGAATCGGATGATGTACACACTGATGAGGGTGAGGATGGCAATGATGGTGACATCATGCCACTGTAGACCTGTTGCCTTTAGTAGATTGGAAGATTTTTTTGTGGGGGCCCAAACAAACCAAGCACTTCAGCCACAAAGTGGCAGTACCTGTCGCTGAAATGCTTTGTTTGTTAAAGTGTGCATGTCCTTTTTAAGATCCAACATAAAGGGTGGGTGGGAGGGCCCAAGGACAATTCCATCTAGCACTACCTTTCATTTCTGCCACTGCTGTGTGGCATAGTTTCATAGATGTGCTTTAAACTGTGGTGTCTGTGCCACTGCGCCGCTGCTCTGACGCTTGGTCACCAGTCAGCTCACTGCAACCTTTGGCCAATAATGGTGAAACGAATAATTTAAGCTGTGAGGTGGTCTAAATTGACTGTAAATGACTGGAAATTAATGTTATTGAGGTAAATAACACTCTAGGAAGAAAAAAAAGCCCAATTTATGTAATTTTAGCTTTTTTTGCCAATTTTGGCAAAAAATCCAAATCCAAATCCAAATCCAAATCCAAAGCCAGTCACCGCAGTTTGGCAAATCCAAATCCAAATCCAAAGCCGGATGACGAATTAGAACCAAATCCAAATCCGCCAAAAATGGTCCGGCGCACATCCCTAATATATATATATGATACTGTCTCTGCCTGCTCTTCTCTCTGAATCTATATGAGACCTGGAGCTCCATCCCTTTGCTATATATATATATATATATATATATATATATACACACACTATATATATATATATATATATACACACACTATATATATATATACACACATATATGTATATATGTATATATATATATACACATATATATATAACATGTAAGTTTTACATATATTTATATATATGTATATATAAATATACTGTGTGTATAGAAATATACAGGCGTGTATGTGTGTTTACATAAATATATATTTTATATATATATATATATATATATATATATATATTAGTTTTTTGTTTTTTGTTTTTTTTCCCGAGATTGGGGATTTGGAAACCCCCCTTTAGATATCCTGCGTTTGCCCCTGGGAATGGCGCAATGACCCCCCCAGGACCTGCAGGATTATCATCATTGGAACAAGAATGAAATCAATGCTGCCCACTTCTTAGCTGTGTAGGACAAACTTCGGGGGTGATGGTGCCCTTCACAAGGATGGATAAATGGTCATCACAAGAACCTCAGCCACCCTCATTTCACCTATTGAATGCTCACACGCTCAGGTGACGTACATTGTACTTTCACAAGTGTGCATGGACTACCAAAGCCCATTACAAACTGGGGAAAGAAAAAAGCAAGAAAACATGGAATGTATACTCACCAGCTGGACACTTGTAACCTTGCTGGTTGATCGCCCTGTATGGAGATACAATATGCCCACCCACACAGCTAGTCTATTCACTAGCCCAAGTGATGGGCCCACCCAGCTAGGCAACTAACTATATAACAATACACTGACCCTCCAACTAACAACTGGCCTAGTGTAATAATAACCTCTGACCCCTGGATGTGATGCACTATCCTAAATTATACAACTATACTAAACTTACACAACAATATACTAAACTTACACAACAGTACTTAAATACAATGTCTGCTACTACAATACCCGCATAAGTGAGTTTATTAGCAAAGAAATGATGAGCAAAGCAAGGTATGGTAATAAGTACACTCTGGGTTACCAATTTCCCAGAAGTCTATAGATATATGGGTATGAGTGTTATCAAGAATGACCTACATAATACATCTTTTTATAAAATACATTCTTCTGTTTTAAATAAAATAATTTAATTAAAATTAAATCCGGCCTCCACCTTTTCCCCTCACTAGCCGGCCAACACACTCCTTAGATCTTATTTTTCTATCATCCTCTAAAGGATACTGGGGCTAAGATGTTATAGAGACGTAGCTGGGTGCTTGGTCCAGAGTGTAAATATAGAGGACACATAATAAAGATGTTACCTTGGTCTTACCTTGTTCCTGGTGATGTTAGATGGTACACGTTCTGGTTTACAAGGGCCTCAGAGAACTGGAGGGCGATGTTCTGCCATATGAAAGTGCAGCAGGGCTCATGAAGGACTGCCAGGTGTAATTGGCAGCAGGCGGCTATATGCTAGTGTTAAATGAAAATTCCCGGAAAAGTTCCTGGTGGAAAGAACTTATTGGAGGGGCACAGGCTGATGTTGTACCTGACAGAAGATCATCTAACGCCAGGTGCGGAAGTGACTTCTCAGATGGCTGTAGGGAGAAGAAATAGGAGACATGTATTTCATATAAAGAGTGAGAGGAAACACCCTTATATGTGTCAGACAGACAATATATACTTATAATAATATTTTATTCACAATAGGGGAAATCCCATTCACCTTCCCTAATTAAGGCATTTTATCCTCTGACTGTAATTTATGTAACAACTACACCAAATGTCAGTAAGAAAAGAGTTATGGCAGCTTTACTATTCTGTTTAACAATCATCAATGTTATACACACACAGCACAGACCCACACAGACTCTCTGACATTATAACTGTGCACTTACTTTGCTGGGTATGAATGGGGGTGGTACCTGGAGGGCTTCTAGCCTCACCCAATCAATACTCCAGAAGAAGGGGTGGTATCTAATTACACCATCCGCACCAAGACGTTTGTCTGGATCTTCACACACGAGCTGAAAAGAACATCAAAACCATAACTAAGACCATAACTATGTAACTGTTGTGCTGCAAATTAAATTGTGACCCTTATATCAATACATTCTGTAGCCATTATACACTTGTAAGATCAAACAAGTGACAAACAGCCTTTTGCCATATCCAGTAAGCACAAGAATAAAATGTATGACAAATAACAGGTCATCTACACTGAATAATGTTTCAGACATAACACTAATTATAATTGTCATAAAATGTGTATATGATGTCTGTGTTATAAATGAAGTATGGTGGGTTGCCAGGTTGGTCATTTAAAACATGACACAGATAGGAAATACATACAAGATGCTGTCAGGAAGCTGCCGGTCGAAATGCCGACCGCCGGCTTCCCGACTGTCAACTCCCAGCAAGGTACAAGTGACAGGCGTCGAAATCCCCACATACGCCGGGAGCCCGACGCCCTGCATACCGAACAAAGGTAAGCTGGGCATCGGGCGTGGACAGCTGCAGGGGGGAGGGTTAGGTTTTAGGGCTCCCGTGGGGACTTAGGCACCCCACTGGGAGGGTTAGGTTTAGGCTAGGGGAAGGGGGGTAAGGGTTAGGCACCCCCGGGGGGAGGTTAGGGTTAGACACCCCCCCTGGAGACTTAGGTTTAGGCTGCGGGGAAGGGGGGGTTAGGTTTAGGCACTTACAAGGGGGTTAGGGTTAGGTACTAGGGGGAGGTTAGGGTTAGGCCCCCCTAAAGGAGGGTTAGGGTTGGGGTAGGGGGTAAGGTTATGGGTACTTACCCAAATTATAGATTGGGATATTCACCCCTGTCGGGGGTATTACATACTGATTCCATACATACAGTATGCTACATGTCTGGACTGGAGTTACATCCATACATAATGCATAACACACATAGCAGTCACCAGAGCTGCCATCAGTAAATGTGGAGATCAATTAAAAAAAATATATACTGTGCCCATTCCTCCTGCCCCTTCCCCTCTCCTCTTAGTGGTATCAGGGAGGAAATGCTCCATGACTGACCTTCAGGACTGATCAGAGTAACAGGAGTAAAGCTGGCCATACACTAGAATGATATTATTCCAATCAGCCAACTAGTTGGCTAGTTGGAATGATAATCGGCCAGTGTATTTGGGTGCAAACAATAATCGTTTGTTTGCCCCCACACACTGAAAAATGGCAAAAAAACAGTTGTCCCAACTAGTGGGGAACATCAGACATGTTTGATTTTTCCCAACTAATAACTAATTATTCTAGTATAGGGGGGACTTTCCCCCAACTGAATGATTAGTAAGCAGACATTGGCCCATAGTGTCCACCTACTTTTGACACACTACAGTGGATGTCAGGGGAGCCTAGTCTTGTGTCCCGAAGACCTTCTTTCTCCCTCTGCCCCCTCAGTACCAGGAGTGGGTCCATTGCTGTAGTACTTCCGATAGCCCAAGCAGCACTGGAGATGCTTCCAGGTGTTCTGTTCCAACAGGGCTTCGGCTTGTGCAACTGATCCGGCGGATGCAGGAACACAGAGCATTGCAGATGGACCCCGAGGAGCACTGACCTCTGTCCCAGCTGCGGGTGGCTGACTACCCCAGGCTGCTCCTGTGTTCTGTGTCCCTGGCCCAACTCATGGCAACCAGGAGCATTCAGCAGCAACAGAAAATCCCTTGGTGGCTGCAGCTGAGATCACCCAGTGGCAGTGATCCAGAAGAGTGACAGTGGGCTGACTTTCATAAACATGATGGGGGAGAACTGCAAACCTCCTAGAACCTGCCCCTCTAACTTCACCCCATCTACCATCATATACCCCCTACTAACTACACTATAGGACTTTCCCCACTAACTTCACCTCTTACTATCCTGTACAGCTATACATCCCCGCCAATTGTGCTACAGAACCTACTACACAAATGTTACCCCTTACTTTGCTGTACAGCTATATACAGCCCTCATCCTAACTGTACTACAGGACCTGCCCTGTAACTTTACCCCTTACAGTCCAGTACAACTATATACCATCAACCCCCCACCCCAGCTGTGCTACAGGATCAGCCCCTACAACTTCACCCCTTAAGATCCTGTACAGCCATATACCCCCACCCCAGTTGTGCTATAGGACCTGCTCACCTAACTTCCATATAGTACCTGGCATTGCCTTATGTTACCTGGGCACATGACACACCCTCTCCTGTCACCCTTTGCATCCATATAGTCACTTAAATTCTGAGCCCATATAGTGTTTGACACTTCTATGGCCATATATTGCCCCACACCCCTCCTTTGTCAACTGGTGTTTTCTACAGTTGAAAAAAAAAAGTTTATGATGTTTGTAAATATTATATAAATAAAGTGAGTTGGAAAGTCCCTCCTCAGTGACAGTGTGCTAAGTGTATGACAGTCAGTGGCGGCTCTGGTTGGCTGGTTGGAATGACAATCGGTCAGTGTGTGGGAGCAAACGATAATTATTCCTATGCTCCCACACGCTGAAAAGTGGCAAAAACGGTTGTTCCAACTAGTTGGAAAAATCAAACATGTTTGATTTTTCCCAACTAATCGATCTGAACGATAAGTAGGCTGACACTGCTTTGGAAATGTTGGTGGTACCCAAGAGGAAAATGATTGAGATACACTGATCTAGAAAAATCAGCCATTATATGATATGTTTTGTGATTGCAGGAAATGTAAGTGCTGCATTCATGTATCACCAGCACTGGCACAGTGGGCAGCAGTCATAGGCTGTATCAGTATTAGTGTGCCAGGTTTACTCTGCATGCTATGTGCAGCCATATAGGTGCAAAGTTACATGATGCTAAATATGTAGGTACATAACGTGTCTCACTGTCATTACTTTCCCCCTTTTCTGTTGTCGCACTAACATATTCCATTGTGACTGAAGATGTGCTTAATACATTTGTTTTTGATGGAATTTAGAATTATTTTGTACGGTTAATATGGTGTGTTATAAACTGTGGGCCTGATTCAGAGCCGCTCGTAAGCGGCCGCTCGTTCGCTCCGAGCGATGTTCGCACATCTGCGCATGCGTATGGGTTGTAATGCGCATGCGCCAACCAGTCAGTGCGGTCGGAAATCGTGTGCTTGCAAAATAGCGAATGCCTGCTAATTTGAGTGACAGAATGAGGCGTTTGTGGGTGATAACAGGGGAAGGTGCTTGAAAACGGGGAGTGGAGATCCGAACGCAGGCGTGCCAAACGGTCAAAATGGGCGTTTTAAGGGTGTGCATAATTAACAAAGCAGCGTCATCGACCACGTCACTTGGTTGTCTTTTAGCCTGAACTGCTCGCATGATTGCGGTAGGAAAATGCTACCACAAGAATAGCGAGCAGTTCATATGCCTTTCAATGTACTCGATTAATCTAATAAATAGCGGAGATGACGTATGATGCAAACGGCCAAGGGGCGTCTTTACAAAATAGCGAGCGCATGTTTCGGACGCTCGCTCAGACATAGAGGCGTCAACAGACCGCAAAGAGCGAGCGCTCAACTTAAATAGCCAGCCCCTTTTTCTGAACGAGCGAGCGCAAATAGCGTCCGGCTCTGAATCAGGCCCTGTGTCACTTCTGCTTTTGTGTTTATTAAGGTGCCTGTTCATCATCGAAGGCCGTATGACTTCCAATGATGAAGTATTGAACTCGCTGAAAGGATACTTAAACCTGACACCGGAGCAATTCAGCATTGCTCCGGTGAGGGGACAGCTGCTCCGAAAAGCAGTTGTCCCCGTGGTTAGTATCGCAGCTACTTCTTAGCATTTCCACATGGTTACCGGGCCCTTTATCATTTGATTAATAGGCCCCTTAATGTGTTACTGTTTGTAAACATTTCTATGTACATTTATCATTTACATTTCCTGTTTCTCATTTTAAATGAGTGACCCTGTAACCTGAGCAGCATACTCAGCACTTACTCACACTCACCTTTTCAATGATGTCTTCAGCATCAGAATCTAGTAAAAAGCCCGGTAAGTCAAGTAGCCTGCACAGGAACGGAGATTCTCCGGTTAACATTTCGAAAAGTACAATTCCAAATGAGAACCAATCTGCCGCCCTGTTGTACCCGAGGTGACCTTCCATCTGCCAAGAGAAAGACATAATTTACTACATGCTATAGTAGTATTCTCAATAATGTAAATGTAATTCTTTAGATGACGCTATGCAGAGGCGTCACTTACCTCTGTGACACCTGGTGCGGCAGGACTGAAATGCTTTGCACGCTCAAAAGGGGGTGTGACTTCATGAAAGGTGCGTGTCTTTGACTGCAAAGCCACGCCCCCTATGTGTGCCGATCCGGGAGGCGTTAATGCCTCCCGTTCTCGGCACACAATGGGCTTTCCCAGCGCTCCTGCAGCTGCTGGGGCAGCCCACAAACTCCCCCTTCCTCTCTCCATGTTACGGTGACACCATCTGACGGGGTGACACCAAAATAACAAGTCCCAGCATGCCCTGCCACAGTTTTAGCATTCCCTAGCAGCACAATTGTTCGACTGGGACTTGTAGTTGTACAATAGCTGGGAGCCCCAAGTTGGCCATGCCTGTACAACAACTTGTTTTTCTACTTGTGCTTAGGTCACCCTGAGTAAGATATGATTATTATCTGTATAAGTGTACTCGCTATTAAGAATAAGTAAATATCATATAAGCATACTTGCCTACCCTCACCCGATCCGGCTGGGAGCCTTCCGAAAATCGGGTGCCGCTCCCAGCCCTCCAGAAAGGCAGACAAGCCTCTCGACAGCTACCGCCCCCCTGCACTTATAAGAGAAACCCCGCAGTGGGGGAGGCCGATGACACGATTCAAGCTGAATCGCATCATTTTGGCCCCACCACCTCCTTCACAATGCCGTATTTCTGCATTGTGTAGCGATCGTGTGGCCATGCCCCGCTCTGCCCACAAACTGACCAACCACGCCCCCTGCAATGCTGATCTGACTACTCCCTCCCAGAAGGAAAAGCCAGAATATTGGCAAATATGCATATAAGAGAAAATCACTAACATCCTCTATAACTCACCTCCGGGGCAATATAGCCTGGTGTTCCTGCACACCCAAAGGCATATACACCTTCATGCATGTTGTTTAATGCAAGGCCCAGATCTGCAATTTTCATATGGCCGGCACCATCTATGAGAATGTTCTCTGGTTTGATGTCTCTGTGAAAAGGAAGATTCTACATTTTATTTCTGTTCTATAAATATTTATATCAACATATTATTATAATATACTTTATAATTGATTTTCTAAGTAAAGAAAGATTTCAAATGGGATAACGCTATATGATACATGTTGAAAGAACATGAGCCACATAAAGTATGTATATAAATTTATATATGAACTACAGATACCTTGATAATCTATAATAAATGCAACTTCAATTTTATAAATCTTTAAGTATAGATATCCTCTGTATGATCTAGTCTTCCTCTAGTAGGAATAATATACTAATCTATTAAGGGTTGGAGAGGGCAGCCAGAATGACGGCACGTATAGCTTAATACACACCTTTTATAAGCAACCTTCACTCCCTGAATGTATATATTTCCCTGTTGTGTAAGTTCAGTATGCCTTGTGGGGAGGGCAGGATGGAATGGGATTAAAATGCCGGCAGCTGTTTAGGGAGGAAATCCTGATAGTGGCATGTAAGTAACCTAACCCTCGCCTCTCCCCCCCTAACCCTAACCATCCCTTAGGGGTGCCTAACCATAACCTCCCCCCTAGTGCCTAATCCTAACCTCCTCCAGGGGTGCCTAAACCTAACCCCCCTCCCCGCACCCTAAACCTAACCCTCCCGGGGGGGGCCTAGCCCTAAGTCTCCCCGGGGTGCCCTAAACCTAACCCTCCCCCCGCGGCTAAGAGGACGGGCCCCCGGACTTACCTCGTTTGGGCCCGCATCATACTGGATTCCGGCGTCGGGATTATGATAGGCGTCGTTATCTCGACACCTATCACGGATCCCTAGCCGGCATTCTGCCATCATGATTGTGACTGGCGGCCGCAATACATACCGGACAGGATGCTGTCCTCTCTATATAACCTTTTGAGGCTGCTGCAGGGTTGCAGTGCCTGACAGTCTGTTACTGATCTGCCCATCTCCTCTTTCCTGCAAACATTTTCTTTGCATCTCTCTTTGATGTTATCAATAAATTATGCCATACTTGCCTACTTTTGAAAAAGCATTTCAGGTTGATTATGAAAGCAGCACCTTTGAGCGCACGTTAAAGTGGGCGTGTACTGCTACATCTGAGAGGCGTGTTATAAATTGATTTACACATCCGAATGTAAACAAGCCCCAAAGCAGTTAGTAAAATGTACTTGTTGAAGAAAACACACTAAGGGGCCTATTCATCATGTTAATTATTGGGGTCCTAACTCGCCGCAGCTGCCGGAGCAATTCATCATTGCTCCGGCTCGGTCAGTGGCAAACGCAGGATTTCCAGAGGGGGGTTTCCAGATGCTTTATTTTAGAGCGGGTGTGGCGTGTCAATGAAGAGGGCAGAATTAGTACTTAACCAGCTTTAATAAGCATCATACAAAGTGTATTGTGTGTAATAATTCCAGCATATACAGGACCAGTGATCTCAGTAAGCCATTAGATGTAGGCCATCCTGTCTGAGCTGAACGTATTTATTTTAGATGTGGACACCATTCCAGAGTATTAGAGCAAGTCCGGGAGCCTGGAGGAGGAGCAGGAGAACCTAGCACTGCCCTGGACATACTGTATATGTACATATTGGGCTCTATAGCAGTGCATATTTTCCAGATCTTGTAGTTGGTGCACAGGTTATTTATTACTGGCTGATACATGTTAAAAGATCCACAGGTGGTGCTAATTATTTAATTTGTGATACTGAGAAGAACATGCAGCACTAGTAACAATCTATTATATTACTATTTCTATTGTGGTCATAGTGTGGGCTGGGGAGGGGGGTTTCCAGGCAGACGGAACCCCCCCCCTGCGTTTGCCTATGTCGGTGGCAGCTGATGTGATATTAGCTGCCCCCGAGAGTGGTTTCACTGCTCCTTTTCAGAGGAGTGAATCCATTCACTGCTCCTGTCAGAGCAGTGACGGGACTGCGCATGCATACAGGTCACGCATGCACACAAGAGCCCCGACGTCCGGCGGGGTAGGCATGTATGGGACAAAGGTTTCCCCATCCATCAGTATAATTTATGGGAGGCTTAACACAGAGCATGGGATAACTACAGTATTCTGCTGTCTGAGATAATAAACCAAAATGGTGCAATTCTCATCTCTTATACAATTTACACTAAACAGTGTTTTCAAGAAGCACATATTGTTCTCTCTCTCTTCTCAGCTGGGAGACTTGCCTGCTTTTCCAGGGGGCTGGGAGTGCCACATAATTTTCGGGAGGCTCACGGCCGAATCAAGAGAGTAGGCAAATATGTCATGGCATAAGAATATATATGGCTATTTCCAGGTTTATCTTTTACACCTAGTATCAGGTAGATACAAGTGTGCAATGATGACGGTGACTAGAAGCAAACCAATCATACACCTAGGAGGCGGGTGCACCACAAGATGCGTACAGCTCTGCATACAGAGAACATATGCATTTCTTCCATGTACGCAACATACAGGCAATTCCCATCCGACTCAGCATCAGGCCCTGTCTGTGTATGGTCAGTCTACTGCACTCCTCATTGTGAATAAGACACAAGTGTACAAAGAAATGGAATAACAATGGCAGAACTGAGATAGGAAACCATGACCAACTACAATGAGAAAACAAACATACTTACCGATGGATAAAGCCCTTTGAGTGGAGATGTTCCAAACCAGACACAATTTCAGCTGCATAGAAGCTGGCAGAGAAAGAAAAGAAACTGCAGTAAACATATGTAATACACTGGTAACACCTCACCCCTGTTGCTCAGGACTATGGGCTCTATTTATTAACATTATTTTTACTAAAATAAAGTGAAAAAGGGTGTTTTCACATCCTTTTCACAATATTTTAGTATCACCTATAGTTACTACAGGGCAATTGGAGTAGAATTCATAAAATTCTACTCCAACCCCTAAGTATCACTTATATTTAGTAAAGCAGATCGCATTTCCCATAACTGTAATGGGAAATGTGATCCGACCATAGTTACTAAAAATAGTGTGAAAAAAATATCGGGGAAAGCCCTGTGATAATAACGCCACCTGGAGGTGGCATTATCCAGGGTCCCCCCCGGTTACCGGCCTCCTGCCCTGCTGTAACGAGCAGAGCCGGGAGTCAGTCCCTGTAATCAGCTGTGTGGTCTAAACAGACCGCAAGCTGATTACTGTAAAAAAAAAAAAATTACTTACCTGACTCCAGGGACCGGTGATCGGGCCTCTGGTTATGTCTCCCCTCCGGTCAGCTGGTCTCCCACAGTGCACTGCGGCCCGGTCATCAGGTGATCGGGCCACAGTGCAGTATGGGAGATCACCTGACCGGAGGAATGGAGAACATCACCGGAGGCCTGGAGCATGCAGGTAAGTGTAAGCAATGCGAATTCAGTCGGTAATAGCACACTACAATCTGCATTACCAATGCGGATTGTAGTAAATAGAGCCCTATGTAACATACTGCCTTATGTTATATCCCATATTCAAATATCACCTCGTTGTGTCTGACAGTCAGAAGGAAGAAAAGACCTAAGGGCCATATTCTTCATGACTTAATTTCTACAAAAGTAGGTGAAAATTAACACTTTCACCTACTTTTGTAAAAATTAAGGATCAGGGCTATTCATCAAGCTTGTAACGCAGGAGATATCACAGATATTCCCCGGTTACAATTCTCCCCCGATAATTTCCACAGTCTCCATACTTAGTATGGGGATGTGGAAATTATGTAATTCATCAAGTTTCAAAAAGCATTTTTTTTTGAACTTGTGTAAAATGTCTGAGTCCTACCTGCATTTCTTGGCTTCCCTCCTCCCCACTCATCTGCTCCATCTGCCGCATGACCAGTCAGTCCAGGGCTCACCTACTAACTGGGGGCCTGATTCAGAGCCGCTCGTAAGCGGCCGCTCGTTCGCTCCGAGCGATGTTCGCACATCTGCGCATGCGTATGGGTTTTAGTACGCATGCGCCAACCAGTCATTGCGGTCGAAAATCGTGTGCTCGCAAAATAGCGAATGCCTGCTAATTTGAGTGACAGAATGAGGCGTTTGTGGGTGGTAACAGGGGAAGGTGCTTGAAAACGGGGAGTGGAGATTCGAACGCAGGCATGCCAAACGGTCAAAATGGGCGTTTTAAGCGTGTGCATAATTAACAAAGCAGCGTCATCGACCACATCACTTGGTTGTCTTTTAGCCAGAACTGCTCGCATGATTGCGGTAGGAAAATCCAACCACAAGCACTGCGAGCAGTTCATACGCCTTTCGATGTTCTCGATTAATCAAATAAATAGCGGAGATGACGCATGATGCGAGCGGCCAAGGGGCGTTTTTTCCAAAATAGTGAGTGCATGTTTTGTTCGCTCGTTTAGACATAGAGGCGTCAACAGACCGCAAAGAGCGAGCGCTTTATTTAAATAGCCAGACCCTTTTTTTGAGCGAGCGGCCGCAAATAGCGTCCGGCTCTGAATCAGGTCTTCGGGCTAGAAGGAGAGAGGAGTTGGGGGAGAAGTGGCAGGGAACTTCGGCTGCCTGTCAGTGACTGCTTACCAGCGCAGCTCCTGCAGACAGTGAAGCTGGGAAACATTGGAGACAGGACTCGGTAGGCGTCAGCATGACAGTGGAGCTGGCAGGGCGGACATCGGACACAGGACCCAGCAGGTGGCAGCGTGACAGTGGTGCGGGCGGGGTGGACATCAGAGACAAGACCCAGCAGGAGGTAGCATTGACAGTGGAACCGGTGGACATTGGAGACATGACCTGGCAGCATGGAACACAGAGCAGCCGGCACCAGTACGACACGGTGGGGTGGTCAGCACAGGTATAACTCAGGGCACGCGCGGGGGGAGGGGGACAGATGAGGCAGGGATGATCCGGTAGTGGGGGGGGGAGGGCACCTCAGAGAGGACTGGGCAGAGTGGGGACACAGGCCCTGAGTCAGAGCCGGACGCTCTGACAGAGCGCTCGCCTGAATCAGGGCCGTCCCTGCTCCTTTTTGGAGCAGCCTCCTGGCCGCTCGCATAGCTGTGGGTGACCACCCACAGCTATAGCGAGCGGCTAAAATGATGGTCACGATGGTCAAGACCATCGCGACCATCGGGCTTGCGATGAGACCCTGCGGTAGGAGTGCTTTTGGCTCTATCAGACAGAGCTTTATCGCAATATCCCTGTGATATTGGCTCTATCAGACAGAGCTTTATCGCAATATCCCTGTGATAGTGCCTGAATTCTCAGTCGTTAATATCACACTACAATCTGCATTCAATATGCGGATTGTAATAAATAGACCCATAGGGCTCTATTTACTACAATCCGCATATTGAATGCGGATTGTAGTGTGATATTACTGAGTGAATTTGCATTGCGAATTCAGGCAATATCACAGGGATTTACTATAAATCTCTGTCCCTGTGAATCCCATCCGCACTCTAGTCGCGGTATTTTCAGAAAAAATACCGCGACTAAGAGCCCGCGCATGCGCCGACCCACCGTCGCTGCTACCCCCCCACCGATGCTAAGCCCCGCCCCCCACGATCGCGGACCCCCCCCCTCCCTTCATTACACTTACCTGCATCCTCCTGGCCTCCGGTGATCTTCTCCGGGCTTCCCGATCAGGTGATCTCCCATACTGCACTGGGACCCGATCACCTGATGACCGGGCAGCAGTGCACTGTGGGAGACCAGCTGACCGGAGAGGAGCCATCACCGGAGGCCCGATCACCAGTCCCTGGATTCAGGTAAGTAAAAAAAAAATGTTTTTTTACAGCAATCAGCTTGCGGTCTGTTTAGACCACACAGCTGATTACTGGTACCAGCTCCCGCCTCTGCTCTCCCCGTTAGAGCAGTGGGAGCCCGGCAACCGGGGGAGACCCTGGATAACGCCACCTCCAGGTGGCGTTATTATCACAGGGCTTCCCCAGGTATTTTTTTACAATTTATTTTTAGTAACTATGGTCGGATCACATTTCCCATTACAATTATGGGAAATGCGATCTGCTTTACTAAAAATAAGTGATAATTAGGGGCTGGAGTAGAATTTTACTAATTCTACTCCAATTGCCCTGTAATAACTATAGGTGAAACTAAAATAATGTGAAAAGGGTGTGAAAACACCCTTTTTCACTTTATTTTAGTCAAAATAATGTTAATAAATAGAGCCCATAGCATCTTTTCTGAAGTGATACTTTAGTCTTGCAAGGATGATGAATAGGACTTAGCTAAACAAAGAACTTGAGTTCAAAACTAAACTATCACACATGATATTTTTATCATGATGAATAGGGCCCCCTATAGCAGTCAGTGCAGAGTGATAATAGAGACCAGGGGGTATAGTTACTAAAATGTGGGTTTATATGGAGGTATTGCCCATAGCAAGTAATCATATTCTATTTATCATTTATTTAGCACCTTTTAAAAGCTAGAATCGGATTGGTTGTAAATACATACCTCACAACATTTGTGTGGATGAAGGGCATGCAAGTGAAATTTAGGGGGCGTGGCATGGCCAAAGGGGTGTGGCCTTGCTAGAAATGAAATACTCGCAAGTCACGCCCCAATTTTCATCATGCTGGGGCTTGGTTAGCAATCTGGGAGCCCCCAGCCTCTCCCAAAACAGGCACAGTGTGTGTGGATGATGCACGCATCCAACAAAATCCATTCACTTCTGCTCTGCTATACAGAGCAGCGGTGTTAGAGTATTTCCCTAACCTCTCTCCCACCTGCGGGAAACTGCAGCCCGGGGGTGAGAGAGCAGGACAGTGCCCAAGAAGCGGGACTGTCCCAATGGAATAGGGACAGTTGAGAGGTATGTAAATATATCCCCAAACCTGCCACAATGAGGATATCAGTGTTATTTCTGTGAGTGTTTGCTTTTGTACTTTATTTTGTCTGCAATGCTGTCAGGTATTTGTCTGCAATGCTGTCAGGTATTTGTCTGCAATGCTGTCAGGTATTTGTCTGCAATGCAGTGGCGTCATGAGGGGGGTGGGGGCTGTACTTGGGTGTCACCCTCGGAGGTGGTGACACCAAAATGCCAACTCCTCTGCAGTGACAGGAACCAGGTGCTGCAGTGTGGTATTCTCCTGCAGCACCCGGCTCCTGTCATAGAGGAGTTTACAGTGCTGGCAGCCCAGTCTCCAGGGACAGCCCAGCATCTCCAGCATTGCTGGGCTGCCCCTGCAGTGAGGTCATCGGGATCCCGTGCGAGGCCATGCCCTTTATTTTAGGCCACGCCCCCTATTGGGTGTGGGCATGCCTCTGGCACACAGTTATAGTCAGAGTGTGCATCAGACCCTGTGACGCCTCAGCTGCAAGACTGTCAGGTATGACCAGTGCTCGAAGTGTGCCGGTATAAATTGGTATTGGTATTATACCGGCACTTCACTTCAGCACTTCACTTCAGAGACCTGCGCTAGGATTGTCACTGTCTGTGGCTGTGGGCTTCTGTTTAAATTTGACAGCACATGGACCGAATGCCATTCACCGGCGACCAGCAGCATTTTCAACTTGGCGCGGCTGTGAGCCAATTAAAGCTCGCGGCCGGCAGCCAAACAGGGTTGGCCTTGTGGCCACCCCTGATTGGCCACTGGCCAGTGAGCCAATGATGGCTCACGGACTGGCAGCTAATTAGAGGCAGTCACATGGCCGTCTCACATTTCTGCCAATCCGCGAGCCGGCCATACCAAATTGAAAATGCTGCTGAGGACTGGGTGAGAGGACTTCTAAAAGGTGCGAAGCGTAGCGCTGGGCAGGTAGGTGGCGTTGTGTGGTATGGTATAAGGTGCACTGCGAGGGGAGGAAGTGGGAGTATGGAAATATCAGGGGGGCTCAGCATTTGGGCTTGCCTAAGTAAAGCTTAACAATATCCACTTTAACCACTGGGTATGACTGTATTCTCCCAATGATTCAGGGTGGATGATAGCTGGACCAGCTGGACAAGGACAATATAGAGATTACAGCCAAGTTCTGCAGCCCTGACATACCTATAAGTTATGCTGTAAGTCAAATCCTCCCTCATCTACTACTGTACTCTATATGCAGCATTACACTCAGCTCATTTTCAGCTCTTACGTTGATGTAGTGAGACCCAATGGTCCAGTTGTTTCCAGCAGATCAAATAGGTCTCCTCCATATGCCAGCTCCATCCCCAGGAAGAGAAGCTCCTGTCAGTAGGCAGACACAGATCCAAAATATTATGATATATTATATTACTGTTCTCACTCATCAGCAGCTACAGACAGAACATAACTCACTGTCATTTACAAAGTAAAAATAATTATATTTGACAATTATTTAGTAATTCACTTGGGGGCCTATTCATCATCACTTAATTGTCACAAAAGCAGGTGAAAAAGCACATTTTCACCTGCAATTGTGACAATTAAGTATTCGGGCCATTCATTAAGAGGGTGAAGCAGGACATATCACAGATACCTCCTACTTAACTTCTGTTTGTGGAATGGCTCTACACTAGTATGGGGACAGAATTTATCAAGCTCCGAAAATATTATATTTTCTGAGCTTGACTGTGGAGGAACTCGCCATCTTCAGATGGCGAATAACCCCGCTTGGGGTTTGCAACCCGCTCTTCCCTATGGGAAGTAGGTCCGGGTTGCAAGAAGGGATCCTTTCAGATCCCTCCGCCCCTGTCCGGCTCCTTCCACCGGACGTTAGGGACACTTGTGCACATGCGTGACCTGTAGGTCGCTCATGCGCACCGCCGTCACTGCTCCGGCAGGAGCAGTGAAAAGATTCACCGCTCAGAAAAGGAGCAGTGAAGCCGCTTCCGTGGGCAGCTGATTTCACATCAGCTGCCACCGCGCCAGAGCAATGCTGAATTGGCCGCGGCGAATTAGAATGTTAATTATCGGGGTCCGTTCGGACCCTGATAATTAACATCATGAATAGGCCCCTTGAAGAGATGGATAGAGACAGAATAGCTGAACTTTCTATAGGGTTGTGCATTGTGTGCTTCAAATCCAACCCTGAAAACAGGTTACAATTTACTTTAGACAGGTGCAATAAAAAATGGTGTCTGGCAGCACGGCCTGCTCCTTACAGGGGCAAAAAGTATGAAGGCAGTAGGAGGAAGGAATAGTGCTATGATACCATGATAACATTACTACATAAAAAGTTCATAGAAATCCCCAGTGGGCCCGCAGCCTGAAGCTGTAATGGATATGTGGGGTGTTCAAAAAATGACAGTTAGGAGATGATTGGTTGGTACTTTATCTCTGTCCACTTCATCTCTCTCCAAGCTTTGATAAATCTTCCCCTATTAAAATTTGGGGTGCAGTCCGCTAAACTTTTCATGGTTCCTGAAGTGGCCCCAGGGAGTGCTTAAAATTGACACGGCTGTCCCAGATCATGTTGACACGTGCCCAGCACCTCTCAGGTGTACATAATGCTCTTTACACAAGTGTTAACAGTCAGGTTTTGTCTGCAGCCTGCTGGATAGAAACACATGCACTCACTGGTCCTCTAGCAACCAAGTGCCTATCTGCGTTCCCTGGGCTGGAAACACATGAGACATAGCTGGAATCCATTGGCAGCATTGATGCGATTCTACACATGATAACTGAGTGCTGAGAGAGCAATGTTGGTATAATGTAGTGCTGAGTATCTCTGAGAGCCCAGAGACACATGAACTGTCCTGAAGTTATCCAGAGATTTTCCTGAGAGCAGATAAGCAGCGCTGGCTCTGTAGGTGGAAATTACAGAGTAAACGTGACCCTTTATGGAGTTTGCGGAGTCAGTATCTATAAGTATCTGATCTATGAGATGACCTTTAATTGCAGATAAACAGCTCTATGGCAGGGTTTCCCAAACTTCAAGGTGCCCTAACAGTCCAGGTTTTAAGGATATCCATGCTTTTCCACAGATGGAATCATCAAACTGACTGGGGTACTAATTAAGGGATGCAGTTTATTTACCGGCGTCCGGAATGCCGGACGTGGGAATCCTGACGCTGGAAGCCTGGTTCTGTACTAAAGATAGGCATCTAAATAGCGATGCCTATCTTTAGCCAGATGCCAAAATCCCAATGCCCGGTATCCCGAGCATAGGTAAGTGGGGACTGTTAGCTGTTAGCCGTAGGGGGGAGGTTTTGTTTTAGGTACCCCCGGGGGGCCTTAGAGTTAGGCACCCCCCGGGAAGGGTTAGGGTCAGGCTAGGGGAAGGGGGGGTTAGGGTTAGGTGCCACAGGGGGGAGTTTAGGGTTAGGCACCTCCCCGGGAGGGTTGGGTTTAGGGTGAGGGAAGGGGGGGTTAGGGTTAGGCAACACTGGGGGGGAGGGTAAGGTTAGGCACCACTAAGGGAGGGTTAGGTGGGGGAGAGGGGAAGGTTAGGGTATTTGCCTGCCCCAGTTGGGATCCTGACGGTTCGGGCTTCCAGCGTCGGTATTTAGTCCGGTGGCATTACATACCGATTACACTAATTAAGTCACATGTGCCATCTATTCTACCGCTATTTACCTGCTGCTCTACCATGCAGAGCAACGGTGTGCAGTGGCATAACTAGGGTCTTTGGCACCCAGGGCAAGATGAAAAATGGCGCCCCCCAACTGTATGCGCACGCCTAAGGCACATGCACCAACAAGTGGACATGGTCACATACCGCAAAAATGGTCCAGGCCACTTAAAAATGGGAGCATGTCACCACGACATGCCACCATTTTTCATCACTCTGGGAACATTCCTTTCCATTTCATATGCACCTTAATGCCCACAGTAGTAGTGTCCCTTATGCAATGCCCCCAGTAGTAGTACCCATTATGCAATGCTCCTGTAGTAGTACCCCTTATGCAATGCCCTCAGTAGTAGTGCCCCTTATGCAATGCCCACTGTAGTAGTGCCCCTTATGCAATGTCCCAGGTAGCAGTGCCCCTTATGCAATGCCAACAGTAGTAGTGCCCCTTATGCAATGCCCCTGTAGTAGTGCCCCTTATGCAATGTCCCAGGTAGCAGTGCCCCTTATGCAATGCCAACAGTAGTAGTGCCCCTTATGCAATGCCCACTGTAGTAGTGCCCCTTATGCAATGTCCCAGGTAGCAGTGCCCCTTATGCAAAGCCAACAGTAGTAGTGCCCCTTATGCAATGCCCCTGTAGTAGTGTCTCTTATACAGTGCAACACAGTAGTAGTGCCCATTATGCAGTGTCCCCATTAGTAGTGCACTTTATGCAGTGCCCCCAGTAGTAGTGGCCCTTGTGCAATGCCCCTGTAGCAGTGCCTTATTCAGTGCCCCAGTAGTAAAGCTCTTTATGCAATGCCCTCAGTAGTAGGGCCCCTTATGCAAAGCTTCCTGTAGTACTGCCCCCAGTAGTAGTGCCCCTTAATCATTGCCCCCAGTAGAAGTGCCCTTTATGCAGTGCCCCCAGTAATAGTGCCCCTTATGGAATGCCCCCAGTAATAGTGCTCCTTATGCAGTGCCAACAGTAGTGCCCCTTATACAGTGTCCCCAGTAGTGCCCCTTATGCAGTGCCCCCAGTAGTAGTACCCATTATGCAATGCTCCTGTAGTAGTACCCCTTATGCAATGCCCTCAGTAGTAGTGCCCCTTATGCAATGCCCACTGTAGTAGTGCCCCTTATGCAATGTCCCAGGTAGCAGTGCCCCTTATGCAATGCCAACAGTAGTAGTGCCCCTTATGCAATGCCCACTGTAGTAGTGCCCCTTATGCAATGTCCCAGGTAGCAGTGCCCCTTATGCAAAGCCAACAGTAGTAGTGCCCCTTATGCAATGCCCACTGTAGTAGTGCCCCTTATGCAATGTCCCAGGTAGCAGTGCCCCTTATGCAAAGCCAACAGTAGTAGTGCCCCTTATGCAATGCCCCTGTAGTAGTGTCTCTTATACAGTGCAACACAGTAGTAGTGCCCTTTATGCAGTGTCCCCATTAGTAGTGCACTTTATGCAGTGCCCCCAGTAATAGTGCCCCTTGTGCAATGCCCCTGTAGCAGTGCCTTATTCAGTGCCCCAGTAGTAAAGCTCTTTATGCAGTGCCCTCAGTAGTAGTGCCCCTTATGCAAAGCTTCCTGTAGTACTGCCCCCAGTAGTAGTGCCCCTTAATCATTGCCCCCAGTAGAAGTGCCCTTTATGCAGTGCCCCCAGTAATAGTGCCCCTTATGGAATGCCCCCAGTAATAGTGCTCCTTATGCAGTGCCAACAGTAGTGCCCCTTATACAGTGTCCCCAGTAGTGCCCCTTATGCAGTGCCCCCAGTAGTAGTACCCATTATGCAATGCTCCTGTAGTAGTACCCCTTATGCAATGCCCTCAGTAGTAGTGCCCCTTATGCAATGCCCACTGTAGTAGTGCCCCTTATGCAATGTCCCAGGTAGCAGTGCCCCTTATGCAATGCCAACAGTAGTAGTGCCCCTTATGCAATGCCCCTGTAGTAGTGCCCCTTATGCAATGTCCCAGGTAGCAGTGCCCCTTATGCAATGCCAACAGTAGTAGTGCCCCTTATGCAATGCCCACTGTAGTAGTGCCCCTTATGCAATGTCCCAGGTAGCAGTGCCCCTTATGCAAAGCCAACAGTAGTAGTGCCCCTTATGCAATGCCCCTGTAGTAGTGTCTCTTATACAGTGCAACACAGTAGTAGTGCCCTTTATGCAGTGTCCCCATTAGTAGTGCCCTTTATGCAGTGCCCCCAGTAATAGTGCCCCTTATGGAATGCCCCCAGTCATAGTGCTCCTTATGCAGTGCCAACAGTAGTGCCCCTTATACAGTGTCCCCAGTAGTGCCCCTTATGCAGTGCCCCCAGTACTGCCCCTTATACAGTGTCCCGGTAGTAGTGCCCTTTACACATACAACACACAGACCACAAAACTATACTTTCCCAAAACCCTGCTCCTGCACCCGCGGGATGTAGTTATGAGAACAGCAGACACAATGCTGCCGGTTTCAATCCTGACGCTGGAAGCCCAACTAGGGACATAAGATAGGTATCGAAATACCAACACCTATCTTAATCCCGATGCCAGAATCCAGGAGGACGCCAGCCCGAATGAAGGTAAGCCGGGACACCCCTCGTGTTAGCCACGGGGGGGAGGGTTAGGTTTAGGTAGCATAGCGGGGTTAGCGTTATGTTTTGGAGGGGGGAGGTTAGGGATAGGTACTCCTAGGAGGGAGGGTTAGGGTTAGGGTCAGGCACTTCTGGGGGGGGTTAGGGTTAGGCACTAAGGGGGCAGAGGAGGGGTTTAGGCACTAAAGGGGAGGGTTAGGGTGTGGGGTGGGGAGAGTTAGGGTTAGGTTACAAAAAGGGAGGGTTAGGGTTAGGGGGAGAAGGGGGGAGGATAATTATACTTCCCCGATCCCTGTCGTGATACTAACCATCGACAGCCGGCATTACATACCGATTACTGCGCACACCGCCATCCGCTCCTCCCGCTTGGCACTATGGTAAAAGACATCATGATATCTCTCCCTTCATCCACTGCAGGAGCCAGAAGGTGGAGCTCATGAGAGAGCTCCAGCCCAACGCCGGCCCTGGGTGCAGCAGCCAATAAGAATAAGTCTGACTCTTATTGGCTGCTAAAACAAACACACCGCAGCCGGGTAGCACACTCACTGTCAGTGAATGTACTACCTGGTGCCCACGGCGGTTTGTTTTACTGTGTAGTGCCATGACGGCTGCCGGCCGTGCCCCCCCCCCCACCCACCGCTGGGTTCGACAGCACCCTTGGCATGTGCCCAGCTCGACCCCCCCTAGTTACGCCACTAGCAGTGTCTGCTCCCCACTTCCTCCCCCACAACGGGACACAGCAGCCTGCGGGTGGGACAACGAGACAGTCCCAGAAAAATGGGACTGTCCCGCTGAATGCGGGACAGTTAGGAGGCATGTGGTAGGGAAACCTGCAAGAACCTGTAGGAGAGAGCATAACACTCAACTGTCCTGGTTCTAGTGGGGGAGTCCTCATTTTGGGTGACTAACCCACTCTGTAAGGACGTTGGGGTATATTTACTAACAAGCAGTTTGTCAAACCCACTGATCATTGATAGCTTTGACTAATTGATACTATCGGTCTAAGGGGATATCCAAATAGCAATGATAGCGATAAAGTTTTCTCTGGAGAAAACTTTTCCCACCTATCGCCCAAATTTGCCGCTTATCGCATGTTTGCGTGCTCCCGTTTATCATGCTATCCTACTGCAAAACCAGAGATAACCAATGTGCACGATAATTCTCGCATGGATGATAGGCGCAGGGCCTTAACTAGGGTGGTGCAACTCTAGTTACGGCCTTGCGCCTATCTTCCATGCGAGAATAATCGTGCACATTGGTTCCCTTCCCTATGTCTTCCCTGGCCCTTCCCCATGAGGCCATGGCCCCTTTTCAGGTGCACTATCTTATGTGCCTATTTGAAAAATGAGGGGGGGGGGGCGCAAATGTTCTTTCCGGCACAGGGCACCAAAAAGTCTAGTTACGGCTCTGGACAGATGATAAGTATGATGAAAGATGAAAATGAGGAAATCAGCCTGTACCCCCAAAAAAGGTATAAAAGTGTGTTAGTATAATCCAAGGGTTTGGGGTTATTAAATTGTGTCCAATGGCTGTTATGTGCATTTTTCTCTAACAGTGAAAAAATGATAGAAAGCAATGTTTTTTGGGCCAAAATAAATGCTGTAATTAAATTAGGGGTACATTAAGATGGGTGTAAGTATACTTTTGTGTTATTATAGGGCATTTTTTTAAATTGGTAAAAATAAAAATACACCTGTCACTTGCACCTGCAATGTTTAAAACACCTGTCCCATCAATACAGCACCTCCATATAAATGACGGACTACTTTAAACCATACTTACCAACTTTTCTTACTTCTTTTCCGGGAGAAGCCTGATCATCTCAGTTTCGGGGGGCAGGGCCAGGCTTCAGCTGCCATTAGGTCCCTCCCCCTTTGCTAGAAAGCCTGTGATTCATGGGTCCGCGAGGAGGGGGCAGCGCTAAATGACGCGATTTGCATCATTTAGCCCCTCCCCCTGCACACTATCCCACAAATTTGTCCTAAAATCTCCCCCATCCGGAGATATGCCTACTCTTTCGGGGTCGCAGGGGGTTACCCGAAAAATCGTGAGCCTCCCGCGATTCCCGGGAGAGTAGGCATGTATGCTTTAAACCCATTCTCCAACACTTTTTAATTTTTCACCTTAAAAAAGACGTCATTATTGCACATATTAAGCTAATTTAAATATTATTTTTGCCTAATTAGTCATTAAGGAGGGTTTCCCAGTGGTTCTGCACCATGTCCCGACATTGTTAGCATAAAATACGGTCAACAAATTCACCTGCTCAGAGGTGGTGAAAAGAAATTTGCGATAATTCCTATACCACGTTTTGCATGTGCAAAAACCACAGCTAATAGGATAGCCCGATAACCCATTTTTCTCCAAAAAGGTTATGGCGGCTAATTGGATACCCTCTTTGGCGCTCATGATCGGCAGCTTTTACAAAGCAAACTGTGGGCCTGATTCAGACTTGGGAATAGAGGGCCTAATTCAGACCCGCTCGCGAGTGGGCCCAGTGCACTTGCGCATGACTGACCCGTCGTGCGCATGCGCGAGGCCCGGATAGCGACGGCCATGCCGTCGCTATGGTTCTCGTACCAAAGGGAGCGTGCTGTCGATGGTGAGTGACAGCACGCTCCCTTTGGTGGGCGTGTCGGGGGCGTGGCTGCCCAGACGGAGGCGTTCCGGGGCTTGCGGCAATGAGAACCTACCACAAGGGTCTTGTCACAAGCCCGATGGTCGCGATGGTCTTGACTATCGCGACCATCTTTTTGCCCGCTTGCTATAGCTGTGGGTGGTCACCCACAGCTATGCGAGCGGCCAGGAGGCCGCTCTAAAAAAAGAGAAGGACGGCCCTGATTCAGAGCGAGCGCTCTGTCAGAGCGAGTGGCTCTGAATCAGGGCCAGAGTGAGATATCTCTCTCTCAACTGTGAACCTGAACAAACCATATTGCAATGCAAGGGGTGTAAATACATACATTTTTTACATGTGGGGTAAATACTGGCTGCTTTTGCATGTAGCCCACATATACTGCACAGCTTTATTATTACTCTACAATTTAGATGTCAGTTTGGAAACACTCCTCCCAAATCTAAATCTCTCTGCACATTTAAAATGTTCCCCACCTGCAGTGCAGCATGGTTTCACCAAGATGATCAGTTGCGAGAGATCTTTCTCTCTGGGCCTGATTCAGAGACGGACGCTCTGAACGAGCGCTCGCTCTGAATCAGGGCGGTTTTTTTTGTTCGGCCTCCTGGCCGCTCGCATAGCTGTGGGTGACCACCCACAGTTATTGCAAGCGGCCAGGTTGATGGTCAAGACCATCGCGACCATCGGGCTTGCGACGAGACCCTTGTGGTAGGGTCTCGTGGCCGCAAGCCCCAGAGAGCTTCTGGCTCTAATAGAGCCGGAAGCTCTCCCACTGACATCACTGGTGATGTCAGTGGGGCCGCCCCCAAACGGCAGGCGTTCCTTCAGGAACGCCTCCGTTTGGCTAGCCACCCCCCCCTGCCCGCCTACCAAACGGGACGAGCAGTCAATCACCATCGACAGCTCGCCCCCTTCGGAGTGAGACCCGGAGCGACAGAGCACCCGTCACTAGCCGGGTCTCGCGCATGCGCACGACGGAGCCAGCTCCATCGTGCGCATGCCCAGTGGGCAAACATCGACCCGGTTGCAATCGCCCAACGCTTGCGACTGGGTCTGAATCAGGCCCACTATTCCCAAGTCTGAATCAGGCCCTGTGTGTTAGTAAATATACCTCTTTGTCCACACTGCAAGGACAGTTGGGAGTTATGTCTCACATCATAAGACAAATTATAGGAAGGGCTGTAGGTCAAACGAAAAAACTTATTGATCACATATACAAAAATTAATAAATACTTGATCAATGTATAAATAAACCAATATATATTATCACAGTAATAAAAATATATAATCTTTAACCACATCACAATCAGAGGTTTATAAGTAATCAGTCTGATAATCAAATATAACAAGCAAAGCATGAGTTATTGTTATATGCGGCCAAAACCAATGTTAGTAGCCATGCACAGCGGTTTCACTGATAATGAATAGATCACCAACATGTAAATACTGAATTATAATGTACTCCAATGCAGTTGCAGCTTTATTAGTAATTATTTAGGCAAGCAGATAGATAAGGATCATGACTCACATGCACAGAGATCCAGCTACGCTCAGTTCAAGCAACTAGTTATGGTATGTGCAGTGCCCCTGGTATCTCAGCTGCTGGATGCCCAGGTCATGCAGCTATCAAGATGAAGCCATCAGGGACACAAGTACCTCTGCTAAGGAATGGGAATTCTGCTGGATGTGTTTCAAGCCTCCGGTGGGACAATCAGTGGTATATACACCAGGCTGCCAAACCACTGACACATTTATGCCCCTCAATAATCATTCAGTGGTTTCCTTAGAATATCCCACATCACATTGCTCTGCTCATGAAGGGAGAGATGTGTGCACCTAACAGTAGGGCACATAGCATTGCCTGTGTATTAGAAGTGGAAGAGAAGGGGGCTGGATAGCAACCTTGCACTGGTTAAAAAATATAACCTCTTCCCTTGCACGATGGTCATTCCCACCCTGGCAGCATAGCGTGCCCAACCCTTCTAAAATACATACATTTGCTCCTGCCCTTCCTGCACTCCATCCACCATGTATCTCATTCGGTACTTTTGAAGACAAGAAGAATCACTGCCCTGGTCACCTTAGTGACACTGCCTGAAGGATAGAGGAATCAGTCAGGTGAGGTCACAGGGTCAGTGTGGTGCCTGGACACGACTCTCTGACAGCTGACCACACCCCTTCAGCAGTGCACCTTTATTTTATGGGCCAGTTCTAAGTATTCATGAAAGTACCTCAGTCTGGAAGGCAAATAGCCCTCGAATGATGAATGCCGTCCCAGAGACATCGTGCAGGGCCTCTCGCTCCACCAGCACCTCTCTCACCACGTCTGCTTGTAGCACCTCCCTCTTCTTGATGACTTTGACTGCAAGTTGTCTCCTGGTCACAGTGTCAGATGCCATTAACACCTGTACAGTACAGAGAGATGTTACAGCATCAGTAGGAAAGACAGATATATATGACTCATGGGATCAGTATGATTTACCGCCGGCAGCGGCATCCCGACAGAGGAGGAAATCCCAATTGTCTAGAGAGGTAAGTATAACTAATCTAATTCCCCCCCCTAACCCTCCTTTAGGGTGCCTAACCCTAACCTCCCCCCCAGTGCCTAACCCTAATCCCCCCTCTAAGTGCCTAAACCTAACCCCCCTTCCTCGCCGCCTAAACCTAAGTCCCCCGGGGGGGTGCCTAACCCTAACCTCCCCCCGGGGGTGCCTAACCCCCCTTCCCCTAGCCTGACCCTAACCTCCCGGGGGGGTTCCTAAACCTAAGTCCCCCCCGGGAGCCCTAAACCTAACCCTCCCCTTCCCCTGCAGCTGTCCACGGCTGGCGCCTGCCATCCCTTCGATCGGGATGCCGGGCGCCGTTCTCCTGGCATAAGTAAAATGACAGGCGTCGGGATTTCAACGCCTGTCATTTAACCCTTGCTGGGATTAAGCAGCTGGGAAGCTGGCGGTCGGCATTGCGTCTGCCGGCTTCCCAACTGCTTCCCTGACTCACATATGAGGTATGGGTCATACACTAAGTAATGATAACACTGTGTCAGGAGAAAAGGGAATGTAAGTGAACCATTATTGAATAAATGAAAAAGTGCTGAAATATAACAGCCTGGGATAAATATATATATATAGATATATAATCCAACAGGTAGGTGTCACTGAGTGGATCATGTATTATTGCAAATGCCATTTGCAGAGAGGAAGGCACCAACAAATATATATATATACTAGGGGTGAGCGGGTTCGGATTTCTGAAATCCGAACCCCCCCGAGCCCCCCCGATCCGAGTCTGATCCGAGTCAGGCTCGACTTTTCCCGCCTGACTCGGATCTGAAATCGAGGCAAAACGTCATCATCCCGCCTTCCGAGTCTCACGGGTTTTGGATCCTATATAAGGTACCCGCGTCGGCGCCATTTTCTCACTCGGCTGTGGACAGTGAAGAGGGAGGGTGGGAGTTAGGGCTGTGTAGTGTAGTGTAGTGTAGTGCTGCTGTTGTCCACTACTTCAAAGTCCATAGGGGCTGGCTGTGTTGTGCTGTGCTGCTGTTGTTAATAGGGGCTGTGTCCACTACTTCAAAGTCCATAGGGGCTGGCTGGACTGTGTTGTGCAGTCAGTTCTCCATAGGGGCTGTGTCCACTCCAAAGTCCTGTGCAGTGTCCCAGTCCTAAAGGAGTGCTGTAGTGTTGTCCAGGGGGTGCTCTGTCCATCAGGGGTGCTCCCCCCAAGTGCTAAAAAAATAATATATTTTCTGTGTTTGTGAATTGTGTGCGCAGTAGCCGCACGTGCATCAACAAAGTAGTGCCAAGCGTGCGCCTGTGTCATAAGTAAAGGGCCGGCTGGCTTGACCGTTAAAGGGTGCTGTAACCCCCGAAAGCACACTCCAGTCCAAACCAAAAAAAATTATTTTCTGTGTTTGTGAATTGTGTGCGCAGTAGCCGCACGTGCATCAACAAAGTAGTGCCAAGCGTGCGCCTGTGTCATAAGTAAAGGGCCAGCTGGCTTGACCGTTAAGGGTGCTGTAACCCCCGAAAGTACACTCCAGTCCAAACCAAAAAAAAAATTATTTTCTGTGTTTGTGAATTGTGTGCGCAGTAGCCGCACGTGCATCAACAAAGTAGTGCCAAGCGTGTGCCTGTGTCATAAGTAAAGGGCCGGCTGGCTTGACCGTTAAGGGTGCTGTAACCCCCGAAAGTACACTCCAGTCCAAACCAAAAAAAAAATTATTTTCTGTGTTTGTGAATTGTGTGCGCAGTAGCCGCACGTGCATCAACAAAGTAGTGCCAAGCGTGCGCCTGTGTCATAAGTAAAGGGCCGGCTGGCTTGACCGTTAAAGGGTGCTGTAACTTCCAAAGTACACTCCAGTCCAAACCAAAAAAAAAATTTTTTTCTGTGTTTGTGAATTGTGTGCGCAGTAGCCGCACGTGCATCAACAAAGTAGTGCCAAGCGTGCGCCTGTGTCATAAGTAAAGGGCCGGCTGGCTTGACCGTTAAGGGTGCTGTAACCCCCGAGAGTACACTCCAGTCCAAACCAAAAAAAAAATTATTTTCTGTGTTTGTGAATTGTGTGCGCAGTAGCCGCACGTGCATCAACAAAGTAGTGCCAAGCGTGTGCCTGTGTCATAAGTAAAGGGCCGGCTGGCTTGACCGTTAAAAGGTGCTGTAACCCCCAAAGTACACTCCAGTCCAAACCAAAAAAAAAATTATTTTCTGTGTTTGTGAATTGTGTGCGCAGTAGCCGCACGTGCATCAACAAAGTAGTGCCAAGCGTGCGCCTGTGTCATAAGTAAAGGGCCGGCTGGCTTGACCGTTAAAGGGTGCTGTAACCCCCGAAAGTACACTCCAGTCCAAACCAAAAAAAAATTATTTTCTGTGTTTGTGAATTGTGTGCGCAGTAGCCGCACGTGCATCAACAAAGTAGTGCCAAGCGTGCGCCTGTGTCATAAGTAAAGGGCCGGCTGGCTTGACCGTTAAGGGTGCTGTAACCCCCGAGAGTACACTCCAGTCCAAACCAAAAAAAAAATTATTTTCTGTGTTTGTGAATTGTGTGCGCAGTAGCCGCACGTGCATCAACAAAGTAGTGCCAAGCATGCGCCTGTGTCATAAGTAAAGGGCCGGCTGGCTTGACCGTTAAGGGTGCTGTAACCCCCAAAAGTACACTCCAGTCCAAACCAAAAAAAAAATTATTTTCTGTGTTTGTGAATTGTGTGCGCAGTAGCCGCACGTGCATCAACAAAGTAGTGCCAAGCGTGTGCCTGTGTCATAAGTAGAGGGCCGGCTGGCTTGACCGTTAAGGGTGCTGTAACCCTCGAGAGTACACTCCAGTCCAAACCAAAAAAAAAATTATTTTCTGTGTTTGTGAATTGTGTGCGCAGTAGCCGCACGTGCATCAACAAAGTAGTGCCAAGCGTGCGCCTGTGTCATAAGTAAAGGGCCAGCTGGCTTGACCGTTAAGGGTGCTGTAACCCCCGAAAGTACACTCCAGTCCAAACCAAAAAAAAAATTATTTTCTGTGTTTGTGAATTGTGTGCGCAGTAGCCGCACGTGCATCAACAAAGTAGTGCCAAGCGTGTGCCTGTGTCATAAGTAAAGGGCCGGCTGGCTTGACCGTTAAGGGTGCTGTAACCCCCGAAAGTACACTCCAGTCCAAACCAAAAAAAAAATTATTTTCTGTGTTTGTGAATTGTGTGCGCAGTAGCCGCACGTGCATCAACAAAGTAGTGCCAAGCGTGCGCCTGTGTCATAAGTAAAGGGCCGGCTGGCTTGACCGTTAAGGGTGCTGTAACCCCCAAAAGTACACTCCAGTCCAAACCCAAAAAAAAATTATTTTCTGTGTTTGTGAATTGTGTGCGCAGTAGCCGCACGTGCATCAACAAAGTAGTGCCAAGCGTGCGCCTGTGTCATAAGTAAAGGGCCGGCTGGCTTGACCGTTAAAGGGTGCTGTAACTTCCAAAGTACACTCCAGTCCAAACCAAAAAAAAAATTTTTTTCTGTGTTTGTGAATTGTGTGCGCAGTAGCCGCACGTGCATCAACAAAGTAGTGCCAAGCGTGCGCCTGTGTCATAAGTAAAGGGCCGGCTGGCTTGACCGTTAAGGGTGCTGTAACCCCCGAGAGTACACTCCAGTCCAAACCAAAAAAAAAATTATTTTCTGTGTTTGTGAATTGTGTGCGCAGTAGCCGCACGTGCATCAACAAAGTAGTGCCAAGCGTGTGCCTGTGTCATAAGTAAAGGGCCGGCTGGCTTGACCGTTAAAAGGTGCTGTAACCCCCAAAGTACACTCCAGTCCAAACCAAAAAAAAAATTATTTTCTGTGTTTGTGAATTGTGTGCGCAGTAGCCGCACGTGCATCAACAAAGTAGTGCCAAGCGTGCGCCTGTGTCATAAGTAAAGGGCCGGCTGGCTTGACCGTTAAAGGGTGCTGTAACCCCCGAAAGTACACTCCAGTCCAAACCAAAAAAAAATTATTTTCTGTGTTTGTGAATTGTGTGCGCAGTAGCCGCACGTGCATCAACAAAGTAGTGCCAAGCGTGCGCCTGTGTCATAAGTAAAGGGCCGGCTGGCTTGACCGTTAAGGGTGCTGTAACCCCCGAGAGTACACTCCAGTCCAAACCAAAAAAAAAATTATTTTCTGTGTTTGTGAATTGTGTGCGCAGTAGCCGCACGTGCATCAACAAAGTAGTGCCAAGCATGCGCCTGTGTCATAAGTAAAGGGCCGGCTGGCTTGACCGTTAAGGGTGCTGTAACCCCCGAAAGTACACTCCAGTCCAAACCAAAAAAAAAATTATTTTCTGTGTTTGTGAATTGTGTGCGCAGTAGCCGCACGTGCATCAACAAAGTAGTGCCAAGAGTGCACCTGTGTCATAAGTAAAGGGCCGGCTGGCTTGACCGTTAAAGGGTGCTGTAACCCCCAAAGTACACTCCAGTCCAAACCAAAAAAAAAATTATTTTCTTTGTTTAGCCGCACGTATATATCAAATCGATATAACATAAATGGAGGACCAAACTTTCTCCGATAAAAATAAAATAGAGAAAGATCAAGAACCACTTCCTCCTAGTGCTGAAGCTGCTGCCACTAGTCATGACATAAACGATAACATGCCATCAACGTCGTCTGCCAAGGCCGATGCCCAATGTCATAGTAGAGGGCACATACAATCCCAAATGGCAAAGTTCAGGAATATGACCTTGAAAAAGACATTTAAATCAGCTGAAGAGAAACGTAAACTTGCCAATATGCCATTGACGACACGGAGTGGCAAGGAACGGCTAAGGTCGATCCCGAGTATGTTCATGACTAGTGGTTCAGCTTCACATGACGATGGAAGCCCTCCTCCCACTAAAAAAATCAAAAGAGTTAAGCTGGCAAAAGCACAGCGAAGAACTGTGCTTTCTAAGAAGATATCACAAATCCCCAAGGAGAGTCCAAGTGTGTTGGTGGTTGCGATGCCTGACCTTCCCAGCACTGGACGGGAAGAGGTGGCTCTTTCCACCATTTGCACGCCCCCTGCAAGTGCTGAAAGGAGCACCCACAGTCCACTTGCTGATATGCAAATTGAAGATGTCACTGTTGAAGTACAACAGGATGAGGATACTGGTGTAGCTGGCGCTGAGGAGGAAGTTGGCGAGGAGGATTCTGATGGTGATGTGGTTTGTTTAAATCAGGCTCCGGGGGGGAGACAGTTGTTGTCCGTGGGATGAAAAAGCCCATCACGGTCATGCCTGGGCAGAAGACCAAACATTCCACCTCTTTGGTCTGGCAATATTTCTATCCAAATCCGGACAACAACTGTCTTGCCATATGTACCATATGTAAAGGTGAAATAAGTAGGGGTAGGGACGTCAACCACCTAGGAACATCCTCCCTTATACGGCACCTGCAGCGCGTTCATAAAAAGTTACTGTCAAGTTCAGAAACTTTGGCTAAGACCGTAAGCAGTCCAGGGACACCTAAATCCCGTTGTCCTGTTGTATCCAAGCGCCTGCAAACCACACCGTCAACTCCCTCCTCGTCAATTTCCTCCTTAGTCAGGATCGGAAGTAGTCCTGCAGGCCATGTCACTGGCATGACTGACTCTCCTATCCGGGATTCCTCTGGAGGATCCTGCATTGCTACACCTACTGCTGCCGCTGCTGCTGTTGCTGCTGCTGGGAGTCGTTCATCATCCCAGAGAGGAAGTAGGAACACCACTACTTTTACTAAACAATTGACCCTCCAACAGTCCTTAGCGAGGAGGATGAAGTACGACAGCAGTCATCCTGAAGCAAAACGTATAACTGAGGCCTTGACTGCTATGTTGGTGTTAGACGTGCGTCTGGTATCCGCCATTAGTGCAGTGGGATTTAGACAATTGATGGAGGTAGTGTGTCCCCGGTTCCAAATCCCGTCTAGATTCCACTTCACTAGGCAGGCGATACCGAGACTGTACAGAAACGTCAGAAAAAGTGTCCTCAGTGTCCTGAAAAATGCCATTGTACACAATGTCCACTTAACCACGGACATGTGGACAAGTGGAACAGGGCAGACTAAGGACTATATGACTGTGACAGCCCACTGGGTAGATGTATCACCTTACGCAGCAACAGCAGCAGCGTCACCAGTAGCAGCATCTCAGAAACGCCAGCTCGTTACAAGGCAGGCTACGCTGTGTATCACCGGTTTCAGTAAGAGGCACACCGCCGACAACCTCTTAGAGAAACTGAGGGAAATCATCGCCCAGTGGCTTACCCCACTTAGACTCTCCTGGGGATTTGTGATATCTGACAACGCCACCAATATTGTGCGGGCATTACATCTGGGCAAATTCCAGCACGTCCCATGTTTTGCTCACACAATAAACTTGGTGGTGCAGAATTTTCTGAAAAGCGACAGGGGCGTGCAGGAGACGCTTTGGGTGGCCCGAAAAATTTCTGGCCACTTTCGCCATTCAGCGACTGCGTGCCGAAGACTGGAGCGCCAGCAAACACTCTTGAACCTGCCCCGCCATCACCTGAAGCAAGAGGTTGTGACGCGGTGGAACTCAACCCTCTATATGCTTCAGAGGATGGAGGAGCAGCAAAAGGCCATACAAGCCTATACATCCACCTATGACATAGGCAAAGGAGGGGGTATGCACCTGACTCAAGCGCAGTGGAGAATGATTTCCGTGTTGTGCAAGGTTCTCCAGCCCTTCGAACTTGCCACACGTGAAGTCAGTTCAGACACAGCCAGCTTGAGTCAGGTCATTCCCCTCATCAGGCTTTTGCAGAAGCAGCTGGAGAAAGTGAAGGAGGAGCTAAGACGGAGCGATTCCGCTCGGCATGTGGGACTTGTGGATGAAGCCCTTCATTTGCTTTGCCAGGATTCCAGGGTGGTCAATCTGTTGAAATCAGACCACTACATTTTGGCCACCGTGCTTGATCCTAGGTTTAAAGCCTATGTGGTGTCTCTCTTTCCAGCTGACACAAGCCTGCAGAGGTGCAAAGACGAGCTGCTGAACACACTGTCAGCTGAAGCGGAACGTGACACGTCAACGGCTCCTTCTTCATTTTCTCCCGCAACTGGGGCTGCCAGGAAAAAACTTAGGTATCCTAAGCAACCCGCTGGCGGTGATGCAGGGCAGGCAGGACCAAGTTTGGACATCTGGTCCGGACTGAAGGACCTGGCAACAATTTCTGACATGTCTACTGTCACTGCATATGATACTGTCACCATTGACAGAATGGTGGAGGATTACATCGGTGACAGCATCCAAGTATTCATGTCAGACAGTCCATACCTGTACTGGCAGGAAAAAGAGGCAATTTGGAGGCCCCTGTACAAGCTGGCTCTATTTTACCTGAGTTGCCCCCGCTCCAGTGTGTACTCCGAAAGAGTGTTTAGTGCAGCCGGGAACCTTGTCAGCGAAAGGCGTAGGAGGTTGCTTCCACAGAATGTGGAGAAGATGATGTTCATCAAAATGAATTATCAGCTCTTCCAGGGAGACCAGCCTCCAGAAGGTACAGAGGGACCTGTGGTGGTGGATTCAAGTGGGGACGAGTTAATACTTTGTGAGGATGAGGATGTACACACTGAAGAGGGTGAGGAATCGGTGGATGAGGAGGATGAGGATGACATCTTGCCTCCGTAGAGCCAGTTTGTGCAGGGACACATTAATTGCCAGCTTGTTTTGTGGGGGCCCAAACGAACCAATCATTTCAGCCACAGTTGTGTGGCAGACCCTGGCGCTGAAATGATTGATTTGTTAAAGTGTGCATGTCCTGTTTATACAACATAAGGGTGGGTGGGAGGGCCCAAGGACAATTCCATCTTGCACTTCTTTTTTTTCTTTGCATTATGTACAGTTTGGGGCCTAGTTTTTCTAACTGCCATCCTGTCTGCCACTGCAGTGTCACTCCTAGATGGGTCACGTGTTTGTGCCGCCCACTCGTGTCGCTTAGCATAGTCATCCAGCTACCTCGGTGCAACCTTTTGGACATGAAAACACTATTGTGAGGTGTTCAGAATAGACTGGAAATGAGTGGAAATTAAGGTTATTGAGGTTAATAATAGCATAGGAGCAGAGAAACCAACAAATTCTGTGATTTTAGCTGTTTTTATGCTTTTTAAAAAAAAAATAAGGATCCAAAACACAAAACCCAGAACCCAAAACACGGAAGGGTGGTTTTGGCAAAACCAATCCAGATCCAAAACACGAAGAAAGATCCAGATCCAAAACCAAAACACAAAACACGAAAAGTGGCCGGTGCACACCCCTAATATATACAGTATGTGCATATTTATAGGAAGTGTTACACAGATTTTTGGGATTACGGGCCTTAATCTAAATATTACATGTACTACCTAGTAGTGATATCCAGCCTAAAATAAGTTCTTAGGGTCCTCCAGCCTCCCCAACAGTTCAGGTTTTCGAGATATCCATGGTTGAGCGCAGGTGATTAAATCAAATTGACTGAGGTACTAATTAAGTCACCTGCACTCAACCATGGATATCTCTAAAACCTGAACTGTTGGGGAGCCTTGATGACTGTGTTTGGGAACCTCTGTTTTAGGGTATGCAAACTTAACACTGTGCAAGCTATGATGCACTATATTGACTTATAGGTTAATACATCACTTGTCTCTGAGCACATAGGCAGCAATGTGGATGTTAGGAGGTGAGTGCTCTGATATAAGAATTCTATAGAGGCACAAGGGGCCTATTCATCATCGAAGGGACCCCTAATGATGAATGGCCCGGTAACTTAAAAATTAGGAAACTGGCGTTTCTGCATGGTTACGGGCCATTTATCGTTTGATGAATAGGCCCCTAAATCATGGCACTGCAGACAGGGGTGCCGAGAGAGGAGGGGGGGGAGCGGGTACTGTTTATCCGGGCTTCCTGAGGGGCCCGGCGGGGGCCCGGGTCTGGCGCCGTCCCCACTCCCTTCTCTCTCCAAAACAGCAGCCCAGCACACAGCGTGTGCTGAGCTGCAATGGGAGACTGCAAAAGTGTTTATTTTTGTTAGGGGGTTCAAGGGGGCGTGACCACATCTCCTGCGATTAGGCCACATCCATTCTCTATACCTGGGCACGGCAGAGCTCTCTATGGCCCTGACTACAGAAGTAGATAATGAGATATTTGGCTCTATGAATATACAATGGGGCTGTAGCATACCTTCCAGCCATTCCAATATTGGCAGAGTAGTTCAGATTTGAGAGCTGTATGTTAAAGTCAGGATAGTGAATGCATAGTCCTGATGGGGAGTTATGTCCACTCACTGCTGCTCTGCTTAGGAGAGGTACATGGGTGCTACATGTGCTTTTCACTGGTGCATGGGGCAGTGGGAGGTCAAAAGGAGGGAAACCAGATTGGGAAAAAGGGGTAGCTTAGTGATCTTCACATATCCCCCCCATGATGCAGACACTCGATCCGTGATGTGATGTCCCTGTCCTGATCCAATTCCCTCCAATGTTGAGTTGTATATTATAGGTTGGTATTTGCCATAGATGTTAACCAGATAACACCATATGTTTGGGGCCGGGACTATATGTGAGTAACCACGAGCTGTGTATGATGGGCATTTTCTCCTGATATACACAGAATAACATGCACATTTAAGGCACACAGATGATTAAATTTAGCGATTGAACGATAACAATATCGTTATCGTTCAATAATCATTTGAAAATCTTTTACAGATCGTTAAAAAAAAAGTCTAAAACGACCAGCGATGCGCGCTCCTGCTGGTCGTTTAGACATCTATCATCATACAAATATGTTGTACAACCTGATGATAATGTCAGGTTCAACATGTTTGCAGATGATTAATGTGCCTACACTGAATGACTGCTCGTTCAGTGTAGACACATCACAGACTGAGAAATGACTGCACGATTACAATGTCGTAATCGTGCAGTCATTTTGATGTCTTCTAGTGGATGTGTGCCTTTAGGGTTTACTTTTCTGCTACAGTAAAAAGTAAATATATTATTGTTCTTCATAGTGCTGGAATGCTTTCTTAACATAAATGGATGTATTATTCTGTGAAGTGAATTTGAAGGTGCTGTCCAGTTCCTTGTTTTTATAAATAAACAGTGCAGCCATGGCCATAACTAGGAGTGGTCAAGCTATACCACTGGGGGCACAGGGTCTAGGGGATGACACAGTCATTGCCACATGCCACCTGTATTTGGCATGCAGGGTGCCTGAATTGGCACCCTACAGCCTACGAAGCTGCTGCACAGAGCATCTTTAGGACTTTCCTAAGTACTCTCAACTTCTCCCTGGTCCAGCAGCCACACCCCCTTGTTGTGACATAATGACACCACATGCTAGGGGCAGGGCTGGCCCAGGGCATGTTGCAGCCCTTCTATGTCCTTGAGTGTGTCTACTTTTACTGAAGTGAAAATAGGTATGCAGCAAACAAAACAATGCCAATTCAGAGTCTAATATACTCCCGTTCAATAACATAAACTTTTAAGATTTCTAAATAGCATTCTCCTAAATTACTATTTGATTGAACTTTTATCCTATACGTTGATCAGCATGGATGTATGTACAGATGCCCCAATCTGCCCAACTCCTTCCTGCAGAAAATACAACTTTTCCCACTGGCGCACACTGACATTTGCACATGTAACACTATTCACATCAATAACAATAGCTGCATTTAGACACAGACACAAATGGGATATGGACACAAACATTTATAATGACTATTGTGTAACCAAATGTCAATGTGGCAGACAGGGGCGTCTTAAGAGAGGAGGGGGCCCGTGTGTATTCCCTGTGCAGGGCCCCCTCCTCTCTCCCCGGCGGCCGGCCACCACAGAAGCAGTAGACTATGGGCACTAGAGTGTGCCCAGAGTCTACTGCGCATGTGCAGAACGCCGGAAAAATGGCCGCGGCGGCCATTTTCTGGTGTTCTGTGCAGCGCTGATACCCGACGCGGGACCATGGACAGGTGAGTTTTAAATAATATGGGTGCAGGGTGTGCGGTGCGGGGCCCCCTGGACCCGGGGTCCTGTGTGCCCCGCACACCCTGCACCAGAGCCGTAGCTAGGGCAGTGCGGCCGGTGCCATCGCACAGGGCACCACAGGTCAGGGGGCGCTGTTTGGGCCTGTTAAATTTCTGTTTATTATCATTCTTGCTTGTAGCTTCCTCTTATTTCATCCCCAGCATCTCCTGGCCTCCCCTATCTCTTCCCTGACCCTTCCCCATGAAGCCAGGGCCCTTTTTTGGGTGCATTATGTCCCTTTGAAAAATGAGGGGGACGCCAATGCTCTTTCTGGCACAGGGCACCAAAAAATCTAGTTACGGCTCTGCCCTGCACCCACTATAGATACGCCCATGGTGGCAGGTTTGTTATAGGTACATATAGCTGTGTGTATAACTGTATATACAGTTAGGCATAATGGTTACATCATGACAAACCAGATGGAAACCAGAATCTTACTTTTCCAAAGCTGCCCTGGCCGATCACTTTGTGGAAAATGAACCTCCTGATAGATAATGGGGTTCTGTGGCCAGGGCCTGCTGGGGAGACTCCGCTTCCTCCTAATGGGGTAACATAAGAATAGGTTATACATTTGCTCTTTATATAAAATAAGGGTCAGATGATAGAAAATATTATATATTATACAAATCAGTATTCAGCTGTGGCATATGGGCCCTACGGGATCTTGTAAGACTCAATGAAAATAATCTTTAAGCCTTAATTCAAGTTTTTTTCTTTTATATAAGTTCTACTCGTAACATTACCACAAATGTTCCCAAATGCGATCCTCCAGGCACCCCAACAGTTCAGGTTTTAGAGATATCCATATTTGAGCACAGGTAGTTAAATCAAATTGACTGAGGTACTAATTAAGGGCCTGATTCATTACTGATCGCAGCTACGATTACGCACGCAATCGGCCAATTGTTGCATTCTGTGCATGTGTATGCATCGCAGTGTGCGTGCATGAACACTCCACTGCGATTGGGACTGCGATTGGGACTGAGTAGTGATTACGCAGGCCCATCGCAGAGCGATTGACAGGAAGTACCGTTTGGGGGAAGTGACAGGGGGTTGGTCGGCGAAATGCAGGCATGCCAGTGCATTTGAATGCTGTGACAGGGGCGTGTATAAATTAGCCACTGCGATGCCTTTTGCAGCTTGGGGTTTCACTCTGTGTGATGAGGTTAGCAATTTCAGAGTAAGGTCAGAGCTTGTGCAAGTGTGTGTGTGGCTGCGTTTGTACTCCATGTTACTGCTGGTCTCGCAGTCTTGCTAAGTATTACAGATGTGTGTAAGGTAAGGTGGGCGAATAATATGTCATGTGGGTTCCTATATGTGTGTTTTTATTGTGTATTTTTTTTATTGTGTGTGCTTGAAGTTTGATTTCTCTGAGGAAACTGTTCTAAAGGGGTTATGTCACTTGCTATATGTCCTCTTTTCAGTGCTAAGCTTAGTTTATTGCTGTTTGTCAGTGTATCACTTATGAGCGATATGGTCTCCATTGTGCATACCCTCATTTTGTCCATATTTAATAGGGGTCCCCACATGTTTGTTGCCCAGGGGTCCCCACAGACCTTAATACAGCCCTGGGTAGATGGTATTTAGGGGACAACATTACAAATGTAATTTTCTAGCTAGAACAGTATTATTTGTTGTTTTGTGCACTGTTGGCAGATGGAATAAGAATACAGAAAAATAAGTAAACATTTCTATTTTACAGCCTACATGATTCTGTTACATATGTTGTAATGTGTGAATGGGATGAGCCACGTGCCATGTCAGGGGCCACATAAGGCTCAGACACTATTCTTGCACATTGCACAAACAAGTATCACAGGATGAATCACAGAACATAAAAAGGAAACTTTCTAGAACAGTTTACATCAAACTGATTTCATGTTACATTTGTGATATTTTGTTATATAAGCAGGAAAAAGTCCAATTGAGGAGCTACAAAGTACTAGAGACCCATTCAGTATATCGTATGGCTGTTTCATTAGACTGAGTATCAGACTTTCCCTACCAAATGGTGACTTCCCACCTAGAGGCATGTAGGACATTGGCTGGACGTTAGCGCACTAAAATGTCTACAGTATATTATATTATTACTGCTATTATTTTGATAGATTCAAAATGGGTTTCGGATACAGTTTTTCACCAATCAGTGACTTTGATTAGTGTTCTCTAAATATACCCATGATCCAGTAGAGGCTTCTGTGCTGATTCTTTCCATTTGGTATTATACTCCTTATTGCATGAGGTCTATTTTTTAGCCCTATACATATAACATTTAGGGGTAGATGTACTAAGCCTTGGAGAGAGATAAAGTGTAGAGTGCTAAAGTACCAATCAATCAGCTCCTATCTGTAATTTTTCAAACGCAGCCTGTAAAGAGACAGTTAGGAGCTGATTGGTTGGTACTTTAGCACTCTACACATTATCTCTCTCCAAGGCTTAGGACATCTCCCCCTTAGGCAGCATTTACCATTACTTATAACATGTATCTGGGAAAGAGTAACCATCTTTCATATGTATAATGCCAAAGCAAATTTTTAACAGCTACAATACTGTAACAACCTACAACACTGAGAAAGTCCTGCAATGTGGTATATTTGTTATTTCTGAAGTGATGACATATGACCTATATGAGAATTTGGCACTATTACATAAGTAGCATAAGTAGCACCTGTAATAACTGACTATTCTCATAGCTAATTTATGGCGGCCACAATACCTCCCTCTACGTGAGTGAAACGTGACCCAGTAACCACTAGGTAACATTTGACAGACCACCAGCTACAGCTTGATCTATAACTAGATGCAGTAGGAGAGCAAGTTCTCCATATTGAGAATCACGTATCCCTCATTACCTGGTCTGTCCCATTCATGAGGGAAATCGCCGTCCTCAGTGTCCTTCCTGACCTTCTTCTCTCGGACCTCGGCCACATCCTGGTGTAATCTCTTCCTCTTTCCATGCACATCACCCTCATGCTGTTTCACCTCCTTCCTCTCCTTCCTCTCCTCCTTCCTCTCCTTCTTCTTCTTTTTCTTCTCCGTCTTCTTTTTCTTCTTCCGCTGTCCTGTCTCTTCTTCCCTCTGACGCTTTCTCTTCTTCTTGCCACCCACAGCCTCATGGGAACTCTCTCTTTCACGCTGGTGACCCTCTGGGGTGACATTGGTCCTGTCCTCTCTTCCACCAGATGTAATCTCTTCATACTCGCCAAGCTCATTGATGGTAATAATGTTCAACTCTGCGACATCTACAGCATTGGGATGCTGGAGCTGGCTGGGTGTCACAGCATCACTGCTCCTCATCTCTCCTCTAATCGCCTTCTCCTCCGTTTGGTCTCCTCGCTCTCCGTGACTGGGCTCCATCTTCTGGCTGCTCAGCTCCGGTGTCAGTTACAACCAACTGTCACTCAGGCTGATGGAATCCTGTGATGTCAGTGGCCGTGAGACCAGCTCCCTGCTCCCTGTACTGGCTGTAATGTGTTTCTAAGGCAGCTTCTGGGCCTTATGTAATAGCCGGTGAGATGCAGGAATGCGCCCAACATCAGTCGGTATTGCCCCATGTATTTTTAAAGCGTATTTTTATACCGGGTTGGTTATGCCGTTTAAATTATTACCACTTTTGAAATATGTGCTGACTCTCTTGAATTGCGTCCATGGCTGCATCTCGCAGCCTATTACATAAGGCGACCTGTGATTTCACATTATGGATAATATACACATATACAAAGAAGTACAATATGTCCTATAGGTATATATGTTTTACCCGAATTATAGCTTTATAGGCAACAATATACAACCACATAAAGGAACAAGAAGACAAAAGAAAGTTATCCAGTAACTACATTTGTGGTCATCAATACAAAATACATAAGAGTAAACTGATACTTATATGTATATACAATTAGGTCCATATATATTTGGATAATTTTCATAATTTTGGCTCTGTACACCACCACAATGGATATTAAATTAAACAATGGGAATACAATTGAGGTGCAGATTTTCAGCTTTAATTCAAGGGGTTGAACAAAAATATTGTATAAACTCAGCACTCGGTCAGCAATTAAAACAGCATGAAGGAGAATTCATAGCAGTGGCGGAACTAGAGAATGGTGGGCCCAGGTGCAAGAATATGCTTTGGGCCCCCCTATGCAGTGCCCCCAGTAGTGGTCCCCCTATGCAGTGCCCCCAGTAGTGCCCCATATACAGTGCCCCCAGTAGCAGTCCCCCTATGCAGTGCCCACAGTAGTGCCCCTTATACAGTGCCCTCAGAAGTTGTCCCCCCTACACAGTGCCCTCAGTAGTCCCCCTATGCACTGCCCTCAGTAGTAGTCCCCCCCATACAGTGCCCCCAGTTGTAGTCCCCTCTATAGAGTGCCCCAGTAGCGACCACCCCATCTATACAGTGCCCCCAGTAGCTTACCCTCCTATACAGTGCCCCTAGAATCGGCCACCCTGCCTTTACAGTGCCCCCAGTAGCGCCCCCCCTATGCAGTGCATGTGCCCTTTACGCACACACACACAAAAAAAAACAACACACAACTTACCGCTCCTGCCGCTGTCCGCTCCTCCCGGCCCACTCTGCGCTATGGGAGAGACGTCATGACGTCTCTCCCATCACCTGCTGCAGGGGGAGCCGGAAGGCAAAGCCTATGAGTGAGCTCCAGCCCAGCTCCCTCCGTGGCGGTGTTTGTTACTGTGTAGTGCGGACCACTCTCACTGTGGTCTGAACTACACTTAAATACTGTGGGGCCTAGGGGACACTGGCAGCGGGTGCAGTGGCACTGTTGGATGCAGGTAGCTATGGGTCCCTACACCACAGGGGGCCCCGGTGCAAGCCACCGCTACACCGCCGCTAGTTCCACCACTGACTCATAGTGTATCAACATTAAAAATTATTTCCCATTATTAATCCAACCATTAATCAGGAGATAAACGTATCTATATGCAGTCATTCACTTCCTATTAGATGGATGTTATAATAGACACAGACCGGAATGCTTTTGCACAGTCCCGGGCTCGTAGCACTTTTCTAGCGGTCTGTGGCTCTGTCTTGGGTAGGTGCATTAAGAGACAGGCCACTGCACCTTTATTGGCTTTATTTTTATTCTGTACTGTAATTTAGAATGAATATGTACATTTAAACTTTGCCCCACTGCAGTGCAACATGGTTTCCCCAAGGTTGCTTTACTACAAACTCTGAATCCAACCTCGGTGTTTATGCTGTGCCTGGGCAATGAAACATGGGAAGAGAGTCTCCAGCACTGGCTCAGTGAAATACAGATAAGAACAGCATCTGCTATCAGGGTGCTAGTGTAACCAGATACAAAGCATTGCAGGATACCACAAGCACTCGAGGAGAGTGCCATAAAAGTAGAAACACAGATAATAGGACGGAGAAGGTTTATTGGCTCCTTGGGCTATGTTTCGGCATACCGCCTCTCCTTCCTCCAATACCCACTTCCCAGCCTCTCACACACACTTGTCTTTTGTAAAATATAAATTTATCACCTGCCAGCTGACTGGCAAGGCTGCAATAAAGATGGTTGCCGTTGCTCTAATCCACCAATCTCATCCTCTGTGTAGGTGGTTCTCGTAGTCTTCAAATGGCTGGTGGTATAATAACATTAGTGTTCACATAGGAACCTATTTATTATGCGGTATAGACACCACTATTATAACTCAGAAGTTCTGCTACCACTTGCATGTCAGGAGTGAGTCTTGGGACAGGCTGCAAACTAAAGCAGTCAGACGGCTTGTCCGGCACAGCTCATCCTCCTTCATGTTAAGTGATGCATATATAGCTAACTATACACAAGTATCATATTGGGTTTTGTTTTATCTTTTAAACATAAGCCAGTTTAATAATCATTGCGTACACTAATTACAGTATCACAAATAAAATCTCCCACACCCACTTTCTCTTCCACTCCCCTATTGACTCGCAGTTTTTTCTCTCCAGTTATAACAGACATTGGTACTCACACTCTTCTCCTCTCCAAGCTGTCTCCTTGAATCCCATTTCTGTCCCCCCCCCCCCCCCCCAGTGCTAGCCCATCAACAGCTGTATCCCCACTGGCACTTTCCTATGTTTTCAAACTAATCTCTAACTTTCTCTATGACCACTATCTCCTCCATCTCTTTCTAAACTACATGAAAGGCTTGTATACAACTGCTAAACCCCTTTCTCTCCTCTCACTCCCTCTTCAACCCTCTACGTTCCACTGCAACTTCCAATACTAAAGTGTGAGAAGTGACCCTACGACTTGGCTGAGAGCAGCCCAACAGTGTGCACACAGCCAAGTTGAAGGACACTTCTCCATACTCATCCTCTCTCACTTCTATGCTGTTTTCAATACAGTTTACTATGCTCATCTCCTGCACACTCTTCATTCCTTCACTTGCTTCCTAACTTTGTGAAAGCTTCTTTACTTTCTGGCACATCTTCTCCTCTACTCCTATCATCTGTCAGGGTCCATGTATTGGTTACAATAGTAAGGATGAACATTTGGGTTGTAAATACAACCACCCAGTATGAGGGTTCAGTAAAGGCAGTCTGTAAAAAAGAAGTTTACCATCACTGCTTTAGATGAAGGTAGATAAACTGCACATTACCATGTCTTACTGCATATATGGTTGATAACAAATGTAGTATGCAGACCACAATTCACTATAACAAATCAGAGGGTACAAGAAACTAATACATACTGTAGTGGTTGTCAGAGGGTTCAGTCGTTGCATTTTGTTCCTTTCCACTGAGAGCTTGGTAAAATTCTGGGTGGAAAAGAAGAAACCACGATCACTGAACCAATTCTCTGCCAACCACTATGATGCACAGAACCATTTGCACAAGCAGTGCAGAGCATAATGCTTCCTCCTCGCTACTGTGGTGCAGTAATTCCAGCGACATCCAGCTCAGCGGCTCATGAGCTATAGTGACTATTGGAGCACACAAAAGGCAAATACTTCAATCATTTTATGGGACTCAAACCGCACTTTGGAGGATTAATTCTGCTAATACCAGCGATCCTAAAGATTTTATTATCTCAAATCTCATTTCTAACATATCTGGGTATATTTTGCTCAATAATAAAGAACGTATAAGTGGATACATTATATTAGAACTCTTGCTGCAGTACTGTATTCTATTTCTTAAAATAACTAAATGCAAACTAATTTGTTCCATGATTTATAGTGGCTTGCAAAGGTATTCAACCCTCTAGGGGGGGGTATTCAGTTAGCCGCGGGGTTTACCCAGTTTCTAATTGCCGCACCGGAGCAATTCAATTAGTGGGGATTACCCCGCGGACGAGCCCCCACAGTTGGACTAAACCTTGCAGCTCATGGAGGTGTGAGGTAAAGTCCACGGAAAAAAACACAAAATCGGGTTCGCGTGCGGGAAAAAAAAACATTGATTCCGCAGTTTACGCGGAATCAGTGAGTTTCCGTGCCTGAATCCCGATTTTTCAGTGTGGGAAAATGGATATTTAATTGAATAGCCCTTCCCCGTGCCACAGGAATTTTTGATGTTAATTAGTCAAGGAGGAAACCCCATGGTAGGGCCGGCTCCAGGGTGAGCCGTGCCCTGTGCGGGACCGGGACATGACGCCTCTTTACCGCGTGGCCTAATTTCCATAGGCCAGGCCCCTTAAATTATGTTATTTGGGGGCGTGCCCGTATGGCACGCCTCCCGTTAACGTCAGGCTGGAGGCAAGCCCAACACTACATCAGTAGCTGGGCCTCCACCAGCCTTCTTCCTGCACTGAATGAATGCCGCATGCATGTGCGCGCAATCCATTCCTCTTCTCCGGGGCTGGCACCACCGCACAGCTGTGATGGTGGAGGTGCCCAGCCCGTGGGACGAATCATCCTGCGGGTGGAACAGCGCTGGCAGTGCCCAAAAAACAAGACAGTCCCGCTGAAATCGGGAATGGCTGGGAGGAGTGCGCCCTCTATGGGGTGGTGCCCCTGTTCGACCGCACTGGTTGAACATGCTTCGAGCCGGCCCTGCCCCGCGGCTAATGGAATACCCCCCTAAATGTCTACAGATATGTCTTTATTACAAATAACACTATTTAAAAAAAAATACCACCTGGAACAATCTGTGTGTTGTTTGTAGTACAGACAAATTTGTTGACTTTCAGGGGGTTGAATATTGTTACAAGCCAGTGGCGGATCCACTGGAGGGCGATTAGGGCGTTCGCCCCCCGTACACATAGCCCCGTTTCCCGGAAGCCCTGTCTACAACATTCATTAGTATGTGACTGTCTGTCATTGTTGTCAGCAGGCTGAGCTGCCCAGCTGTGAACAGTCAGTGGCAGTCAGAACAGTCAGTGGCAGTCAGCGCAGGCGGCCGCAGCACAGCATCATGTGCGTGTGAGAGTGACAGACTGTTACTCACACAGAAATAGTCTCCGGGGTTGCGTTTGAGCCCCTGAACCCCAACACGCTGTGAGTGCTTCTGACCCCTCTAAGGGGTATATTTACTAAAGTGTTTGGTTTTTAGAAGTGGAGTTGTTGCCCATAGCAACCAATCAGATTCTAGCTATTATCTTCTACAGGGTGCTAGATAAATGATAAGTAGAATCTGATTGGTTGCTATGGGCAACAACTCCACTTCTAAAAGCCTGCACTTTAGTAAATATACCCCTAAGCCCCTGATGCTGATTGTGCGTCTTAAACCTGACACTTGTGTCTGAAACTTGTTTAGTGTGGATGGATCCACCATTGTACTTTATTAAAAAAAATATATAGAGGAATGAATCTAAAGTAATCATGATTACAAAATAATATTGGGCTGTGGTGAGATTTGAACCCTGGATGTTGGCAATGTATAACCACCGCTCTGCCACTAGGCCAAGAAGGATTTCACATCCATCTACTGAATCCTTGTGCACTCCACCCACCCGCTGCTGTTAGGGAGGGCACAGTGAGGGAAGCATAATAATAATGATAATAATAATTAGGGGTGAGCGGGTTCGGATTTCTGAAATCCGAACCCCCCCGAGCCCCCCCGATCCGAGGCAGATCCGAGTCAGGCTCGACTTTTCCCGCCTGACTCGGATCTGAAATTGAGGCAAAACATCATCATCCCGCCTTCCGAGTCTCGCGGGTTTTGGATCCTATATAAGGTACCCGCGTCGGCGCCATTTTCTCACTCGGCTGTGGACAGTGAAGAGGGAGGGTGGGAGTTAGGGCTGGCTAGGCTGTGTAGTGTAGTGTAGTGTAGTGCAGAGTAGTGTTGTGCTGTGCTGTGCTGCGCTGTGCTGCTGTTGTCCACTACTTCAAAGTCCATAGGGGCTGGCTGTGTTGTGCTGTGCTGCTGTTGTTAATAGGGGCTGTGTCCACTACTTCAAAGTCCATAGGGGCTGGCTGGACTGTGTTGTGCAGTCAGTTCTCCATAGGGGCTGTGTCCACTCCAAAGTCCTGTGCAGTGTCCCAGTCCTAAAGGGGTGCTGTAGTGTTGTCCAGGGGGTGCTCTGTCCATCAGGGGTGCTCCCCCCAAGTGCTAAAAAAATTATATATTTTCTATGTTTGTGAATTGTGTGCGCAGTAGCCGCACGTGCATCAACAAAGTAGTGCCAAGCGTGCGCCTGTGTCATAAGTAAAGGGCCGGCTGGCTTGACCATTAAAGGGTGCTGTAACCCCCAAAGTACACTCCAGTCCAAACCAAAAAAAAAAATATTTTCTGTGTTTGTGAATTGTGTGCGCAGTAGCCACACGTGCATCAACAAAGTAGTGCCAAGCGTGCGCCTGTGTCATAAGTAAAGGGCCGGCTGGCTTGACCGTTAAAGGGTGCTGTAACCCACAAAGTACACTCCAGTCCAAACCAAAAAAATATATATTTTCTGTGTTTGTGAATTGTGTGCGCAGTAGCCGCACGTGCATCAACAAAGTAGTGCCAAGCGTGCGCCTGTGTCATAAGTAAAGGGCCGGCTGGCTTGACCGTTAAAGGGTGCTGTAACCCCCAAAGTACACTCCAGTCCAAACCAAAAAAAAAAATATTTTCTGTGTTTGTGAATTGTGTGCGCAGTAGCCGCACGTGCATCAACAAAGTAGTGCCAAGCGTGCGCCTGTGTCATAAGTAAAGGGCCGGCTGGCTTGACCGTTAAAGGGTGCTGTAACCCCCAAAGTAAACTCCAGTCCAAACCAAAAAAAAAAATATTTTCTGTGTTTGTGAATTGTGTGCGCAGTAGCCGTACGTGCATCAACAAAGTAGTGCCAAGCGTGCGCCTGTGTCATAAGTAAAGGGCCATCTGGCTTGACCGTTAAAGGGTGCTGTAACCCCCAAAGTACACTCCAGTCCAAACCAAAAAAAAAATTGTTTTCTGTGTTTGTGAATTGTGTGCGCAGTAGCCGCACGTGCATCAACAAAGTAGTGCCAAGTGTGCGCCTGTGTCATAAGTAAAGGGCCGGCTGGCTTGACCGTTAAAGGGTGCTGTAACACCCAAAGTACACTCCAGTCCAAACCAAAAAAATATATATTTTCTGTGTTTGTGAATTGTGTGCGCAGTAGCCGCACGTGCATCAACAAAGTAGTGCCAAGCGTGCGCCTGTGTCATAAGTAAAGGGCCGGCTGGCTTGACCGTTAAAGGGTGCTGTAACCCCCAAAGTACACTCCAGTCCAAACCAAAAAAAAAAATATTTTCTGTGTTTGTGAATTGTGTGCGCAGTAGCCGCACGTGCATCAACAAAGTAGTGCCAAGCGTGCGCCTGTGTCATAAGTAAAGGGCCGGCTGGCTTGACCATTAAAGGGTGCTGTAACCCCCAAAGTACACTCCAGTCCAAACCAAAAAAAAAAATATTTTCTGTGTTTGTGAATTGTGTGCGCAGTAGCCGCACGTGCATCAACAAAGTAGTGCCAAGCGTGCACCTGTGTCATAAGTAAAGGGCCGGCTGGCTTGACCGTTAAAGGGTGCTGTAACCCCCAAAGTACACTCCAGTCCAAACCAAAAAAATATATATTTTCTGTGTTTGTGAATTGTGTGCGCAGTAGCCGCACGTGCATCAACAAAGTAGTGCCAAGCGTGCGCCTGTGTCATAAGTAAAGGGCCAGCTGGCTTGACCGTTAAAGGGTGCTGTAACCCCCAAAGTACACTCTAGTCCAAACCAAAAAAAAAATTATTTTCTGTGTTTGTGAATTGTGTGCGCAGTAGCCGCACGTGCATCAACAAAGGAGCAGCGCCAAGCGTGCGCCTGTGTCCCATAAGTAAAGAGCCGGCTGGCTCATTTCTTAAAGGCTAGTGTAACCCACAAAGTGCACTACTCTCCAGGAAAAATAAAAAAATATTTTCTGTGTTTAGCCGCACGTATATATCAAATCGATATAACATAAATGGAGGACCAAACTTTCTCCGATAAAAATAAAATAGAGAAAGATCAAGAACCACTTCCTCCTAGTGCTGAAGCTGCTGCCACTAGTCATGACATAGACGATAACATGCCATCAACGTCGTTTGCCAAGGCCGATGCCCAATGTCATAATAGAGGGCACATACAATCCCAAATGACAAAGTTCAGGAAAATGACCTTGAAAAAAACATTTAAATCAGCTGAAGAGAAACGTAAACTTGCCAATATGCCATTGACGACACGGAGTGGCAAGGAACGGCTAAGGTCGATCCCTAGTATGTTCATGACTAGTGGTTCAGCTTCACATGACGATGGAAGCCCTCCTCCCACTAAAAAAATCAAAAGAGTTAAGCTGGCAAAAGCACAGCGAAGAACTGTGCTTTCTAAGAAGATATCACAAATCCCCAAGGAGAGTCCAAGTGTGGTGGTGGTTGCGATGCCTGACCTTCCCAGCACTGGACGGGAAGAGGTGGCTCTTTCCACCATTTGCACGCCCCCTGCAAGTGCTGAAAGGAGCACCCACAGTCCACTTGCTGATATGCAAATTGAAGATGTCACTGTTGAAGTACAACAGGATGAGGATACTGGTGTAGCTGGCGCTGAGGAGGAAGTTGGCGAGGAGGATTCTGATGGTGATGTGGTTTGTTTAAATCAGGCTCCGGGGGAGACAGTTGTTGTCCGTGGGATGAAAAAGCCCATCACGGTCATGCCTGGGCAGAAGACCAAACATTCCACCTCTTTGGTCTGGCAATATTTCTATCCAAATCCGGACAACAACTGTCTTGCCATATGTACCTTATGTAAAGGTGGAATAAGTAGGGGTAGGGACGTTAACCACCTAGGAACATCCTCCCTTATACGGCACCTGCGGCACGTTCATAATAAGTTACTGTCAAGTTCAGAAACTTTGGCTAAGACCGTAAGCAGTCCAGGGACACCTAAATCCCGTTGTCCTGTTGTATCCAAGCGCCTGCAAACCACACCGTCAACTCCCTTCTCGTCAATTTCCTCCTTAGTCAGGATCGGAAGTAGTCCTGCAGGCCATGTCACTGGCATGAATGACTCTCCTATCCCGGATTCCTCCGGAGGATCCTGCATTGCTACGCCTCCTGCTGCCGCTGCTGCTGTTGCTGCTGCTGGGAGTCGTTCATCATCCCAGAGAGGAAGTAGGAACACCACTACTTTTACTAAACAATTGACCCTCCAACAGTCCTTAGCGAGGAGGATGAAGTACGACAGCAGTCATCCTGAAGCAAAACGTATAACTGAGGCCTTGACTGCTATGTTGGTGTTAGACGTGCGTCCGGTATCTGCCATTAGTGCAGTGGGATTTAGACAATTGATGGAGGTAGTGTGTCCCCGGTTCCAAATCCCGTCTAGATTCCACTTCACTAGGCAGGCGATACCGAGACTGTACAGAAACGTCAGAAAAAGTGTCCTCAGTGTCCTGAAAAATGCCGTTGTACCCAATGTCCACTTAACCACGGACATGTGGACCAGTGGAACAGGGCAGACTAAGGACTATATGACTGTGACAGCCCACTGGGTAGATGTATCACCTTACGCAGCAACAGCAGCAGCATCACCAGTCGCAGCATCTCAGAAACGCCAGCTCGTTCCAAGGCAGGCTACGCTGTGTATCACCGGTTTCAGTAAGAGGCACACCGCCGACAACCTCTTAGAGAAACTGAGGGAAATCATCGCCCAGTGGCTTACCCCACTTAGACTCTCCTGGGGATTTGTGATATCTGACAATGCCACCAATATTGTGCGGGCATTACATCTGGGCAAATTCCAGCACGTCCCATGTTTTGCTCACACAATAAACTTGGTGGTGCAGAATTTTCTGAAAAGCGACAGGGGCGTGCAGGAGATGCTTTGGGTGGCCCGAAAAATTTCTGGCCACTTTCGCCATTCAGCGACTGCGTGCCGAAGACTGGAGCGCCAGCAAACACTCTTGAACCTGCCCCGCCATCACCTGAACCAAGAGGTTGTGACGCGGTGGAACTCAACCCTCTATATGCTTCAGAGGATGGAGGAGCAGCAAAAGGCCATTCAAGCCTATACATCCACCTATGACATAGGCAAAGGAGGGGGTATGCACCTGACTCAAGCGCAGTGGAGAATGATTTCCGTGTTGTGCAAGGTTCTCCAGCCCTTCGAACTTGCCACACGTGAAGTCAGTTCAGACACTGCCAGCTTGAGTCAGGTCATTCCCCGCCCCCTGCTATTAGCCGACAATCAGCTCCCTCCCGGAAGGCTGGAGCTGATTGTCGGCAAGTATGCCCTACACTACACAGGGCAGCCCCTGTAAAAATTATTTGTATGAAGGGCAACGTACCTGTACACCACACAGGGCAGCACCTGTAAAAATTATTTTTTTATGAAGGGCAGCATACCCCTACACCACACAGGGCAGCCCCTGTAAAAATTATTTGTATGAATGGCAACGTACCCCTACATCACACAGGGCAGCACCTGTAAAAATTATTTTTTTATGAAGGGCACCGTACCCCTACACCACACAGGGCAGGCCCAGTAAAAATTATTTGTATGAAGGGCAAAGTACCCCTACACCACACAGGGCAGCCCCTGTAATTATAATTTTTTTATGAAGGGCAGCATACCCTACACCACACAGGGCAGCCCCTGTAAACATTATTTGAATGAAGGGCAATGTACCCGTACACCACACAGGGCAGCCCCTGTAAAAAAAAAAAAAAATTATGAAGGGCAGCGAACCCCTACACCACACAGGGCAGCCCCTATAAAAATGATTTGTATGAATGGCAACGTACCCCTACATCACACAGGGCAGCACCTGTAAAAAAAATGTTTTATGAAGGGCAGTGTACCCCTACACCATACAGGGCAGCCCCTGTAAAAATTATTTGTGTGAAGGGCAACATACCCCTACACTACACAGGGCAGCCCCTGTAATAATCATTTATTTTTATGCATGGCAGCGTACCCCTACACCACACAGGGCAGCCCCTGTAAAAATTATTTGTATGAAGGGCAGCATACTCGTACACCACACAGGGCAGCCCCTGTAAAAATTATTTGTATGAAGGGCAACGTACCCCTACATCACACAGGGCAGCCCATGTAAAAAAAAAATTTTTATGAAGGGCAGCGTGCCCCTACATTGCACAGGGCAGCCCCTGTAAAAATGATTTTTTTATGAAGGGCAGCGTACCCCTACACCACACAGGGCAGCCCCTGTAAAAAAAAATGTAACTGACTATAGTATATACTGCACAGGACAGCACCACTGGACTGGACTGGACTGATACAGCAGAGCAGGGCACCCACAGACTGATACAGCAGCAGCACAGCACCACTGGACTGGACTGATACAGCAGTGCAGGTCACCCCCAGACTGATACAGCAGCACAGCACCACTGGACTGGACTGATACAGCAGAGCAGGTCACCCTCAGACTGATACAGCAGCACAGCACCACTGGACTGGACTGATACAGCAGAGCAGGTTCTCCAAGACTGATACAGCAGCCACTTTCCCACAGACACTAGACACATCCTCTCACTTCCCTTTCCAGGACTGGAGTGAAGATGGCGGGGAGGGAGGTGTGAAATGTGCAAAGTCCGGGTCTCACGAGAATCCAACACTAGGATGATGACGTTTTGCTTTGTTCCAAAAACCGAGTCTGGCGGGAAAACCCGAGCCGGACTCGGTTCCCGGCTCGGATCGGGGGGCTCGGGGGGGGGGGGGTTCGGATTTGTGGGAGCCGCACATGCGCATAAATTCGCATCCAATGGGCTGCATTTTCTGCAGCCCCTGGGAGCCTGTTAGGGCTGGTGGAAAGACAGAGAAGAGGCTCTGTGCTAATAGCAGCCCGGGACTGCGAGTCCCAGGGGGAGGTGTCTCCTCCCCCTGAGACTGCTTGTTGTTTGTGACTGGCAGGTAGCACTTCCAATGGGAGGCCAGTGCCAGTCACAGTGTAGCCAGTGCAGTCATGGACTGCAGTGACTACACTGAGGTGGCAGATTTTACTGGGGGGGCTGCAGCCTCTCAACCCCTAGGCAAAATCAGCCACTGCATGTTTTAGTGCTGGGCACTCACCACAGTTCCTGACTAGATTATATTCGCCAGTCCTGCTTGTAACCAGTGATATTATTGTGAGCCCTGACAATATTCTGTTTAAAACCTATATTATTTATCATCAATGAGAAGCTTTATTAAACCCTCCAGTTTCCTTCACACGGCCTCTAACCACATAACTGCCTCGGGCCCTGATATGGGTCCAAATGAGTCACAGACACTAAAATCCAATTTCAAAATGGATCTTGGTAATTGGCTAAACTTGAATCTGAAGATTGCTGCAACTTACCAACAGTATCTCCGAAGCAGTAGCTCCTGCGATGTAACCATGACCTGCAGCTCAAGCAATATTAGGCAGTTAAGCTTCCACCTTCTATCAGCCTCTGAGAGACAGCAGTCATGAGAGAGACAGAGAAACAGCAATCCCAAAGAGACTCCTAACCAGACTAATTGCACATTATAGAGCGGCTTGAATAAGTGAGGCAGTGCTCTAAATTCATATGTTTCACAGTTCTTGGTACATTATATATATATATAGTGAGTTCAGGCTGGTACAAAGAGCAGGCTGTATGAAACTACTTAAGTGTGCCTCACCTAACACAAATTGGTAGGTTTTTCATCTTCTCACAGATGTTTGACTCCTATATTTGACTCCTGTGCCTGCTACTAGTCTTTTGATTGAACCTGTCCTGCCATTATAGTTGCCTATTGATATCTGGATACCTGTTACCACACCTGAGAATGTCCCTGACCTGCCTCTGCATCTGCCCATTGAAATTTGGATACCTGTTACCAGACCTTGGTGTGAACATGACCTCCATCTGTCCTTGCCCATCATCATCATTTTTTATTTTTTTATTTTATTGTCAGCATGCAGAATGTCAGTTTATAGATTTTCTGATTAAGGTTGACTATGTGATAAATATTATCCTATTATACATTTTGAGGCATAAAATTTCTTTAGATATTGTATAGTTATTTGATTGCATATATTATGTTTTCTGTATGTATCTGGTGTTATTTAAATATGAGAAGGTAACAAATTTTTCTCTGAGTTAATAAGGAGGCTTTTTTGCACACAAACAGAAATCTGTGCTGCCATACACTTGCATGTAATTATCTTAAATTAGCTCTGGAGCTATAAAACAGGTCTGTTGTAGTGAGGCTCAATTACCTCTGATGAAACAGCCAGTACATAGTGGGCTAAGAAACGCGTTAGTGGTATTTGCCTCATAAGCGGGACTGATTGATTCATATCCTGATTGCCGCTATGTTTCTGGACCTCCCTTAATGTATTGATCGAGCATCCGCACTGTGCATAGTGGCTTGCAGGAGCTGATACAGCCATGCCGCGGCTACATAAGGACATCCAAAGCAGGTACCCGCTTCATATTTCCGCCTATTACAGCCCGGCCGGGACTTAAACATACGAGTGGACCTGTCTCTCCTCCTGCACAGCAAGCTCTGACCCTTTTGGTTTTGTACTTTTCCTTGGTAAGAGACTCTTTTATATTTCCACTTACAAAGGGGATCGTGCTTAACTTGTGAGACTGTTATAATGTTTACTGACCCACGGATCGTGTGAGATCAATTTTGACACAGTGCTGTTTGGAGTAACAATTTGCATATTGAATATTTAATATATGCCATTATTGTGGAGGATTCTGATTGAAAGACTCCTGGTAATGTCTTTTTTATTACAACTTGCATTTTTTTCATAAGATGACTTGTTGCTTAATACTTTTAATTGATACATTTTTATCTGTGATGCTAATTTGTTACATTAATGTTGTTTAATTATTTATATGCTGATCATATACATATTTTCTGATCATTGCATGTTTCTAGTGATTATTTTGTACTGACAGTTTTTTATTTTTCTAGTTTAATTCAAATTAATGATCACAATTGTACACTGTTATTAATAAATATTTCTGATTAGAGCTCCCAGTTTTCTTCTTTTTTCTTTGTGCATTACATTTTCATGGGGGCTAGCCACCTCCTTCTGATGAACTGCTTTTCAGTTTGTTTGACAATCACACTACACTGTGTTGGAAGACTAGGACACAAGTGATTTCCAACCAAGAACAAGTTTATTGAACTTTAACAGATATCTCTTGGAAACTGCTTATGCAATGAGATCGGAACTGGAACTAAAGAAATAAAGTGGAAACAGTATGGGTTGCAACTTTCTGGAACAGAGTTAAATGTTGGGTGGTAGGCTATTTCTGGTCCTTATTGGTGACTGCTTGAGGCTTCTTCGGGTCCCTTGCTGCACCTTGAGGGATAATAGGAGAAAAGCTATTAATAGCCAAAACATAGAATCTCCAGAGGAAACAACAGTCCTAGCAAAGGAGAAAGGGTGGTTAGGGTGGGAGCTGTTGCTAGGTGGCAATCCTGTTCCCTAGAACAAATACAGTTTGCAGATCATAGATTCCTGCAAACCAGTGTTTTGGAAGCTTGCTACCTAGCAACAGCTAGTAACAGCTGGTGGTTGCTACGAGAAACTTGATCTTTTGTAGACCAGTTGGTCTCCAACAGCGCTTAGCGAAGGTACGAGCTGAATAGCATCTCACTACTAGTATTATCATCTGCAAAGGGATGCCTTTAGCTGATGCTTTTGTGGTTGCAGACCCATGTAGGGAATGACTTTTGAATTGGTTTGTAGTCTACCCCATCCTCGCTCATGGATGCTACAATCCATCCTCTGATAGTTGAGGATCTTGCTGGGTGAAAGGGTTTCCTACAGGTAATGAAGTGCTGCATTATATTGTCTCTCCTGAGAGCAGTCAGGCTTTTTAGGATAATTTGGAATCCTGTAGGAGTCTGCACTAATCAGGGGTCAGAGACATGTATAAGAGTTAGTTCAGCTCCTCTGGCCACTATGGCTAGAGCCAACGAAGATGCTAACTTATGGGATAAAAATAAAATGTTGGAGTCTGTATCCCAGGAAGCCAGGATAGAGAGGAAAGGCTCAATGTCCCAAGTATGTGAATATTTTGGAACTATGGGCCTAGAGAGATATATGCCTCTTAATAAACGTAGGTATAGCTTGTTGTCCATTCAATTTGGAATCATAATAGCTAAAGCAGAACCATATGATTTAATGGTAGCTGACGCTAGGCTTGACTCATACTTAGAGGCTAGGAAATCTAAAGCTAAATGGAATAGTGAAGACTGGGGAGTGGGGTTTGTTGTGGATCACCAAAGGTTAAATTCCTTAATGATTGTACAATATCTAGCCCTTGTCCGGGACCTTAAGGAGGCATTTATTAGGGCTTTTGTAGGGGATTCTAGAGCTACATCTGTTAACAGCCTAGTAATATTACCATCCACATACATTGGGGAAGTGCCTCTAATAGGTCTGGGGTCCCCTGAAAGCATTCTTGGGATAACCCCAGGGGAATTTTCGGTCCTATTCGTAACTAGTTGATCAGAGGGAACCAGACTCTGGATAGCCATACAGGGTATACTACCATAATTTGTGGTACTATGTCCTCCCTGATTTTATGTAAGACATTCAGGAGTAGGGCGGTGGAGGGAGAGCATAGGGGCAAGTCAGGTTCGTCCATGGGAAGGACATTGCATCCATCCAACACTGAATCTAAGCATTCGTGACTGGTGAAGAGATCTATCTCTATTCTCCCGCATTTGTGTAAACTATTTTCTGAAAGATTTGACTTTTCAGTGCTACTGAATCTAGGGAGATTCTTTTGTGGGATAGGGAGTCTGCTAATTCGTTTAACTTCCCTGGGACATAAATTGCAAACAGAAGTATGTCTTTCTGGACTGCCCAATCCCACAATTCTAATGCCTCTTTGAATAGGGCTGTTGACCTGGTGCCGCCCATTTTGTTTATATAGGACACTGTGGTCGTATTGTCCAGGCATAGCTGGATACAGGCCCCTGTAAGGTGGCAGGAGATTGTAGGGCTAATTTTGCTGCGCATAATTACAAAATGTTTATGAAAAATCAGGATTCCTTGTTTGACCAGGCGCTCCTTACTGCTTTTTCTTGTGAGAAACCTCCCCAACCTGTTAGGGATGCATCCATAATGATCGTCTATTGTTACTCATAGATAATAGCCTGTCAAGGGTTCTACAATAATAAGGATCTTGTGATATAAATATCAAGAGGTTATTATTATCTTCTGAAGGTATAATATAAAACAGCTAATATTTTTTATGAGTATTTTTCCTGATTTGTTTTTATCAATGGTAAATGTATGCTTTTTTCAAATTACTTTGGCTCAGTAATAATTGCTAAATAGCTGGTAATATCCTTTCATTGAGGAAAGCTATCAATAAATGTTTTTTTCTTATATATAAAAACGGTGTGTCAGCGCTTTCCATCTCCACCCCTTTCTTTTAGTTTCTATTTATAGGGATTGAGTAAATCCCCTTTTTGGAAAGCAGCAGACTATCCAGTTTTATAGTCTAATTGGTGCCGATTAAATATATTTTTTACATGGCATATACATTCATATGGGGGCATGGGTGGGACTTGATAACCCCTGATCCTTTAAATAAGTTGACTAGAGCAGTATATGATGTGATGATTTGGGATATACTGTAGGTAAGATTCTTATTGTACTTTGAAATGAAGGGGTCTATTTACTAAGCAGTGTTAGGAGACAGAGTGAAAAGTGATAAGAAAGTGATAAGGTGCCAGCCAATCAGCTCCCACCTGTCTTCTCACAGGCTGTGTTTGAAAAATGACAGTTGGGAGATGATTGGAGAACATGAGATAAGAAGTGGGCAAGATGGGAACACAATGATGTTGTGGCTCTCTTGTCTGACCAGCAGCTCAAAAAAGGGCTGCCATGATTATAGCAGCCAGGTAATGTATCCTTACAACAGCTAGTTCCGTGAAGGTTTGCTGCTAGCCCCCAGCCCTTGTAGGACACACACTGCTCAGAAAAGCATGCTCGCGCCATAAAGGAATGCCTGCTGCTTTTCAAGGAAAGAAGGGGAGTGTGATTAACAACTTTTTCAGTACTCACTACAATAGATTATTTGTTGCATTGAATATCCAAATACAGGTCAAAATGTCAGTCCATGTACAGCACATCTGATTTCAGCTAGGTGGTGCCGACAATGCCCTGGTACTGAGGCATAGCAGGGCTGTGACTGGAGAGCAGCGCTAATGAGAGTGCAGTGAGGGAGGAGTGTGGGATACGTTTAGGAAGCCGGCGGCTGCAATTCCGACCGCCGGCTTCCCGAATCCTCTATCCCGCCTAGGGATAAATGACCGGCGTCTAAAATCTAGACGCCTGTCATTTTCCCGGCGCCGGGAGACAGGCGCCCGGCATCCTGATCGAAGGGATGCCTGGCGCCGCGAGCTGACAGCTGCGGGGAGGAGAGTTAGGTTTAGGGCACCAGGGGGGGAATTAGGGCTAGGCACCCCCCAGGAGGATTAGGGTTATACTAGGGGGAGGGAGGGTTAGGCACCCCCGGGGGGGACTCAGGGTTAGGCACTCCCCCGGGGGACTTAAGTTTAGGCAGCAGGGAAGGGGGGGTTAGGGTTAGGCACTTAGAGGGGGGAGGTTAGGGTTAGGCACTTTGGGGGGGAGGTTAGGGTTAGGCACCCCTAAGGAGGGTTAGGGTTAGGGGGGTTGGTTAGGTTAGTAAGTACTTACCTTAGAGATGATCGGGATTTCCAGCGCTGTCGGGCTTCCGCTGCCGGGCTCTGCTGTTTTGTCGGCCTGCCGCAGTTGGGAGTCAAACTGCGGGTCATGCGGCAGCCGGCTATTCATAACGAAAGCGAGGAGTGTACCTGTGTGACTGTGTGTCACAGTGTTGGGGCTGGCGCCATATGCTCCACATTCAAGTTGGCAGAAGTTTCTCTTGAGTTCCCTAGTCCCACTCCATGCACAGGGCAGCTCCAAGTGACCCACTGTGTCTCACAGTTAGACTTGTCTATGACCCAAACATGCAAGCAGAGCTGTAACTAGATTGTTTGGTGAAGAGCATTGGCGCCCCCCTCCCATTTTTCAAATAGGCACATAAGTTGTGCACCTGTAAAAAGGGGTGTGGTCTTATTGGGAATGGCAATGACAAATCTGATTTGTCCCGTACTATGATGAGGTGGTACCGATCCCGCTGTACCACTATTATCTAGGTGTCCCTGTCAAATACAGTGTGAATCCAATGGCTGCATTGATAATAATTATGCAGTATAACTTACCAGCTCTAGATGTCGGAGAGTGCAGGTGAAGCTGCACATGCCAATGTAGATCACCGACTGACGGTATAGAAAGTGTGCTACTTGTAGTGTGTATGCAACAAATAGCGCCGAGGAGATCTGTGTATGTACCCTGCACCTGCAGCTGAACTCACCAGCAAGGGTACTCAAGGTGTGCTGGTAACATCTGGATCGGGAATCGGTGGCTCTGTGCTGAGGTTCCAATAGGAAATTGTGGGGTAGATAGTCATGTGTAAGGTGTCTGACTGACGGGTTTGAGTCCCGGGTATGATAGTATTTTGAAATGTGTGTGTTAAATAAAAGATGTGACTGAAGGTGTTTGGAGAGGTGGACAATGGTAGGGGGAGTTGGCCAGAGAGGGGATAGGGGTGCCCAGGAGATGCCGTGGGATAAAAAAATAGGAAGCTACTAGTGAAAATGTTTATAATTGAAAAATTGCCAGGCCCAAACAGTGCCCCCCTGCCCTGCGGTGCTCTTTGCAGTGGCATATGTCGCACCACCCTAGTTACAGCCCTGCATGCAAAGCAGCGTACCCCCGCTTGGCGTGGCCCGCTAAGCCCCGTCCCCTCACAGAAAGAGGCATGGTCACAGTACAGTGGGGCCCACAGGGAAATAATCCGATTTACAAGCAGTCCAGTCCAAGCCAGTTCTGAGGGTGACTGAAAGACAGCGGTCCCAAAAGAGACTGAGATATAGAAGCCCTGAGGGAGGCTGGGAGACATCATCCTCAGAGAGACAAAGACACTGTAGCAGTGATAGAGAAAGGTAGGAAAACATACTCACCGGTTGGTCACTTGTCACCTTGCTGGTTGATCGCCCGCACAGCACCCTGTATGAAGATACAATATGCCCATCCACACAGCTAGTCTATTCACTTGGTCTATTGATGAGCCCACTCACCTAAACAACTAACAATATAACAATACACTGACCCTACAACTAACAACTGGCTTAGTGCAAACAATAACCACTAACCAATGAATGTGCTGCACTAACCAATGAACGTGCTGCACAACACTTATACAACACTATACAACAACTTACACAACACTATACTAAACTTACACAACAGTACTTAACTATAATGTCTACTACTACAAAACCTGCATAAGTGAATTTATCAGCAAATAAATAATGAGCACAGCAAGGTATAATAACAAGCACACAAGCACATTGAGGACCTCATTCAGAGTCGGTCGAAGCGGCCACGGTCGTACAGGAAAAGGGGCTGGATATGCAAATGATGCACTCGCATGTTGCGTCCCTAAGATCGGATCGGCAGCTGGCCGACCAAGGGGAGGAAGCGGCCAGAAGACAAAAAATACGCCCCTTTCTCGTACGCATTACACGTCATCTCTGGGCATATAAGGATTAATCGAGACCATCGGGCACCATCGGAACTGGTCGTAGAGCTTAAGGTTGACCATACCCTCTCTTAAGCTCTACGATCATGTCAGTGTAAAAATCTCCCATGTCACGTGTGCCATGACACTACTTTGTTAATTATGCACTCCCGTTCGCATAATTAGGCACGCCTGCGTTCGGATCTCCACTCCCCCGTTTTCAAGCACCTTCCCCTGTTACCACCCACAAACGCCTCAATCTGTCACTCAAACTACCGACCTGGCTGTGCTCAAGGAGAGAGAAATTTCTGATTGTAGCGGCTAGTTTGCGCACGCGTATTGCAAACTTTACGCATGCACACTTAAGTGAACATCGGTGGCGTACGACCGTGCGGCCGCTTCGACCGACTCTGAATGAGGTCCTGAGTTATTAATTTCCCAGAAGTTTACATATATAAGTATGTATGTGACCAAGCCAAACCCACTCCATAGAACCCTAGCTGCTGATGTAATGTGGGGTCATCTCCCAATTTCGGCAGGGCCTAAATGCCATGTAGACCTGAAATAATACCTATCACACCAATGTAGAACCATAATGGCAACCTATGCACTTATGTGCAAAATAAATATACTTCTGAATTAAATTAAATCTCTGGGTTGATGGTGCCCTTCACAAGGATGGATAAATGGTCATCACAAGAACCTCAGTCACCCTCATTTCATCTATTGAGTGCTCACACGCTCAGGTGACGTACATTGTACTTTCACAAGTGTGCATGGGCTGCCAAAGCCTGGGGAAAGAAAAAGGCAAGAAAACATGGAGTGTATACTCACCAGCTGGACACCTGTAACTTTGCTGGTTGATCACCCTGTATGGAGATACAATATGCCCACCCACACAGCTAGTCTATTCACTAGCCCAAGTGATGTGCCCACCCAGCTAGGTAACTAACTATATAATAATACACTGACCCTCCAACTAACAACTGGCCTAGTGTAATAATAACCTCTGACCCCTGGACGTGATGCACTATCCTAAATGATACAACTATCCTAAACTTACACAACAATATACTAAACTTACACAACAGTACTTAAATACAATATTTACTACAGATTGAGTCTCCCATATCCAAAATGCTTGGGACCAAGGGTATTTTGGATATCGGAATACTCCGTATTTTGGAATAATTGCATACCATATTGATATGTCTAAGGAATAGGGCGCAAATCTAAACACAGAATACATTTATGATTCATATACACCTTATACACAGCCTGAAGGTAATTTTATACAATATTTTCAATAATTTTGTGGCTCAAACAAAGTTTGTGTACATACATGAAATTCATTTATGTTTCATATACACCTTATACACACAGCCTATAGGTCATTTTATACTTTATTTTTAATAATTGTGTGCCTTAATAAAGTTTGTGTACATTGAACCATCAAAAATCAAAAGTTTCACTATCTCAGTCATGCTAAAAATATTCTGTATTTTGGAATATTCCATATTTCGGGATATTTGGATATGGGAGACTCAACCTGTACTAAAATACCCGCATAAGTGACTTTAATAGCAAAGAAATAATGAGAAGAGCAAGGTATGGTAATATGTACACTGTGGGTTACCAATATCCCAGAAATCTATAGATATATGGGTATGAGTGTTACCAAGCCTGACCTACATAATAATATTTTTTTTTAGAAAATACATTTTTCTGTTTTAAATAATATAATTTATTTAAATTAAATCCGGCCTCCACCTTTTCCCCTCACTAGCCGGCCAACAAAGCCCTGCATGCAAAGCAGCATACCCCCGCTTGACGTGGGGTAGCTGGGTGCTTGGTCGAGAGTCTAAATATAGAGGACACATAGTAAACATGTTACCTTGGTCTTACCTTATTCCTGGGGATGTTAGATGGTACACGTTCTGGTTTACATGGGCCTCAGAGAACTGATGTTCTGCCATATAAAAGTGCAGCTGGGCTCATGAAGGGCTGCCAGTCTTCATGCTTGCTTGAAGTTCTCCCTCCACCACTGACTGCAGACTGAGCTATTCCCGCATGCCACACCTAAAATATGTCTGCACAAGGGGGTGGTGCTATGACACAGCTAGCCATGAGTGGCTAGCCAAGATTCTTCCTATTGGCCAATATAAAAATGGATTTGTTAAACTTGAATCCAGTTAGATTCGAGATGGTCACAGCATGACGACTGCTTCAACTTACCAGCAGCACCTCCAAAGTTATCAGCTCCAGCGATGTCACCATGGCCTAAGCCTCTAGCAAAATCTTGCTGGGTAAGATATCTGGTGGCTGGGCTTCCCTTTACCACCAGTTCCTCAGTGTGCTGCGCTGGGCTTCTGAGGTTCAGCGCTGGTTCCCACTTTGCAAATAAGAGACAACAGTCCTAAAGGAGACTGATGGACAGAATTCCAGACGCAGACTAAGAGACAGCAGTCCTGAGAAAGGCTGCTAAACAGATTAGCTGCACTTTATAGAGAGGGTTAAAGGAGTGAGGTAGTGTCCCGAATCTTTATATCGCGCGGTTTGAGGTTCATCAAACAATAAATATATTTCTCAGTGTTGTGTATAAATAACTAAATATTCAGTGTCCCTTTTGATATACAATGTGTTGAATGATTAGTGTTCTATGTAAAACCTAGGGCTTATTCTGGTAGGACAGAGAGCTTGATTGCATCCCTATTGTACATATGTGCAAAATAAATAGACTTTTTAATTTAAATATTATAATTAAAATTCTGGCCTCCACCTCCCGTCACGAGCCGGCCAATCACACGCCTTAGTTATTTTTTCTCTATCATAACGTGGGGGGACTGAACCTTGGTGCTAAAGAGGCTCAGTCATGAGTTTGGCATTTCAAATGAAAATGATCACTGTTGGACACTCCTCCCCTTCTACATACCCACCCTGTAAGGAACTGACAGGTCTGAGAAGAGCTGAAGAGATAGAATGAGAGACAACAGTCCTAAAAGAGACTGTGTAAGTAGTAGAGAGTCCTGTGAGAATATGCACCTCCATGTATAGCTAGCTATGGGGCAGTATAATGACCCTCTGAGGACACACAGGATTGTCATCACTGGAATAAGAATTAAAAAAAAAATTCAGTGCTGCTGCTTTCTTTGCAGATAGGAAGAAACCCCTGGGTGATGGCATCCTTAACCAAGATGGGTAAATGGTCATCACAAGCACCTCAGCCACCCTCAGTTCAGCTTCGAGCACTCACACACCAGGTGATGCACTTTGTCCATGCACTAGTGTACAAGGATTGCTAAAGCCCAGTAGGATTAAGGAATAGAGAAAGGTAGGAAAACATACTCACCAGTTGGTCACTTGTCACCTTGCTGGTTGATCGCCCGCACAGCACCCTGTATGAAGATACAATATGCCCACCCACACAGCTAGTCTATTCACTTGGTCTACTGATGTGCCCACTCACCTAAACATCTTACTATGGGCTCTATTTATTAACATTATTTTGACTAAAATAAAGTGAAAAAGGGTGTTTTCACACCATTTTCACATTATTTTAGTATCACCTATAGCTATTACAGGGCAATTGGAGTAGAATTCGTAAAATTCTACTCCAACCCCTAAGTATCACTTATTTTTAGTAAAGCAGATCGCATTTCCCATAATTGTAATGGGAAATGTGATCCGACCAGAGTTACTAAAAATAAAATGTGAAAAAATATCGGGGAAAGCCCTATGATAATAACGCCACATGTAGGTGGCATTATCCAGGGTCTCCCCCAGTTACCGGCCTCCTGCCCTGCTCTAACGGGGAGAGGAGAGCCGGGAGTCGGTCCCAATAATCAGCTGTGTGGTCTAAACAGACCGCAAGCTGATTACTGTAAAAAAAAGAAAAAAAAAATAGTAAAAAAAAAAATTTACTTACCTGACTCCAGGGACTGGTGATCGAGCCTCCGGTGATGACTCCCCTCCAGTCAGCTGGTCTCCCATAGTGCACTGCTGCCCGGTCAACAGGTGATGGGGCCACAGTGCAGTATGGGAGATCACCTGACTGGAGGAATGGAGAACATCACCGGAGGCCCGGAATATGCAGGTAAGTGTAATTAAGGGAGAGGGGGGTCGCGGGGGGGGTCCATGATCGTGGGAGCGGGGCTTAGCGTCGGGGGCGGGGCTTAGCGTCGAGGGGGGTAGCAGCGGCGACCGGTCGGCGCATGTGCGGGCACTTAATCACGGTACTTTTTGCTAAAAATACGATGATAAGGCTCCGAAGGGGATTTGCAGGGACAGAACTTTATCGCAAGCTCTGTCCCAGTAAGGGATTTGTAGTAAATCCCTGTGATATTGCCTGAATTCGCATATTCACTCGGTAATATCACACTACAATCTGCATTCAATATGGGGATTGTAGTAAATAGAGCCCTATATAACAATACACTGACCCTACAACTAACAACTGGCCTAGTGCAAACAATGACCACTAACCAATGAATGTGCTGTACTACCTATCCTAAACTTACACAACACTATACTAAACTTACACAACAGTACTTAACTATAATGTCTACTACTGCAATACCTGCATATGTGAGTTTATCAGCAAATAAATAATGAGCACAGCAAGGTATAATAACAAGCACATTCTGAGTTATTAATTTCCCAGAAGTTTACATATATAAGTATGTATGTGACCAAGCCAAACCCACTCCATAGAACCCTAGCTGCTGATGTAATGTGGGGTCATCTCCCAATTTCGGCAGAGCCTAAATGCCATGTAGACCTGAAATAATACCTATCACACCAATGTAGAACCATAATGGCAACCTGTGCACTTATATACAAAATAAATATACTTCTGAATTAAATTAAATCTCTGGGTTGATGGTGCCCTTCACAAGGATGGATAAATGGTCATCACAAGAACCTCAGTCACCCTCATTTCACCTATTGAGTGCTCACATGCTCAGGTGACGTACATTGTACTTTCACAAGTGTGCATGGGCTGCCAAAGCCTGGGGAAAGAAAAAGGCAAGAAAACATGGAGTGTATACTCACCAGCTGGACACCTGTAACTTTGCTGGTTGATCACCCTGTATGGAGATACAATATGCCCATCCACACAGCTAGTCTATTCACTAGCCCAAGTGATGTGCTCACCCAGCTAGGTAACTAACTATATAATAATACACTGACCCTCCAACTAACAACTGGCCTATTGTAATAATAACCTCTGGCCCTGGATGTGATGCACTATCCTAAACTTACACAACAATATACTAAACTTACACAACAGTACTTAAATACAATATCTACTACAGATTGAGTCTCCCATATCCAAAATGCTTGAGACCAAGGGTATTTTGGATATCGGAATATTCCGTATTTTGGAATAATTGCATACCATATTGAAATGTCTTTGGAATAGGGCGGAAATCTAAACACAGAATGCATTTATGATTCATATACACCTGATATACATAGCCTGAAGGTTATTTTATACAATATTTTCAATAATTTTGTGGCTCAAACAAAGTTTGTGTACATACATGAAATTCATTTATGTTTCATATACACCTTATACGCACAGCCTATAGGTCATTTTATACTTTATTTTTAATAATTGTGTGCCTTAATAAAGTTTGTGTACATTGAACCATCAAAAATCAAAAGTTTCACTATCTCAGTCATGCTAAAAATATTCCGTATTTCGGAATATTTGGATATGGGAGACTCAACCTGTACTACAATACACGCATAAGTTACTTTATTAGCAAAGAAATGATGAGCAGAGCAAGGTATGGTAATAAGTACACTGTGGGTTACCAATATCCCAGAAGTCTATATATGGGTATGAGTGTTACCAAGCCTGACCTACATAATAATATTTTTTTTTTTAGAAAATACATTTTTCTTTTTTTAAATAAAATAATTTATTTAAAATTAAATCCGGCTTCCACCTTTTCCCCTCACTAGCCGACCAACACACTCCTTAGTTCTTATTTTTCTATCATCCTCTGAGGGATACTGGGGCTAAGGTGTTATAGAGACGTAGCTGGGTGCTTGGTCCAGAGTGTAAATATAGAGGACACATAGTAAACATGTTACCTTGGTCTTACCTTATTCCTGGGGATGTTAGATGGTACACGTTCTGGTTTACATGGGCCTCAGAGAACTGATGTTCTGCCATATAAAAGTGCAGCTGGGCTCATGAAGGACTGCCAGTCTTCATGTTTGCTTGAAGTTCTCCCTCCACCACTGACTGCAGACTGAGCTACTCCCGCATGCCACACCTAAAATATGTCTGCACAAGGGGGTGGTGCTATGACACAGCTAGCCGTGAGTGGCTAGCCAAGATTCTTCCTATTGGCCAATATCAAAATGGATTTGTTAAACTTGAATCCAGTTAGATTCGAGATGGCCACAGCATGACGATTGCTTCAACTTACCAGCAGCACCTCCAAAGTTATCAGCTCCAGCGATGTCACCATGGCCTAAGCCTCTAGCAAAATCTTGCTGGGTAAGATATCTGGTGGCTGGGCTTCCCTTTACCACCAGTTCCTCAGTGTGCTGCGCTGGGCTTCTGAGGTTCAGCGCTGGTTCCCACTTTACAAATAAGAGACAACAGTCCTAAAGGAGACTGATGGACAGAATTCCAGAGGCAGACTAAGAGACAGTAGTCCTGAGAGAGGCTGCTAAACAGATTAAATAAGTAAGCATAAAGCTAGGACCAACAAGCACTCACAAACAATCAACTAAATGATACTGTATACAATAAATATGCACGTTGCGGTACCCCACATCAATCAATGTAAACCATTGATAAAATTTATAAGATATATAAACGAGAATCAATGTTCATATAAAAAACATAAATGGTATTTTAATAAGTTGTAGACAGATCAGTCCAACTACATGAATTGTCTAATTGAATGTAATGGACTAAACAAAAATAAAATGGATTGCGCTGTATCCACATAGATTGGACAATAAAAAAGCTCCTACAATAGATCACTATAATGTAGTCCACTATCTTAGTGAAACTGTTTAATAGTCTGTATAATAGACGAGCGGTTGTAGTGTTGATTATGCGCAAATCTTAAAGTAAAGAAATGGTCAATCTTGTGACTTCAAAATAATGTAGTGGTGTATTCCAATCGCTTGGTAAGTGGTTGTAGTAGGCAAAATTTATAGCAGAGTCTTGTAAAATGATAGTGGACCATATACTTGAAAGTTAAAAGGTAAAGTTAATAATGATGTGCAAATCCTGATGCACCATGGATATACCGTGTCCTGTATATTGAGATGGATCAATTAGTTTATAACACAGTACAGTATCAGTCTTGAAAGGCATATGTTGTTAAGATGGTTGGATCTGAGGGGTAGGACTGAAGAAACCCTGGCTCTGCAGTAGCCAAGGCCCACACAGACTGCTTCACTGCTGTCCGGATCAGCGCTGGAGGTGGCGGGGCGGGTGTTGGAGAGTGTCCTTTGCTCGTCTATCACAGGCTGACAAGCTGCGCTCCTGCCGGGTCACCTCCAGCGCTGATCCGGACAGCAGTGAAGCAGTCTGTGCGGGCCTTGGCTACTGCAGAGCCAGGGTTTCTTCAGTCCTACCCCTCAGATCCAACCATGTTAACAACATATGCCTTTCAAGACTGATACTGTACTGTGTTATAAACTAATTGATCCATCTCAATATACAGGACACGGTATATCCATGGTGCATCAGGATTTGCACATCATTATTAACTTTACCTTTTAACTTTCAAGTATATGGTCCACTATCATTTTACAAGACTCTGCTATAAATTTTGCCTACTACAACCACTTACCAAGCAATTGGAATACACCACTACATTATTTTGAAGTCACAAGATTGACCATTTCTTTACTTTACTTTACTTCTCGTTTATATATCTTATTAATTTTATCAATGGTTTACATTGATTGATGTGGGGTACCGCAACGTGCATATTTATTGTATACAGTATCATTTAGTTGATTGTTTGTGAGCGCTTGTTGGTCCTAGCTTTATGCTTACTTATTTATTGATGATAGGGTTAAGTGGTGACCTGACCATTTAGCTGCTCCTATACATTTTACCTAGTTCTGATAATTAGAGCGCACATACCCAATTTTTTGTAATTATTGCTAAACAGATTAGCTGCACTTTATAGAGAGGGTTAAAGGAGTGAGGTAGTGTCTCAAATCTTTATATCTCGCGGTTCGAGGTTCATTATACAATAAATATATTTCTTAGTGTGGTGTATCTAAATAACTAAATATTCAGTGTCCCTTTTGATATACAATGTGTTGAATGATTAGTGTTCTATGTAAAACCTAGGGCTTATTCTGGTAGGACAGAGAGCTTGATTGCATCCCTATTGTACATATGTGCAAAATAAATAGACTTTTTAATTTAAATATTTTAATTTAAATTCTGGCCTCCACCTCCCGTCACGAGCCGGCCAATCACACTCCTTAGTTATTTTTTCTCTATCATAACATGGGGGGACTGAACCTTGGTGCTAAAGAGACTCAGGCATGAGTTTGGCATTTCAAATGAAAATGATCACTGTTGAACACTTCTCCCCTTCTACATACCCACCCTGTAAGGAACTGACAGGTCTGAGAAGAGCTGAAGAAATAGAATGAGAGACAGCAGTCCTAAAAGAGACTGTGTAAGTAGTAGAGAGTCCTGTGAGGATATGCACCTCCATGTATAGCTAGCTATGGAACAGCATAATGACCCTCTGAGGACACACAGGATTGTCATCACTGGAATAAGAATAAAACAAAAAATTCAGTGCTGCTGCTTTCTTTGCGGATAGGAAGAAACCCCTGGGTGATGGCATCCTTAACCAAGATGGGTAAATGGTCATCACAAGCACCTCAGCCACCCTCAGTTCAGCTTCGAGCACTCACACACCAGGTGATGCACTTTGTCCATGCACTAGTGTACAAGGATTGCTAAAGCCCAGTAGGATTAAGGGATAGAGAAAGGTAGGAAAACATACTCACCGGTTGGTCACTTGTCACCTTGCTGGTTGATCACCCGCACAGCACCCTGTATGAAGATACAATATGCCCACCCACACAGCTAGTCTATTCACTTGGTCTACTGATGTGCCCACCCACCTAAACATCTTACTATATAACAATACACTGACCCTACAACTAACAACTGGCCTAGTGCAAACAATAACCACTAACCAATGAATGTGTTGCACTAACCAATGATTGTGCTGCACTAACTATCCTAAACTTACACAATACTATACTAAACTTACACAACAGTACTTAACTATAATGTCTACTACTCAGGGGTGTAGCGAGGGTGGTTCCAGTGGAGTATGAGCTGCAGACTCCAAAATGGACAGAGGGGGCGCCATTCAGGGTTCCAGAATTCATGGGGCACTGCACAGTATGACAGCGTCTGTTATTTTATCTCGGTTTGTTTTCTTTATATCCTAAATAAGTTACGGATCTGAGATCTGTTTCTACATTTCATGCTCCCTCAAGCTGCCCACATTGCCTCCCCTCCGGCCCTCCCTCCTCTGTGATCATCTTCTCTCACCTCCCTTTTCTTTCAGATTGATTACATTCACCTCTTTAATTCCCTCCCCTCTACCCTGTGCTCTTTGCCCCTGCCCTCTCCTTTCTTAATGGCTTCTGTCACCTCCCCTCTCTGCTTGGCTTTGCCCTTCCCTTCTCCTTTTTTATTGGCTTCTGTCACCACCCCTCTCCTCTCCATTTCTTATTGGCTTCTGTCACCACCCCTCTCTGACCGACTCTTTGCCCTTCCCCTCTCCTTTTTTATTGATTTCTGTCACCTCCGCACTCAGATCGACTTATTGTCCTTCCCCGATCCTTTTTTATTGGCTTCTGTCACTACCTCTCTCCTCTCCTTTTCTTATTGGCTTCTGTCAGCTCCCTTCTCTCATCGACTCTTTGCCCTTCCCCTCTCATTTCTTACTGGCTTCTGTCACATTCCCTCTCTGATGGCACTTTCCTCTCCCCTCTCCTCTTTGATCTCCCACTACTTTCCTCATGCATTCATTGTGTTTCAATGGACTTTAAAAAGTGACACATCTGAGGTAAAATCCTAAACTTCAATTATAAGTTATGAGTTTTAAAAAAGTCACTGCATTGCTATTTAATGTAATGGAAGTGTTCCCAGGCATGACCGCAAAGTGTTATTTTAAAGGTCTTTTAAAAAATATTAGGAGACCTGAAATAAGAAAATGGTGGTAGACAGAACATGTCATGGTTAGTAGTACTATAGGTGCAATGTATATTTGTGAAGTAAGAGCATAGCTGAGAATGGAGCTTCCCATAGGTGTTCCCTCTCCAGTGAAAGCTGCTTGGGGCAGTAATTGCAGTAATACGCTGTGCACCCTGTGGAATCTCACTCTAGAACATGTTCTCTGTCAATTTAAGTAAAATGATCAGAATATATAATACAATCTCCTCTATTGACTAATAACAATGATTCAAAGGAGATAAAAGTCAGATCCTAGGTGCTATACATAAATAAAGCAGGGCCAAAGGAGCTCACCAGAGCACTCTATTCCACCAGTGGGGCTTCCATGCCCCAACATGATACTGCCACTGTTTGCTGGTTTTCTCTTCACTTCAGTATTCCACCCGCAGGCTGGCCATACCCCAATGGCACAGTTCAGTACAGGGAGGAAGGAAAGGGGGGGGGGGGGGCGCTATGATATGCGCTTTCTCCAGGCGCCATGGTTGCTACTCCTCTGCTACTACTACAATACCCGCATAAGTGAATTTATCAGCAAATAAAAAATGAGCACAGCAAGGTATAATAACAAGCACACTCTGGGCTACATATATAAGTATGTATGTTACCAAGCCAAACCCACTCCATAGAACCCTAGTTGCTGATGAAATGTGGGGTCATCTCCCAATATGGGCAGAACCTAAATGCCATGTAGACCTGAAATAATACCTATCACACCAATGTAGAACCATAATGGCAACCTGGGCACTTATGTGCAAAATAAATAGACTTCTGAATTAAATCGTTTAATTAAAATTCTGGCCACCACCTCCCCTCACTAGCCAGCCATTCACACTCCTTAATTATTATTTCTCTATCATGATGTAGGGGGGATACACATTGGGGCTATAGAGGCTCAGTCAGGAGTTTGGCATTTAACACGAAAACTATCACTGACACTCCTCCCCTTCTACATACCCACCATTTCTACCTACTCTTGGGTTTTTCTTATGAAATTGATGCTTGTATAAGACACAGGCAGTGCAGAATGCCTATACATACAGTACGCTAATTAAATGGCAATATCAGAGCCAAGTGCCCAATATGCAGCAATCCTAACTAGAGATAAATACCAATGTGCAACCAGCCTAATTAATGTTGTAAACTATGAAGTGGGGCAATATGAAGGGTCTTCTGCCCAATATGCAGCACATCTATTGAGAGGCGATGGCAGGACATATTTAGAAGGAAAAGTGGGGAAGAAGATCTATTGGAAATTAAAGTTAAGAAGTCAGGGCCCAAGGGCACCCACCTGGTCTGTTGGGAGAGGCTGCAGTGGGGGATTCACATATCTCTCTTGCCTTCCACAACTGCAGGCCTTCTTTGGGCTTTAATTCTCAACTACCCTCTTGCCAAAAACTGCCATCCTCATTGCTCTGCCACAGCTCTGAAGTCTTCTGGCTTAACCTCGCCATCTTCTATATTGCCACTTTCTAGTCCTGGATTCCATCTGTGCCGGTCTTCATGCTTTCTTATAGTTCTCCCTCCACTGCTGCCTGCAGACTGAGCTATTCCCGCATTCCACACCTAAAATATGTCTGCACAAAGGGGTGGTGCTCTGGCACACCTAGCTGCGAGTGGCTAGCCAAGATTCTTCCTATTGGCAATACCAATATCAAAATGGCTTGGTTAAACTTGAATCCATTTGGTTTAAAAATGGCCATAGCATGACGATTGCTGCAAGTTACCAGCAGCACCTCCAAAATTATCAACTCCAGCGATGTCACCATGGTCTGAGGATCTAGGACTGGACCTTGGGGCTAAAGAAGCTCAGTCAGGAGTTTGGCATTTAAAATGAAAATGATCAGTGTTTGACACGTCTGAGAAGAGCTGGAGAAAGAGAAGTAGAGTCAGCAGCCCTGAGAGAGACTGTGAGTAATAGAGGGTCCTGTCAGGGTATGCAGCTCCATGCGCAGCACCCTCTGGAATCAGTAGCGCACGCATGGGGGGTTTCTGAGTACCTAGAAACCCCCCCTGCACACACACACACACGGACAGCCCGAGCCTTCTTCTGCACGGGCTGTCAGAAAACTAGCCCTTCTGTTATTTCAGCTGAGGCAGGGAAGGGAACCCTCTCTCTGCACTCACGTTGCTGTACGTTCAAAACCATCCCCCTCTACACACGCTGCTGCACGGGAGCTCTCCACAGCCCGGACAGGCATGATGGTGAGTTAACCCTTTGAAACCCTTCATGGTTTCTAGAGTGATTGCTTATGAATGCTTCAAGGGTGCCCTTCCAAAACATCACTAGCCCAGGCCCTGGTATGTATATGTATGTATGCATGTATGTATGTACGTACGTACGTACGTACGTACGTGTGTATGTGTATGTATGTATGTGTGTATACACATACATACATATGTATGCATACAAATGTATACACATGTGTGTATACATATATATATATATATATATATATATATTAGTGATGAGCGGTTCGGATTCTGAGGAATCCGAACCTCTCCGAACAGGTGGAATCCGAGTCCACCCGAACGCAAGTTCGGGTGTTCCCGCCTGACTCGGATTCCACCTCGAGGCCGAACGTCACCCGTCCGGCGTCGGATTCTCGCGAGAGCCGAGTGACGTTCGGCCTCAATAAAAAGGCGCGGCGCCCGGCAGTCGGCGCCATTTCTCGCGTGACGCGTAGTTAGGTAGTTAGCTAGTGCGCTGTCTGTTCTAGTGTTAGATAGATTAGAGTAGGCAGTGCTCTGTGACTTTACTGGGCATAAGCCCTTGTGTGTGCTCTGTGACTGGGCATAATAAGCCCTCTGTGTGTATGTGTACTCTACTACTCACTGTATTATACAAGCTCCATGACAACTGACAGGGCATAGCCCACTGAGTGTATTATACAAGCTCCGTGACAGGGCATAGCCCACTGAGTATTATACAAGCTCCTTGACAGGGCATAGCCCACTGTGTCTATTATACAAGCTCTGTGACAGGGCATAGCCCACTGTGTCTATTATACAAGCTCCGTGACAGGGCATAAGCCCACTGAGTGTATTATACAAGCTCCGTGACAGGGCATAAGCCCACTGAGTATTATACAAGCTCCGTGACAGGGCATAGCCCACTCAGTGTATTATACAAGCTCCGTGACAGGGCATAGCCCACTGAGTATTATACAAGCTTCTTGACAGGACATAGCCCACTGTGTCTATTATACAAGCTCTGTGACAGGGCATAGCCCACTGTGTCTATTATACAAGCTCCGTGACAGGGCATAGCCCACTGAGTGTATTATACAAGCTCCGTGACAGGGCATATGCCCACTGAGTATTATACAAGCTCCGTGACAGGGCATAGCCCACTGTGTCTATTATACAAGCTCCGTGACAGGGCATAGCCCACTGGGTCTATTATACAAGCTCCGTGACAGGGCATAGCCCACTGAGTGTATTATACAAGCTCCGTGACAGGGCATAGCCCACTGGGTCTATTATACAAGCTCCGTGACAGGGCATAGCCCACTGTGTCTATTATACAAGCTCCGTGACAGGGCATAGCCCACTGAGTGTATTATACAAGCTCCGTGACAGGGCATAGCCCACTGTGTCTATTATACAAGCTCCGTGACAGGGCATAAACCCACTGAGTATTATACAAGCTCCGTGACAGGGCATAGCCTACTGTGTCTATTATACAAGCTCCGTGACAGGGCATAGCCCACTGAGTGTATTATACAAGCTCCGTGACAGGGCATAGCCCACTGTGTCTATTATACAAGCTCCGTGACAGGGCATAAGCCCACTGAGTATTATACAAGCTCCGTGACAGGGCATAGCCCACTGTGTCTATTATACAAGCTCCGTGACAGGGCATAGCCCACTGGGTCTATTATACAAGCTCCGTGACAGGGCATAGCCCACTGAGTGTATTATACAAGCTCCGTGACAGGGCATAGCCCACTGGGTCTTTTATACAAGCTCCGTGACAGGGCATAGCCCACTGTGTCTATTATACAAGCTCCGTGACAGGGCATAGCCCACTGAGTGTATTATACAAGCTCCGTGACAGGGCATAGCCCACTGTGTCTATTATACAAGCTCCGTGACAGGGCATAAACCCACTGAGTATTATACAAGCTCCGTGACAGGGCATAGCCTACTGTGTCTATTATACAAGCTCCGTGACAGGGCATAGCCCACTGAGTGTATTATACAAGCTCCGTGACAGGGCATAAGCCCACTGAGTATTATACAAGCTCCGTGACAGGGCATAAGCCCACTGAGTATTATACAAGCTCCGTGACAGGGCATAGCCCACTGTGTCTATTATACAAGCTCCGTGACAGGGCATAGCCCACTGAGTGTATTATACAAGCTCCGTGACAGGGCATAAGCCCACTGAGTATTATACAAGCTCCGTGACAGGGCATAAGCCCACTGTGTCTATTATACAAGCTCTGTGACAGGGCATAAGCCCACTGTGTCTATTATACAAGCTTCGTGACAGGGCATAGCCCACTGAGTCTATTATACAAGCTCCGTGACAGGGCATAAGCCCACTGAGTATTATACAAGCTTCGTGACAGGGCATAGCCCACTGAGTGTATTATACAAGCTCCGTGACAGGGCATAGCCCACTGTGTCTATTATACAAGCTCCGTGACAGGGCATAAGCCCACTGAGTATTATACAAGCTCCGTGACAGGGCATAAGCCCACTGTGTGTATTATACAAGCTCTGTGACAGGGCATAAGCCCACTGTGTCTATTATACAAGCTCCGTGACAGGGCATAGCCCACTGAGTCTATTATACAAGCTCCGTGACAGGGCATAGCCCACTGAGTGTATTATACATGCTCCATGACAGGGCATAGCCCACTGTGTCTATTATACAAGCTCCGTGAAAGGGCATAGCCCACTGTGTGTATACAAGCTCTGTGACTCCAGTTCATAGTGATAAAGTAATATGGATCACGAGAATGAACTGAGAGGAGAGCAGAAACAACATGTAAATGCTAGCATTGCAGCGGCTGGAAGTCCATCACTTTTATCTAAAGCTGATGCTCAAGGGCGTAGAGGCTTTAAAACCTTAGGGAACCTGAAATCAAAAAATTTAGATTTTACAGGGGTAAAGACAAAAAAAAAACCTCTAAAGACTACTACTTTTGCAGAGAAACAGAAAATTGGCAACATACCATTCACCACACGTAGCGGCAAGGAAAGACTCAGGCTTTGCCCTTTATTTCTGAGTGGTGGTTCTGCAGCTGTCAGTGAGGCATCTTGTGCCTCTCGTGATGATAAAAGACCTTTTCAATCAGACTATAGAAGTGTGAAAAAATGTAAAACCAATAAGGCAGTCGAACAAACTGTGTTTTTTGAAACACAAATGTCAGAAATCCCTGAGGAGAGTCTAAGTGGGTCCACAAGTGGCATTTCTATGTGTAAGCCTGACCTTTCAGAGAAGCCGCCCTCCACAGTTTCTTTTCCATCTGTAGTTGTGGGGATGAGCAGTATTGCCGAGGACATAGAAATTGAGGATGCCACCGTGGAATTGCAAGAGGATGAGAGGAATATATGTGCAGCTGATGCTGGCACTAATGAGGATGTTGAGGATGAGGATATTATTTGTATAAGTCAGGCACCAGTGGAAGCAGCTCTTGGCCAAGATAAGAAGGCCATTGCCATGCCTGGGCATAGAACCAAGAAATCCACATCTTTTGTGTGGAATTACTTTTACCCAAACCCTGACAACGTTTGTCAAGCCATTTGTAGCCTCTGTGAGACCACAGTTAGTAGAGGTAGGGACGTTAAACATCTAGGAACCTCTACGCTATTACGTCATCTGCAGCGAGCTCATGACAGGTGTTTGATAACAGAAACTACTGCAAAAAAAATAACAACAAGCAGTCCAGCATTAGCTAGATGCCTTCTCTCTACTAAATCCCAGCACCTGCAATCTCCACCGACAACACCTTCCTCCTCAATATCCTCAGGAATGATCAGTGGTAGTACAACATCCAATTTATTAGTGCTAAGTCACGGTGACTCCTCCAATTTCCAGGACACCTCAGAAGAAACTGAATCTTTGAGCGCTAGGCCTGCTGCTGCTGCTGCTGGTGGATCTTCATCCCAGAAGTGGACAAAGAAGACTACTAGTAGTATACCAAAAAAACAATTGACTGTTAAAGAATCTCTTGCAAGGGGAAGCAAGTATGACAGCTCTCACCCTGTCGCACAGCGGATCACTGACGCCATGACAGCTATGCTAATATTAGATCTGCGTCCAATATCCTCAATTAATGCAGTGGGATTTACACAGCTAGTTGAGGTCATGTGTCCCCGGTACCAAATTCCATCTCGGTTTCATTTTACCCGAAAAGCCATTCCTCGGCTGTACCAGGACGTTAAACAGAACCTAATTATTGGTCTGCAAAATGCTATTGTACCCACTGTCCACTTAACCACAGATATGTGGACAAGCGGTAGTGGACAAACTAAAGATTACATGACTGTGACAGCCCACTGGGTGGGTGAATCGCCTTCAGCAGCAGCAGTATCTAACAAACAACACCAGCTCATTCAGAGGCAGGCAACTCTGTGCATCACCGGATTCAATAAGAGGCATACCGCTGACAACCTCTTAGAAAAACTAAGAGATGTCATAGAAACATGGCTTACCCTACTTGGACTCTCCTCAGGATTTGTGATTTCTGACAATGCTACAAATATAGTGAAAGCATTACAGCTGGGTGAATTCCAACACATCCCCTGTTTTGCTCACACAATAAACTTAGTGGTGCAGGGTTTTTTAAAAAACGACAGGGGCGTTCAGGAGATGCTGTCTGTGGCCCGAAAAATTTCGGGACATTTTCGGCATTCAGCAACAGCGTGCAGGAGATTGCAGCACCTGCAAGAGCAGTTTAATTTGCCCTGCCATCAACTGAAGCAAGAAGTGGTAACGAGGTGGAACTCAACCCTGTATATGCTTCAGCGGATGGAGGAGCAGCAAAAAGCCATCCATAGCTATACGACAAGCCATGACATTGGGAGAGGAGGGGGAATGTACCTTACCCCAGCACAGTGGAGAGTACTTTCTGTCTTGTGCAAGGTGCTCAAACCATTTGAAGTTGCCACTTGTGAAGTGAGTGCTGACACTGCTAGCTTGAGTAAGGTGATTCCCCTGATTTCGCTTTTGGAAAAGCAGCTGGAGAAATTGAAGGATGATATTAAACAAAGTGATTCCGCAAAGTATGCTGGACTGATAGATCAAGTCCTTTGTTCGCTTCGCCAGGATCCACGGGTGGCCAAGATCTTGAAATCTGATCATTATATTTTAGCAACCATTCTTGATCCTAGGTTCAAGTCATATGCTGTGTCTTTCTTTACAACTGACCCAGATCTTAAAAGAACCAAAGCGCTCCTGGTGAGCAAGTTGGCAGCTGAAGTGACACATGGCACTACGATGACGTCTCCTCCTTCGGTTTCTGCAGCAGCAGCCAGAAAAAAATGCACCTTTTCCAAAAGACCCAGTGGTGATGCAGATAAGTCAAGTCAACATTTTGACATCTGGTCGGGTCTAAAAGATTTGCCCAACACCAGTGACACCTCTACCGCAACTCCATCTAATATGATTACCATCCAAAGAATGGTGGAGGATTATTTTCAGGACACCATACACGTAGACATGTCACAGAGTCCCTTCGAATATTGGAAGAAAAAAAAGGCAATTTGGAGACCCTTGTATAAACTGGCTTTGCATTATTTAAGCTGCCCACCCTCCAGTGTGTACTCGGAGAGAGTTTTCAGTACAGCCGGGAACCTTGTGAGTGAACGACGAAGGAGGCTACTTCCACAAAATGTAGAAAAAATGATGTTCATTAAAATGAACTGGAAATTTCACGAGGAAAACCTTTCCCACCAATCACGTCACAGTACAGATACTTCTGTAATGGTAGATTCCAGCGGGGATGAACTGATATTGTGTGAGGAATCGGATGATGTACACACTGATGAGGGTGAGGATGGCAATGATGGTGACATCATGCCACTGTAGACCTGTTGCCTTTAGTAGATTGGAAGATTTTTTTGTGGGGGCCCAAACAAACCAAGCACTTCAGCCACAAAGTGGCAGTACCTGTCGCTGAAATGCTTTGTTTGTTAAAGTGTGCATGTCCTTTTTAAGATCCAACATAAAGGGTGGGTGGGAGGGCCCAAGGACAATTCCATCTAGCACTACCTTTCATTTCTGCCACTGCTGTGTGGCATAGTTTCATAGATGTGCTTTAAACTGTGGTGTCTGTGCCACTGCGCCGCTGCTCTGACGCTTGGTCACCAGTCAGCTCACTGCAACCTTTGGCCAATAATGGTGAAACGAATAATTTAAGCTGTGAGGTGGTCTAAATTGACTGTAAATGACTGGAAATTAATGTTATTGAGGTAAATAACACTCTAGGAAGAAAAAAAAGCCCAATTTATGTAATTTTAGCTTTTTTTGCCAATTTTGGCAAAAAATCCAAATCCAAATCCAAATCCAAATCCAAAGCCAGTCACCGCAGTTTGGCAAATCCAAATCCAAATCCGGATGACGAATTAGAACCAAATCCAAATCCAAATCCGCCAAAAATGGTCCGGCGCACATCCCTAATATATATATGATACTGTCTCTGCCTGCTCTTCTCTCTGAATCTATATGAGACCTGGAGCTCCATCCCTTTGCTATATATATATATATATATATATATATATATACACACACTATATATATATATATATATATATATATATATATATATATACACACACTATATATATATATACACACATATATGTATATATGTATATATATATATACACATATATATATAACATGTAAGTTTTACATATATTTATATATATGTATATATAAATATACTGTGTGTATAGAAATATACAGGCGTGTATGTGTGTTTACATAAATATATATTTATATATATATATATATATATATATATATATATATATATATATATATTAGTTTTTTGTTTTTTGTTTTTTTTCCCGAGATTGGGGATTTGGAAACCCCCCTTTAGATATCCTGCGTTTGCCCCTGGGAATGGCGCAATGACCCCCCCAGGACCTGCAGGATTATCATCATTGGAACAAGAATGAAATCAATGCTGCCCACTTCTTAGCTGTGTAGGACAAACTTCGGGGGTGATGGTGCCCTTCACAAGGATGGATAAATGGTCATCACAAGAACCTCAGCCACCCTCATTTCACCTATTGAATGCTCACACGCTCAGGTGACGTACATTGTACTTTCACAAGTGTGCATGGACTACCAAAGCCCATTACAAACTGGGGAAAGAAAAAAGCAAGAAAACATGGAATGTATACTCACCAGCTGGACACTTGTAACCTTGCTGGTTGATCGCCCTGTATGGAGATACAATATGCCCACCCACACAGCTAGTCTATTCACTAGCCCAAGTGATGGGCCCACCCAGCTAGGCAACTAACTATATAACAATACACTGACCCTCCAACTAACAACTGGCCTAGTGTAATAATAACCTCTGACCCCTGGATGTGATGCACTATCCTAAATTATACAACTATACTAAACTTACACAACAATATACTAAACTTACACAACAGTACTTAAATACAATGTCTGCTACTACAATACCCGCATAAGTGAGTTTATTAGCAAAGAAATGATGAGCAAAGCAAGGTATGGTAATAAGTACACTCTGGGTTACCAATTTCCCAGAAGTCTATAGATATATGGGTATGAGTGTTATCAAGAATGACCTACATAATACATCTTTTTATAAAATACATTCTTCTGTTTTAAATAAAATAATTTAATTAAAATTAAATCCGGCCTCCACCTTTTCCCCTCACTAGCCGGCCAACACACTCCTTAGATCTTATTTTTCTATCATCCTCTAAAGGATACTGGGGCTAAGATGTTATAGAGACGTAGCTGGGTGCTTGGTCCAGAGTGTAAATATAGAGGACACATAATAAAGATGTTACCTTGGTCTTACCTTGTTCCTGGTGATGTTAGATGGTACACGTTCTGGTTTACAAGGGCCTCAGAGAACTGGAGGGCGATGTTCTGCCATATGAAAGTGCAGCAGGGCTCATGAAGGACTACCAGGTGTAATTGGCAGCAGGCGGCTATATGCTGGTGTTAAATGAAAATTCCCGGAAAAGTTCCTGGTGGAAAGAACTTATTGGAGGGGCACAGGCTGATGTTGTACCTGACAGAAGATCATCTAACGCCAGGTGCGGAAGTGACTTCTCAGATGGCTGTAGGGAGAAGAAATAGGAGACATGTATTTCATATAAAGAGTGAGAGGAAACACCCTTATATGTGTCAGACAGACAATATATACTTATAATAATATTTTATTCACAATAGGGGAAATCCCATTCACCTTCCCTAATTAAGGCATTTTATCCTCTGACTGTAATTTATGTAACAACTACACCAAATGTCAGTAAGAAAAGAGTTATGGCAGCTTTACTATTCTGTTTAACAATCATCAATGTTATACACACACAGCACAGACCAACACAGACTCTCTGACATTATAACTGTGCACTTACTTTGCTGGGTATGAATGGGGGTGGTACCTGGAGGGCTTCTAGCCTCACCCAATCAATACTCCAGAAGAAGGGGTGGTATCTAATTACACCATCCGCACCAAGACGTTTGTCTGGATCTTCACACACGAGCTGAAAAGAACATCAAAACCATAACTAAGACCATAACTATGTAACTGTTGTGCTGCAAATTAAATTGTGACCCTTATATCAATACATTCTGTAGCCATTATACACTTGTAAGATCAAACAAGTGACAAACAGCCTTTTGCCATATCCAGTAAGCACAAGAATAAAATGTATGACAAATAACAGGTCATCTACACTGAATAATGTTTCAGACATAACACTAATTATAATTGTCATAAAATGTGTATATGATGTCTGTGTTATAAATGAAGTATGGTGGGTTGCCAGGTTGGTCATTTAAAACATGACACAGATAGGAAATACATACAAGATGCTGTCAGGAAGCTGCCGGTCGAAATGCCGACCGCCGGCTTCCCGACTGTCAACTCCCAGCAAGGTACAAGTGACAGGCGTCGAAATCCCCACATACGCCGGGAGCCCGACGCCCTGCATACCGAACAAAGGTAAGCTGGGCATCGGGCGCGGACAGCTGCAGGGGGGAGGGTTAGGTTTTAGGGCTCCCGTGGGGACTTAGGCACCCCACTGGGAGGGTTAGGTTTAGGCTAGGGGAAGGGGGGTAAGGGTTAGGCACCCCCGGGGGGAGGTTAGGGTTAGACACCCCCCCTGGAGACTTAGGTTTAGGCTGCGGGGAAGGGGGGGTTAGGTTTAGGCACTTACAAGGGGGTTAGGGTTAGGTACTAGGGGGAGGTTAGGGTTAGGCCCCCCTAAAGGAGGGTTAGGGTTGGGGTAGGGGGTAAGGTTATGGGTACTTACCCAAATTATAGATTGGGATATTCACCCCTGTCGGGGGTATTACATACTGATTCCATACATACAGTATGCTACATGTCTGGACTGGAGTTACATCCATACATAATGCATAACACACATAGCAGTCACCAGAGCTGCCATCAGTAAATGTGGAGATCAATTAAAAAAAATATATACTGTGCCCATTCCTCCTGCCCATTCCCCTCTCCTCTTAGTGGTATCAGGGAGGAAATGCTCCATGACTGACCTTCAGGACTGATCAGAGTAACAGGAGTAAAGCTGGCCATACACTAGAATGATATTATTCCAATCAGCCAACTAGTTGGCTAGTTGGAATGATAATCGGCCAGTGTATTTGGGTGCAAACAATAATCGTTTGTTTGCCCCCACACACTGAAAAATGGCAAAAAAACAGTTGTCCCAACTAGTGGGGAACATCAGACATGTTTGATTTTTCCCAACTAATAACTAATTATTCTAGTATAGGGGGGACTTTCCCCCAACTGAATGATTAGTAAGCAGACACTGGCCCATAGTGTCCACCTACTTTTGACACACTACAGTGGATGTCAGGGGAGCCTAGTCTTGTGTCCCGAAGACCTTCTTTCTCCCTCTGCCCCCTCAGTACCAGGAGTGGGTCCATTGCTGTAGTACTTCCGATAGCCCAAGCAGCACTGGAGATGCTTCCAGGTGTTCTGTTCCAACAGGGCTTCGGCTTGTGCAACTGATCCGGCGGATGCAGGAACACAGAGCATTGCAGATGGACCCCGAGGAGCACTGACCTCTGTCCCAGCTGCGGGTGGCTGACTACCCCAGGCTGCTCCTGTGTTCTGTGTCCCTGGCCCAACTCATGGCAACCAGGAGCATTCAGCAGCAACAGAAAATCCCTTGGTGGCTGCAGCTGAGATCACCCAGTGGCAGTGATCCAGAAGAGTGACAGTGGGCTGACTTTCATAAACATGATGGGGGAGAACTGCAAACCTCCTAGAACCTGCCCCTCTAACTTCACCCCATCTACCATCATATACCCCCTACTAACTACACTATAGGACTTTCCCCACTAACTTCACCTCTTACTATCCTGTACAGCTATACATCCCCGCCAATTGTGCTACAGAACCTACTACACAAATGTTACCCCTTACTTTGCTGTACAGCTATATACAGCCCTCATCCTAACTGTACTACAGGACCTGCCCTGTAAATTTACCCCTTACAGTCCAGTACAACTATATACCATCAACCCCCCACCCCAGCTGTGCTACAGGATCAGCCCCTACAACTTCACCCCTTAAGATCCTGTACAGCCATATACCCCCACCCCAGTTGTGCTATAGGACCTGCTCACCTAACTTCCATATAGTACCTGGCATTGCCTTATGTTACCTGGGCACATGACACACCCTCTCCTGTCACCCTTTGCATCCATATAGTCACTTAAATTCTGAGCCCATATAGTGTTTGACACTTCTATGGCCATATATTGCCCCACACCCCTCCTTTGTCAACTGGTGTTTTCTACAGTTGAAAAAAAAAAGTTTATGATGTTTGTAAATATTATATAAATAAAGTGAGTTGGAAAGTCCCTCCTCAGTGACAGTGTGCTAAGTGTATGACAGTCAGTGGCGGCTCTGGTTGGCTGGTTGGAATGACAATCGGTCAGTGTGTGGGAGCAAACGATAATTATTCCTATGCTCCCACACGCTGAAAAGTGGCAAAAACGGTTGTTCCAACTAGTTGGAAAAATCAAACATGTTTGATTTTTCCCAACTAATCGATCTGAACGATAAGTAGGCTGACACTGCTTTGGAAATGTTGGTGGTACCCAAGAGGAAAATGATTGAGATACACTGATCTAGAAAAATCAGCCATTATATGATATGTTTTGTGATTGCAGGAAATGTAAGTGCTGCATTCATGTATCACCAGCACTGGCACAGTGGGCAGCAGTCATAGGCTGTATCAGTATTAGTGTGCCAGGTTTACTCTGCATGCTATGTGCAGCCATATAGGTGCAAAGTTACATGATGCTAAATATGTAGGTACATAACGTGTCTCACTGTCATTACTTTCCCCCTTTTCTGTTGTCGCACTAACATATTCCATTGTGACTGAAGATGTGCTTAATACATTTGTTTTTGATGGAATTTAGAATTATTTTGTAGGGTTATTATGGTGTGTTATAAACTGTGGGCCTGATTCAGAGCCGCTCGTAAGCGGCCGCTCGTTCGCTCCGAGCGATGTTCGCACATCTGCGCATGCGTATGGGTTGTAATGCGCATGCGCCAACCAGTCAGTGCGGTCGGAAATCGTGTGCTTGCAAAATAGCGAATGCCTGCTAATTTGAGTGACAGAATGAGGCGTTTGTGGGTGATAACAGGGGAAGGTGCTTGAAAACGGGGAGTGGAGATCCGAACGCAGGCGTGCCAAATGGTCAAAATGGGCGTTTTAAGGGTGTGCATAATTAACAAAGCAGCGTCATCGACCACGTCACTTGGTTGTCTTTTAGCCTGAACTGCTCGCATGATTGCGGTAGGAAAATGCTACCACAAGAATAGCGAGCAGTTCATATGCCTTTCAATGTACTCGATTAATCTAATAAATAGCGGAGATGACGTATGATGCAAACGGCCAAGGGGCGTCTTTACAAAATAGCGAGCGCATGTTTCGGACGCTCGCTCAGACATAGAGGCGTCAACAGACCGCAAAGAGCGAGCGCTCAACTTAAATAGCCAGCCCCTTTTTCTGAACGAGCGAGCGCAAATAGCGTCCGGCTCTGAATCAGGCCCTGTGTCACTTCTGCTTTTGTGTTTATTAAGGTGCCTGTTCATCATCGAAGGCCGTATGACTTCCAATGATGAAGTATTGAACTCACTGAAAGGATACTTAAACCTGACACCGGAGCAATTCAGCATTGCTCCGGTGAGGGGACAGCTGCTCCGAAAAGCAGTTGTCCCCGTGGTTAGTATCGCAGCTACTTCTTAGCATTTCCACATGGTTACCGGGCCCTTTATCATTTGATTAATAGGCCCCTTAATGTGTTACTGTTTGTAAACATTTCTATGTACATTTATCATTTACATTTCCTGTTTCTCATTTTAAATGAGTGACCCTGTAACCTGAGCAGCATACTCAGCACTTACTCACACTCACCTTTTCAATGATGTCTTCAGCATCAGAATCTAGTAAAAAGCCCGGTAAGTCAAGTAGCCTGCACAGGAACGGAGATTCTCCGGTTAACATTTCGAAAAGTACAATTCCAAATGAGAACCAATCTGCCGCCCTGTTGTACCCGAGGTGACCTTCCATCTGCCAAGAGAAAGACATAATTTACTACATGCTATAGTAGTATTCTCAATAATGTAAATGTAATTCTTTAGATGACGCTATGCAGAGGCGTCACTTACCTCTGTGACACCTGGTGCGGCAGGACTGAAATGCTTTGCACGCTCAAAAGGGGGTGTGACTTCATGAAAGGTGCGTGTCTTTGACTGCAAAGCCACGCCCCCTATGTGTGCCGATCCGGGAGGCGTTAATGCCTCCCGTTCTCGGCACACAATGGGCTTTCCCAGCGCTCCTGCAGCTGCTGGGGCAGCCCACAAACTCCCCCTTCCTCTCTCCATGTTACGGTGACACCATCTGACGGGGTGACACCAAAATAACAAGTCCCAGCATGCCCTGCCACAGTTTTAGCATTCCCTAGCAGCACAATTGTTCGACTGGGACTTGTAGTTGTACAATAGCTGGGAGCCCCAAGTTGGCCATGCCTGTACAACAACTTGTTTTTCTACTTGTGCTTAGGTCACCCTGAGTAAGATATGATTATTATCTGTATAAGTGTACTCGCTATTAAGAATAAGTAAATATCATATAAGCATACTTGCCTACCCTCACCCGATCCGGCTGGGAGCCTTCCGAAAATCGGGTGCCGCTCCCAGCCCTCCAGAAAGGCAGACAAGCCTCTCGACAGCTACCGCTCCCCTGCACTTATAAGAGAAACCCCGCAGTGGGGGAGGCCGATGACACGATTCAAGCTGAATCGCATCATTTTGGCCCCACCACCTCCTTCACAATGCCGTATTTCTGCATTGTGTAGCGATCGTGTGGCCATGCCCCGCTCTGCCCACAAACTGACCAACCACGCCCCCTGCAATGCTGATCTGACTACTCCCTCCCAGAAGGAAAAGCCAGAATATTGGCAAATATGCATATAAGAGAAAATCACTAACATCCTCTATAACTCACCTCCGGGGCAATATAGCCTGGTGTTCCTGCACACCCAAAGGCATATACACCTTCATGCATGTTGTTTAATGCAAGGCCCAGATCTGCAATTTTCATATGGCCGGCACCATCTATGAGAATGTTCTCTGGTTTGATGTCTCTGTGAAAAGGAAGATTCTACATTTTATTTCTGTTCTATAAATATTTATATCAACATATTATTATAATATACTTTATAATTGATTTTCTAAGTAAAGAAAGATTTCAAATGGGATAACGCTATATGATACATGTTGAAAGAACATGAGCCACATAAAGTATGTATATAAATTTATATATGAACTACAGATACCTTGATAATCTATAATAAATGCAACTTCAATTTTATAAATCTTTAAGTATAGATATCCTCTGTATGATCTAGTCTTCCTCTAGTAGGAATAATATACTAATCTATTAAGGGTTGGAGAGGGCAGCCAGAATGACGGCACGTATAGCTTAATACACACCTTTTATAAGCAACCTTCACTCCCTGAATGTATATATTTCCCTGTTGTGTAAGTTCAGTATGCCTTGTGGGGAGGGCAGGATGGAATGGGATTAAAATGCCGGCAGCTGTTTAGGGAGGAAATCCTGATAGTGGCATGTAAGTAACCTAACCCTCGCCTCTCCCCCCCTAACCCTAACCATCCCTTAGGGGTGCCTAACCATAACCTCCCCCCTAGTGCCTAATCCTAACCTCCTCCAGGGGTGCCTAAACCTAACCCCCCTCCCCGCACCCTAAACCTAACCCTCCCGGGGGGGGGCCTAGCCCTAAGTCTCCCCGGGGTGCCCTAAACCTAACCCTCCCCCCGCGGCTAAGAGGACGGGCCCCCGGACTTACCTCGTTTGGGCCCGCATCATACTGGATTCCGGCGTCGGGATTATGATAGGCGTCGTTATCTCGACACCTATCACGGATCCCTAGCCGGCATTCTGCCATCATGATTGTGACTGGCGGCCGCAATACATACCGGACAGGATGCTGTCCTCTCTATATAACCTTTTGAGGCTGCTGCAGGGTTGCAGTGCCTGACAGTCTGTTACTGATCTGCCCATCTCCTCTTTCCTGCAAACATTTTCTTTGCATCTCTCTTTGATGTTATCAATAAATTATGCCATACTTGCCTACTTTTGAAAAAGCATTTCAGGTTGATTATGAAAGCAGCACCTTTGAGCGCACGTTAAAGTGGGCGTGTACTGCTACATCTGAGAGGCGTGTTATAAATTGATTTACACATCCGAATGTAAACAAGCCCCAAAGCAGTTAGTAAAATGTACTTGTTGAAGAAAACACACTAAGGGGCCTATTCATCATGTTAATTATTGGGGTCCTAACTCGCCGCAGCTGCCGGAGCAATTCATCATTGCTCCGGCTCGGTCAGTGGCAAACGCAGGATTTCCAGAGGGGGGTTTCCAGATGCTTTATTTTAGAGCGGGTGTGGCGTGTCAATGAAGAGGGCAGAATTAGTACTTAACCAGCTTTAATAAGCATCATACAAAGTGTATTGTGTGTAATAATTCCAGCATATACAGGACCAGTGATCTCAGTAAGCCATTAGATGTAGGCCATCCTGTCTGAGCTGAACGTATTTATTTTAGATGTGGACACCATTCCAGAGTATTAGAGCAAGTCCGGGAGCCTGGAGGAGGAGCAGGAGAACCTAGCACTGCCCTGGACATACTGTATATGTACATATTGGGCTCTATAGCAGTGCATATTTTCCAGATCTTGTAGTTGGTGCACAGGTTATTTATTACTGGCTGATACATGTTAAAAGATCCACAGGTGGTGCTAATTATTTAATTTGTGATACTGAGAAGAACATGCAGCACTAGTAACAATCTATTATATTACTATTTCTATTGTGGTCATAGTGTGGGCTGGGGAGGGGGGTTTCCAGGCAGACGGAACCCCCCCCTGCGTTTGCCTATGTCGGTGGCAGCTGATGTGATATTAGCTGCCCCCGAGAGTGGTTTCACTGCTCCTTTTCAGAGGAGTGAATCCATTCACTGCTCCTGTCAGAGCAGTGACGGGACTGCGCATGCATACAGGTCACGCATGCACACAAGAGCCCCGACGTCCGGCGGGGTAGGCATGTATGGGACAAAGGTTTCCCCATCCATCAGTATAATTTATGGGAGGCTTAACACAGAGCATGGGATAACTACAGTATTCTGCTGTCTGAGATAATAAACCAAAATGGTGCAATTCTCATCTCTTATACAATTTACACTAAACAGTGTTTTCAAGAAGCACATATTGTTCTCTCTCTCTTCTCAGCTGGGAGACTTGCCTGCTTTTCCAGGGGGCTGGGAGTGCCACATAATTTTCGGGAGGCTCACGGCCGAATCAAGAGAGTAGGCAAATATGTCATGGCATAAGAATATATATGGCTATTTCCAGGTTTATCTTTTACACCTAGTATCAGGTAGATACAAGTGTGCAATGATGACGGTGACTAGAAGCAAACCAATCATACACCTAGGAGGCGGGTGCACCACAAGATGCGTACAGCTCTGCATACAGAGAACATATGCATTTCTTCCATGTACGCAACATACAGGCAATTCCCATCCGACCCAGCATCAGGCCCTGTCTGTGTATGGTCAGTCTACTGCACTCCTCATTGTGAATAAGACACAAGTGTACAAAGAAATGGAATAACAATGGCAGAACTGAGATAGGAAACCATGACCAACTACAATGAGAAAACAAACATACTTACCGATGGATAAAGCCCTTTGAGTGGAGATGTTCCAAACCAGACACAATTTCAGCTGCATAGAAGCTGGCAGAGAAAGAAAAGAAACTGCAGTAAACATATGTAATACACTGGTAACACCTCACCCCTGTTGCTCAGGACTATGGGCTCTATTTATTAACATTATTTTTACTAAAATAAAGTGAAAAAGGGTGTTTTCACATCCTTTTCACAATATTTTAGTATCACCTATAGTTACTACAGGGCAATTGGAGTAGAATTCATAAAATTCTACTCCAACCCCTAAGTATCACTTATTTTTAGTAAAGCAGATCGCATTTCCCATAACTGTAATGGGAAATGTGATCCGACCATAGTTACTAAAAATAGTGTGAAAAAAATATCGGGGAAAGCCCTGTGATAATAACGCCACCTGGAGGTGGCGTTATCCAGGGTCCCCCCCGGTTACCGGCCTCCTGCCCTGCTGTAACGAGCAGAGCCGGGAGTCAGTCCCTGTAATCAGCTGTGTGGTCTAAACAGACCGCAAGCTGATTACTGTAAAAAAAAAAAAATTACTTACCTGACTCCAGGGACCGGTGATCGGGCCTCTGGTTATGTCTCCCCTCCGGTCAGCTGGTCTCCCACAGTGCACTGCGGCCCGGTCATCAGGTGATCGGGCCACAGTGCAGTATGGGAGATCACCTGACCGGAGGAATGGAGAACATCACCGGAGGCCTGGAGCATGCAGGTAAGTGTAAGCAATGCGAATTCAGTCGGTAATAGCACACTACAATCTGCATTACCAATGCGGATTGTAGTAAATAGAGCCCTATGTAAACATACTGCCTTATGTGATATCCCATATTCAGATATCACCTCGTTGTGTCTGACAGTCAGAAGGAAGAAAAGACCTAAGGGCCATATTCTTCATGACTTAATTTCTACAAAAGTAGGTGAAAATTAACACTTTCACCTACTTTTGTAAAAATTAAGGATCAGGGCTATTCATCAAGCTTGTAACGCAGGAGATATCACAGATATTCCCCGGTTACAATTCTCCCCCGATAATTTCCACAGTCTCCATACTTAGTATGGGGATGTGGAAATTATGTAATTCATCAAGTTTCAAAAAGCATTTTTTTTTGAACTTGTGTAAAATGTCTGAGTCCTACCTGCATTTCTTGGCTTCCCTCCTCCCCACTCATCTGCTCCATCTGCCGAATGACCAGTCAGTCCAGGGCTCACCTACTAACTGGGGGCCTGATTCAGAGCAGCTCGTAAGCGGCCGCTCGTTCGCTCCGAGCGATGTTCGCACATCTGCGCATGCATATGGGTTTTAGTACGCATGTGCCAACCAGTCATTGCGGTCGAAAATCGTGTGCTCGCAAAATAGCGAATGCCTGCTAATTTGAGTGACAGAATGAGGCGTTTGTGGGTGGTAACAGGGGAAGGTGCTTGAAAACGGGGAGTGGAGATCCGAACACAGGCATGCCAAACGGTCAAAATGGGCGTTTTAAGCGTGTGCATAATTAACAAAGCAGCGTCATCGACCACATCACTTGGTTGTCTTTTAGCCAGAACTGCTCGCAAGATTGCGGTAGGAAAATCCAACCACAAGCACTGCGAGCAGTTCATATGCCTTTCGATGTTCTCGATTAATCAAATAAATAGCGGAGATGACGCATGATGCGAGCGGCCAAGGGGCGTTTTTTCCAAAATAGTGAGCGCATGTTTTGTTCGCTCGTTTAGACATAGAGGCGTCAACAGACCGCAAAGAGCGAGCGCTTTATTTAAATAGCCAGACCCTTTTTTTGAACGAGCGGCCGCAAATAGCGTCCGGCTCTGAATCAGGTCTTCGGGCTAGAAGGAGAGAGGAGTTGGGGGAGAAGTGGCAGGGAACTTCGGCTGCCTGTCAGTGACTGCTTACCAGTGCAGCTCCTGCAGACAGTGAAGCTGGGAAACATTGGAGACAGGACTCGGTAGGCGTCAGCATGACAGTGGAGCTGGCAGGGCGGACATCGGACACAGGACCCAGCAGGTGGCAGCGTGACAGTGGTGCGGGCGGGGTGGACATCAGAGACAAGACCCAGCAGGAGGTAGCATTGACAGTGGAACCGGTGGACATTGGAGACATGACCTGGCAGCATGGAACACAGAGCAGCCGGCACCAGTACGACACGGTGGGGTGGTCAGCACAGGTATAACTCAGGGCACGCGCGGGGGGAGGGGGACAGATGAGGCAGGGATGATCCGGCAGTGGGGGGGGGAGGGCACCTCAGAGAGGACTGGGCAGAGTGGGGACACAGGCCCTGAGTCAGAGCCGGACGCTCTGACAGAGCGCTCGCTCTGAATCAGGGCCGTCCTTGCTCCTTTTTGGAGCAGCTTCCTGGCCGCTCGCATAGCTGTGGGTGACCACCCACAGCTATAGCGAGCGGCCAAAATGATGGTCACGATGGTCAAGACCATCGCGACCATCAGGCTTGCGATGAGACCCTGCGGTAGGAGTGCTTTTGGCTCTATCAGACAGAGCTTTATCGCAATATCCCTGTGATATTGGCTCTATCAGACAGAGCTTTATCGCAATATCCCTGTGATAGTGCCTGAATTCTCAGTCGTTAATATCACACTACAATCTGCATTCAATATGCGGATTGTAATAAATAGACCCATAGGGCTCTATTTACTACAATCCGCATATTGAATGCGGATTGTAGTGTGATATTACTGAGTGAATTTGCATTGCGAATTCAGGCAATATCACAGGGATTTACTATAAATCTCTGTCCCTGTGAATCCCATCTGCACTCTAGTCGCGTTATTTTCAGAAAAAATACCGCGACTAAGAGCCCGGGCATGCGCCGACCCACCGTCGCTGCTACCCCCCCACCGACGCTAAGCCCCGCCCCCCGCGATCGCGGACCCCCCTCCCTTCATTACACTTACCTGCATCCTCCTGGCCTCCGGTGATCTTCTCCGGGCTTCCCGATCAGGTGATCTCCCATACTGCACTGGGACCCGATCACCTGATGACCGGGCAGCAGTGCACTGTGGGAGACCAGCTGACCGGAGAGGAGCCATCACCGGAGGCCCGATCACCAGTCCCTGGATTCAGGTAAGTAAAAAAAAAATGTTTTTTTACAGCAATCAGCTTGCGGTCTGTTTAGACCACACAGCTGATTACTGGTACCAGCTCCCGCCTCTGCTCTCCCCGTTAGAGCAGAGTGGGAGCCCGGCAACCGGGGGAGACCCTGGATAACGCCACCTCCAGGTGGCGTTATTATCACAGGGCTTCCCCAGGTATTGTTTTACAATTTATTTTTAGTAACTATGGTCGGATCACATTTCCCATTACAATTATGGGAAATGCGATCTGCTTTACTAAAAATAAGTGATAATTAGGGGCTGGAGTAGAATTTTACTAATTCTACTCCAATTGCCCTGTAATAACTATAGGTGAAACTAAAATAATGTGAAAAGGGTGTGAAAACACCCTTTTTCACTTTATTTTAGTCAAAATAATGTTAATAAATAGAGCCCATAGCATCTTTTCTGAAGTGATACTTTAGTCTTGCAAGGATGATGAATAGGACTTAGCTAAACAAAGAACTTGAGTTCAAAACTAAACTATCACACATGATATTTTTATCATGATGAATAGGGCCCCCTATAGCAGTCAGTGCAGAGTGATAATAGAGACCAGGGGGTATAGTTACTAAAATGTGGGTTTATATGGAGGTATTGCCCATAGCAAGTAATCATATTCTATTTATCATTTATTTAGCACCTTTTAAAAGCTAGAATCGGATTGGTTGTAAATACATACCTCCCAACATTTGTGTGGATGAAGGGCATGCAAGCGAAATTTAGGGGGCGTGGCATGGCCAAAGGGGTGTGGCCTTGCTAGAAATTAAATACTCGCAAGTCACGCCCCAATTTTCATCATGCTGGGGCTTGGTTAGCAATCTGGGAGCCCCCAGCCTCTCCCAAAACAGGCACAGTGTGTGTGGATGATGCACGCATCCAACACAATCCATTCACTTCTGCTCTGCTATACAGAGCAGCGGTGTTAGAGTATTTCCCTAACCTCTCTCCCACCTGCGGGAAACTGCAGCCCGGGGGTGAGAGAGCAGGACAGTGCCCAAGAAGCGGGACTGTCCCAATGGAATAGGGACAGTTGAGAGGTATGTAAATATATCCCCAAACCTGCCACAATGAGGATATCAGTGTTATTTCTGTGAGTGTTTGCTTTTGTACTTTATTTTGTCTGCAATGCTGTCAGGTATTTGTCTGCAATGCTGTCAGGTATTTGTCTGCAATGCTGTCAGGTATTTGTCTGCAATGCAGTGGCGTCATGAGGGGGGTGGGGGCTGTACTTGGGTGTCACCCTCGGAGGTGGTGACACCAAAATGCCAACTCCTCTGCAGTGACAGGAACCAGGTGCTGCAGTGTGGTATTCTCCTGCAGCACCCGGCTCCTGTCATAGAGGAGTTGACAGTGCTGGCAGCCCAGTCTCCAGGGACAGCCCAGCATCTCCAGCATTGCTGGGCTGCCCCTGCAGTGAGGTCATCGGGATCCCGTGCGAGGCCATGCCCTTTATTTTAGGCCACACCCCCTATTGGGTGTGGGCATGCCTCTGGCACACAGTTATAGTCAGAGTGTGCATCAGACCCTGTGACGCCTCAGCTGCAAGACTGTCAGGTATGACCAGTGCTCGAAGTGTGCCGGTATAAATTGGTATTGGTATTATACCGGCACTTCACTTCAGCACTTCACTTCAGAGACCTGCGCTAGGATTGTCACTGTCTGTGGCTGTGGGCTTCTGTTTAAATTTGACAGCACATGGACCGAATGCCATTCACCGGCGACCAGCAGCATTTTCAACTTGGCGCGGCTGTGAGCCAATTATAGCTCGCGGCCGGCAGCCAAACAGGGTTGGCCTTGTGGCCACCCCTGATTGGCCACTGGCCAGTGAGCCAATGATGGCTCACGGACTGGCAGCTAATTAGAGGCAGCCACATGGCCGTCTCACATTTCTGCCAATCCGCGAGCCGGCCATACCAAATTGAAAATGCTGCTGAGGACTGGGTGAGAGAACTTCTAAAAGGTGCGAAGCGTAGCGCTGGGCAGGTAGGTGGCGTTGTGTGGTATGGTATAAGGTGCACTGCGAGGGGAGGAAGTGGGAGTATGGAAATATCAGGGGGGCTCAGCATTTGGGCTTGCCTAAGTAAAGCTTAACAATATCCACTTTAACCACTGGGTATGACTGTATTCTCCCAATGATTCAGGGTGGATGATAGCTGGACCAGCTGGACAAGGACAATATAGAGATTACAGCCAAGTTCTGCAGCCCTGACATACCTATAAGTTATGCTGTAAGTCAAATCCTCCCTCATCTACTACTGTACTCTATATGCAGCATTACACTCAGCTCATTTTCAGCTCTTACGTTGATGTAGTGAGACCCAATGGTCCAGTTGTTTCCAGCAGATCAAATAGGTCTCCTCCATATGCCAGCTCCATCCCCAGGAAGAGAAGCTCCTGTCAGTAGGCAGACACAGATCCAAAATATTATGATATATTATATTACTGTTCTCACTCATCAGCAGCTACAGACAGAACATAACTCACTGTCATTTACAAAGTAAGAATAATTATATTTGACAATTATTTAGTAATTCACTTGGGGGCCTATTCATCATCACTTAATTGTCACAAAAGCAGGTGAAAAAGCACATTTTCACCTGCAATTGTGACAATTAAGTATTCGGGCCATTCATTAAGAGGGTGAAGCAGGACATATCACAGATACCTCCTACTTAACTTCTGTTTGTGGAATGGCTCTACACTAGTATGGGGACAGAATTTATCAAGCTCCGAAAATATTATATTTTCTGAGCTTGACTGCGGAGGAACTCGCCATCTTCAGATGGCGAATAACCCCGCTTGGGGTTTGCAACCCGCTCTTCCCTATGGGAAGTAGGTCCGGGTTGCAAGAAGGGATCCTTTCGGATCCCTCCGCCCCTGTCCGGCTCCTTCCACCGGACGTTAGGGACACTTGTGCACATGCGTGACCTGTAGGTCGCTCATGCGCACCGCCGTCACTGCTCCGGCAGGAGCAGTGAAAAGATTCACCGCTCAGAAAAGGAGCAGTGAAGCCGCTTCCGGGGGCAGCTGATTTCACATCAGCTGCCACCGCGCCAGAGCAATGCTGAATTGGCCGCGGCGAATTAGAATGTTAATTATCGGGGTCCGTTCGGACCCTGATAATTAACATCATGAATAGGCCCCTTGAAGAGATGGATAGAGACAGAATAGCTGAACTTTCTATAGGGTTGTGCATTGTGTGCTTCAAATCCAACCCTGAAAACAGGTTACAATTTACTTTAGACAGGTGCAATAAAAAATGGTGTCTGGCAGCACGGCCTGCTCCTTACAGGGGCAAAAAGTATGAAGGCAGTAGGAGGAAGGAATAGTGCTATGATACCATGATAACATTACTACATAAAAAGTTCATAGAAATCCCCAGTGGGCCCACAGCCTGAAGCTGTAATGGATATGTGGGGTGTTCAAAAAATGACAGTTAGGAGATGATTGGTTGGTACTTTATCTCTGTCCACTTCATCTCTCTCCAAGCTTTGATAAATCTTCCCCTATTAAAATTTGGGGTGCAGCCCGCTAAACTTTTCATGGTTCCTGAAGTGGCCCCAGGGAGTGCTTAAAATTGACACGGCTGTCCCAGATCATGTTGACACGTGCCCAGCACCTCTCAGGTGTACATAATGCTCTTTACAAAAGTGATAACAGTCAGGTTTTGTCTGCAGCCTGCTGGATAGAAACACATGCACTCACTGGTCCTCTAGCAACCAAGTGCCTAACTGCGTTCCCTGGGCTGGAAACACATGAGACATAGCTGGAATCCATTGGCAGCATTGATGCGATTCTACACATGATAACTGAGTGCTGAGAGAGCAATGTTGGTATAATGTAGTGCTGAGTATCTCTGAGAGCCCAGAGACACATGAACTGTCCTGAAGTTATCCAGAGATTTTCCTGAGAGCAGATAAGCAGCGCTGGCTCTGTAGGTGGAAATTACAGAGTAAACGTGACCCTTTATGGAGTTTGCGGAGTCAGTATCTATAAGTATCTGATCTATGAGATGACCTTTAATTGCAGATAAACAGCTCTATGGCAGGGTTTCCCAAACTTCAAGGTGCCCTAACAGTCCAGGTTTTAAGGATATCCATGCTTTTCCACAGATGGAATCATCAAACTGACTGGGGTACTAATTAAGGGATGCAGTTTATTTACCGGCGTCCGGAATGCCGGACGTGGGAATCCTGACGCTGGAAGCCTGGCTCTGTACTAAAGATAGGCATCTAAATAGCGATGCCTATCTTTAGCCAGATGCCAAAATCCCAATGCCCGGTATCCCGAGCGTAGGTAAGTGGGGACTGTTAGCTGTTAGCCGTAGGGGGGAGGTTTTGTTTTAGGTACCCCCGGGGGGCCTTAGAGTTAGGCACCCCCCGGGGAGGGTTAGGGTCAGGCTAGGGGAAGGGGGGGTTAGGGTTAGGTGCCACAGGGGGGAGTTTAGGGTTAGGCACCTCCCCGGGAGGGTTGGGTTTAGGGTGAGGGAAGGGGGGGTTAGGGTTAGGCATCACTGGGGGGGAGGGTAAGGTTAGGCACCACTAAGGGAGGGTTAGGTGGGGGTAGAGGGGAAGGTTAGGGTATTTGCCTGCCCCAGTTGGGATCCTGACGGTTCGGGCTTCCAGCGTCAGAATTTAGTCCGGTGGCATTACATACCGATTACACTAATTAAGTCACATGTGCCATCTATTCTACCGCTATTTACCTGCTGCTCTACCATGCAGAGCAACGGTGTGCAGTGGCATAACTAGGGTCTTTGGCACCCAGGGCAAGATGAAAAATGGCGCCCCCCAACTGTATGCACACGCCTAAGGCGCATGCACCAACAAGTGGACATGGTCACATACCGCAAAAATGGTCCAGGCCACTTAAAAATGGGAGCATGTCAACACGACATGCCACCATTTTTCATCACTCTGGGAACATTCCTTTCCATTTCATATGCACCTTAATGCCCACAGTAGTAGTGTCCCTTATGCAATGCCCCCAGTAGTAGTACCCATTATGCAATGCTCCTGTAGTAGTACCCCTTATGCAATGCCCTCAGTAGTAGTGCCCCTTATGCAATGCCCACTGCAGTAGTGCCCCTTATGCAATGTCCCAGGTAGCAGTGCCCCTTATGCAATGCCAACAGTAGTAGTGCCCCTTATGCAATGCCCCTGTAGTAGTGCCCCTTATGCAATGTCGCAGGTAGCAGTGCCCCTTATGCAATGCCAACAGTAGTAGTGCCCCTTATGCAATGCCCACTGTAGTAGTGCCCCTTATGCAATGTCCCAGGTAGCAGTGCCCCTTATGCAAAGCCAACAGTAGTAGTGCCCCTTATGCAATGCCCCTGTAGTAGTGTCTCTTATACAGTGCAACACAGTAGTAGTATTGCCCTTTATGCAGTGTCCCCATTAGTAGTGCACTTTATGCAGTGCCCCCAGTAGTAGTGGCCCTTGTGCAATGCCCCTGTAGCAGTGCCTTATTCAGTGCCCCAGTAGTAAAGCTCTTTATGCAGTGCCCTCAGTAGTAGTGCCCCTTATGCAAAGCTTCCTGTAGTACTGCCCCCAGTAGTAGTGCCCCTTAATCATTGCCCCCAGTAGAAGTGCCCTTTATGCAGTGCCCCCAGTAATAGTGCCCCTTATGGAATGCCCCCAGTAATAGTGCTCCTTATGCAGTGCCAACAGTAGTGCCCCTTATACAGTGTCCCCAGTAGTGCCCCTTATTCAGTGCCCCCAGTAGTAGTACCCATTATGCAATGCTCCTGTAGTAGTACCCCTTATGCAATGCCCTCAGTAGTAGTGCCCCTTATGCAATGCCCACTGTAGTAGTGCCCCTTATGCAATGTCCCAGGTAGCAGTGCCCCTTATGCAATGCCAACAGTAGTAGTGCCCCTTATGCAATGCCCCTGTAGTAGTGCCCCTTATGCAATGTCCCAGGTAGCAGTGCCCCTTATGCAATGCCAACAGTAGTAGTGCCCCTTATGCAATGCCCACTGTAGTAGTGCCCCTTATGCAATGTCCCAGGTAGCAGTGCCCCTTATGCAAAGCCAACAGTAGTAGTGCCCCTTATGCAATGCCCCTGTAGTAGTGTCTCTTATACAGTGCAACACAGTAGTAGTGCCCTTTATGCAGTGTCCCCATTAGTAGTGCCCTTTATGCAGTGCCCCCAGTAGTAGTGGCCCTTGTGCAATGCCCCTGTAGCAGTGCCTTATTCAGTGCCCCAGTAGTAAAGCTCTTTATGCAGTGCCCTCAGTAGTAGTGCCCCTTATGCAAAGCTTCCTGTAGTACTGCCCCCAGTAGTAGTGCCCCTTAATCATTGCCCCCAGTAGAAGTGCCCTTTATGCAGTGCCCCCAGTAATAGTGCCCCTTATGGAATGCCCCCAGTAATAGTGCTCCTTATGCAGTGCCAACAGTAGTGCCCCTTATACAGTGTCCCCAGTAGTGCCCCTTATGCAGTGCCCCCAGTAGTAGTACCCATTATGCAATGCTCCTGTAGTAGTACCCCTTATGCAATGCCCTCAGTAGTAGTGCCCCTTATGCAATGCCCAGTGTAGTAGTGCCCCTTATGCAATGTCCCAGGTAGCAGTGCCCCTTATGCAATGCCAACAGTAGTAGTGCCCCTTATGCAATGCCCCTGTAGTAGTGCCCCTTATGCAATGTCCCAGGTAGCAGTGCCCCTTATGCAATGCCAACAGTAGTAGTGCCCCTTATGCAATGCCCACTGTAGTAGTGCCCCTTATGCAATGTCCCAGGTAGCAGTGCCCCTTATGCAAAGCCAACAGTAGTAGTGCCCCTTATGCAATGCCCCTGTAGTAGTGTCTCTTATACAGTGCAACACAGTAGTAGTGCCCTTTATGCAGTGTCCCCATTAGTAGTGCTCTTTATGCAGTGCCCCCAGTAGTAGTGGCCCTTGTGCAATGCCCCTGTAGCAGTGCCTTATTCAGTGCCCCAGTAGTAAAGCTCTTTATGCAGTGCCCTCAGTAGTAGTGCCCCTTATGCAAAGCTTCCTGTAGTACTGCCCCCAGTAGTAATGCCCCTTAATCATTGCCCCCAGTAGAAGTGCCCTTTATGCAGTGCCCCCAGTAATAGTGCCCCTTATGGAATGCCCCCAGTAATAGTGCTCCTTATGCAGTGCCAACAGTAGTGCCCCTTATACAGTGTCCCCAGTAGTGCCCCTTATGCAGTGCCCCCAGTACTGCCCCTTATACAGTGTCCCGGTAGTAGTGCCCTTTACACATACAACACACAGACCACAAAACTATACTTTCCCAAAACCCTGCTCCTGCACCCGCGGGATGTAGTTATGAGAACAGCAGACACAATGCTGCCGGTTTCAATCCTGACGCTGGAAGCCCAACTAGGGACATAAGATAGGTATCGAAATACCAACACCTATCTTAATCCCGATGCCAGAATCCAGGAGGACGCCAGCCCGAATGAAGGTAAGCCGGGACACCCCTCGTGTTAGCCACGGGGGGGAGGGTTAGGTTTAGGTAGCATAGCGGGGTTAGCGTTATGTTTTGGAGGGGGGAGGTTAGGGATAGGTACTCCTAGGAGGGAGGGTTAGGGTCAGGCACTTCTGGGGGGGGTTAGGGTTAGGCACTAAGGGGGCAGAGGAGGGGTTTAGGCACTAAAGGGGAGGGTTAGGGTGTGGGGTGGGGAGAGTTAGGGTTAGGTTACAAAAAGGGAGGGTTAGGGGGAGAAGGGGGGAGGATAATTATACTTCCCCGATCCCTGTCGGGATACTAACCATCGACAGCCGGCATTACATACCGATTACTGCGCACACCGCCATCCGCTCCTCCCGCTTGGCACTATGGTAAAAGACATCATGATATCTCTCCCTTCATCCACTGCAGGAGCCAGAAGGTGGAGCTCATGAGAGAGCTCCAGCCCAACGCCGGCCCTGGGTGCAGCAGCCAATAAGAATAAGTCTGACTCTTATTGGCTGCTAAAACAAACACACCGCAGCCGGGTAGCACACTCACTGTCAGTGAATGTACTACCTGGTGCCCACGGCGGTTTGTTTTACTGTGTAGTGCCATGACGGCTGCCGGCCGTGCCCCCCCCCCCCCACCCACCGCTGGGTTCGACAGCACCCTTGGCATGTGCCCAGCTCGACCCCCCCTAGTTACGCCACTAGCAGTGTCTGCTCCCCACTTCCTCCCCCACAACGGGACACAGCAGCCTGCGGGTGGGACAACGAGACAGTCCCAGAAAAATGGGACTGTCCCGCTGAATGCGGGACAGTTAGGAGGCATGTGGTAGGGAAACCTGCAAGAACCTGTAGGAGAGAGCATAACACTCAACTGTCCTGGTTCTAGTGGGGGAGTCCTCATTTTGGGTGACTAACCCACTCTGTAAGGACGTTGGGGTATATTTACTAACAAGCAGTTTGTCAAACCCACTGATCATTGATAGCTTTGACTAATTGATACTATCGGTCTAAGGGGATATCCAAATAGCAATGATAGCGATAAAGTTTTCTCTGGAGAAAACTTTTCCCACCTATCGCCCAAATTTGCCGCTTATCGCATGTTTGCGTGCTCCCGTTTATCATGCTATCCTACTGCAAAACCAGAGATAACCAATGTGCACGATAATTCTCGCATGGATGATAGGCGCAGGGCCTTAACTAGGGTGGTGCAACTCTAGTTACGGCCTTGCGCCTATCTTCCATGCGAGAATAATCGTGCACATTGGTTCCCTTCCCTATGTCTTCCCTGGCCCTTCCCCATGAGGCCATGGCCCCTTTTCAGGTGCACTATCTTATGTGCCTATTTGAAAAATGAGGGGGGGGGGCGCAAATGTTCTTTCCGGCACAGGGCACCAAAAAGTCTAGTTATGGCTCTGGAGTGGACAGATGATAAGTATGATGAAAGATGAAAATGAGGAAATCAGCCTGTACCCCCAAAAAAGGTATAAAAGTGTGTTAGTATAATCCAAGGGTTTGGGGTTATTAAATTGTGTCCAATGGCTGTTATGTGCATTTTTCTCTAACAGTGAAAAAATGATAGAAAGCAATGTTTTTTGGGCCAAAATAAATGCTGTAATTAAATTAGGGGTACATTAAGATGGGTGTAAGTATACTTTTGTGTTATTATAGGGCATTTTTTTATATTGGTAAAAATAAAAATACACCTGTCACTTGCACCTGCAATGTTTAAAACACCTGTCCCATCAATACAGCACCTCCATATAAATGACGGACTACTTTAAACCATACTTACCAACTTTTCTTACTTCTTTTCCGGGAGCAGCCTGATCATCTCAGTTTCGGGGGGCAGGGCCAGGCTTCAGCTGCCATTAGGTCCCTCCCCCTTTCCTAGAAAGCCTGTGATTCATGGGTCCGCGAGGAGGGGGCAGCGCTAAATGACGCGATTTGCATCATTTAGCCCCTCCCCCTGCACACTATCCCACAAATTTGTCCTAAAATCTCCCCCATCCGGAGATATGCCTACTCTTTCGGGGTCGCAGGGGGTTACCCGAAAAATCGTGAGCCTCCCGCGACTCCCGGGAGAGTAGGCATGTATGCTTTAAACCCATTCTCCAACACTTTTTAATTTTTCACCTTAAAAAAGACGTCATTATTGCACATATTAAGCTAATTTAAATATTATTTTTGCCTATTTAGTCATTAAGGAGGGTTTCCCAGTGGTTCTGCACCATGTCCCGACATTGTTAGCATAAAATACGGTCAACAAATTCACCTGCTCAGAGGTGGTGAAAAGAAATTTGCGATAATTCCTATACCACGTTTTGCATGTGCAAAAACCACAGCTAATAGGATAGCCCGAAAACCCATTTTTCTCCAAAAAGGTTATTGCGGCTAATTGGATACCCTCTTTGGTGCTCATGATCGGCAGCTTTTACAAAGCAAACTGTGGGCCTGATTCAGACTTGGGAATAGAGGGCCTAATTCAGACCCGCTCGCGAGTGGGCCCAGTGCACTTGCGCATGACTGACCCGTCGTGCGCATGCGCGAGGCCCGGATAGCGACGGCCAAGCCGTCGCTATGGTTCTCGTACCAAAGGGAGCGTGCTGTCGATGGTGACTGACAGCACGCTCCCTTTGGTGGGCGTGTCGGGGGCGTGGCTGCCCAGACGGAGGCGTTCCGGGGCTTGCGGCAATGAGAACCTACCACAAGGGTCTTGTCGCAAGCCCGATGGTCGCGATGGTCTTGACTATCGCGACCATCTTTTTGCCCGCTTGCTATAGCTGTGGGTGGTCACCCACAGCTATGCGAGCGGCCAGGAGGCCGCTCTAAAAAAAGAGAAGGACGGCCCTGATTCAGAGCGAGCGCTCTGTCAGAGCGTCCGGCTCTGAATCAGGGCCAGAGTGAGATATCTCTCTCTCAACTGTGAACCTGAACAAACCATATTGCAATGCAAGGGGTGTAAATACATACATTTTTTACATGTGGGGTAAATACTGGCTGCTTTTGCATGTAGCCCACATATACTGCACAGCTTTATTATTACTCTACAATTTAGATGTCAGTTTGGAAACACTCCTCCCAAATCTAAATCTCTCTGCACATTTAAAATTTTCCCCACCTGCAGTGCAGCATGGTTTCACCAAGATGATCAGTTGCGAGAGATCTTTCTCTCTGGGCCTGATTCAGAGACGAACGAGCGCTCGCTCTGAATCAGGGCGTTTTTTTTTGTTCGGCCTCCTGGCCGCTCGCATAGCTGTGGGTGACCACCCACAGTTATTGCAAGCGGCCAGGTTGATGGTCAAGACCATCGCGACCATCGGGCTTGCGACGAGACCCTTGTGGTAGGGTCTCGTGGCCGCAAGCCCCAGAGAGCTTCTGGCTCTAATAGAGCCGGAAGCTCTCCCACTGACATCACTGGTGATGTCAGTGGGGCCGCCCCCAAACGGCAGGCGTTCCTTCAGGAACGCCTCCATTTGGCTAGCCACCCCCCCTGCCCACCTACCAAACGGGGCGAGCAGTCAATCACCATCGACAGCTCGCCCCCTTCGGAGTGAGACCCGGAGCGACAGAGCACCCGTCGCTAGCCGGGTCTCGCGCATGCGCACGACGGAGCCAGCTCCATCGTGCGCATGCCCAGTGGGCAAACATCGACCCGGTTGCGATCGCCCAACGCTTGCGACTGGGTCTGAATCAGGCCCACTATTCCCAAGTCTGAATCAGGCCCTGTGTGTTAGTAAATATACCTCTTTGTCCACACTGCAAGGACAGTTGGGAGTTATGTCTCACAATATAAGACAAATTATAGGAAGGTCTGTAGGTCAAACGAAAAAACTTATTGATCACATATACAAAAATTAATAAATACTTGATCAATGTATAAATAAACCAATATATATTATCACAGTAATAAAAATATATAATCTTTAACCACATCACAATCAGAGGTTTATAAGTAATCAGTCTGATAATCAAATATAACAAGCAAAGCATGAGTTATTGTTATATGCGGCCAAAACCAATGTTAGTAGCCATGCACAGCGGTTTCACTGATAATGAATAGATCACCAACATGTAAATACTGAATTATAATGTACTCCAATGCAGTTGCAGCTTTATTAGTAATTATTTAGGCAAGCAGATAGATAAGGATCATGGCCCTCATTCAGAGCCGTTCGCTATTTGTGGTCGCTCGTTTAAAAACAAGGGGTGGCTATTCAAATGATCCGTACGCACATTGCAGTCTGTTCACACCTCTAAGTCTGAACGAGCGAGCAAAACATACGCTCGTTTATTTGTTAAAAACGCCCCCTGGCCGCTCGCATCCTACGTCATGTCCGCTATTTATTAGATTAATCGAGTACATCGACCAGCGTATGAACTGCTCGCTATTCTTGTGGTTGGTGTTTGCTACCACAAATTTGCGAGCAGTTCTGGCTATAAAATAACCCAGTGACGTGGTCAATGACGCTGCTGTTTTAAATATGCACACCCATAAAACGCCCGTTTTGACCTTTAAGCACGCCTGCGTTCGGATCTCCACTCCCCATTTTCAAGCACCTTCCCCTGTTACCACCCACATACGCCTCATTCTGTCACTCAAAATAGCAGGCACTCGCTATATTGCGTACCAACGATTTTCGGCCGCACTCACTGGTTCACGCATGCGTACTAAAAACCGTACGCATGCGCAGATGTGCAAACATCGCTCGGAACGAGCGTACTGCCGCTAACGAGCGGCTCTGAATGAGGGCCCATGACTCGCATGCACAGAGATCCAGCTACGCTCAGTTCAAGCAACTAGTTATGGTATGTGCAGTGCCCCTGGTATCTCAGCTGCTGGATGCCCAGGTCATGCAGCTATCAAGATGAAGCCATCAGGGACACAAGTACCTCTGCTAAGGAATGGGAATTCTGCTGGATGTGTTTCAAGCCTCCGGTGGGACAATCAGTGGTATATACACCAGGCTGCCAAACCACTGACACATTTATGCCCCTCAATAATCATTCAGTGGTTTCCTTAGAATATCCCACATCACATTGCTCTGCTCATGAAGGGAGAGATGTGTGCACCTAACAGTAGGGCACATAGCATTGCCTGTGTATTAGAAGTGGAAGAGAAGGGGGCTGGATAGCAACCTTGCACTGGTTAAAAAATATAACCTCTTCCCTTGCACGATGGTCATTCCCACCCTGGCAGCATAGCGTGCCCAACCCTTCTAAAATACATACATTTGCTCCTGCCCTTCCTGCACTCCATCCACCATGTATCTCATTCGGTACTTTTGAAGACAAGAAGAATCACTGCCCTGGTCACCTTAGTGACACTGCCTGAAGGATAGAGGAATCAGTCAGGTGAGGTCACAGGGTCAGTGTGGTGCCTGGACACGACTCTCTGACAGCTGACCACACCCCTTCAGCAGTGCACCTTTATTTTATGGGCCAGTTCTAAGTATTCATGAAAGTACCTCAGTCTGGAAGGCAAATAGCCCTCGAATGATGAATGCCGTCCCAGAGACATCGTGCAGGGCCTCTCGCTCCACCAGCACCTCTCTCACCACGTCTGCTTGTAGCACCTCCCTCTTCTTGATGACTTTGACTGCAAGTTGTCTCCTGGTCACAGTGTCAGATGCCATTAACACCTGTACAGTACAGAGAGATGTTACAGCATCAGTAGGAAAGACAGATATATATGACTCATGGGATCAGTATGATTTACCGCCGGCAGCGGCATCCCGACAGAGGAGGAAATCCCAATTGTCTAGAGAGGTAAGTATAACTAATCTAATTCCCCCCCCTAACCCTCCTTTAGGGTGCCTAACCCTAACCTCCCCCCCAGTGCCTAACCCTAATCCCCCCTCTAAGTGCCTAAACCTAACCCCCCTTCCTCGCCGCCTAAACCTAAGTCCCCCGGGGGGGTGCCTAACCCTAACCTCCCCCCGGGGGTGCCTAACCCCCCTTCCCCTAGCCTGACCCTAACCTCCCGGGGGGGTTCCTAAACCTAAGTCCCCCCCGGGAGCCCTAAACCTAACCCTCCCCTTCCCCTGCAGCTGTCCACGGCTGGCGCCTGCCATCCCTTCGGTCGGGATGCCGGGCGCCGTTCTCCTGGCATAAGTAAAATGACAGGCGTCGGGATTTCAACGCCTGTCATTTAACCCTTGCTGGGATTAAGCAGCTGGGAAGCTGGCGGTCGGCATTGCGTCTGCCGGCTTCCCAACTGCTTCCCTGACTCACATATGAGGTATGGGTCATACACTAAGTAATGATAACACTGTGTCAGGAGAAAAGGGAATGTAAGTGAACCATTATTGAATAAATGAAAAAGTGCTGAAATATAACAGCCTGGGATAAATATATATATATAGATATATAATCCAACAGGTAGGTGTCACTGAGTGGATCATGTATTCTTGCAAATGCCATTTGCAGAGAGGAAGGCACCAACAAATATATATATATACAGTATGTGCATATTTATAGGAAGTGTTACACAGATTTTTGGGATTACGGGCCTTAATCTAAATATTACATGTACTACCTAGTAGTGATATCCAGCCTAAAATAAGTTCTTAGGGTCCTCCAGCCTCCCCAACAGTTCAGGTTTTCGAGATATCCATGGTTGAGCGCAGGTGATTAAATCAAATTGACTGAGGTACTAATTAAGTCACCTGCACTCAACCATGGATATCTCTAAAACCTGAACTGTTGGGGAGCCTTGATGACTGTGTTTGGGAACCTCTGTTTTAGGGTATGCAAACTTAACACGGTGCAAGCTATGATGCACTATATTTACTTATAGGTTAATACATCACTTGTCTCTGAGCACATAGGCAGCAATGTGGATGTTAGGAGGTGAGTGCTCTGATATAAGAATTCTATAGAGGCACAAGGGGCCTATTCATCATCGAAGGGACCCCTAATGATGAATGGCCCGGTAACTTAAAAATTAGGAAACTGGCGTTTCTGCATGGTTACGGGCCATTTATCGTTTGATGAATAGGCCCCTAAATCATGGCACTGCAGACAGGGGTGCCGAGAGAGGAGGGGGGGGGAGCGGGTACTGTTTATCCGGGCTTCCTGAGGGGCCCGGCGGGGGCCCGTGTCTGGCGCCGTCCCCACTCCCTTCTCTCTCCAAAACAGCAGCCCAGCACACAGTGTGTGCTGAGCTGCAATGGGAGACTGCAAAAGTGTTTATTTTTGTTAGGGGGTTCAAGGGGGCGTGACCACGTCTCCTGCGATTAGGCCACATCCCCTCTGTACATGGGCACGGCAGAGCTCTCTACGGCCCTGACTACAGAAGTAGATAATGAGATATTTGGCTCTATGAATATACAATGGGGCTGTAGCATACCTTCCAGCCATTTCAATATTGGCAGAGTAGTTCAGATTTGAGAGCTGTATGTTAAAGTCAGGATAGTGAATGCATAGTCCTGATGGGGAGTTATGTCCACTCACTGCTGCTCTGCTTAGGAGAGGTACATGGGTGCTACATGTGCTTTTCACTGGTGCATGGGGCAGTGGGAGGTCAAAAGGAGGGAAACCAGATTGGGAAAAAGGGGTAGCTTAGTGATCTTCACATATCCCCCCCATGATGCAGACACTCGATCCGTGATGTGATGTCCCTGTCCTGATCCAATTCCCTCCAATGTTGAGTTGTATATTATAGGGTGGTATTTGCCATAGATGTTAACCAGATAACACCATATGTTTGGAGCCGGGACTATATGTGAGTAACCAGGAGCTGTGTATGATGGGCATTTTCTCCTGATATACACAGAATAACATGCACATTTAAGGCACACAGATGATTAAATTTAGCGATTGAACGATAACGATATCGTTATCGTTCAATAATCATTTGAAAATCTTTTACAGATCGTTAAAAAAAAAGTCTAAAACGACCAGCGATGCGCGCTCCTGCTGGTCGTTTAGACATCTATCATCATACAAATATGTTGTACAACCTGATGATAATGTCAGGTTCAACATGTTTGCAGATGATTAATGTGCCTACACTGAACGACTGCTCGTTCAGTGTAGACACATCACAGACTGAGAAATGACTGCACGATTACAATGTCGTAATCGTGCAGTCATTTTGATGTCTTCTAGTGGATGTGTGCCTTTAGGGTTTACTTTTCTGCTACAGTAAAAAGTAAATATATTATTGTTCTTCATAGTGCTGGAATGCTTTCTTAACATAAATGGATGTATTATTCTGTGAAGTGAATTTGAAGGTGCTGTCCAGTTCCTTGTTTTTATAAATAAACAGTGCAGCCATGGCCATAACTAGGAGTGGTCAAGCTATACCACTGGGGGCACAGGGTCTAGGGGATGACACAGTCATTGCCACATGCCACCTGTATTTGGCATGCAGGGTGCCTGAATTGGCACCCTACAGCCTACGAAGCTGCTGCACAGAGCATCTTTAGGACTTTCCTAAGTACTCTCAACTTCTCCCTGGTCCAGCAGCCACACCCCCTTGTTGTGACATAATGACACCACATGCTAGGGGCAGGGCTGGCCCAGGGCATGTTGCAGCCCTTCTATGTCCTTGAGTGTATCTACTTTTACTGAAGTGAAAATAGGTATGCAGCAAACAAAACAATGCCAATTCAGAGTCTAATATACTCCCGTTCAATAACATAAACTTTTAAGATTTCTAAATAGCATTCTCCTAAATTACTATTTGATTGAACTTTTATCCTATACGTTGATCAGCATGGATGTATGTACAGATGCCCCAATCTGCCCAACTCCTTCCTGCAGAAAATACAACTTTTCCCACTGGCGCACACTGACATTTGCACATGTAACACTATTCACATCAATAACAATAGCTGCATTTAGACACAGACACAAATGGGATATGGACACAAACATTTATAATGACTATTGTGTAACCAAATGTCAATGTGGCAGACAGGGGCGTCTTAAGAGAGGAGGGGGCCCGTGTGTATTCCCTGTGCAGGGCCCCCTCCTCTCTCCCCGGCGGCCGGCCACCACAGAAGCAGTAGACTATGGGCACTAGAGTGTGCCCAGAGTCTACTGCGCATGTGCAGAATGCCGGAAAAATGGCCGCGGCGGCCATTTTCTGGTGTTCTGTGCAGCGCTGATACCCGACGCGGGACCATGGACAGGTGAGTTTTAAATAATATGGGTGCAGGGTGTGCGGTGCGGGGCCCCCTGGACCCGGGGTCCTGTGTGCCCCGCACACCCTGCACCAGAGCCGTAGCTAGGGCAGTGCGGCCGGTGCCATCGCACAGGGCACCACAGGTCAGGGGGCGCTGTTTGGGCCTGTTAAATTTCTGTTTATTATCATTCTTGCTTGTAGCTTCCTCTTATTTCATCCCCAGCATCTCCTGGCCTCCCCTATCTCTTCCCTGACCCTTCCCCATGAAGCCAGGGCCCTTTTTTGGGTGCATTATGTCCCTTTGAAAAATGAGGGGGACGCCAATGCTCTTTCTGGCACAGGGCACCAAAAAATCTAGTTACGGCTCTGCCCTGCACCCACTATAGATACGCCCATGGTGGCAGGTTTGTTATAGGTACATATAGCTGTGTGTATATACAGTTAGGCATAATGGTTACATCATGACAAACCAGATGGAAACCAGAATCTTACTTTTCCAAAGCTGCCCTGGCCGATCACTTTGTGGAAAATGAACCTCCTGATAGATAATGGGGTTCTGTGATCAGGGCCTGCTGGGGAGACTCCGCTTCCTCCTAATGGGGTAACATAAGAATAGGTTATACATTTGCTCTTTATATAAAATAAGGGTCAGATGATAGAAAATATTATATATTATACAAATCAGTATTCAGCTGTGGCATATGGGCCCTACGGGATCTTGTAAGACTCAATGAAAATAATCTTTAAGCCTTAATTCAAGTTTTTTTCTTTTATATAAGTTCTACTCGTAACATTACCACAAATGTTCCCAAATGCGATCCTCCAGGCACCCCAACAGTTCAGGTTTTAGAGATATCCATATTTTAGCACAGGTAGTTAAATCAAATTGACTGAGGTACTAATTAAGGGCCTGATTCATTACTGATCGCAGCTACGATTACGCACGCAATCGGCCAATTGTTGCATTCTGCGCATGTGTATGCATCGCAGTGTGCGTGCATGAACACTCCACTGCGATTGGGACTGCGATTGGGACTGAGTAGTGATTACGCAGGCCCATCGCAGAGCGATTGACAGGAAGTACCATTTGGGGGAAGTGACAAGGGGTTGGTCGGCGAAATGCAGGCATGCCAGTGCATTTGAATGCTGTGACAGGGGCGTGTATAAATTAGCCACTGCGATGCCTTTTGCAGCTTGGGGTTTCACTCTGTGTGATGAGGTTAGCAATTTCAGAGTAAGGTCAGAGCTTGTGCAAGTGTGTGTGTGGCTGCGTTTGTACTCCATGTTACTGCTGGTCTCGCAGTCTTGCTAAGTATTACAGATGTGTGTAAGGTAAGGTGGGCGAATAATATGTCATGTGGGTTCCTATATGTGTGTTTTTATTGTGTATTTTTTTTATTGTGTGTGCTTGAAGTTTGATTTCTCTGAGGAAACTGTTCTAAAGGGGTTATGTCACTTGCTATATGTCCTCTTTTCAGTGCTAAGCTTAGTTTATTGCTGTTTGTCAGTGTATCACTTATGAGCGATATGGTCTCCATTGCGCATACCCTCATTTTGTCCATATTTAATAGGGGTCCCCACATGTTTGTTGCCCAGGGGTCCCCACAGACCTTAATACAGCCCTGGGTAGATGGTATTTAGGGGACAACATTACAAATGTAATTTTCTAGCTAGAACAGTATTATTTGTTGTTTTGTGCACTGTTGGCAGATGGAATAAGAATACAGAAAAATAAGTAAACATTTCTATTTTACAGCCTACATGATTCTGTTACATATGTTGTAATGTGTGAATGGGATGAGCCACGTGCCATGTCAGGGGCCACATAAGGCTCAGACACTATTCTTGCACATTGCACAAACAAGTATCACAGGATGAATCACAGAACATAAAAAGGAAACTTTCTAGAACAGTTTACATCAAACTGATTTCATGTTACATTTGTGATATTTTGTTATATAAGCAGGAAAAAGTCCAATTGAGGAGCTACAAAGTACTAGAGACCCATTCAGTATATCGTATGGCTGTTTCATTAGACTGAGTATCAGACTTTCCCTACCAAATGGTGACTTCCCACCTAGAGGCATGTAGGACATTGGCTGGACGTTAGCGCACTAAAATGTCTACAGTATATTATATTATTACTGCTATTATTTTGATAGATTCAAAATGGGTTTCGGATACAGTTTTTCACCAATCAGTGACTTTGATTAGTGTTCTCTAAATATACCCATGATCCAGTAGAGGCTTCTGTGCTGATTCTTTCCATTTGGTATTATACTCCTTATTGCATGAGGTCTATTTTTTAGCCCTATACATATAACATTTAGGGGTAGATGTACTAAGCCTTGGAGAGAGATAAAGTGTAGAGTGCTAAAGTACCAATCAATCAGCTCCTATCTGTAATTTTTCAAACGCAGCCTGTAAAGAGACAGTTAGGAGCTGATTGGTTGGTACTTTAGCACTCTACACATTATCTCTCTCCAAGGCTTAGGACATCTCCCCCTTAGGCAGCATTTACCATTACTTATAACATGTATCTGGGAAAGAGTAACCATCTTTCATATGTATAATGCCAAAGCAAATTTTTAACAGCTACAATACTGTAACAACCTACAACACTGAGAAAGTCCTGCAATGTGGTATATTTGTTATTTCTGAAGTGATGACATATGACCTATATGAGAATTTGGCACTATTACATAAGTAGCATAAGTAGCACCTGTAATAACTGACTATTCTCATAGCTAATTTATGGCGGCCACAATACCTCCCTCTACGTGAGTGAAACGTGACCCAGTAACCACTAGGTAACATTTGACAGACCACCAGCTACAGCTTGATCTATAACTAGATGCAGTAGGAGAGCAAGTTCTCCATATTGAGAATCACGTATCCCTCATTACCTGGTCTGTCCCATTCATGAGGGAAATCGCCGTCCTCAGTGTCCTTCCTGACCTTCTTCTCTCGGACCTCGGCCACATCCTGGTGTAATCTCTTCCTCTTTCCATGCACATCACCCTCATGCTGTTTCACCTCCTTCCTCTCCTTCCTCTCCTCCTTCCTCTCCTTCTTCTTCTTTTTCTTCTCCGTCTTCTTTTTCTTCTTCCGCTGTCCTGTCTCTTCTTCCCTCTGACGCTTTCTCTTCTTCTTGCCACCCACAGCCTCATGGGAACTCTCTCTTTCACGCTGGTGACCCTCTGGGGTGACATTGGTCCTGTCCTCTCTTCCACCAGATGTAATCTCTTCATACTCGCCAAGCTCATTGATGGTAATAATGTTCAACTCTGCGACATCTACAGCATTGGGATGCTGGAGCTGGCTGGGTGTCACAGCATCACTGCTCCTCATCTCTCCTCTAATCGCCTTCTCCTCCGTTTGGTCTCCTCGCTCTCCGTGACTGGGCTCCATCTTCTGGCTGCTCAGCTCCGGTGTCAGTTACAACCAACTGTCACTCAGGCTGATGGAATCCTGTGATGTCAGTGGCCGTGAGACCAGCTCCCTGCTCCCTGTACTGGCTGTAATGTGTTTCTAAGGCAGCTTCTGGGCCTTATGTAATAGCCGGTGAGATGCAGGAATGCGCCCAACATCAGTCGGTATTGCCCCATGTATTTTTAAAGCGTATTTTTATACCGGGTTGGTTATGCCGTTTAAATTATTACCACTTTTGAAATATGTGCTGACTCTCTTGAATTGCGTCCATGGCTGCATCTCGCAGCCTATTACATAAGGCGACCTGTGATTTCCCATTATGGATAATATACACATATACAAAGAAGTACAATATGTCCTATAGGTATATATGTTTTACCCGAATTATAGCTTTATAGGCAACAATATACAACCACATAAAGGAACAAGAAGACAAAAGAAAGTTATCCAGTAACTACATTTGTGGTCATCAATACAAAATACATAAGAGTAAACTGATACTTATATGTATATACAATTAGGTCCATATATATTTGGATAATTTTCATAATTTTGGCTCTGTACACCACCACAATGGATATTAAATTAAACAATGGGAATACAATTGAGGTGCAGATTTTCAGCTTTAATTCAAGGGGTTGAACAAAAATATTGTATAAACTCAGCACTCGGTCAGCAATTAAAACAGCATGAAGGAGAATTCATAGCAGTGGCGGAACTAGAGAATGGTGGGCCCAGGTGCAAGAATATGCTTTGGGCCCCCCTATGCAGTGCCCCCAGTAGTGGTCCCCCTATGCAGTGCCCCCAGTAGTGCCCCATATACAGTGCCCCCAGTAGCAGTCCCCCTATGCAGTGCCCACAGTAGTGCCCCTTATACAGTGCCCTCAGAAGTTGTCCCCCCTACACAGTGCCCTCAGTAGTCCCCCTATGCACTGCCCTCAGTAGTAGTCCCCCCCATACAGTGCCCCCAGTTGTAGTCCCCTCTATAGAGTGCCCCAGTAGCGACCACCCCATCTATACAGTGCCCCCAGTAGCTTACCCTCCTATACAGTGCCCCTAGAATCGGCCACCCTGCCTTTACAGTGCCCCCAGTAGCGCCCCCCCTATGCAGTGCATGTGCCCTTTACGCACACACACACAAAAAAAAACAACACACAACTTACCGCTCCTGCCGCTGTCCGCTCCTCCCGGCCCACTCTGCGCTATGGGAGAGACGTCATGACGTCTCTCCCATCACCTGCTGCAGGGGGAGCCGGAAGGCAAAGCCTATGAGTGAGCTCCAGCCCAGCTCCCTCCGTGGCGGTGTTTGTTACTGTGTAGTGCGGACCACTCTCACTGTGGTCTGAACTACACTTAAATACTGTGGGGCCTAGGGGACACTGGCAGCGGGTGCAGTGGCACTGTTGGATGCAGGTAGCTATGGGTCCCTGCACCACAGGGGGCCCCGGTGCAAGCCACCGCTACACCGCCGCTAGTTCCACCACTGACTCATAGTGTATCAACATTAAAAATTATTTCCCATTATTAATCCAACCATTAATCAGGAGATAAACGTATCTATATGCAGTCATTCACTTCCTATTAGATGGATGTTATAATAGACACAGACCGGAATGCTTTTGCACAGTCCCGGGCTCGTAGCACTTTTCTAGCGGTCTGTGACTCTGTCTTGGGTAGGTGCATTAAGAGACAGGCCACTGCACCTTTATTGGCTTTATTTTTATTCTGTACTGTAATTTAGAATGAATATGTACATTTAAACTTTGCCCCACTGCAGTGCAACATGGTTTCCCCAAGGTTGCTTTACTACAAACTATGAATCCAACCTCGGTGTTTATGCTGTGCCTGGGCAATGAAACATGGGAAGAGAGTCTCCAGCACTGGCTCAGTGAAATACAGATAAGAACAGCATCTGCTATCAGGGTGCTAGTGTAACCAGATACAAAGCATTGCAGGATACCACAAGCACTCGAGGAGAGTGCCATAAAAGTAGAAACACAGATAATAGGACGGAGAAGGTTTATTGGCTCCTTGGGCTATGTTTCGGCATACCGCCTCTCCTTCCTCCAATACCCACTTCCCAGCCTCTCACACACACTTGTCTTTTGTAAAATATAAATTTATCACCTGCCAGCTGACTGGCAAGGCTGCAATAAAGATGGTTGCCGTTGCTCTAATCCACCAATCTCATCCTCTGTGTAGGTGGTTCTCGTAGTCTTCAAATGGCTGGTGGTATAATAACATTAGTGTTCACATAGGAACCTATTTATTATGCGGTATAGACACCACTATTATAACTCAGAAGTTCTGCTACCACTTGCATGTCAGGAGTGAGTCTTGGGACAGGCTGCAAACTAAAGCAGTCAGACGGCTTGTCCGGCACAGCTCATCCTCCTTCATGTTAAGTGATGCATATATAGCTAACTATACACAAGTATCATATTGGGTTTTGTTTTATCTTTTAAACATAAGCCAGTTTAATAATCATTGCGTACACTAATTACAGTATCACAAATAAAATCTCCCACACCCACTTTCTCTTCCACTCCCCTATTGACTCGCAGTTTTTTCTCTCCAGTTATAACAGACATTGGTACTCACACTCTTCTCCTCTCCAAGCTGTCTCCTTGAATCCCATTTCTGTCCCCCCCCCCCCCCCAGTGCTAGCCCATCAACAGCTGTATCCCCACTGGCACTTTCCTATGTTTTCAAACTAATCTCTAACTTTCTCTATGACCACTATCTCCTCCATCTCTTTCTAAACTACATGAAAGGCTTGTATACAACTGCTAAACCCCTTTCTCTCCTCTCACTCCCTCTTCAACCCTCTACGTTCCACTGCAACTTCCAATACTAAAGTGTGAGAAGTGACCCTACGACTTGGCTGAGAGCAGCCCAACAGTGTGCACACAGCCAAGTTGAAGGACACTTCTCCATACTCATCCTCTCTCACCTCTATGCTGTTTTCAATACAGTTTACTATGCTCATCTCCTGCACACTCTTCATTCCTTCACTTGCTTCCTAACTTTGTGAAAGCTTCTTTACTTTCTGGCACATCTTCTCCTCTACTCCTATCATCTGTCAGGGTCCATGTATTGGTTACAATAGTAAGGATGAACATTTGGGTTGTAAATACAACCACCCAGTATGAGGGTTCAGTAAAGGCAGTCTGTAAAAAAGAAGTTTACCATCACTGCTTTAGATGAAGGTAGATAAACTGCACATTACCATGTCTTACTGCATATATGGTTGATAACAAATGTAGTATGCAGACCACAATTCACTATAACAAATCAGAGGGTACAAGAAACTAATACATACTGTAGTGGTTGTCAGAGGGTTCAGTCATTGCATTTTGTTCCTTTCCACTGAGAGCTTGGTAAAATTCTGGGTGGAAAAGAAGAAACCACGATCACTGAACCAATTCTCTGCCAACCACTATGATGCACAGAACCATTTGCACAAGCAGTGCAGAGCATAATGCTTCCTCCTCGCTACTGTGGTACAGTAATTCCAGCGACATCCAGCTCAGCGGCTCATGAGCTATAGTGACTATTGGAGCACACAAAAGGCAAATACTTCAATCATTTTATGGGACTCAAACCGCACTTTGGAGGATTAATTCTGCTAATACCAGCGATCCTAAAGATTTTATTATCTCAAATCTCATTTCTAACATATCTGGGTATATTTTGCTCAATAATAAAGAACGTATAAGTGGATACATTATATTAGAACTCTTGCTGCAGTACTGTATTCTATTTCTTAAAATAACTAAATGCAAACTAATTTGTTCCATGATTTATAGTGGCTTGCAAAGGTATTCAACCCTCTAGGGGGGGGGTATTCAGGTAGCCGCGGGGTTTACCCAGTTTCTAATTGCCGCACCGGAGCAATTCAATTAGTGGGGATTACCCCGCGGACGAGCCCCCACAGTTGGACTAAACCTTGCAGCTCATGGAGGTGTGAGGTAAAGTCCACGGAAAAAAACACAAAATCGGGTTTGCGTGCGGGAAAAAAAAACATTGATTCCGCAGTTTACGCGGAATCAGTGAGTTTCCGTGCCTGAATCCCGATTTTTCAGTGTGGGAAAATGGATATTTAATTGAATAGCCCTTCCCCGTGCCACAGGAATTTTTGATGTTAGTCAAGGAGGAAACCCCATGGTAGGGCCGGCTCCAGGGTGAGCCGTGCCCTGTGCGGGACCGGGACATGACGCCTCTTTACCGCGTGGCCTAATTTCCATAGGCCAGGCCCCTTAAATTATGTTATTTGGGGGCGTGCCCGTATGGCACGCCTCCCGTTAACGTCAGGCTGGAGGCAAGCCCAACACTACATCAGTAGCTGGGCCTCCACCAGCCTTCTTCCTGCACTGAATGAATGCCGCATGCATGTGCGCGCAATCCATTCCTCTTCTCCGGGGCTGGCACCACCGCACAGCTGCGATGGTGGAGGTGCCCAGCCCGTGGGACGAATCATCCTGCGGGTGGAACAGCGCTGGCAGTGCCCAAAAAACAAGAAAGTCCCGCTGAAATCGGGAATGGCTGGGAGGAGTGCGCCCTCTATGGGGTGGTGCCCCTGTTCGACCGCACTGGTTGAACATGCTTCGAGCCGGCCCTGCCCCGCGGCTAATGGAATACCCCCCTAAATGTCTACAGATATGTCTTTATTACAAATAACACTATTTAAAAAAAAATACCACCTGGAACAATCTGTGTGTTGTTTGTAGTACAGACAAATTTGTTGACTTTCAGGGGGTTGAATATTGTTACAAGCCAGTGGCGGATCCACTGGAGGGCGATTAGGGCGTTCGCCCCCCGTACACATAGCCCCGTTTCCCGGAAGCCCTGTCTACAACATTCATTAGTATGTGACTGTCTGTCATTGTTGTCAGCAGGCTGAGCTGCCCAGCTGTGAACAGTCAGTGGCAGTCAGAACAGTCAGTGGCAGTCAGCGCAGGCGGCCGCAGCACAGCATCATGTGCGTGTGAGAGTGACAGACTGTTACTCACACAGAAATAGTCTCCGGGGTTGCGTTTGAGCCCCTGAACCCCAACACGCTGTGAGTGCTTCTGACCCCTCTAAGGGGTATATTTACTAAAGTGTTTGGTTTTTAGAAGTGGAGTTGTTGCCCATAGGAACCAATCAGATTCTAGCTATTATCTTCTACAGGGTGCTAGATAAATGATAAGTAGAATCTGATTGGTTTCTATGGGCAACAACTCCACTTCTAAAAGCCTGCACTTTAGTAAATATACCCCTAAGCCCCTGATGCTGATTGTGCATCTTAAACCTGACACTTGTGTCTGAAACTTGTTTAGTGTGGATGGATCCACCATTGTACTTTATTAAAAAAAATATATAGAGGAATGAATCTAAAGTAATCATGATTACAAAATAATATTGGGCTGTGGTGAGATTTGAACCCTGGATGTTGGCAATGTATAACCACCGCTCTGCCACTAGGCCAAGAAGGATTTCACATCCATCTACTGAATCCTTGTGCACTCCACCCACCCGCTGCTGTTAGGGAGGGCACAGTGAGGGAAGCATAATAATAATGATAATAATAATTAGGGGTGAGCGGGTTCGGATTTCTGAAATCCGAACCCCCCCGAGCCCCCCCGATCCGAGGCAGATCCGAGTCAGGCTCAACTTTTCCCGCCTGACTCGGATCTGAAATCGAGGCAAAACGTCATCATCCCGCCTTCCGAGTCTCGCGGGTTTTGGATCCTATATAAGGTACCCGCGTCGGCGCCATTTTCTCACTCGGCTGTGGACAGTGAAGAGGGAGGGTGGGAGTTAGGGCTGGCTGGGCTGTGTAGTGTAGTGTAGTGTAGTGCAGAGTAGTGTTGTGCTGTGCTGCGCTGTGCTGTGCTGCTGTTGTCCACTACTTCAAAGTCCATAGGGGCTGGCTGTGTTGTGCTGTGCTGCTGTTGTTAATAGGGGCTGTGTCCACTACTTCAAAGTCCATAGGGGCTGGCTGGACTGTGTTGTGCAGTCAGTTCTCCATAGGGGCTGTGTCCACTCCAAAGTCCTGTGCAGTGTCCCAGTCCTAAAGGGGTGCTGTAGTGTTGTCCAGGGGGTGCTCTGTCCATCAGGGGTGCTCCCCCCAAGTGCTAAAAAAATAATATATTTTCTGTGTTTGTGAATTGTGTGCGCAGTAGCCGCACGTGCATCAACAAAGTAGTGCCAAGCGTGCGCCTGTGTCATAAGTAAAGGGCCGGCTGGCTTGACCGTTAAAGGGTGCTGTAACCCCCAAAGTACACTCCAGTCCAAACCAAAAAAATAAATATTTTCTGTGTTTGTGAATTGTGTGCGCAGTAGCCGCACGTGCATCAACAAAGTAGTGCCAAGCGTGCGCCTGTGTCATAAGTAAAGGGCCGGCTGGCTTGACCATTAAAGGGTGCTGTAACCCACAAAGTACACTCCAGTCCAAACCAAAAAAATATATATTTTCTGTGTTTGTGAATTGTGTGCGCAGTAGCCGCACGTGCATCAACAAAGTAGTGCCAAGCGTGCGCCTGTGTCATAAGTAAAGGGCCGGCTGGCTTGACCGTTAAAGGGTGCTGTAACCCCCAAAGTACACTCCAGTCCAAACCAAAAAAAAAAATATTTTCTGTGTTTGTGAATTGTGTGCGCAGTAGCCGCACGTGCATCAACAAAGTAGTGCCAAGCGTGCGCCTGTGTCATAAGTAAAGGGCCGTCTGGCTTGACCGTTAAAGGGTGCTGTAACCCCCAAAGTACACTCCAGTCCAAACCAAAAAAAAAATTGTTTTCTGTGTTTGTGAATTGTGTGCGCAGTAGCCACACGTGCATCAACAAAGTAGTGCCAAGCGTGCGCCTGTGTCATAAGTAAAGGGCCGGCTGGCTTGACCGTTAAAGGGTGCTGTAACCCCCAAAGTACACTCCAGTCCAAACCAAAAAAAAAAATATTTTCTGTGTTTGTGAATTGTGTGCGCAGTAGCCTCACGTGCATCAACAAAGTAGTGCCAAGCGTGCGCCTGTGTCATAAGTAAAGGGCCGGCTGGCTTGACCGTTAAAGGGTGCTGTAACCCCCAAAGTACACTCCAGTACAAACCAAAAAAAAAAATATTTTCTGTGTTTGTGAATTGTGTGCGCAGTAGCCGCACGTGCATCAACAAAGTAGTGCCAAGCGAGCGCCTGTGTCATAAGTAAAGGGCCAGCTGGCTTGACCATTAAAGGGTGCTGTAACCCCCAAAGTACACTCCAGTCCAAACCAAAAAAAAAATATTTTCTGTGTTTGTGAATTGTGTGCGCAGTAGCCGCACGTGCATCAACAAAGTAGTGCCAAGCGTGCGCCTGTGTCATAAGTAAAGGGCCGGCTGGCTTGACCGTTAAAGGGTGCTGTAACCCCCAAAGTACACTCCAATCCAAACCAAAAAAATATATATTTTCTGTGTTTGTGAATTGTGTGCGCAGTAGCCGCACGTGCATCAACAAAGTAGTGCCAAGCGTGCGCCTGTGTCATAAGTAAAGGGCCGGCTGGCTTGACCGTTAAAGGGTGCTGTAACCCCCAAAGTACACTCCAGTCCAAACCAAAAAAAAAATTATTTTCTGTGTTTGTGAATTGTGTGCGCAGTAGCCGCATGTGCATCAACAAAGTAGTGCCAAGCGTGCGCCTGTGTCATAAGTAAAGGGCCGGCTGGCTTGACCGTTAAAGGGTGCTGTAACCCCCAAAGTACACTCTAGTCCAAACCAAAAAAAAAATTATTTTCTGTGTTTGTGAATTGTGTGCGCAGTAGCCGCACGTGCATCAACAAAGGAGCAGCGCCAAGCGTGCGCCTGTGTCCCATAAGTAAAGAGCCGGCTGGCTCATTTCTTAAAGGCTAGTGTAACCCACAAAGTGCACTACTCTCCAGGAAAAATAAAAAAATATTTTCTGTGTTTAGCCGCACGTATATATCAAATCGATATAACATAAATGGAGGACCAAACTTTCTCCGATAAAAATAAAATAGAGAAAGATCAAGAACCACTTCCTCCTAGTGCTGAAGCTGCTGCCACTAGTCATGACATAGACGATAACATGCCATCAACGTCGTTTGCCAAGGCCAATGCCCAATGTCATAATAGAGGGCACATACAATCCCAAATGACAAAGTTCAGGAAAATGACCTTGAAAAAAACATTTAAATCAGCTGAAGAGAAACGTAAACTTGCCAATATGGCATTTACGACACGGAGTGGCAAGGAACGGCTAAGGTCGATCCCTAGTATGTTCATGACTAGTGGTTCAGCTTCACATGACGATGGAAGCCCTCCTCCCACTAAAAAAATCAAAAGAGTTAAGCTGGCAAAAGCACAGTGAAGAACTGTGCTTTCTAAGAAGATATCACAAATCCCCAAGGAGAGTCCAAGTGTGGTGGTGGTTGCGATGCCTGACCTTCCCAGCACTGGACGGGAAGAGGTGGCTCTTTCCACCATTTGCACGCCCCCTGCAAGTGCTGAAAGGAGCACCCACAGTCCACTTGCTGATATGCAAATTGAAGATGTCACTGTTGAAGTACAACAGGATGAGGATACTGGTGTAGCTGGCGCTGAGGAGGAAGTTGGCGAGGAGGATTCTGATGGTGATGTGGTTTGTTTAAATCAGGCTCCGGGGGAGACAGTTGTTGTCCGTGGGATGAAAAAGCCCATCACGGTCATGCCTGGGCAGAAGACCAAACATTCCACCTCTTTGGTTTGGCAATATTTCTATCCAAATCCGGACAACAACTGTCTTGCCATATGTACCTTATGTAAAGGTGGAATAAGTAGGGGTAGGGACGTTAACCACCTAGGAACATCCTCCCTTATACGGCACCTGCAGCGCGTTCATAATAAGTTACTGTCAAGTTCAGAAACTTTGGCTAAGACCGTAAGCAGTCCAGGGACACCTAAATCCCGTTGTCCTGTTGTATCCAAGCGCCTGCAAACCACACCGTCAACTCCCTTCTCGTCAATTTCCTCCTTAGTCAGGATCGGAAGTAGTCCTGCAGGCCATGTCACTGGCATGAATGACTCTCCTATCCCGGATTCCTCCGGAGGATCCTGCATTGCTACGCCTCCTGCTGCCGCTGCTGCTGTTGCTGCTGCTGGGAGTCGTTCATCATCCCAGAGAGGAAGTAGGAACACCACTACTTTTACTAAACAATTGACCCTCCAACAGTCCTTAGCGAGGAGGATGAAGTACAACAGCAGTCATCCTGAAGCAAAACGTATAACTGAGGCCTTGACTGCTATGTTGGTGTTAGACGTGCGTCCAGTATCCGCCATTAGTGCAGTGGGATTTAGACAATTGATGGAGGTAGTGTGTCCCCGGTTCCAAATCCCGTCTAGATTCCACTTCACTAGGCAGGCGATACCGAGACTGTACAGAAACGTCAGAAAAAGTGTCCTCAGTGTCCTGAAAAATGCCGTTGTACCCAATGTCCACTTAACCACGGACAAGTGGACCAGTGGAACAGGGCAGACTAAGGACTATATGACTGTGACAGCCCACTGGGTAGATGTATCACCTTACGCAGCAACAGCAGCAGCGTCACCAGTCGCAGCATCTCAGAAACGCCAGCTCGTTCCAAGGCAGGCTACGCTGTGTATCACCGGTTTCAGTAAGAGGCACACCGCCGACAACCTCTTAGAGAAACTGAGGGAAATCATCGCCCAGTGGCTTACCCCACTTAGACTCTCCTGGGGATTTGTGATATCTGACAACGCCACCAATATTGTGCGGGCATTACATCTGGGCAAATTCCAGCACGTCCCATGTTTTGCTCACACAATAAACTTGGTGGTGCAGAATTTTCTGAAAAGCGACAGGGGCGTGCAGGAGATGCTTTGGGTGGCCCGAAAAATTTCTGGCCACTTTCGCCATTCAGCGACTGCGTGCCGAAGACTGGAGCGCCAGCAAACACTCTTGAACCTGCCCCGCCATCACCTGAACCAAGAGGTTGTGACGCGGTGGAACTCAACCCTCTATATGCTTCAGAGGATGGAGGAGCAGCAAAAGGCCATTCAAGCCTATACATCCACCTATGACATAGGCAAAGGAGGGGGTATGCACCTGACTCAAGCGCAGTGGAGAATGATTTCCGTGTTGTGCAAGGTTCTCCAGCCCTTCGAACTTGCCACACGTGAAGTCAGTTCAGACACTGCCAGCTTGAGTCAGGTCATTCCCCGCCCCCTGCTATTAGCCGACAATCAGCTCCCTCCCGGAAGGCTGGAGCTGATTGTCGGCAAGTATGCCCTACACTACACAGGGCAGCCCCTGTAAAAATTATTTGTATGAAGGGCAACGTACCTGTACACCACACAGGGCAGCACCTGTAAAAATTATTTTTTTATGAAGGGCAGCGTACCCCTACACCACACAGGGCAGCCCCTGTAAAAATTATTTGTATGAATGGCAACATACCCCTACATCACACAGGGCAGCACCTGTAAAAATTATTTTTTTATGAAGGGCAGCGTACCCCTACACCACACAGGGCAGCCCCAGTAAAAATTATTTGTATGAAGGGCAAAGTACCCCTACACCACACAGGGCAGCCCCTGTAATTATAATTTTTTTATGAAGGGCAGCATACCCTACACCACACAGGGCAGCCCCTGTAAACATTATTTGAATGAAGGGCAATGTACCCGTACACCACACAGGGCAGCCCCTGTAAAAAAAAAAAAATTATGAAGGGCAGCGAACCCCTACACCACACAGGGCAGCCCCTGTAAACATTATTTGAATGAAGGGCAATGTACCCGTACACCACACAGGGCAGCCCCTGTAAAAATGATTTGTATGAATGGCAACGTACCCCTACATCACACAGGGCAGCACCTGTAAAAAAAATGTTTTATGAAGGGCAGTGTACCCCTACACCATACAGGGCAGCCCCTGTAAAAATTATTTGTGTGAAGGGCAACATACCCCTACACTACACAGGGCAGCCCCTGTAATAATCATTTATTTTTATGCATGGCAGCGTACCCCTACACCACACAGGGCAGCCCTCGTAAAAATTATTTGTATGAAGGGCAGCATACTCGTACACCACACAGGGCAGCCCCTGTAAAAATTATTTGTATGAAGGGCAACGTACCCCTACATCACACAGGGCAGCCCATGTAAAAAAAAAATTTTTATGAAGGGCAGCGTGCCCCTACATTGCACAGGGCAGCCCCTGTAAAAATTATTTTTTTATGAAGGGCAGCGTACCCCTACACCACACAGGGCAGCCCCTGTAAAAAAAAATGTAACTGACTATAGTATATACTGCACAGGACAGCACCACTGGACTGGACTGGACTGATACAGCAGAGCAGGGCACCCACAGACTGATACAGCAGCAGCACAGCACCACTGGACTGGACTGATACAGCAGTGCAGGTCACCCCCAGACTGATACAGCAGCACAGCACCACTGGACTGGACTGATACAGCAGAGCAGGTCACCCTCAGACTGATACAGCAGCACAGCACCACTGGACTGGACTGATACAGCAGAGCAGGTTCTCCAAGACTGATACAGCAGCCACTTTCCCACAGACACTAGACACATCCTCTCACTTCCCTTTCCAGGACTGGAGTGAAGATGGCGGGGAGGGAGGTGTGAAATGTGCAAAGTCCGGGTCTCACGAGAATCCGACACTAGGATGATGACGTTTTGCTTTGTTCCAAAAACCGAGTCTGGCGGGAAAACCTGAGCCGGACTCGGTTCCCGGCTCGGATCGGGGGGCTCGGGGGGGGGGTTCGGATTTGTGGGAGCCGCACATGCGCATAAATTCGCATCCAATGGGCTGCATTTTCTGCAGCCCCTAGGAGCCTGTTAGGGCTGGTGGAAAGACAGAGAAGAGGCTCTGTGCTAATAGCAGCCCAGGACTGCGAGTCCCAGGGGGAGGTGTCTCCTCCCCCTGAGACTGCTTGTTGTTTGTGACTGGCAGGTAGCACTTCCAATGGGAGGCCAGTGCCAGTCACAGTGTAGCCAGTGCAGTCATGGACTGCAGTGACTACACTGAGGTGGCAGATTTTACTGGGGGGGCTGCAGCCTCTCAACCCCTAGGCAAAATCAGCCACTGCATGTTTTAGTGCTGGGCACTCACCACAGTTCCTGACTAGATTATATTCGCCAGTCCTGCTTGTAACCAGTGATATTATTGTGAGCCCTGACAATATTCTGTTTAAAACCTATATTATTTATCATCAATAAGAAGCTTTATTAAACCCTCCAGTTTCCTTCACACGGCCTCTAACCACATAACTGCCTCGGGCCCTGATATGGGTCCAAATGAGTCACAGACACTAAAATCCAATTTCAAAATGGATCTTGGTAATTGGCTAAACTTGAATCCGAAGATTGCTGCAACTTACCAACAGTATCTCCGAGGCAGTAGCTCCTGCGATGTAACCATGACCTGCAGCTCAAGCAATATTAGGCAGTTAAGCTTCCACCTTCTATCAGTCCCTCTGTGCCCCATGATGGGCTTTTGAAGACCCTTTCTCAGAGCCTCTGAGAGACAGCAGTCTTGAGAGAGACAGAGAAACAGCAATCCCAAAGAGACTCCTAACCAGACTAATTGCACATTATAGAGCGGCTTGAATAAGTGAGGCAGTGCTCTAAATTCATATGTTTCACAGTTCTTGGTACATTATATATATATATATAGTGAGTTCAGGCTGGTACAAAGAGCAGGCTGTATGAAACTACTTAAGTGTGCCTCACCTAACACAAATTGGTAGGTTTTTCATCTTCTCACAGAAGTTTGACTCCTATATTTGACTCCTGTGCCTGCTACTAGTCTTTTGATTGAACCTGTCCTGCCATTATAGTTGCCTATTGATATCTGGATACCTGTTACCACACCTGAGAGTGTACCTGACCTGCCTCTGCATCTGCCCATTGAAATTTGGATACCTGTTACCAGACCTTGGTGTGAACATGACCTCCATCTGTCCTTGCCCATCATCATCATTTTTTATTTTTTTATTTTATTGTCAGCATGCAGAATGTCAGTTTATAGATTTTCTGATTAAGGTTGACTATGTGATAAATATTATCCTATTATACATTTTGAGGCATAAAATTTCTTTAGATATTGTATAGTTATTTGATTGCATATATTATGTTTTCTGTATGTATCTGGTGTTATTTAAATATGAGAAGGTAACAAATTTTTCTCTGAGTTAATAAGGAGGCTTTTTTGCACACAAACAGAAATCTGTGCTGCCATACACTTGCATGTAATTATCTTAAATTAGCTCTGGAGCTATAAAACAGGTCTGTTGTAGTGAGGCTCAATTACCTCTGATGAAACAGCCAGTACATAGTGGGCTAAGAAACGCGTTAGTGGTATTTGCCTCATAAGCGGGACTGATTGATTCATATCCTGATTGCCGCTATGTTTCTGGACCTCCCTTAATGTATTGATCGAGCACCCGCACTGTGCATAGTGGCTTGCAGGAGCTGATACAGCCATGCCTTGGCTACATAAGGACATCCAAAGCAGGTACCCGCTTCATATTTCCGCCTATTACAGCCCGGCCGGGACTTAAACATACGAGTGGACCTGTCTCTCCTCCTGCACAGCAAGCTCTGACCCTTTTGGTTTTGTACTTTTCCTTGGTAAGAGACTCTTTTATATTTCCACTTACAAAGGGGATCGTGCTTAACTTGTGAGACTGTTATAATGTTTACTGACCCACGAATCGTGTGAGATCAATTTTGACACAGTGCTGTTTGGAGTAACAAGTTGCATATTGAATATTTAATATATGCCATTATTGTGGAGGATTCTGATTGAAAGACTCCTGGTAATGTCTTTTTTATTACAACTTGCATTTTTTTCATAAGATGACTTGTTGCTTAATACTTTTAATTGATACATTTTTATCTGTGATGCTAATTTGTTACATTAATGTTGTTTAATTATTTATATGCTGATCATATACATATATTCTGATCATTGCATGTTTCTAGTGATTATTTTGTACTGACAGTTTTTTATTTTTCTAGTTTAATTCAAATTAATGATCACAATTGTACACTGTTATTAATAAATATTTCTGATTAGAGCTCCCAGTTTTCTTCTTTTTTCTTTGTGCATTACATTTTCATGGGGGCTAGCCACCTCCTTCTGATATAACTGCTTTTCAGTTTGCTTGACAATCACACTACACTGTGTTGGAAGACTAGGACATAAGTGATTTCCAACCAAGAACAAGTTTATTGAACTTTAACAGATATCTCTTGGAAACTGCTTATGCAATGAGATCGGAACTGGAACTAAAGAAATAAAGTGGAAACAGTATGGGTTGCAACTTTCTGGAACAGAGTTAAATGTTGGGTGGTAGGCTATTTCTGGTCCTTATTGGTGACTGCTTGAGGCTTCTTCGGGTCCCTTGCTGCACCTTGAGGGATAATAGGAGAAAAGCTATTAATAGCCAAAACATAGAATCTCCAGAGGAAACAACAGTCCTAGCAAAGGAGAAAGGGTGGTTAGGGTGGGAGCTGTTGCTAGGTGGCAATCCTGTTCCCTAGAACAAATACAGTTTGCAGATCATAGATTCCTGCAAACCAGTGTTTTGGAAGCTTGCTACCTAGCAACAGCTAGTAACAGCTGGTGGTTGCTACGAGAAACTTGATCTTTTGTAGACCAGTTGGTCTCCAACAGCGCTTAGCGAAGGTACGAGCTGAATAGCATCTCACTACTAGTATTATCATCTGCAAAGGGATGCCTTTAGCTGATGCTTTTGTGGTTGCAGACCCATGTAGGGAATGACTTTTGAATTGGTTTGTAGTCTACCCCTTCCTCGCTCATGGATGCTACAATCCATCCTCTGATAGTTGAGGATCTTGCTGGGTGAAAGGGTTTCCTACAGGTAATGAAGTGCTGCATTATATTGTCTCTCCTGAGAGCAGTCAGGCTTTTTAGGATAATTTGGAATCCTGTAGGAGTCTGCACTAATCAGGGGTCAGAGACATGTATAAGAGTTAGTTCAGCTCCTCTGGCCACTATGGCTAGAGCCAACAAAGATGCTAACTTATGGGATAAAAATAAAATGTTGGAGTCTGTATCCCAGGAAGCCAGGATAGAGAGGAAAGGCTCAATGTCCCAAGTATGTGAATATTTTGGAACTATGGGCCTAGAGAGATATATGCCTCTTAATAAACGTAGGTATAGCTTGTTGTCCATTCAATTTGGAATCATAATAGCTAAAGCTGAACCATATGATTTAATGGTAGCTGACGCTAGGCTTGACTCATACTTAGAGGCTAGGAAATCTAAAGCTAAATGGAATAGTGAAGACTGGGGAGTGGGGTTTGTTGTGGATCACCAAAGGTTAAATTCCTTAATGATTGTACAATATCTAGCCCTTGTCCGGGACCTTAAGGAGGCATTTATTAGGGCTTTTGTAGGGGATTCTAGAGCTACATCTGTTAACAGCCTAGTAATATTACCATCCACATACATTGGGGAAGTGCCTCTAATAGGTCTGGGGTCCACTGAAAGCATTCTTGGGATAACCCCAGGGGAATTTTCGGTCCTATTCGTAACTAGTTGATCAGAGGGAACCAGACTCTGGATAGCCATACAGGGTATACTACCACAATTTGTGGTACTATGTCCTCCCTGATTTTATGTAAGACATTCAGGAGTAGGGCGGTGGAGGGAGAGCATAGGGGCAAGTCAGGTTCGTCCATGGGAAGGACATTGCATCCATCCAACACTGAATCTAAGCATTCGTGACTGGTGAAGAGATCTATCTCTATTCTCCCGCATTTGTGTAAACTATTTTCTGAAAGATTTGACTTTTCAGTGCTACTGAATCTAGGGAGATTCTTTTGTGGGATAGGGAGTCTGCTAATTCGTTTAACTTCCCTGGGACATAAATTGCAAACAGAAGTATGTCTTTCTGGACTGCCCAATCCCACAATTCTAATGCCTCTTTGAATAGGGCTGTTGACCTGGTGCCGCCCATTTTGTTTATATAGGACACTGTGGTCGTATTGTCCAGGCATAGCTGGATACAGGCCCCTGTAAGGTGGCAGGAGATTGTAGGGCTAATTTTGCTGCGCATAATTACAAAATGTTTATGAAAAATCAGGATTCCTTTTTTGACCAGGCGCTCCTTACTGCTTTTTCTTGTGAGAAACCTCCCCAACCTGTTAGGGATGCATCCATAATGATCGTCTATTGTTACTCATAGATAATAGCCTGTCAAGGGTTCTACAATAATAAGGATCTTGTGATATAAATATCAAGAGGTTATTATTATCTTCTGAAGGTATAATATAAAACAGCTAATATTTTTTATGAGTATTTTTCCTGATTTGTTTTTATCAATGGTAAATGTATGCTTTTTTCAAATTACTTTGGCTCAGTAATAATTGCTAAATAGCTGGTAATATCCTTTCATTGAGGAAAGCTATCAATAAATGTTTTTTTCTTATATATAAAAACGGTGTGTCAGCGCTTTCCTTCTCCACCCCTTTCTTTTAGTTTCTATTTATAGGGATTGAGTAAATCCCTATAAGCAGCATACTATCCAGTTTTATAGTCTAATTGGTGCCGATTAAATATATTTTTTACATGGCATATACATTCATATGGGGGCATGGGTGGGACTTGATAACCCCTGATCCTTTAAATAAGTTGACTAGAGCAGTATATGATGTGATGATTTGGGATATACTGTAGGTAAGATTCTTATTGTACTTTGAAATGAAGGGGTCTATTTACTAAGCAGTGTTAGGAGACAGAGTGAAAAGTGATAAGAAAGTGATAAGGTGCCAGCCAATCAGCTCCCACCTGTCTTCTCACAGGCTGTGTTTGAAAAATGACAGTTGGGAGATGATTGGCTGGCACCTTATCACTTTCTTATCACTTTTCACTCTGTCTCCTAACACTGCTTAGTAAATGGACTCCTATATCTTAATTATCCTGGTATTGTAATTTGTAAATCAGAATTATGCAAAAGCCTGGGAGTTAAGCTGGGTACACAATATACGATGTGTGTACCCAGCAATGGTGCAATGTGATGCAGCGATACACTGCGTGCTGTACACACTGTATGATCTGGAGTACAATGGCGGGATGGCGCCATGTGTCCTGTCTTACCCTCACATGCCAAGTGTGAATGACACTAGCATTACCCCAGGACTACCCCGTTGCAAGGCTTCCACATTATAAAGGAAGCCTCCCACTATCCCCTGGATTACCACAATAAAGGTTCACACATACAGTATGCAGGTTGTTTATAAACAACATTTGTTTAAGACAATATAACATAACACAGATGGCTCACCACAATTATTAGGGATTTGTTGACAATGGAACAATTCCCACTATAACCTACATTGTAGTAAAACAGTATGCCCCCCCAAAAAGACTACTCAAGATAGTGAGCATCACCCAGACTGCCAGGAAGCACCTGTGTTTTCTCAGTGGAGCTGTAGCTGCAACAGTAGCCACAAATTCCACTGTGACTATGGCCATGGAACCTGAGATGCTATCACTGACACCACAGTGACCCCTCCAGTGTCTCCCTACTTTCGGCTAGCTTACACTGTGCAACAGACCCAGTTCTGCAGCTGCCACTGACCCCACTGCTGGCTCTTTTTCCTTCCTGAAAGCTTGGTAAGAGCATACTCCCCAGACCTGACTGCCATTGGATCCCCAGCTTTCTACGTTGCTTGACCATTGGTTTTTAGCCTTCCCTGCTGCAAGACAGAGGAGAACATGAGATAAGAAGTGGGCAAGATGGGAACACAATGATGTTGTGGCTCTCTTGTCTGACCAGCAGCTCAAAAAAGGGCTGCCATGATTATAGCAGCCAGGTAATGTATCCTTACAACAGCTAGTTCCGTGAAGGTTTGCTGCTAGCCCCCAGCCCTTGTAGGACACACACTGCTCAGAAAAGCATGCTCGCGCCATAAAGCAATGCCTGCTGCTTTTCAAGGAAAGAAGGGGAGTGTGATTAACAACTTTTTCAGTACTCACTACAATAGATTATTTGTTGCATTGAATATCCAAATACAGGTCAAAATGTCAGTCCATGTACAGCACATCTGATTTCAGCTAGGTGGTGCCGACAATGCCCTGGTACTGAGGCATAGCAGGGCTGTGACTGGAGAGCAGCGCTAATGAGAGTGCAGTGAGGGAGGAGTGTGGGATACGTTTAGGAAGCCGGCGGCTGCAATTCCGACCGCCGGCTTCCCGAATCCTCTATCCCGCCTAGGGATAAATGACCGGCGTCTAAAATCTAGACGCCTGTCATTTTCCCGGCGCCGGGAGACAGGCGCCCGGCATCCTGATCGAAGGGATGCCTGGCGCCGCGAGCTGACAGCTGCGGGGAGGAGAGTTAGGTTTAGGGCACCAGGGGGGGAATTAGGGCTAGGCACCCCCCAGGAGGATTAGGGTTATACTAGGGGGAGGGAGGGTTAGGCACCCCCGGGGGGGACTCAGGGTTAGGCACCCCCCCGGGGGACTTAAGTTTAGGCAGCAGGGAAGGGGGGGTTAGGGTTAGGCACTTAGAGGGGGGAGGTTAGGGTTAGGCACTTTGGGGGGGAGGTTAGGGTTAGGCACCCCTAAGGAGGGTTAGGGTTAGGGGGGTTGGTTAGGTTAGTAAGTACTTACCTTAGAGATGATCGGGATTTCCAGCGCTGTCGGGCTTCCGCTGCCGGGCTCTGCTGTTTTGTCGGCCTGCCGCAGCTGGGAGTCAAACTGCGGGTCATGCGGCAGCCGGCTATTCATAACGAAAGCGAGGAGTGTACCTGTGTGACTGTGTGTCACAGTGTTGGGGCTGGCGCCATATGCTCCACATTCAAGTTGGCAGAAGTTTCTCTTGAGTTCCCTAGTCCCACTCCATGCACAGGGCAGCTCCAAGTGACCCACTGTGTCTCACAGTTAGACCTGTCTATGACCCAAACATGCAAGCAGAGCTGTAACTAGATTGTTTGGTGAAGAGCATTGGCGCCCCCCTCCCATTTTTCAAATAGGCACATAAGTTGTGCACCTGTAAAAAGGGGTGTGGTCTTATTGGGAATGGCAATGACAAATCTGATTTGTCCCGTACTATGATGAGGTGGTACCGATCCCGCTGTACCACTATTATCTAGGTGTCCCTGTCAAATACAGTGTGAATCCAATGGCTGCATTGATAATAATTATGCAGTATAACTTACCAGCTCTAGATGTCGGAGAGTGCAGGTGAAGCTGCACATGCCAATGTAGATCACCGACTGACGGTATAGAAAGTGTGCTACTTGTAGTGTGTATGCAACGAATAGCGCCGAGGAGATCTGTGTATGTACCCTGCACCTGCAGCTGAACTCACCAGCAAGGGTACTCAAGGTGTGCTGGTAACATCTGGATCGGGAATCGGTGGCTCTGTGCTGAGGTTCCAATAGGAAATTGTGGGGTAGATAGTCATGTGTAAGGTGTCTGACTGACGGGTTTGAGTCCCGGGTATGATAGTATTTTGAAATGTGTGTGTTAAATAAAAGATGTGACTGAAGGTGTTTGGAGAGGTGGACAATGGTAGGGGGAGTTGGCCAGAGAGGGGATAGGGGTGCCCAGGAGATGCCGTGGGATAAAAAAATAGGAAGCTACTAGTGAAAATGTTTATAATTGAAAAATTGCCAGGCCCAAACAGTGCCCCCCTGCCCTGCGGTGCTCTTTGCAGTGGCATATGTCGCACCACCCTAGTTACAGCCCTGCATGCAAAGCAGCGTACCCCCGCTTGGCGTGGCCCACTAAACCCCGTCCCCTCACAGAAAAAGGCATGGTCACAGTACAGTGGGGCCCACAGGGAAATAATCCGATTTACAAGCAGTCCAGTCCAAGCCAGTTCTGAGGGTGACTGAAAGACAGCGGTCCTAAAAGAGACTGAGAGATAGAAGCCCTGAGGGAGGCTGGGAGACATCATCCTCAGAGAGACAAAGACACTGTAGCAGTGATAGAGAAAGGTAGGAAAACATACTCACCGGTTGGTCACTTGTCACCTTGCTGGTTGATCGCCCGCACAGCACCCTGTATGAAGATACAATATGCCCATCCACACAGCTAGTCTATTCACTTGGTCTATTGATGAGCCCACTCACCTAAACAACTAACAATATAACAATACACTGACCCTACAACTAACAACTGGCTTAGTGCAAACAATAACCACTAACCAATGAATGTGCTGCACTAACCAATGAACGTGCTGCACAACACTTATACAACACTATACAACAACTTACACAACACTATACTAAACTTACACAACAGTACTTAACTATAATGTCTACTACTACAAAACCTGCATAAGTGAATTTATCAGCAAATAAATAATGAGCACAGCAAGGTATAATAACAAGCACACAAGCACATTGAGGACCTCATTCAGAGTCGGTCGAAGCGGCCACGGTCGTACAGGAAAAGGGGCCGGATATGCAAATGATGCACTCGCATGTTGCGTCCCTAAGATCGGATCGGCAGCTGGCCGACCAAGGGGAGGAAGCGGCCGGAAGAAAAAAAATACGCCCCTTTCTCGTACGCATTACACGTCATCTCTGGGCATATAAGGATTAATCGAGACCATCGGGCACCATCGGAACTGGTCGTAGAGCTTAAGGTTGACCATACCCTCTCTTAAGCTCTACGATCATGTCAGTGTAAAAACCTCCCATGTCACGTGTGCCATGACACTACTTTGTTAATTATGCACTCCCGTTCGCATAATTAGGCACGCCTGCGTTCGGATCTCCACTCCCCCGTTTTCAAGCACCTTCCCCTGTTACCACCCACAAACGCCTCAATCTGTCACTCAAACTACCGACCTGGCTGTGCTCAAGGAGAGAGAAATTTCTGATTGTAGCGGCTAGTTTGCGCACGCGTATTGCAAACTTTACGCATGCGCACTTAAGTGAACATCGGTGGCGTACGACCGTGCGGCCGCTTCGACCGACTCTGAATGAGGTCCTGAGTTATTAATTTCCCAGAAGTTTACATATATAAGTATGTATGTGACCAAGCCAAACCCACTCCATAGAACCCTAGCTGCTGATGTAATGTGGGGTCATCTCCCAATTTCGGCAGGGCCTAAATGCCATGTAGACCTGAAATAATACCTATCACACCAATGTAGAACCATAATGGCAACCTATGCACTTATGTGCAAAATAAATATACTTCTGAATTAAATTAAATCTCTGGGTTGATGGTGCCCTTCACAAGGATGGATAAATGGTCATCACAAGAACCTCAGTCACCCTCATTTCATCTATTGAGTGCTCACACGCTCAGGTGACGTACATTGTACTTTCACAAGTGTGCATGGGCTGCCAAAGCCTGGGGAAAGAAAAAGGCAAGAAAACATGGAGTGTATACTCACCAGCTGGACACCTGTAACTTTGCTGGTTGATCACCCTGTATGGAGATACAATATGCCCACCCACACAGCTAGTCTATTCACTAGCCCAAGTGATGTGCCCACCCAGCTAGGTAACTAACTATATAATAATACACTGACCCTCCAACTAACAACTGGCCTAGTGTAATAATAACCTCTGACCCCTGGACGTGATGCACTATCCTAAATGATACAACTATCCTAAACTTACACAACAATATACTAAACTTACACAACAGTACTTAAATACAATATTTACTACAGATTGAGTCTCCCATATCCAAAATGCTTGGGACCAAGGGTATTTTGGATATCGGAATACTCCGTATTTTGGAATAATTGCATACCATATTGATATGTCTAAGGAATAGGGCGCAAATCTAAACACAGAATACATTTATGATTCATATACACCTTATACACAGCCTGAAGGTAATTTTATACAATATTTTCAATAATTTTGTGGCTCAAACAAAGTTTGTGTACATACATGAAATTCATTTATGTTTCATATACACCTTATACACACAGCCTATAGGTCATTTTATACTTTATTTTTAATAATTGTGTGCCTTAATAAAGTTTGTGTACATTGAACCATCAAAAATCAAAAGTTTCACTATCTCAGTCATGCTAAAAATATTCTGTATTTTGGAATATTCCATATTTCGGGATATTTGGATATGGGAGACTCAACCTGTACTAAAATACCCGCATAAGTGACTTTAATAGCAAAGAAATAATGAGCAGAGCAAGGTATGGTAATAAGTACACTGTGGGTTACCAATATCCCAGAAATCTATAGATATATGGGTATGAGTGTTACCAAGCCTGACCTACATAATAATAATTTTTTTTTAGAAAATACATTTTTCTGTTTTAAATAATATAATTTATTTAAAATTAAATCCGGCCTCCACCTTTTCCCCTCACTAGCCGGCCAACACAGCCCTGCATGCAAAGCAGCATACCCCCGCTTGACGTGGGGTAGCTGGGTGCTTGGTCGAGAGTCTAAATATAGAGGACACATAGTAAACATGTTACCTTGGTCTTACCTTATTCCTGGGGATGTTAGATGGTACACGTTCTGGTTTACATGGGCCTCAGAGAACTGATGTTCTGCCATATAAAAGTGCAGCTGGGCTCATGAAGGGCTGCCAGTCTTCATGCTTGCTTGAAGTTCTCCCTCCACCACTGACTGCAGACTGAGCTATTCCCGCATGCCACACCTAAAATATGTCTGCACAAGGGGGTGGTGCTATGACACAGCTAGCCATGAGTGGCTAGCCAAGATTCTTCCTATTGGCCAATATAAAAATGGATTTGTTAAACTTGAATCCAGTTAGATTCGAGATGGTCACAGCATGACGACTGCTTCAACTTACCAGCAGCACCTCCAAAGTTATCAGCTCCAGCGATGTCACCATGGCCTAAGCCTCTAGCAAAATCTTGCTGGGTAAGATATCTGGTGGCTGGGCTTCCCTTTACCACCAGTTCCTCAGTGTGCTGCGCTGGGCTTCTGAGGTTCAGCGCTGGTTCCCACTTTACAAATAAGAGACAACAGTCCTAAAGGAGACTGATGGACAGAATTCCAGAGGCAGACTAAGAGACAGCAGTCCTGAGAAAGGCTGCTAAACAGATTAGCTGCACTTTATAGAGAGGGTTAAAGGAGTGAGGTAGTGTCCCGAATCTTTATATCTCGCGGTTCGAGGTTCATCATACAATAAATATATTTCTCAGTGTTGTGTATAAATAACTAAATATTCAGTGTCCCTTTTGATATACAATGTGTTGAATGATTAGTGTTCTATGTAAAACCTAGGGCTTATTCTGGTAGGACAGAGAGCTTGATTGCATCCCTATTGTACATATGTGCAAAATAAATAGACTTTTTAATTTAAATATTATAATTAAAATTCTGGCCTCCACCTCCCGTCACGAGCCGGCCAATCACACGCCTTAGTTATTTTTTCTCTATCATAACGTGGGGGGACTGAACCTTGGTGCTAAAGAGGCTCAGTCATGAGTTTGGCATTTCAAATGAAAATGATCACTGTTGGACACTCCTCCCCTTCTACATACCCACCCTGTAAGGAACTGACAGGTCTGAGAAGAGCTGAAGAGATAGAATGAGAGACAACAGTCCTAAAAGAGACTGTGTAAGTAGTAGAGAGTCCTGTGAGAATATGCACCTCCATGTATAGCTAGCTATGGGGCAGTATAATGACCCTCTGAGGACACACAGGATTGTCATCACTGGAATAAGAATTAAAAAAAAAATTCAGTGCTGCTGCTTTCTTTGCAGATAGGAAGAAACCCCTGGGTGATGGCATCCTTAACCAAGATGGGTAAATGGTCATCACAAGCACCTCAGCCACCCTCAGTTCAGCTTCGAGCACTCACACACCAGGTGATGCACTTTGTCCATGCACTAGTGTACAAGGATTGCTAAAGCCCAGTAGGATTAAGGAATAGAGAAAGGTAGGAAAACATACTCACCAGTTGGTCACTTGTCAGCTTGCTGGTTGATCGCCCGCACAGCACCCTGTATGAAGATACAATATGCCCACCCACACAGCTAGTCTATTCACTTGGTCTACTGATGTGCCCACTCACCTAAACATCTTACTATGGGCTCTATTTATTAACATTATTTTGACTAAAATAAAGTGAAAAAGGGTGTTTTCACACCATTTTCACATTATTTTAGTATCACCTATAGCTATTACAGGGCAATTGGAGTAGAATTCGTAAAATTCTACTCCAACCCCTAAGTATCACTCATTTTTAGTAAAGCAGATCGCATTTCCCATAATTGTAATGGGAAATGTGATCCGACCAGAGTTACTAAAAATAAAATGTGAAAAAATATTGGGGAAAGCCCTATGATAATAACGCCACATGTAGGTGGCATTATCCAGGGTCTCCCCCGGTTACCGGCCTCCTGCCCTGCTCTAACGGGGAGAGGAGAGCCGGGAGTCGGTCCCAATAATCAGCTGTGTGGTCTAAACAGACCGCAAGCTGATTACTGTAAAAAAAAGAAAAAAAAAATAGTATAAAAAAAAATTTACTTACCTGACTCCAGGGACTGGTGATCGAGCCTCCGGTGATGACTCCCCTCCAGTCAGCTGGTCTCCCATAGTGCACTGCTGCCCGGTCAACAGGTGATGGGGCCACAGTGCAGTATGGGAGATCACCTGACTGGAGGAATGGAGAACATCACCGGAGGCCCGGAACATGCAGGTAAGTGTAATTAAGGGAGAGGGGGGTCGCGGGGCGGGTCCATGATCGTGGGAGCGGGGCTTAGCATCGGGGGCGGGGCTTAGCGTCGAGGGGGTAGCAGCGGTGACCGGTCGGCGCATGTGCGGGCACTTAATCACGGTACTTTTGGCTAAAAATACGATGATAAGGCTCCGAAGGGGATTTGCAGGGACAGAACTTTATCGCAAGCTCTGTCCCAGTAAGGGATTTGTAGTAAATCCCTGTGATATTGCCTGAATTCGCATATTCACTCGGTAATATCACACTACAATCTGCATTCAATATGGGGATTGTAGTAAATAGAGCCCTATATAACAATACACTGACCCTACAACTAACAACTGGCCTAGTGCAAACAATGACCACTAACCAATGAATGTGCTGTACTACCTATCCTAAACTTACACAACACTATACTAAACTTACACAACAGTACTTAACTATAATGTCTACTACTGCAATACCTGCATAAGTGAGTTTATCAGCAAATAAATAATGAGCACAGCAAGGTATAATAACAAGCACATTCTGAGTTATTAATTTCCCAGAAGTTTACATATATAAGTATGTATGTGACCAAGCCAAACCCACTCCATAGAACCCTAGCTGCTGATGTAATGTGGGGTCATCTCCCAATTTCGGCAGAGCCTAAATGCCATGTAGACCTGAAATAATACCTATCACACCAATGTAGAACCATAATGGCAACCTGTGCACTTATATGCAAAATAAATATACTTCTGAATTAAATTAAATCTCTGGGTTGATGGTGCCCTTCACAAGGATGGATAAATGGTCATCACAAGAACCTCAGTCACCCTCATTTCACCTATTGAGTGCTCACACGCTCAGGTGACGTACATTGTACTTTCACAAGTGTGCATGGGCTGCCAAAGCCAGGGGAAAGAAAAAGGCAAGAAAACATGGAGTGTATACTCACCAGCTGGACACCTGTAACTTTGCTGGTTGATCACCCTGTATGGAGATACAATATGCCCATCCACACAGCTAGTCTATTCACTAGCCCAAGTGATGTGCTCACCCAGCTAGATAACTAACTATATAATAATACACTGACCCTCCAACTAACAACTGGCCTATTGTAATAATAACCTCTGGCCCCTGGATGTGATGCACTATCCTAAACTTACACAACAATATACTAAACTTACACAACAGTAATTAAATACAATATCTACTACAGATTGAGTCTCCCATATCCAAAATGCTTGAGACCAAGGGTATTTTGGATATCGGAATATTCCGTATTTTGGAATAATTGCATACCATATTGAAATGTCTTTGGAATAGGGCGCAAATCTAAACACAGAATGCATTTATGATTCATATACACCTGATATACATAGCCTGAAGGTTATTTTATACAATATTTTCAATAATTTTGTGTCTCAAACAAAGTTTGTGTACATACATGAAATTCATTTATGTTTCATATACACCTTATACGCACAGCCTATAGGTCATTTTATACTTTATTTTTAATAATTGTGTGCCTTAATAAAGTTTGTGTACATTGAACCATCAAAAATCAAAAGTTTCACTATCTCAGTCATGCTAAAAATATTCCGTATTTCGGAATATTTGGATATGGGAGACTCAACCTGTACTACAATACACGCATAAGTTACTTTATTAGCAAAGAAATGATGAGCAGAGCAAGGTATGGTAATAAGTACACTGTGGGTTACCAATATCCCAGAAGTCTATATATGGGTATGAGTGTTACCAAGCCTGACCTACATAATAATATTTTTTTTTTTAGAAAATACATTTTTCTTTTTTTAAATAAAATAATTTATTTAAAATTAAATCCGGCTTCCACCTTTTCCCCTCACTAGCCGACCAACACACTCCTTAGTTCTTATTTTTCTATCATCCTCTGAGGGATACTGGGGCTAAGGTGTTATAGAGACGTAGCTGGGTGCTTGGTCCAGAGTGTAAATATAGAGGACACATAGTAAACATGTTACCTTGGTCTTACCTTATTCCTGGGGATGTTAGATGGTACACGTTCTGGTTTACATGGGCCTCAGAGAACTGATGTTCTGCCATATAAAAGTGCAGCTGGGCTCATGAAGGACTGCCAGTCTTCATGTTTGCTTGAAGTTCTCCCTCCACCACTGACTGCAGACTGAGCTACTCCCGCATGCCACACCTAAAATATGTCTGCACAAGGGGGTGGTGCTATGACACAGCTAGCCGTGAGTGGCTAGCCAAGATTCTTCCTATTGGCCAATATCAAAATGGATTTGTTAAACTTGAATCCAGTTAGATTCGAGATGGCCACAGCATGACGATTGCTTCAACTTACCAGCAGCACCTCCAAAGTTATCAGCTCCAGCGATGTCACCATGGCCTAAGCCTCTAGCAAAATCTTGCTGGGTAAGATATCTGGTGGCTGGGCTTCCCTTTACCACCAGTTCCTCAGTGTGCTGCGCTGGGCTTCTGAGGTTCAGCGCTGGTTCCCACTTTACAAATAAGAGACAACAGTCCTAAAGGAGACTGATGGACAGAATTCCAGAGGCAGACTAAGAGACAGTAGTCCTGAGAGAGGCTGCTAAACAGATTAAATAAGTAAGCATAAAGCTAGGACCAATAAGCACTCACAAACAATCAACTAAATGATACTGTATACAATAAATATGCACGTTGCGGTACCCCACATCAATCAATGTAAACCATTGATAAAATTTATAAGATATATAAACGAGAATCAATGTTCATATAAAAAACATAAATGGTATTTTAATAAGTTGTAGACAGATCAGTCCAACTACATGAATTGTCTAATTGAATGTAATGGACTAAACAAAAATAAAATGGATTGCGCTGTATCCACATAGATTGGACAATAAAAAAGCTCCTACAATAGATCACTATAATGTAGTCCACTATCTTAGTGAAACTGTTTAATAGTCTGTATAATAGACGAGCGGTTGTAGTGTTGATTATGCGCAAATCTTAAAGTAAAGAAATGGTCAATCTTGTGACTTCAAAATAATGTAGTGGTGTATTCCAATCGCTTGGTAAGTGGTTGTAGTAGGCAAAATTTATAGCAGAGTCTTGTAAAATGATAGTGGACCATATACTTGAAAGTTAAAAGGTAAAGTTAATAATGATGTGCAAATCCTGATGCACCATGGATATACCGTGTCCTGTATATTGAGATGGATCAATTAGTTTATAACACAGTACAGTATCAGTCTTGAAAGGCATATGTTGTTAAGATGGTTGGATCTGAGGGGTAGGACTGAAGAAACCCTGGCTCTGCAGTAGCCAAGGCCCGCACAGACTGCTTCACTGCTGTCCGGATCAGCGCTGGAGGTGGCGGGGCGGGTGTTGGAGAGTGTCCTTTGCTCGTCTATCACAGGCTGACAAGCTGCGCTCCTGCCGGGTCACCTCCAGCGCTGATCCGGACAGCAGTGAAGCAGTCTGTGCGGGCCTTGGCTACTGCAGAGCCAGGGTTTCTTCAGTCCTACCCCTCAGATCCAACCATCTTAACAACATATGCCTTTCAAGACTGATACTGTACTGTGTTATAAACTAATTGATCCATCTCAATATACAGGACACGGTATATCCATGGTGCATCAGGATTTGCACATCATTATTAACTTTACCTTTTAACTTTCAAGTATATGGTCCACTATCATTTTACAAGACTCTGCTATAAATTTTGCCTACTACAACCACTTACCAAGCGATTGGAATACACCACTACATTATTTTGAAGTCACAAGATTGACCATTTCTTTACTTTACTTTACTTCTCGTTTATATATCTTATTAATTTTATCAATGGTTTACATTGATTGATGTGGGGTACCGCAACGTGCATATTTATTGTATACAGTATCATTTAGTTGATTGTTTGTGAGCGCTTGTTGGTCCTAGCTTTATGCTTACTTATTTATTGATGATAGGGTTAAGTGGTGACCTGACCATTTAGCTGCTCCTATACATTTTACCTAGTTCTGATAATTAGAGCGCACATACCCAATTTTTTGCAATTATTGCTAAACAGATTAGCTGCACTTTATAGAGAGGGTTAAAGGAGTGAGGTAGTGTCTCAAATCTTTATATCTCGCGGTTCGAGGTTCATTATACAATAAATATATTTCTTAGTGTGGTGTATCTAAATAACTAAATATTCAGTGTCCCTTTTGATATACAATGTGTTGAATGATTAGTGTTCTATGTAAAACCTAGGGCTTATTCTGGTAGGACAGAGAGCTTGATTGCATCCCTATTGTACATATGTGCAAAATAAATAGACTTTTTAATTTAAATATTTTAATTTAAATTCTGGCCTCCACCTCCCGTCACGAGCCGGCCAATCACACTCCTTAGTTATTTTTTCTCTATCATAACATGGGGGGACTGAACCTTGGTGCTAAAGAGACTCAGTCATGAGTTTGGCATTTCAAATGAAAATGATCACTGTTGAACACTTCTCCCCTTCTACATACCCACCCTGTAAGGAACTGACAGGTCTGAGAAGAGCTGAAGAAATAGAATGAGAGACAGCAGTCCTAAAAGAGACTGTGTAAGTAGTAGAGAGTCCTGTGAGGATATGCACCTCCATGTATAGCTAGCTATGGAACAGCATAATGACCCTCTGAGGACACACAGGATTGTCATCACTGGAATAAGAATAAAAAAAAAAATTCAGTGCTGCTGCTTTCTTTGCGGATAGGAAGAAACCCCTGGGTGATGGCATCCTTAACCAAGATGGGTAAATGGTCATCACAAGCACCTCAGCCACCCTCAGTTCAGCTTCGAGCACTCACACACCAGGTGATGCACTTTGTCCATGCACTAGTGTACAAGGATTGCTAAAGCCCAGTAGGATTAAGGGATAGAGAAAGTAGGAAAACATACTCACCGGTTGGTCACTTGTCACCTTGCTGGTTGATCGCCCGCACAGCACCCTGTATGAAGATACAATATGCCCACCCACACAGCTAGTCTATTCACTTGGTCTACTGATGTGCCCACCCACCTAAACATCTTACTATATAACAATACACTGACCCTACAACTAACAACTGGCCTAGTGCAAACAATAACCACTAACCAATGAATGTGTTGCACTAACCAATGATTGTGCTGCACTAACTATCCTAAACTTACACAATACTATACTAAACTTACACAACAGTACTTAACTATAATGTCTACTACTCAGGGGTGTAGCGAGGGTGGTTCCAGTGGAGTATGAGCTGCAGACTCCAAAATGGACAGAGGGGGCGCCATTCAGGGTTCCAGAATTCATGGGGCACTGCACAGTATGACAGCGTCTGTTATTTTATCTCGGTTTGTTTTCTTTATATCCTAAATAAGTTACGGATCTGAGATCTGTTTCTACATTTCATGCTCCCTCAAGCTGCCCACATTGCCTCCCCTCCGGCCCTCCCTCCTCTGTGATCATCTTCTCTCACCTCCCTTTTCTTTCAGATTGATTACATTCACCTCTTTAATTCCCTCCCCTCTACCCTGTGCTCTTTGCCCCTGCCCTCTCCTTTCTTAATGGCTTCTGTCACCTCCCCTCTCTGCTTGGCTTTGCCCTTCCCTTCTCCTTTTTTATTGGCTTCTGTCACCACCCCTCTCCTCTCCATTTCTTATTGGCTTCTGTCACCACCCCTCTCTGACCGACTCTTTGCCCTTCCCCTCTCCTTTTTTATTGATTTCTGTCACCTCCGCCCTCAGATCGACTTATTGTCCTTCCCCGATCCTTTTTATTGGCTTCTGTCACTACCTCTCTCCTCTCCTTTTCTTATTGGCTTCTGTCAGCTCCCTTCTCTCATCGACTCTTTGCCCTTCCCCTCTCATTTCTTACTGGCTTCTGTCACATTCCCTCTCTGATGGCACTTTCCTCTCCCCTCTCCTCTTTGATCTCCCACTACTTTCCTCATGCATTCATTGTGTTTCAATGGACTTTAAAAAGTGACACATCTGAGGTAAAATCCTAAACTTCAATTATAAGTTATGAGTTTTAAAAAAGTCACTGCATTGCTATTTAATGTAATGGAAGTGTTCCCAGGCATGACCGCAAAGTGTTATTTTAAAGGTCTTTTAAAAAATATTAGGAGACCTGAAATAAGAAAATGGTGGTAGACAGAACATGTCATGGTTAGTAGTACTATAGGTGCAATGTATATTTGTGAAGTAAGAGCATAGCTGAGAATGGAGCTTCCCATAGGTGTTCCCTCTCCAGTGAAAGCTGCTTGGGGCAGTAATTGCAGTAATACGCTGTGCACCCTGTGGAATCTCACTCTAGAACATGTACTCTGTCAATTTAAGTAAAATGATCAGAATATATAATACAATCTCCTCTATTGACTAATAACAATGATTCAAAGGAGATAAAAGTCAGATCCTAGGTGCTATACATAAATAAAGCAGGGCCAAAGGAGCTCACCAGAGCACTCTATTCCACCAGTGGGGCTTCCATGCCCCAACATGATACTGCCACTGTTTGCTGGTTTTCTCTTCACTTCAGTATTCCACCCGCAGGCTGGCCATACCCCAATGGCACAGTTCAGTACAGGGAGGAAGGAAAGGGGGGGGGGGGCGCTATGATATGCGCTTTCTCCAGGCGCCATGGTTGCTACTCCTCTGCTACTACTACAATACCCGCATAAGTGAATTTATCAGCAAATAAAAAATGAGCACAGCAAGGTATAATAACAAGCACACTCTGGGCTACATATATAAGTATGTATGTTACCAAGCCAAACCCACTCCATAGAACCCTAGTTGCTGATGAAATGTGGGGTCATCTCCCAATATGGGCAGAACCTAAATGCCATGTAGACCTGAAATAATACCTATCACACCAATGTAGAACCATAATGGCAACCTGGGCACTTATGTGCAAAATAAATAGACTTCTGAATTAAATCGTTTAATTAAAATTCTGGCCACCACCTCCCCTCACTAGCCAGCCATTCACACTCCTTAATTATTATTTCTCTATCATGATGTAGGGGGGATACACATTGGGGCTATAGAGGCTCAGTCAGGAGTTTGGCATTTAACACGAAAACTATCACTGACACTCCTCCCCTTCTACATACCCACCATTTCTACCTACTCTTGGGTTTTTCTTATGAAATTGATGCTTGTATAAGACACAGGCAGTGCAGAATGCCTATACATACAGTACCCTAATTAAATGGCAATATCAGAGCCAAGTGCCCAATATGCAGCAATCCTAACTAGAGATAAATACCAATGTGCAACCAGCCTAATTAATGTTGTAAACTATGAAGTGGGGCAATATGAAGGGTCTTCTGCCCAATATGCAGCACATCTATTGAGAGGCGATGGCAGGACATATTTAGAAGGAAAAGTGGGGAAGAAGATCTATTGGAAATTAAAGTTAAGAAGTCAGGGCCCAAGGGCACCCACCTGGTCTGTTGGGAGAGGCTGCAGTGGGGGATTCACATATCTCTCTTGCCTTCCACAACTGCAGGCCTTCTTTGGGCTTTAATTCTCAACTACCCTCTTGCCAAAAACTGCCATCCTCATTGCTCTGCCACAACTCTGAAGTCTTCTGGCTTAACCTCGCCATCTTCTATATTGCCACTTTCTAGTCCTGGATTCCATCTGTGCCGGTCTTCATGCTTTCTTATAGTTCTCCCTCCACTGCTGCCTGCAGACTGAGCTATTCCCGCATTCCACACCTAAAATATGTCTGCACAAAGGGGTGGTGCTCTGGCACACCTAGCTGCGAGTGGCTAGCCAAGATTCTTCCTATTGGCAATACCAATATCAAAATGGCTTGGTTAAACTTGAATCCATTTGGTTTAAAAATGGCCATAGCATGACGATTGCTGCAAGTTACCAGCAGCACCTCCAAAATTATCAACTCCAGCGATGTCACCATGGTCTGAGGATCTAGGACTGGACCTTGGGGCTAAAGAAGCTCAGTCAGGAGTTTGGCATTTAAAATGAAAATGATCAGTGTTTGACACGTCTGAGAAGAGCTGGAGAAAGAGAAGTAGAGTCAGCAGCCCTGAGAGAGACTGTGAGTAATAGAGGGTCCTGTCAGGGTATGCAGCTCCATGCGCAGCACCCTCTGGAATCAGTAGCGCACGCATGGGGGGTTTCTGAGTACCTAGAAACCCCCCCTGCACACACACACACACGGACAGCCCGAGCCTTCTTCTGCACGGGCTGTCAGAAAACTAGCCCTTCTGTTATTTCAGCTGAGGCAGGGAAGGGAACCCTCTCTCTGCACTCACGTTGCTGTACGTTCAAAACCATCCCCCTCTACACACGCTGCTGCACGGGAGCTCTCCACAGCCCGGACAGGCATGATGGTGAGTTAACCCTTTGAAACCCTTCATGGTTTCTAGAGTGATTGCTTATGAATGCTTCAAGGGTGCCCTTCCAAAACATCACTAGCCCAGGCCCTGGTATGTATATGTATGTATGCATGTATGTATGTACGTACGTACGTACGTACGTACGTACGTACGTACGTGTGTATGTGTATGTATGTATGTGTGTATACACATACATACATATGTATGCATACATATGTATACACATGTGTGTATACATATATATATATATATATATATATATGATACTGTCTCTGCCTGCTCTTCTCTCTGAATCTATATGAGACCTGGAGCTCCATCCCTTTGCTATATATATATATATATATATATATATATACACACACACACTATATATATATATATATATATATACACACACACTATATATATATATATATATATATATATATATATATACACACACTATATATATATATACACACATATATGTATATATGTATATATATATATATACACATATATATATAACATGTAAGTTTTACATATATTTATATATATGTATATATAAATATACTGTGTGTATAGAAATATACAGGCGTGTATGTGTGTTTACATAAATATATATTTTATATATATATATATATATATATTAGTTTTTTGTTTTTTGTTTTTTTTCCCGAGATTGGGGATTTGGAAACCCCCCTTTAGATATCCTGCGTTGGCCCCTGGGAATGGCGCAATGACCCCCCCAGGACCTGCAGGATTATCATCATTGGAACAAGAATGAAATCAATGCTGCCCACTTCTTAGCTGTGTAGGACAAACTTCGGGGGTGATGGTGCCCTTCACAAGGATGGATAAATGGTCATCACAAGAACCTCAGCCACCCTCATTTCACCTATTGAATACTCACACGCTCAGGTGACGTACATTGTACTTTCACAAGTGTGCATGGACTACCAAAGCCCATTACAAACTGGGGAAAGAAAAAAGCAAGAAAACATGGAATGTATACTCACCAGCTGGACACTTGTAACCTTGCTGGTTGATCGCCCTGTATGGAGATACAATATGCCCACCCACACAGCTAGTCTATTCACTAGCCCAAGTGATGGGCCCACCCAGCTAGGCAACTAACTATATAACAATACACTGACCCTCCAACTAACAACTGGCCTAGTGTAATAATAACCTCTGACCCCTGGATGTGATGCACTATCCTAAATTATACAACTATACTAAACTTACACAACAATATACTAAACTTACACAACAGTACTTAAATACAATGTCTGCTACTACAATACCCGCATAAGTGAGTTTATTAGCAAAGAAATGATGAGCAAAGCAAGGTATGGTAATAAGTACACTCTGGGTTACCAATTTCCCAGAAGTCTATAGATATATGGGTATGAGTGTTATCAAGAATGACCTACATAATACATCTTTTTATAAAATACATTCTTCTGTTTTAAATAAAATAATTTAATTAAAATTAAATCCGGCCTCCACCTTTTCCCCTCACTAGCCGGCCAACACACTCCTTAGATCTTATTTTTCTATCATCCTCTAAAGGATACTGGGGCTAAGATGTTATAGAGACGTAGCTGGGTGCTTGGTCCAGAGTGTAAATATAGAGGACACATAATAAAGATGTTACCTTGGTCTTACCTTGTTCCTGGTGATGTTAGATGGTACACGTTCTGGTTTACAAGGGCCTCAGAGAACTGGAGGGCGATGTTCTGCCATATGAAAGTGCAGCAGGGCTCATGAAGGACTGCCAGGTGTAATTGGCAGCAGGCGGCTATATGCTGGTGTTAAATGAAAATTCCCGGAAAAGTTCCTGGTGGAAAGAACTTATTGGAGGGGCACAGGCTGATGTTGTACCTGACAGAAGATCATCTAACGCCAGGTGCGGAAGTGACTTCTCAGATGGCTGTAGGGAGAAGAAATAGGAGACATGTATTTCATATAAAGAGTGAGAGGAAACACCCTTATATGTGTCAGACAGACAATATATACTTATAATAATATTTTATTCACAATAGGGGAAATCCCATTCACCTTCCCTAATTAAGGCATTTTATCCTCTGACTGTAATTTATGTAACAACTACACCAAATGTCAGTAAGAAAAGAGTTATGGCAGCTTTACTATTCTGTTTAACAATCATCAATGTTATACACACACAGCACAGACCCACACAGACTCTCTGACATTATAACTGTGCACTTACTTTGCTGGGTATGAATGGGGGTGGTACCTGGAGGGTTTCTAGCCTCACCCAATCAATACTCCAGAAGAAGGGGTGGTATCTAATTACACCATCCGCACCAAGACGTTTGTCTGGATCTTCACACACGAGCTGAAAAGAACATCAAAACCATAACCAAGACCATAACTATGTAACTGTTGTGCTGCAAATTAAATTGTGACCCTTATATCAATACATTCTGTAGCCATTATACACTTGTAAGATCAAACAAGTGACAAACAGCCTTTTGCCATATCCAGTAAGCACAAGAATAAAATGTATGACAAATAACAGGTCATCTACACTGAATAATGTTTCAGACATAACACTAATTATAATTGTCATAAAATGTGTATATGATGTCTGTGTTATAAATGAAGTATGGTGGGTTGCCAGGTTGGTCATTTAAAACATGACACAGATAGGAAATACATACAAGATGCTGTCAGGAAGCTGCCGGTCGAAATGCCGACCGCCGGCTTCCCGACTGTCAACTCCCAGCAAGGTACAAGTGACAGGCGTCGAAATCCCCACATACGCCGGGAGCCCGACGCCCTGCATACCGAACAAAGGTAAGCTGGGCATCGGGCGCGGACAGCTGCAGGGGGGAGGGTTAGGTTTTAGGGCTCCCGTGGGGACTTAGGCACCCCACTGGGAGGGTTAGGTTTAGGCTAGGGGAAGGGAGGTTAGGGTTAGACACCCCCCCTGGAGACTTAGGTTTAGGCTGCGGGGAAGGGGGGGTTAGGTTTAGGCACTTACAAGGGGGTTAGGGTTAGGTACTAGGGGGAGGTTAGGGTTAGGCCCCCCTAAAGGAGGGTTAGGGTTGGGGTAGGGGGTAAGGTTATGGGTACTTACCCAAATTATAGATTGGGATATTCACCCCTGTCGGGGGTATTACATACTGATTCCATACATACAGTATGCTACATGTCTGGACTGGAGTTACATCCATACATAATGCATAACACACATAGCAGTCACCAGAGCTGCCATCAGTAAATGTGGAGATCAATTAAAAAAAATATATACTGTGCCCATTCCTCCTGCCCATTCCCCTCTCCTCTTAGTGGTATCAGGGAGGAAATGCTCCATGACTGACCTTCAGGACTGATCAGAGTAACAGGAGTAAAGCTGGCCATACACTAGAATGATATTATTCCAATCAGCCAACTAGTTGGCTAGTTGGAATGATAATCGGCCAGTGTATTTGGGTGCAAACAATAATCGTTTGTTTGCCCCCACACACTGAAAAATGGCAAAAAAACAGTTGTCCCAACTAGTGGGGAACATCAGACATGTTTGATTTTTCCCAACTAATAACTAATTATTCTAGTATAGGGGGGACTTTCCCCCAACTGAATGATTAGTAAGCAGACACTGGCCCATAGTGTCCACCTACTTTTGACACACTACAGTGGATGTCAGGGGAGCCTAGTCTTGTGTCCCGAAGACCTTCTTTCTCCCTCTGCCCCCTCAGTACCAGGAGTGGGTCCATTGCTGTAGTACTTCCGATAGCCCAAGCAGCACTGGAGATGCTTCCAGGTGTTCTGTTCCAACAGGGCTTCGGCTTGTGCAACTGATCCGGCGGATGCAGGAACACAGAGCATTGCAGATGGACCCCGAGGAGCACTGACCTCTGTCCCAGCTGCGGGTGGCTGACTACCCCAGGCTGCTCCTGTGTTCTGTGTCCCTGGCCCAACTCATGGCAACCAGGAGCATTCAGCAGCAACAGAAAATCCCTTGGTGGCTGCAGCTGAGATCACCCAGTGGCAGTGATCCAGAAGAGTGACAGTGGGCTGACTTTCATAAACATGATGGGGGAGAACTGCAAACCTCCTAGAACCTGCCCCTCTAACTTCACCCCATCTACCATCATATACCCCCTACTAATTACACTATAGGACTTTCCCCACTAACTTCACCTCTTACTATCCTGTACAGCTATACATCCCCGCCAATTGTGCTACAGAACCTACTACACAAATGTTACCCCTTACTTTGCTGTACAGCTATATACAGCCCTCATCCTAACTGTACTACAGGACCTGCCCTGTAACTTTACCCCTTACAGTCCAGTACAACTATATACCATCAACCCCCCACCCCAGCTGTGCTACAGGATCAGCCCCTACAACTTCACCCCTTAAGATCCTGTACAGCCATATACCCCCACCCCAGTTGTGCTATAGGACCTGCTCACCTAACTTCCATATAGTACCTGGCATTGCCTTATGTTACCTGGGCACATGACACACCCTCTCCTGTCACCCTTTGCATCCATATAGTCAATTAAATTCTGAGCCCATATAGTGTTTGACACTTCTATGGCCATATATTGCCCCACACCCCTCCTTTGTCAACTGGTGTTTTCTACAGTTGAAAAAAAAAAGTTTATGATGTTTGTAAATATTATATAAATAAAGTGAGTTGGAAAGTCCCTCCTCAGTGACAGTGTGCTAAGTGTATGACAGTCAGTGGCGGCTCTGGTTGGCTGGTTGGAATGACAATCGGTCAGTGTGTGGGAGCAAACGATAATTATTCCTATGCTCCCACACGCTGAAAAGTGGCAAAAACGGTTGTTCCAACTAGTTGGAAAAATCAAACGTTTGATTTTTCCCAACTAATCGATCTGAACGATAAGTAGGCTGACACTGCTTTGGAAATGTTGGTGGTACCCAAGAGGAAAATGATTGAGATACACTGATCTAGAAAAATCAGCCATTATATGATATGTTTTGTGATTGCAGGAAATGTAAGTGCTGCATTCATGTATCACCAGCACTGGCACAGTGGGCAGCAGTCATAGGCTGTATCAGTATTAGTGTGCCAGGTTTACTCTGCATGCTATGTGCAGCCATATAGGTGCAAAGTTACATGATGCTAAATATGTAGGTACATAACGTGTCTCACTGTCATTACTTTCCCCCTTTTCTGTTGTCGCACTAACATATTCCATTGTGACTGAAGATGTGCTTAATACATTTGTTTTTGATGGAATTTAGAATTATTTTGTAGGGTTATTATGGTGTGTTATAAACTGTGGGCCTGATTCAGAGCCGCTCGTAAGCGGCCGCTCGTTCGCTCCGAGCGATGTTCGCACATCTGCGCATGCGTATGGGTTGTAATGCGCATGCGCCAACCAGTCAGTGCGGTCGGAAATCGTGTGCTTGCAAAATAGCGAATGCCTGCTAATTTGAGTGACAGAATGAGGCGTTTGTGGGTGATAACAGGGGAAGGTGCTTGAAAACGGGGAGTGGAGATCCGAACGCAGGCGTGCCAAACGGTCAAAATGGGCGTTTTAAGGGTGTGCATAATTAACAAAGCAGCGTCATCGACCACGTCACTTGGTTGTCTTTTAGCCTGAACTGCTCGCATGATTGCGGTAGGAAAATGCTACCACAAGAATAGCGAGCAGTTCATATGCCTTTCAATGTACTCGATTAATCTAATAAATAGCGGAGATGACGTATGATGCGAACGGCCAAGGGGCGTCTTTACAAAATAGCGAGCGCATGTTTCGGACGCTCGCTCAGACATAGAGGCGTCAACAGACCGCAAAGAGCGAGCGCTCAACTTAAATAGCCAGCCCCTTTTTCTGAACGAGCGAGCGCAAATAGCGTCCGGCTCTGAATCAGGCCCTGTGTCACTTCTGCTTTTGTGTTTATTAAGGTGCCTGTTCATCATCGAAGGCCGTATGACTTCCAATGATGAAGTATTGAACTCGCTGAAAGGATACTTAAACCTGACACCGGAGCAATTCAGCATTGCTCCGGTGAGGGGACAGCTGCTCCGAAAAGCAGTTGTCCCTGTGGTTAGTATCGCAGCTACTTCTTAGCATTTCCACATGGTTACCGGGCCCTTTATCATTTGATTAATAGGCCCCTTAATGTGTTACTGTTTGTAAACATTTCTATGTACATTTATCATTTACATTTCCTGTTTCTCATTTTAAATGAGTGACCCTGTAACCTGAGCAGCATACTCAGCACTTACTCACACTCACCTTTTCAATGATGTCTTCAGCATCAGAATCTAGTAAAAAGCCCGGTAAGTCAAGTAGCCTGCACAGGAACGGAGATTCTCCGGTTAACATTTCGAAAAGTACAATTCCAAATGAGAACCAATCTGCCGCCCTGTTGTACCCGAGGTGACCTTCCATCTGCCAAGAGAAAGACATAATTTACTACATGCTATAGTAGTATTCTCAATAATGTAAATGTAATTCTTTAGATGACGCTATGCAGAGGCGTCACTTACCTCTGTGACACCTGGTGCGGCAGGACTGAAATGCTTTGCACGCTCAAAAGGGGGTGTGACTTCACGAAAGGGGCGTGTCTTTGACTGCAAAGCCACGCCCCCTATGTGTGCCGATCCGGGAGGCGTTAATGCCTCCCGTTCTCGGCACACAATGGGCTTTCCCAGCGCTCCTGCAGCTGCTGGGGCAGCCCACAAACTCCCCCTTCCTCTCTCCATGTTACGGTGACACCATCTGACGGGGTGACACCAAAATAACAAGTCCCAGCATGCCCTGCCACAGTGTTAGCATTCCCTAGCAGCACAATTGTGGGACTGGGACTTGTAGTTGTACAATAGCTGGGAGCCCCAAGTTGGCCATGCCTGTACAACAACTTGTTTTTCTACTTGTGCTTAGGTCACCCTGAGTAAGATATGATTATTATCTGTATAAGTATACTCGCTATTAAGAATAAGTAAATATCATATAAGCATACTTGCCTACCCTCACCCGATCCGGCTGGGAGCCTTCCGAAAATCGGGTGCCGCTCCCAGCCCTCCAGAAAGGCAGACAAGCCTCTCGACAGCTACCGCCCCCCTGCAGTTATAAGAGAAACCTCGCAGTGGGGGAGGCCGATGACACGATTCAAGCTGAATCGCATCATTTTGGCCCCACCACCTCCTTCACAATGCCGTATTTCTGCATTGTGTAGCGATCGTGTGGCCATGCCCCGCTCTGCCCACAAACTGACCAACCACGCCCCCTGCAATGCTGATCTGACTACTCCCTCCCAGAAGGAAAAGCCAGAATATTGGCAAATATGCATATAAGAGAAAATCACTAACATCCTCTATAACTCACCTCCGGGGCAATATAGCCTGGTGTTCCTGCACACCCAAAGGCATATGCACCTTCATGCATGTTGTTTAATGCAAGGCCCAGATCTGCAATTTTCATATGGCCGGCACCATCTATGAGAATGTTCTCTGGTTTGATGTCTCTGTGAAAAGGAAGATTCTACATTTTATTTCTGTTCTATAAATATTTATATCAACATATTATTATAATATACTTTATAATTGATTTTCTAAGTAAAGAAAGATTTCAAATGGGATAACGCTATATGATACATGTTGAAAGAACATGAGCCACATAAAGTATGTATATAAATTTATATATGAACTACAGATACCTTGATAATCTATAATAAATGCAACTTCAATTTTATAAATCTTTAAGTATAGATATCCTCTGTATGATCTAGTCTTCCTCTAGTAGGAATAATATACTAATCTATTAAGGGTTGGAGAGGGCAGCCAGAATGACGGCACGTATAGCTTAATACACACCTTTTATAAGCAACCTTCACTCCCTGAATGTATATATTTCCCTGTTGTGTAAGTTCAGTATGCCTTGTGGGGAGGGCAGGATGGAATGGGATTGAAATGCCGGCAGCTGTTTAGGGAGGAAATCCTGATAGTGGCATGTAAGTAACCTAACCCTCGCCTCTCCCCCCCAAACCCTAACCATCCCTTAGGGGTGCCTAACCATAACCTCCCCCCTAGTGCCTAATCCTAACCTCCTCCAGGGGTGCCTAAACCTAACCCCCCTCCCCGCACCCTAAACCTAACCCTCCCGGGGGGGGGGGCCTAGCCCTAAGTCTCCCCGGGGTGCCCTAAACCTAACCCTCCCCCCGCGGCTAAGAGGACGGGCCCCCGGACTTACCTCGTTTGGGCCCGCATCATACTGGATTCCGGCGTCGGGATTATGATAGGCGTCGTTATCTCGACACCTATCACGGATCCCTAGCCGGCATTCTGCCGTCATGATTGTGACTGGCGGCCGCAATACATACCGGACAGGATGCTGTCCTCTCTATATAACCTTTTGAGGCTGCTGCAGGGTTGCAGTGCCTGACAGTCTGTTACTGATCTGCCCATCTCCTCTTTCCTGCAAACATTTTCTTTGCATCTCTCTTTGATGTTATCAATAAATTATGCCATACTTGCCTACTTTTGAAAAAGCATTTCAGGTTGATTATGAAAGCAGCACCTTTGAGCGCACGTTAAAGTGGGCGTGTACTGCTACATCTGAGAGGCGTGTTATAAATTGATTTACACATCCGAATGTAAACAAGCCCCAAAGCAGTTAGTAAAATGTACTTGTTGAAGAAAACACACTAAGGGGCCTATTCATCATGTTAATTATTGGGGTCCTAACTCGCCGCAGCTGCCGGAGCAATTCATCATTGCTCCGGCTCGGTCAGTGGCAAACGCAGGATTTCCAGAGGGGGGTTTCCAGATGCTTTATTTTAGAGCGGGTGTGGCGTGTCAATGAAGAGGGCAGAATTAGTACTTAACCAGCTTTAATAAGCATCATACAAAGTGTATTGTGTGTAATAATTCCAGCATATACAGGACCAGTGATCTCAGTAAGCCATTAGATGTAGGCCATCCTGTCTGAGCTGAACGTATTTATTTTAGATGTGGACACCATTCCAGAGTATTAGAGCAAGTCCGGGAGCCTGGAGGAGGAGCAGGAGAACCTAGCACTGCCCTGGACATACTGTATATGTACATATTGGGCTCTATAGCAGTGCATATTTTCCAGATCTTGTAGTTGGTGCACAGGTTATTTATTACTGGCTGATACATGTTAAAAGATCCACAGGTGGTGCTAATTATTTAATTTGTGATACTGAGAAGAACATGCAGCACTAGTAACAATCTATTATATTACTATTTCTAATGTGGTCATAGTGTGGGCTGGGGAGGGGGGTTTCCAGGCAGACGGAACCCCCCCTGCGTTTGCCTATGTCGGTGGCAGCTGATGTGATATTAGCTGCCCCCGAGAGTGGTTTCACTGCTCCTTTTCAGAGGAGTGAATCCATTCACTGCTCCTGTCAGAGCAGTGACGGGACTGCGCATGCATACAGGTCACGCATGCACACAAGAGCCCCGACGTCCGGCGGGGTAGGCATGTATGGGACAAAGGTTTCCCCATCCATCAGTATAATTTATGGGAGGCTTAACACAGAGCATGGGATAACTACAGTATTCTGCTGTCTGAGATAATAAACCAAAATGGTGCAATTCTCATCTCTTATACAATTTACACTAAACAGTGTTTTCAAGAAGCACATATTGTTCTCTCTTCTCAGCTGGGAGACTTGCCTGCTTTGCCAGGGGGCCGGGAGTGCCACATAATTTTCGGGAGGCTCACGGCCGAATCAAGAGAGTAGGCAAATATGTCATGGCATAAGAATATATATGGCTATTTCCAGGTTTATCTTTTACACCTAGTATCAGGTAGATACAAGTGTGCAATGATGACGGTGACTAGAAGCAAACCAATCATACACCTAGGAGGCGGGTGCACCACAAGATGCGTACAGCTCTGCATACAGAGAACATATGCATTTCTTCCATGTACGCAACATACAGGCAATTCCCATCCGACTCAGCATCAGGCCCTGTCTGTGTATGGTCAGTCTACTGCACTCCTCATTGTGAATAAGACACAAGTGTACAAAGAAATGGAATAACAATGGCAGAACTGAGATAGGAAACCATGACCAACTACAATGAGAAAACAAACATACTTACCGATGGATAAAGCCCTTTGAGTGGAGATGTTCCAAACCAGACACAATTTCAGCTGCATAGAAGCTGGCAGAGAAAGAAAAGAAACTGCAGTAAACATATGTAATACACTGGTAACACCTCACCCCTGTTGCTCAGGACTATGGGCTCTATTTATTAACATTATTTTTACTAAAATAAAGTGAAAAAGGGTGTTTTCACATCCTTTTCACAATATTTTAGTATCACCTATAGTTACTACAGGGCAATTGGAGTAGAATTCATAAAATTCTACTCCAACCCCTAAGTATCACTTATTTTTAGTAAAGCAGATCGCATTTCCCATAACTGTAATGGGAAATGTGATCCGACCATAGCTACTAAAAATAGTGTGAAAAAAATATCGGGGAAAGCCCTGTGATAATAACGCCACCTGGAGGTGGCGTTATCCAGGGTCCCCCCCGGTTACCGGCCTCCTGCCCTGCTGTAACGAGCAGAGCCGGGAGTCAGTCCCTGTAATCAGCTGTGTGGTCTAAATAGACCGCAAGCTGATTACTGTAAAAAAAAAAAATTACTTACCTGACTCCAGGGACCGGTGATCGGGCCTCCGGTTATGTCTCCCCTCCGGTCAGCTGGTCTCCCACAGAGCACTGCGGCCCGGTCATCAGGTGATCGGGCCCCAGTGCAGTATGGGAGATCACCTGACCAGAGGAATGGAGAACATCACCGGAGGCCTGGAGCATGCAGGTAAGTGTAAGTAAGGGAGAGGGGGGTCGCGGGGGTCCGCGATCGTGGGGGCGGGGCTTAGCGCCAGGGGCGGGGCTTAGCGCCGGAGGGGGGTTGCAACGGCGACCGGTCGGCGCATGTGAGAGCACTTAATCACGGTATTTTTTTGCGAAAATACCGTGATAAGGCTCCAAAGGGGATTCGCAGGGACAGAGCTTTTTCGCAAGCTCTGTCCCTGCAAGGGATTTGTAGTAAATCCCTGTGATATTGCCTGAATTCGCAATGCGAATTCAGTCGGTAATAGCACACTACAATCTGCATTACCAATGCGGATTGTAGTAAATAGAGCCCTATGTAACATACTGCCTTATGTGATATCCCATATTCAGATATCACCTCGTTGTGTCTGACAGTCAGAAGGAAGAAAAGACCTAAGGGCCATATTCTTCATGACTTAATTTCTACAAAAGTAGGTGAAAATTAACACTTTCACCTACTTTTGTAAAAATTAAGGATCAGGGCTATTCATCAAGCTTGTAACGCAGGAGATATCACAGATATTCCCCGGTTACAATTCTCCCCCGATAATTTCCACAGTCTCCATACTTAGTATGGTGATGTGGAAATTATGTAATTCATCAAGTTTCAAAAAAGCATTTTTTTTTGAACTTGTGTAAAATGTCCTACCTGCATTTCTTGGCTTCCCTCCTCCCCACTCATCTGCTCCATCTGCCGCATGACCAGTCAGTCCAGGGCTCACCTACTAACTGGGGGCCTGATTCAGAGCCGCTCGTAAGCGGCCGCTCGTTCGCTCCGAGCGATGTTCGCACATCTGCGCATGCGTATGGGTTTTAGTACGCATGCGCCAACCAGTCATTGCGGTCGAAAATCGTGTGCGCTCGCAAAATAGCGAATGCCTGCTAATTTGAGTGACAGAATGAGGCGTTTGTGGGTGGTAACAGGGGAAGGTGCTTGAAAACGGGGAGTGGAGATCCGAACACAGGCATGCCAAATGGTCAAAATGGGCGTTTTAAGCGTGTGCATAATTAACAAAGCAGCGTCATCGACCACATCACTTGGTTGTCTTTTAGCCAGAACTGCTCGCATGATTGCGGTAGGAAAATCCAACCACAAGCACTGCGAGCAGTTCATACGCCTTTCGATGTTCTCGATTAATCAAATAAATAGCGGAGATGACGCATGATGCGAGCGGCCAAGGGGCGTTTTTTCCAAAATAGTGAGCGCATGTTTTGTTCGCTCGTTTAGACATAGAGACGTCAACAGACCGCAAAGAGCGAGCGCTTTATTTAAATAGCCAGACCCTTTTTTTGAACGAGCGGCCGCAAATAGCGTCCGGCTCTGAATCAGGTCTTCGGGCTAGAAGGAGAGAGGAGTTGGGGGAGAAGTGGCAGGGAACTTCGGCTGCCTGTCAGTGACTGCTTACCAGCGCAGCTCCTGCAGACAGTGAAGCTGGGAAACATTGGAGACAGGACTCAGTAGGCGTCAGCATGACAGTGGAGCTGGCAGGGCGGACATCGGACACAGGACCCAGCAGGTGGCAGCGTGACAGTGGTGTGGGCTGGGTGGACATCAGAGACAAGACCCAGCAGGAGGTAGCATTGACAGTGGAACCGGTGGACATTGGAGACATGACCTGGCAGCATGGAACACAGAGCAGCCGGCACCAGTACGACACGGTGGGGTGGTCAGCACAGGTATAACTCAGGGCACGCGCGGGGGGAGGGGGACAGATGAGGCAGGGATGATCCGGCAGTGGGGGGGGGAGGGCACCTCAGAGAGGACTGGGCAGAGTGGGGACACAGGCCCTGAGTCAGAGCCGGACGCTCTGACAGAGCGCTCGCTCTGAATCAGGGCCGTCCCTGCTCCTTTTTGGAGCAGCCTCCTGGCCGCTCGCATAGCTGTGGGTGACCACCCACAGCTATAGCGAGCGGCCAAAATGATGGTCACGATGGTCAAGACCATCGCGACCATCGGGCTTGCGATGAGACCCTGCGGTAGGAGTGCTTTTGGCTCTATCAGACAGAGCTTTATCGCAATATCCCTGTGATATTGGCTCTATCAGACAGAGCTTTATCGCAATATCCCTGTGATAGTGCCTGAATTCTCAGTCGTTAATATCACACTACAATCTGCATTCAATATGCGGATTGTAATAAATAGACCCATAGGGCTCTATTTACTACAATCCGCATATTGAATGCGGATTGTAGTGTGATATTACTGAGTGAATTTGCATTGCGAATTCAGGCAATATCACAGGGATTTACTATAAATCTCTGTCCCTGTGAATCCCATCCGCACTCTAGTCACGGTATTTTCCGAAAAAATACCGCGACTAAGAGCCCGCGCATGCGCCGACCCACCGTCGCTGCTACCCCCCCACCGACACTAAGCCCCGCCCCCCGCGATCGCGGACCCCCCTCCCTCCCTTCATTACACTTACCTGCATCCTCCTGGCCTCCGGTGATCTTCTCCGGGCTTCCCGATCAGGTGATCTCCCATACTGCACTGGGACCCGATCACCTGATGACCGGGCAGCAGTGCACTGTGGGAGACCAGCTGACCGGAGAGGAGCCATCACCGGAGGCCCGATCACCAGTCCCTGGATTCAGGTAAGTAAAAAAAAATGTTTTTTTACAGCAATCAGCTTGCGGTCTGTTTAGACCACACAGCTGATTACTGGTACCAGCTCCCGCCTCTGCTCTCCCCGTTAGAGCAGAGTGGGAGCCCGGCAACCAGGGGAGACCCTGGATAACGCCACCTCCAGGTGGCGTTATTATCACAGGGCTTCCCCAGGTATTTTTTTACAATTTATTTTTAGTAACTATGGTCGGATCACATTTCCCATTACAATTATGGGAAATGCGATCTGCTTTACTAAAAATAAGTGATAATTAGGGGCTGGAGTAGAATTTTACTAATTCTACTCCAATTGCCCTGTAATAACTATAGGTGAAACTAAAATAATGAGAAAAGGGTGTGAAAACACCCTTTTTCACTTTATTTTAGTCAAAATAATGTTAATAAATAGAGCCCATAGCATCTTTTCTGAAGTGATACTTTAGTCTTGCAAGGATGATGAATAGGACTTAGCTAAACAAAGAACTTGAGTTCAAAACTAAACTATCACACATGATATTTTTATCATGATGAATAGGGCCCCCTATAGCAGTCAGTGCAGAGTGATAATAGAGACCAGGGGGTATAGTTACTAAAATGTGGGTTTATATGGAGGTATTGCCCATAGCAAGTAATCATATTCTATTTATCATTTATTTAGCACCTTTTAAAAGCTAGAATCGGATTGGTTGTAAATACATACCTCCCAACATTTGTGTGGATGAAGGGCATGCAAGCGAAATTTAGGGGGCGTGGCATGGCCAAAGGGGTGTGGCCTTGCTAGAAATGAAATACTCGCAAGTCACGCCCCAATTTTCATCATGCTGGGGCTTGGTTAGCACTCTGGGAGCCCCCAGCCTCTCCCAAAACAGGCACAGTGTGTGTGGATGATGCACGCATCCAACACAATCCATTCACTTCTGCTCTGCTATACAGAGCAGCGGTGTTAGAGTATTTCCCTAACCTCTCTCCCACCTGCGGGAAACTGCAGCCCGGGGGTGAGAGAGCAGGACAGTGCGCAAGAAGCGGGACTGTCCCAATGGAATAGGGACAGTTGAGAGGTATGTAAATATATCCCCAAACCTGCCACAATGAGGATATCAGTGTTATTTCTGTGAGTGTTTGCTTTTGTACTTTATTTTGTCTGCAATGCTGTCAGGTATTTGTCTGCAATGCTGTCAGGTATTTGTCTGCAATGCAGTGGCGTCATGAGGGAGGTGGGGGCTGTACTTGGGTGTCACCCTCGGAGGTGGTGACACCAAAATGCCAACTCCTCTGCAGTGACAGGAACCAGGTGCTGCAGTGTGGTATTCTCCTGCAGCACCCGGCTCCTGTCATAGAGGAGTTGACAGTGCTGGCAGCCCAGTCTCCAGGGACAGCCCAGCATCTCCAGCATTGCTGGGCTGCCCCTGCAGTGAGGTCATCGGGATCCCGTGCGAGGCCATGCCCTTTATTTTAGGCCACGCCCCCTATTGGGTGTGGGCATGCCTCTGGCACACAGTTATAGTCAGAGTGTGCATCAGACCCTGTGACGCCTCAGCTGCAAGACTGTCAGGTATGACCAGTGCTCGAAGTGTGCCGGTATAAATTGGTATTGGTATTATACCGGCACTTCACTTCAGCACTTCACTTCAGAGACCTGCACTAGGATTGTCACTGTCTGTGGCTGTGAGCTTCTGTTTAAATTTGACAGCACATGGACCGAATGCCATTCACCGGCGACCAGCAGCATTTTCAACCTGGCGCGGCTGTGAGCCAATTATAGCTCGCGGCCGGCAGCCAAACAGGGTTGGCCTTGTGGCCACCCCTGATTGGCCACTGGCCAGTGAGCCAATGATGGCTCACGGACTGGCAGCTAATTAGAGGCAGCCACATGGCCGTCTCACATTTCTGCCAATCCGCGAGCCGGCCATACCAAATTGAAAATGCTGCTGAGGACTGGGTGAGAGGACTTCTAAAAGGTGCGAAGCGTAGCGTTGGGCAGGTAGGTGGCGTTGTGTGGTATGGTATAAGGTGCACTGCGAGGGGAGGAAGTGGGAGTATGGAAATATCAGGGGGGCTCAGCATTTGGGTTTGCCTAAGTAAAGCTTAACAATATCCACTTTAACCACTGGGTATGACTGTATTCTCCCAATGATTCAGGGTGGATGATAGCTGGACCAGCTGGACAAGGACAATATAGAGATTACAGCCAAGTTCTGCAGCCCTGACATACCTATAAGTTATGCTGTAAGTCAAATCCTCCCTCATCTACTACTGTACTCTATATGCAGCATTACACTCAGCTCATTTTCAGCTCTTACGTTGATGTAGTGAGACCCAATGGTCCAGTTGTTTCCAGCAGATCAAATAGGTCTCCTCCATATGCCAGCTCCATCCCCAGGAAGAGAAGCTCCTGTCAGTAGGCAGACACAGATCCAAAATATTATGATATATTATATTACTGTTCTCACTCATCAGCAGCTACAGACAGAACATAACTCACTGTCATTTACAAAGTAAAAATAATTATATTTGACAATTATTTAGTAATTCACTTGGGGGCCTATTCATCATCACTTAATTGTCACAAAAGCAGGTGAAAAAGCACATTTTCACCTGCAATTGTGACAATTAAGTATTCGGGCCATTCATTAAGAGGGTGAAGCAGGAGATATCACAGATACCTCCTACTTAACTTCTGTTTGTGGAATGGCTCTACACTAGTATGGGGACAGAATTTATCAAGCTCCGAAAATATTATATTTTCTGAGCTTGACTGCGGAGGAACTCGCCATCTTCAGATGGCGAATAACCCCGCTTGGGGTTTGCAACCCGCTCTTCCCTATGGGAAGTAGGTCCGGGTTGCAAGAAGGGATCCTTTCGGATCCCTCCGCCCCTGTCCGGCTCCTTCCACCGGACGTTAGGGACACTTGTGCACATGCGTGACCTGTAGGTCGCTCATGCGCACCGCCGTCACTGCTCCAGCAGGAGCAGTGAAAAGATTCACCGCTCAGAAAAGGAGCAGTGAAGCCGCTTCCGGGGGCAGCTGATTTCACATCAGCTGCCACCGCGCCAGAGCAATGCTGAATTGGCCGCGGCGAATTAGAATGTTAATTATCGGGGTCCGTTCGGACCCTGATAATTAACATCATGAATAGGCCCCTTGAAGAGATGGATAGAGACAGAATAGCTGAACTTTCTATAGGGTTGTGCATTGTGTGCTTCAAATCCAACCCTGAAAACAGGTTACAATTTACTTTAGACAGGTGCAATAAAAAATGGTGTCTGGCAGCACGGCCTGCTCCTTACAGGGGCAAAAAGTATGAAGGCAGTAGGAGGAAGGAATAGTGCTATGATACCATGATAACATTACTACATAAAAAGTTCATAGAAATCCCCAGTGGGCCCACAGCCTGAAGCTGTAATGGATATGTGGGGTGTTCAAAAAATGACAGTTAGGAGATGATTGGTTGGTACTTTATCTCTGTCCACTTCATCTCTCTCCAAGCTTTGATAAATCTTCCCCTATTAAAATTTGGGGTGCAGCCCGCTAAACTTTTCATGGTTCCTGAAGTGGCCCCAGGGAGTGCTTAAAATTGACACGGCTGTCCCAGATCATGTTGACACGTGCCCAGCACCTCTCAGGTGTACGTGTACATAATGCTCTTTACACAAGTGATAACAGTCAGGTTTTGTCTGCAGCCTGCTGGATAGAAACACATGCACTCACTGGTCCTCTAGCAACCAAGTGCCTATCTGCGTTCCCTGGGCTGGAAACACATGAGACATAGCTGGAATCCATTGGCAGCATTGATGCGATTCTACACATGATAACTGAGTGCTGAGAGAGCAATGTTGGTATAATGTAGTGCTGAGTATCTCTGAGAGCCCAGAGACACATGAACTGTCCTGAAGTTATCCAGAGATTTTCCTGAGAGCAGATAAGCAGCGCTGGCTCTGTAGGTGGAAATTACAGAGTAAATGTGACCCTTTATGGAGTTTGCGGAGTCAGTATCTATAAGTATCTGATCTATGAGATGACCTTTAATTGCAGATAAACAGCTCTATGGCAGGGTTTCCCAAACTTCAAGGTGCCCTAACAGTCCAGGTTTTAAGGATATCCATGCTTTTCCACAGATGGAATCATCAAACTGACTGGGGTACTAATTAAGGGATGCAGTTTATTTACCGGCGTCCGGAATGCCGGACGTGGGAATCCTGACGCTGGAAGCCTGGCTCTGTACTAAAGATAGGCATCTAAATAGCGATGCCTATCTTTAGCCAGATGCCAAAATCCCAATGCCCGGTATCCCGAGCGTAGGTAAGTGGGGACTGTTAGCTGTTAGCCGTAGGGGGGAGGTTTTGTTTTAGGTACCCCCGGGGGGCCTTAGAGTTAGGCACCCCCCGGGGAGGGTTAGGGTCAGGCTAGGGTAAGGAGGGGTTAGGTGCCACAGGGGGGAGTTTAGGGTTAGGCACCTCCCCGGGAGGGTTGGGTTTAGGGTGAGGGAAGGGGGGGTTAGGGTTAGGCATCACTGGGGGGGAGGGTAAGGTTAGGCACCACTAAGGGAGGGTTAGGTGGGGGAGAGGGGAAGGTTAGGGTATTTGCCTGCCCCAGTTGGGATCCTGACGGTTCGGGCTTCCAGCGTCGGTATTTAGTCCGGTGGCATTACATACCGATTACACTAATTAAGTCACATGTGCCTAAACCTTCTATCGGATGAGGTGTTGTCATGTGCGCAAACCACTTATCATACTAACATAAAATAAAGACACTGAGACGTGGATTTGGCAGATAACTTGATGGCGATTTATTGGAGCAATAATAATTATTATTTATTTAAGGATGTATGGTGGCAAAGAAAGGACGGCCAGAAATCAGCCAGATCTGCTATGCCCACACACAAACAACAAAAGGCATAGCAGGCGTAGATCGCCCAGAGTGCATACACATAACCATGTAACTCATATCATCAACAAAAGGTAACGCTCACCCCCATCTTGACTTCCCACCCGTTTAGGTGGTGATACTGCCCCCCGTTAGGTTGGTACAGCCAACTACCAGTCAACGAAGGGAGCGCCCTTAAATCATAATTGCACCCGGACTGGCGACCTGCCGTTCTTTCCCGCCACCCAAAACCAAACCGACAACATACCAAAATTTATAGGGGAGGGAGGGTGGGGAATCTGGAACAAAGAGGCTTTGGCCCACACTTTTATCCCACTATATAATGTTCCTGTTACAAACCCGCCCCTGCTTGCCATAGGCTAACTCCCACAAGTAATTTGCATACATGCCGGCCCCCATCCTAGAGGTTTAAAACACCTCTTTTCTTATGCAATCTTTCGGTTTCTCTAAACCTTCTATCGGATGAGGTGTTGTCATGTGCACAAACCACTTATCATACTAACATAAAATAAAGACACTGAGACGTGGATTTGGCAGATAACTTGATGGCGATTTATTGGAGCAATAATAATTATTATTTATTTAAGGATGTATGGTGGCAAAGAAAGGACGGCCAGAAATCAGCCAGATCTGCTATGCCCACACACAAACAACAAAAGGCATAGCAGGCGTAGATCGCCCAGAGTGCATACACATAACCATGTAACTCATCATCAACAAAAGGTAACGCTCACCCCCATCTTGACTTCCCACCCGTTTAGGTGGTGATACTGCCCCCCGTTAGGTTGGTACAGCCAACTACCAGTCAACGAAGGGAGCGCCCTTAAATCATAATTGCACCCGGACTGGCAACCTGCCGTTCTTTCCCGCCACAGCAAGGTTCTGCTTATAGAACCGCCGCACCGCCACCATACCAAGTACTACCCCAATAACGCCAACTCCTCAAAAAGATCCCCAATAATCAATGACAAACCCTCCTCTGTTAAATGAACTCCATCAGGTCTATACATATAACTAAATCGAAATTGAATGTTCTTATGGTAAATGACACGGCCATAATTGGCCATCACAAATTTGGCAACTGCGAAATTAAGTTTCTTCCTAGCTTCGTCATTAGCAGGAAAACTCCTAACCCCACGCCAGACCTGTCGAGGTACAATGCAAGACCAAATTAATTTACACAAGGGCCAGGCCGATAGCACCCTCGCCAAATCGTTGACAATATCAACTCGTAATTCTACAGTGGACCTCTGCCCTAAGTCGTTGCCTCCTAAATAAGCCACCAAAATACGTGGCCTACCAAAAAGCCTTGCATACTCTAACAGTTTAGGACAAAAGGAATGCCATCTCATACCTCTGGAACCTATCCAACGGACCCTAGCTGAATATTCAAAAATTGGAGCTTGATCTGAACTCAAACCTAGCAGCCCAGAAAATATATGAGTGGCCTATAACCCAAATGTCCTGCGTGTCAAAGAGCAATCCTAAAGGTGGAGGAAAGCAGTAAATAAAAAATTAGTAATTGTCATAAAACAATAAAATTTTATGGTGTATTAGTGGGATCTGATAGAACATAAGTGAGTATCTGCCAAAAAGAAAAATTTTCTATTGGTCGCCAACTTTACTATTTAAAGTGGCTGAGACAAACAGAAGACACAAAGGGGAAGAATGGGTGGGGGGGAATTGGGAAAAAACAGGTGAACTCGGCAAGAGGTAAAATAAAAACCTGCTGAGGGATGGACTATGGCCTAATTAAATGATTGAGAATAGCCAAATTGAATCCGTCAGTTCAGGCAAAAATTGTAAAATCCCTCAAGACTCCCATTGCCAGCAATGGCGAGTAGCTAATCCCGAGTAGGACGGACAGGGGTAACAGACAAGACAGGACAGTACATGATACAAGACAAAAACCAGGCAAGCATAAAATATAAACGTAACCGGAACAGACTGTGAAATGACTTTAAAACAAAGGGCCTTCACGCCTAGGTCGAATGTAACCTTTATAACTATCCGATTTCCGACGTCTTAGGGCCTTAATTTCTGATGCCGAGAAACCCGCAGCTGCCGCCGAAGTTGCGGCTCCGATCAGAAACGAGTGTGTACCAAAATCTTGAGGCGGGAGGCCTAAAACTGATACACACCTCTTCAAAAACCAACCAAACTGGTATTTGGTAAGCGGAGTCCTGTCCATATGCATGAGTCATGAACCAGGAACATCCGGCCGCAATAACTCATACCGCATAGCTAGTGCCACGGGGCAGATCTGTTCGTCCCTAGATGGACCCAACGAGATCCACCTACCCCTACCAGTCTGGTCGGTCTTCGACCGCCAAATCCTACAGAGAACAGACCTCTCACTGACCAGGATATCCGAGAGGAGCATGGCGGCATCAACCCATTTGGATGATGCCACCAGCTCAGATACCCTCAAGGTGCCGTGAAAAGCCTCCGAAAACACCAATTGAATCAGGACCGCCTCATATGCAGTAAGAGCCACTCCGAGAACCGCCCCTAATACTGCCGGAAGCAGATGAGCGTCCACAGGTCTCCTACGGTCAGCTACTGGCCGGGAGACCCGTGCCCATCCCTTTAAAGCCTTCACAATCAGAAAACTTTTAGTAAAGTCAGGTTGGCCCTTCAATTTACAATAAAATGCAATGCCCCCCAAAGAGCGCGCAACAGAAGCCCTGGATCTGCCAGCCAAACGGAGACTCCAAATAAAAGAAAGCATCGAACGATGCTGACTCTTACCTGCCTGTTTGCTGCTACGGGAATAATCTTCCCATTCATTCTATGCCTGCCGATATGCTCGCAACGTGGAGGGGGCTAGAGACTGTTCTGCTAAGCCCTCCATGCCGGCTCGATCACCTGCCAAACATAAGAGGGGCAAAGCACAACGTCAGCACCAGGGGCCACAGATCGGGACCTAGCTCACTGGAAACGTGATAACGCATCGTCTATCTCATTCTCCACCCCAGGAATGTGTCTTGCCTTAAACATAATGTTACAGCGCAAACATGTGAGCACAGCTGCGCTAGCAAGCGCAAAACCAGCAGGGAAGCCGCATGTTGCTGATTGTATCGCATGGACCACGCCCAGGTTGTCACACCTGATAATGATGCTGTGATTGCGTAACCATTCCCCCCAGATTTCCAAGGAAACCATTATGGGAAAGAGTTTGAGAAGGAGTAAGTCCTTAGTCAAACCCTTTCCCACCCATTCTTCCAGCCAACGGCCAACGCACCAGGAGCCGTCAAGGTAACATCCGAACCCCGTGGTGCCTGCTGCGTCGGTGAACAGCTGCAGCTGCAAATTGTCAGCGGCTGGAGACATCCACAACCGAACGCCATTAAAATCCCGAAGAAACGAGACCCAGACAGAGAGGTCCTGCTTAATCTCTGAGGATAAACATAGCAAATGTCTCGGTTAGTGACACCAGCCGTGGCCCTTTCCAATTTACGTGAAAAAGCTCTGCCCACTGGAATTACTTTACAGGCCCAGGAGGGATTGCGCCTGCCGCAGGGTAATTCTACTGGAAGCCGTGCATTCCGCTATGGCATTACGCAACTTGACAGGCTTATCGAGAGGAATGCGACAAGAACCCGCCGAGGTACAGATCTCGATACCCAGGAATGACAAGGGGAAGGGCCCTCCGTTTTGTCCGCAGCAACGGGAAATCCAAATGAAAAAACAGCGCTCGTAAAGAAAACAAAAGATAACTGCATCTGCCTGAACCGGAAGGGCCGACACACAGAAAGTCATCGAGATAGTGGGCTATACCATGACTACCGCAAAAATTAAATAAATAAATTCCGCGCACCAGTGTAGGAAGGTGCTAAAATGCTCGAAAAACGCACAGGACACAGAACACCCAATAGGCAAGCATTTGTCTATGCAATATCCGTTGTCCAAGCTAAAAACCCATAAACTGGAATGACTCTGGGTGCAAAGGAAGTAGACGAAAAGCTGACTCAACATCTATCTTAGCCATCAGTGCGCCCGGACCATAACACCTAATGACGTCCAAAGCATCGTCAAAAGACTGGTACACCACCGAGGAAACCTCAACTGGTATGGCATAATTTACTGATGAGCCTGGCGGATAAGACAGATGTTGCATGAGCCTGTATTTTCCTGGAATTTTCTTGGGAGCCACTCCCACTGGGGAATTCACAAGATCCCTAATGGGGGTCTGCAAAAGGCCCTGCAATGCGCCTGACGCTAACCTCGCCAGCCACTTTTTCCCTAAGAATGTGAGGCAATTCAAAGGCAGACTTCAAATTTCTAGCCGAATATGTGTCGACATCCCTGCAAATAGGTAAACGAAAACCAAAACTGAAGCCTTTTAACGAAAATTCTGCGTCCTGAAGAACCGGGTACCAACTCAACCATTTTGCTATCGCTGTGACACGGACAGGGGATGGAACTTTACTTAGCACTTGCGCCTTTTGCTGGCTGTGCAGGCTGCTGCTGGGCACCCCCCTTGAAACACTTGGCAACTGGGTGATTGCCACCACATCGCAAGCAGAGGTGACGAAAACGACATTTTCATCCCTGCGTACAGGTGGAATTATTAAAGGCGAAGCATTTTCCCCAGACGCCTGCTGTTAGCCCTAACGAACTGAACTAGTTGCTTTGCTCGCGTTGTACCCCTCATATGCAGGACGCGAAGGCTGCGTGACCTCCAGCAATGTATATTTGTCGAAGTAGGAGCATAGCTGAGAATGGAGCTTCCCGGTGATAGCTGCTTGGGGCAGTGATTGCAATAATAAGCTGTGCACCCTGTAGAAATTCACTGTAGCACATGTATTCTGTCTATTTTGTAAGTTAAATGCTCAGAATACAGTATATAATACAATCTCCTCTATTGACTGATAATATGATTCAAAGGAGATAAAAGCTAGATCTAAGGTGCTATACATAAATAAAGCAGTGTCAAAGCCATTACCCCTTACTGTCAGATATCATATCACCGAAGCATTCTATTCCCCCAATGATACCTCAATGCCCAGCATAATACTGACACTGTGTGCTGCAACTGTTTTCTACCATTAAGAGGGCATAATCAGCACTTAGACCAGCTATAAAATACATCATACGAATGTACTGAATGATATAATTCTGGCATATACAGGACCAGCAAACACAGTAAGCAATTATATGTAGAAGTAGAGCCATCCTGTCTGAGCTGAATCTTATTATTTCATGTGCAGGCTCCTTTACAGATCATATGAGCAAGTTGGGGAATCTGGGAGAGGGCAGAAAAAGAAACCATGCACTGTCCTGGACACAGATGCACAGATTGGTCCCCTTATGTACTGGATGGTGTATTATCCAGTATTAATAATTGATCCAATAGGTGATCCATATCAGTGCACCCCGTACAGTGCATGTTTTCCAGATCTAGTTGGTGCACAACAATATTCATTACTTGCTTTTTAACTTTTTCTACTGGCTGACAAATTTAAAAGATCAACAGGGACTGTAGTGCTAGTTATTTCATTTGTGACACTGAGGGGATCCTAAAAAACATGCAACTTTAGTATTATATGCTATTTCTATTGTAGTCATCATGGTGTGGGCTGAGAGGGGGGTTCAGGCAAGGCACTCATAAACCCCTCCTGCATTTGCCTATGGTGCTGGCCACTGCAGCCACAAAGATGATATTGACCAGGGGCATTAAGGACTGAAGGGAAGTACCCCTCCCCCGCACTGGCACACCTTCCACAAAGCTGCAGCAGCCTGAGGGGGGATAGAACTATCAATAGGGGAACCACACCTGCAGCTCCTAATAACATGGGGGCACTGTGGAGCCAGGGACCAGGGTCTGGGGAGGCTCATTACTAGGCAGGACATAGCTACACCCACCCCCAGCAGAACAAGAAATCAGAAAAGACAGTGATTGAGGACAGAAAGGAAAAGGAAAAGCAATGATATGAAGTAAATGAAAAGAATGACTAAATACAATAAGGAAAAGGAGGAGAGAAGAAGGAGAAGCACTAAGAGTTTTATTAAGGAAAATGACAACTGACAAAATGCACTTCCCTGTCCTGGAGGAATCTGGAACAAAGAGGCTTTGGCCCACACTTTTATCCCACTATATAATGTTCCTGTTACAAACCCGCCCCTGCTTGCCATAGGCTAACTCCCACAAGTAATTTGCATACATGCCGGCCCCCATCCTAGAGGTTTAAAACACCTCTTTTCTTATGCAATCTTTCGGTTTCTCATCTATTCTACCGCTATTTACCTGCTGCTCTACCATGCAGAGCAACGGTGTGCAGTGGCATAACTAGGGTCTTTGGCACCCAGGGCAAGATGAAAAATGGCGCCCCCCAACTGTATGCGCACGCCTAAGGCGCATGCACCAACAAGTGGACATGGTCACATACCGCAAAAATGGTCCAGGCCAATTAAAAATGGGAGCATGTCAACACGACATGCCACCATTTTTCATCACTCTGGGAACATTCCTTTCCATTTCATATGCACCTTAATGCCCACAGTATTAGTGTCCCTTATGCAATGCCCCCAGTAGTAGTACCCATTATGCAATGCTCCTGTAGTAGTACCCCTTATGCAATGCCCTCAGTAGTAGTGCCCCTTATGCAATGCCCACTGTAGTAGTGCCCCTTATGCAATGTCCCAGGTAGCAGTGCCCCTTATGCAATGCCAACAGTAGTAGTGCCCCTTATGCAATGCCCCTGTAGTAGTGCCCCTTATGCAATGTCCCAGGTAGCAGTGCCCCTTATGCAATGCCAACAGTAGTAGTGCCCCTTATGCAATGCCCACTGTAGTAGTGCCCCTTATGCAATGTCACAGGTAGCAGTGCCCCTTATGCAAAGCCAACAGTAGTAGTGCCCCTTATGCAATGCCCCTGTAGTAGTGTCTCTTATACAGTGCAACACAGTAGTAGTGCCCTTTATGCAGTGTCCCCATTAGTAGTGCACTTTATGCAGTGCCCCCAGTAGTAGTGGCCCTTGTGCAATGCCCCTGTAGCAGTGCCTTATTCAGTGCCCCAGTAGTAAAGCTCTTTATGCAGTGCCCTCAGTAGTAGTGCCCCTTATGCAAAGCTTCCTATAGTACTGCCCCCAGTAGTAGTGCCCCTTAATCATTGCCGCCAGTAGAAGTGCCCTTTATGCAGTGCCCCCAGTAATAGTGCCCCTTATGGATGCCCCCAGTAATAGTGCTCCTTATGCAGTGCCAACAGTAGTGCCCCTTATACAGTGTCCCCAGTAGTGCCCCTTATGCAGTGCCCCCAGTAGTAGTACCCATTATGCAATGCTCCTGTAGTAGTACCCCTTATGCAATGCCCTCAGTAGTAGTGCCCCTTATGCAATGCCCACTGTAGTAGTGCCCCTTATGCAATGTCCCAGGTAGTAGTGCCCCTTATGCAATGCCAACAGTAGTAGTGCCCCTTATGCAATGCCCCTGTAGTAGTGCCCCTTATGCAATGTCCCAGGTAGCAGTGCCCCTTATGCAATGCCAACAGTAGTAGTGCCCCTTATGCAATGCCCACTGTAGTAGTGCCCCTTATGCAATGTCCCAGGTAGCAGTGCCCCTTATGCAAAGCCAACAGTAGTAGTGCCCCTTATGCAATGCCCCTGTAGTAGTGTCTCTTATACAGTGCAACACAGTAGTAGTGCCCTTTATGCAGTGTCCCCATTAGTAGTGCCCTTTATGCAGTGCCCCCAGTAGTAGTGGCCCTTGTGCAATGCCCCTGTAGCAGTGCCTTATTCAGTGCCCCAGTAGTAAAGCTCTTTATGCAGTGCCCTCAGTAGTAGTGCCCCTTATGCAAAGCTTCCTGTAGTACTGCCCCCAGTAGTAGTGCCCCTTAATCATTGCCCCCAGTAGAAGTGCCCTTTATGCAGTGCCCCCAGTAATAGTGCCCCTTATGGAATGCCCCCAGTAATAGTGCTCCTTATGCAGTGCCAACAGTAGTGCCCCTTATACAGTGTCCCCAGTAGTGCCCCTTATGCAGTGCCCCCAGTAGTAGTACCCATTATGCAATGCTCCTGTAGTAGTACCCCTTATGCAATGCCCTCAGTAGTAGTGCCCCTTATGCAATGCCCACTGTAGTAGTGCCCCTTATGCAATGTCCCAGGTAGCAGTGCCCCTTATGCAATGCCAACAGTAGTAGTGCCCCTTATGCAATGCCCACTGTAGTAGTGCCCCTTATGCAATGTCACAGGTAGCAGTGCCCCTTATACAAAGCCAACAGTAGTAGTGCCCCTTATGCAATGCCCCTGTAGTAGTGTCTCTTATACAGTGCAACACAGTAGTAGTGCCCTTTATGCAGTGTCCCCATTAGTAGTGCTCTTTATGCAGTGCCCCCAGTAGTAGTGGCCCTTGTGCAATGCCCCTGTAGCAGTGCCTTATTCAGTGCCCCAGTAGTAAAGCTCTTTATGCAGTGCCCTCAGTAGTAGTGCCCCTTATGCAAAGCTTCCTGTAGTACTGCCCCCAGTAGTAATGCCCCTTAATCATTGCCCCCAGTAGAAGTGCCCTTTATGCAGTGCCCCCAGTAATAGTGCCCCTTATGGAATGCCCCCAGTAATAGTGCTCCTTATGCAGTGCCAACAGTAGTGCCCCTTATACAGTGGCCCCAGTAGTGCCCCTTATGCAGTGCCCCCAGTACTGCCCCTTATACAGTGTCCCGGTAGTAGTGCCCTTTACACATACAACACACAGACCACAAAACTATACTTTCCCAAAACCCTGCTCCTGCACCCGCGGGATGTAGTTATGAGAACAGCAGACACAATGCTGCCGGTTTCAATCCTGACGCTGGAAGCCCAACTAGGGACATAAGATAGGTATCGAAATACCAACACCTATCTTAATCCCGATGCCAGAATCCAGGAGGACGCCAGCCCGAATGAAGGTAAGCCGGGACACCCCTCGTGTTAGCCGCGGGGGGGAGGGTTAGGTTTAGGTAGCATAGCGGGGTTAGCGTTATGTTTTGGAGGGGGGAGGTTAGGAATAGGTACTCCTAGGAGGGAGGGTTAGGGTTAGGGTCAGGCACTTCTGGGGGGGGATTAGGGTTAGGCACTAAGGGGGCAGAGGAGGGGTTTAGGCACTAAAGGGGAGGGTTAGGGTGTGGGGTGGGGAGAGTTAGGGTTAGGTTACAAAAAGGGAGGGTTAGGGTTAGGGGGAGAAGGGGGGAGGATAATTATACTTCCCCGATCCCTGTCGGGATACTAACCATCGACAGCCGGCATTACATACCGATTACTGCGCACACCGCCATCCGCTCCTCCCGCTTGGCACTATGGTAAAAGACATCATGATATCTCTCCCTTCATCCACTGCAGGAGCCAGAAGGTGGAGCTCATGAGAGAGCTCCAGCCCAACGCCGGCCCTGGGTGCAGCAGCCAATAAGAATAAGTCTGACTCTTATTGGCTGCTAAAACAAACACACCGCAGCCGGGTAGCACACTCACTGTCAGTGAATGTACTACCTGGTGCCCACGGCGGTTTGTTTTACTGTGTAGTGCCATGACGGCTGCCGGCCGTGCCCCCCCCCCCACCCACCGCTGGGTTCGACAGCACCCTTGGCATGTGCCCAGCTCGACCCCCCCTAGTTACGCCACTAGCAGTGTCTGCTCCCCACTTCCTCCCCCACAGCGGGACACAGCAGCCTGCGGGTGGGACAACGAGACAGTCCCAGAAAAATGGGACTGTCCCGCTGAATGCGGGACAGTTAGGAGGCATGTGGTAGGGAAACCTGCAAGAACCTGTAGGAGAGAGCATAACACTCAACTGTCCTGGTTCTAGTGGGGGAGTCCTCATTTTGGGTGACTAACCCACTCTGTAAGGACGTTGGGGTATATTTACTAACAAGCAGTTTGTCAAACCCACTGATCATTGATAGCTTTGACTAATTGATACTATCGGTCTAAGGGGATATCCAAATAGCAATGATAGCGATAAAGTTTTCTCTGGAGAAAACTTTTCCCACCTATCGCCCAAATTTGCCGCTTATCGCATGTTTGCGTGCTCCCGTTTATCATGCTATCCTACTGCAAAACCAGAGATAACCAATGTGCACGATAATTCTCGCATGGATGATAGGCGCAGGGCCTTAACTAGGGTGGTGCAACTCTAGTTACGGCCTTGCGCCTATCTTCCATGCGAGAATAATCGTGCACATTGGTTCCCTTCCCTATGTCTTCCCTGGCCCTTCCCCATGAGGCCATGGCCCCTTTTCAGGTGCACTATCTTATGTGCCTATTTGAAAAATGAGGGGGGGGGGCGCAAATGTTCTTTCCGGCACAGGGCACCAAAAAGTCTAGTTACGGCTCTGGACAGATGATAAGTATGATGAAAGATGAAAATGAGGAAATCAGCCTGTACCCCCAAAAAAGGTATAAAAGTGTGTTAGTATAATCCAAGGGTTTGGGGTTATTAAATTGTGTCCAATGGCTGTTATGTGCATTTTTCTCTAACAGTGAAAAAATGATAGAAAGCAATGTTTTTTGGGCCAAAATAAATGCTGTAATTAAATTAGGGGTACATTAAGATGGGTGTAAGTATACTTTTGTGTTATTATAGGGCATTTTTTTAAATTGGTAAAAATAAAAATACACCTGTCACTTGCACCTGCAATGTTTAAAACACCTGTCCCATCAATACAGCACCTCCATATAAATGACGGACTACTTTAAACCATACTTACCAACTTTTCTTACTTCTTTTCCGGGAGCAGCCTGATCATCTCAGTTTCGGGGGGCAGGGCCAGGCTTCAGCTGCCATTAGGTCCCTCCCCCTTTGCTAGAAAGCCTGTGATTCATGGGTCCGCGAGGAGGGGGCAGCGCTAAATGACGCGATTTGCATCATTTAGCCCCTCCCCCTGCACACTATCCCACAAATTTGTCCTAAAATCTCCCCCATCCGGAGATATGCCTACTCTTTCGGGGTCGCAGGGGGCTACCCGAAAAATCGTGAGCCTCCCGCGACTCCCGGGAGAGTAGGCATGTATGCTTTAAACCCATTCTCCAACACTTTTTAATTTTTCACCTTAAAAAAGACGTCATTATTGCACATATTAAGCTAATTTAAATATTATTTTTGCCTAATTAGTCATTAAGGAGGGTTTCCCAGTGGTTCTGCACCATGTCCCGACATTGTTAGCATAAAATACGGTCAACAAATTCACCTGCTCAGAGGTGGTGAAAAGAAATTTGCGATAATTCCTATACCACGTTTTGCATGTGCAAAAACCACAGCTAATAGGATAGCCCGATAACCCATTTTTCTCCTAAAAGGTTATTGCGGCTAATTGGATACCCTCTTTGGCGCTCATGATCGGCAGCTTTTACAAAGCAAACTGTGGGCCTGATTCAGACTTGGGAATAGAGGGCCTAATTCAGACCCGCTCGCGAGTGGGCCCAGTGCACTTGCGCATGACTGACCCGTCGTGCGCATGCGCGAGGCCCGGATAGCGACGGCCAAGCCGTCGCTATGGTTCTCGTACCAAAGGGAGCGTGCTGTCGATGGTGAGTGACAGCACGCTCCCTTTGGTGGGCGTGCCGGGGGCGTGGCTGCCCAGACGGAGGCGTTCCGGGGCTTGCGGCAATGAGAACCTACCACAAGGGTCTTGTCGCAAGCCCGATGGTCGCGATGGTCTTGACTATCGCGACCATCTTTTTGCCCGCTTGCTATAGCTGTGGGTGGTCACCCACAGCTATGCGAGCGGCCAGGAGGCCGCTCTAAAAAAAGACAAGGACAGCCCTGATTCAGAGCGAGCGCTCTGTCAGAGCGTCCGGCTCTGAATCAGGGCCAGAGTGAGATATCTCTCTCTCAACTGTGAACCTGAACAAACCATATTGCAATGCAAGGGGTGTAAATACATACATTTTTTACATGTGGGGTAAATACTGGCTGCTTTTGCATGTAGCCCACATATACTGCACAGCTTTATTATTACTCTACAATTTAGATGTCAGTTTGGAAACACTCCTCCCAAATCTAAATCTCTCTGCACATTTAAAATTTTCCCCACCTGCAGTGCAGCATGGTTTCACCAAGATGATCAGTTGCGAGAGATCTTTCTCTCTGGGCCTGATTCAGAGACGGACGCTCTGAACGAGCGCTCGCTCTGAATCAGGGCGTTTTTTTTTGTTCGGCCTCCTGGCCGCTCGCATAGCTGTGGGTGACCACCCACAGTTATTGCAAGCGGCCAGGTTGATGGTCAAGACCATCGCGACCATCGGGCTTGCGACGAGACCCTTGTGGTAGGGTCTCGTGGCCGCAAGCCCCAGAGAGCTTCTGGCTCTAATAGAGCCGGAAGCTCTCCCACTGACATCACTGGTGATGTCAGTGAGGCCGCCCCCAAACGGCAGGCGTTCCTTCAGGAACGCCTCCGTTTGGCTAGCCACCCCCCCTGCCCGCCTACCAAACGGGGCGAGCAGTCAATCACCATCGACAGCTCGCCCCCTTCGGAGTGAGACCCGGAGCGACAGAGCACCCGTCGCTAGCCGGGTCTCGCGCATGCGCACGACGGAGCCAGCTCCATCGTGCGCATGCCCAGTGGGCAAACATCGACCCGGTTGCGATCGCCCAACGCTTGCGACTGGGTCTGAATCAGGCCCACTATTCCCAAGTCTGAATCAGGCCCTGTGTGTTAGTAAATATACCTCTTTGTCCACACTGCAAGGACAGTTGGGAGTTATGTCTCACATCATAAGACAAATTATAGGAAGGGCTGTAGGTCAAACGAAAAAACTTATTGATCACATATACAAAAATTAATAAATACTTGATCAATGTATAAATAAACCAATATATATTATCACAGTAATAAAAATATATAATCTTTAACCACATCACAATCAGAGGTTTATAAGTAATCAGTCTGATAATCAAATATAACAAGCAAAGCATGAGTTATTGTTATATGCGGCCAAAACCAATGTTAGTAGCCATGCACAGCGGTTTCACTGATAATGAATAGATCACCAACATGTAAATACTGAATTATAATGTACTCCAATGCAGTTGCAGCTTTATTAGTAATTATTTAGGCAAGCAGATAGATAAGGATCATGACTCGCATGCACAGAGATCCAGCTACGCTCAGTTCAAGCAACTAGTTATGGTATGTGCAGTGCCCCTGGTATCTCAGCTGCTGGATGCCCAGGTCATGCAGCTATCAAGATGAAGCCATCAGGGACACAAGTACCTCTGCTAAGGAATGGGAATTCTGCTGGATGTGTTTCAAGCCTCCGGTGGGACAATCAGTGGTATATACACCAGGCTGCCAAACCACTGACACATTTATGCCCCTCAATAATCATTCAGTGGTTTCCTTAGAATATCCCACATCACATTGCTCTGCTCATGAAGGGAGAGATGTGTGCACCTAACAGTAGGGCACATAGCATTGCCTGTGTATTAGAAGTGGAAGAGAAGGGGGCTGGATAGCAACCTTGCACTGGTTAAAAAATATAACCTCTTCCCTTGCACGATGGTCATTCCCACCCTGGCAGCATAGCGTGCCCAACCCTTCTAAAATACATACATTTGCTCCTGCCCTTCCTGCACTCCATCCACCATGTATCTCATTCGGTACTTTTGAAGACAAGAAGAATCACTGCCCTGGTCACCTTAGTGACACTGCCTGAAGGATAGAGGAATCAGTCAGGTGAGGTCACAGGGTCAGTGTGGTGCCTGGACACGACTCTCTGACAGCTGACCACACCCCTTCAGCAGTGCACCTTTATTTTATGGGCCAGTTCTAAGTATTCATGAAAGTACCTCAGTCTGGAAGGCAAATAGCCCTCGATTGATGAATGCCGTCCCAGAGACATCGTGCAGGGCCTCTCGCTCCACCAGCACCTCTCTCACCACGTCTGCTTGTAGCACCTCCCTCTTCTTGATGACTTTGACTGCAAGTTGTCTCCTGGTCACAGTGTCAGATGCCATTAACACCTGTACAGTACAGAGAGATGTTACAGCATCAGTAGGAAAGACAGATATATATGACTCATGGGATCAGTATGATTTACCGCCGGCAGCGGCATCCCGACAGAGGAGGAAATCCCAATTGTCTAGAGAGGTAAGTATAACTAATCTAATTCCCCCCCCTAACCCTCCTTTAGGGTGCCTAACCCTAACCTCCCCCCCAGTGCCTAACCCTAATCCCCCCTCTAAGTGCCTAAACCTAACCCCCCTTCCTCGCCGCCTAAACCTAAGTCCCCCGGGGGGGTGCCTAACCCTAACCTCCCCCCGGGGGTGCCTAACCCCCCTTCCCCTAGCCTGACCCTAACCTCCCGGGGGGGTTCCTAAACCTAAGTCCCCCCCGGGAGCCCTAAACCTAACCCTCCCCTTCCCCTGCAGCTGTCCACGGCTGGTGCCTGCCATCCCTTCGATCGGGATGCCGGGCGCCGTTCTCCTGGCATAAGTAAAATGACAGGCGTCGGGATTTCAACGCCTGTCATTTAACCCTTGCTGGGATTAAGCAGCTGGGAAGCTGGCGGTCGGCATTGCGTCTGCCGGCTTCCCAACTGCTTCCCTGACTCACATATGAGGTATGGGTCATACACTAAGTAATGATAACACTGTGTCAGGAGAAAAGGGAATGTAAGTGAACCATTATTGAATAAATGAAAAAGTGCTGAAATATAACAGCCTGGGATAAATATATATATATAGATATATAATCCAACAGGTAGGTGTCACTGAGTGGATCATGTATTCTTGCAAATGCCATTTGCAGAGAGGAAGGCACCAACAAATATATATATATATACAGTATGTGCATATTTATAGGAAGTGTTACACAGATTTTTGGGATTACGGGCCTTAATCTAAATATTACATGTACTACCTAGTAGTGATATCCAGCCTAAAATAAGTTCTTAGGGTCCTCCAGCCTCCCCAACAGTTCAGGTTTTCGAGATATCCATGGTTGAGCGCAGGTGATTAAATCAAATTGACTGAGGTACTAATTAAGTCACCTGCACTCAACCATGGATATCTCTAAAACCTGAACTGTTGGGGAGCCTTGATGACTGTGTTTGGGAACCTCTGTTTTAGGGTATGCAAACTTAACACTGTGCAAGCTATGATGCACTATATTTACTTATAGGTTAATACATCACTTGTCTCTGAGCACATAGGCAGCAATGTGGATGTTAGGAGGTGAGTGCTCTGATATAAGAATTCTATAGAGGCACAAGGGGCCTATTCATCATCGAAGGGACCCCTAATGATGAACGCCTTATGTAATGGCCCGGTAACTTAAAAATTAGGAAACTGGCGTTTCTGCATGGTTACGGGCCATTTATCGTTTGATGAATAGGCCCCTAAATCATGGCACTGCAGACAGGGGTGCCGAGAGAGGAGGGGGGGGAGCGGGTACTGTTTATCCGGGCTTCCTGAGGGGCCCGGCGGGGGCCCGGGTCTGGCGCCGTCCCCACTCCCTTCTCTCTCCAAAACAGCAGCCCAGCACACAGTGTGTGCTGAGCTGCAATGGGAGACTGCAAAAGTGTTTATTTTTGTTAGGGGGTTCAAGGGGGCGTGACCACGTCTCCTGCGATTAGGCCACATCCCCTCTGTACCTGGGCACGGCAGAGCTCTCTACGGCCCTGACTACAGAAGTAGATAATGAGATATTTGGCTCTATGAATATACAATGGGGCTGTAGCATACCTTCCAGCCATTCCAATATTGGCAGAGTAGTTCAGATTTGAGAGCTGTATGTTAAAGTCAGGATAGTGAATGCATAGTCCTGATGGGGAGTTATGTCCACTCACTGCTGCTCTGCTTAGGAGAGGTACATGGGTGCTACATGTGCTTTTCACTGGTGCATGGGGCAGTGGGAGGTCAAAAGGAGGGAAACCAGATTGGGAAAAAGGGGTAGCTTAGTGATCTTCACATATCCCCCCCATGATGCAGACACTCGATCCGTGATGTGATGTCCCTGTCCTGATCCAATTCCCTCCAATGTTGAGTTGTATATTATAGGGTGGTATTTGCCATAGATGTTAACCAGATAACACCATATGTTTGGAGCCGGGACTATATGTGAGTAACCAGGAGCTGTGTATGATGGGCATTTTCTCCTGATATACACAGAATAACATGCACATTTAAGGCACACAGATGATTAAATTTAGCGATTGAACGATAACGATATCGTTATCGTTCAATAATCATTTGAAAATCTTTTACAGATCGTTAAAAAAAAAGTCTAAAACGACCAGCGATGCGCGCTCCTGCTGGTCGTTTAGACATCTATCATCATACAAATATGTTGTACAACCTGATGATAATGTCAGGTTCAACATGTTTGCAGATGATTAATGTGCCTACACTGAACGACTGCTCGTTCAGTGTAGACACATCACAGACTGAGAAATGACTGCACGATTACAATGTCGTAATCGTGCAGTCATTTTGATGTCTTCTAGTGGATGTGTGCCTTTAGGGTTTACTTTTCTGCTACAGTAAAAAGTAAATATATTATTGTTCTTCATAGTGCTGGAATGCTTTCTTAACATAAATGGATGTATTATTCTGTGAAGTGAATTTGAAGGTGCTGTCCAGTTCCTTGTTTTTATAAATAAACAGTGCAGCCATGGCCATAACTAGGAGTGGTCAAGCTATACCACTGGGGGCACAGGGTCTAGGGGATGACACAGTCATTGCCACATGCCACCTGTATTTGGCATGCAGGGTGCCTGAATTGGCACCCTACAGCCTACGAAGCTGCTGCACAGAGCATCTTTAGGACTTTCCTAAGTACTCTCAACTTCTCCCTGGTCCAGCAGCCACACCCCCTTGTTGTGACATAATGACACCACATGCTAGGGGCAGGGCTGGCCCAGGGCATGTTGCAGCCCTTCTATGTCCTTGAGTGTGTCTACTTTTACTGAAGTGAAAATAGGTATGCAGCAAACAAAACAATGCCAATTCAGAGTCTAATATACTCCCGTTCAATAACATAAACTTTTAAGATTTCTAAATAGCATTCTCCTAAATTACTATTTGATTGAACTTTTATCCTATACGTTGATCAGCATGGATGTATGTACAGATGCCCCAATCTGCCCAACTCCTTCCTGCAGAAAATACAACTTTTCCCACTGGCGCACACTGACATTTGCACATGTAACACTATTCACATCAATAACAATAGCTGCATTTAGACACAGACACAAATGGGATATGGACACAAACATTTATAATGACTATTGTGTAACCAAATGTCAATGTGGCAGACAGGGGCGTCTTAAGAGAGGAGGGGGCCCGTGTGTATTCCCTGTGCAGGGCCCCCTCCTCTCTCCCCGGCGGCCGGCCACCACAGAAGCAGTAGACTATGGGCACTAGAGTGTGCCCAGAGTCTACTGCGCATGTGCAGAACGCCGGAAAAATGGCCGCGGCGGCCATTTTCTGGTGTTCTGTGCAGCGCTGATACCCGACGCGGGACCATGGACAGGTGAGTTTTAAATAATATGGGTGCAGGGTGTGCGGTGCGGGGCCCCCTGGACCCGGGGTCCTGTGTGCCCCGCACACCCTGCACCAGAGCCGTAGCTAGGGCAGTGCGGCCGGTGCCATCGCACAGGGCACCACAGGTCAGGGGGCGCTGTTTGGGCCTGTTAAATTTCTGTTTATTATCATTCTTGCTTGTAGCTTCCTCTTATTTCATCCCCAGCATCTCCTGGCCTCCCCTATCTCTTCCCTGACCCTTCCCCATGAAGCCAGGGCCCTTTTTTGGGTGCATTATGTCCCTTTGAAAAATGAGGGGGACGCCAATGCTCTTTCTGGCACAGGGCACCAAAAAATCTAGTTACGGCTCTGCCCTGCACCCACTATAGATACGCCCATGGTGGCAGGTTTGTTATAGGTACATATAGCTGTGTGTATATACAGTTAGGCATAATGGTTACATCATGACAAACCAGATGGAAACCAGAATCTTACTTTTCCAAAGCTGCCCTGGCCGATCACTTTGTGGAAAATGAACCTCCTGATAGATAATGGGGTTCTGTGGCCAGGGCCTGCTGGGGAGACTCCGCTTCCTCCTAATGGGGTAACATAAGAATAGGTTATACATTTGCTCTTTATATAAAATAAGGGTCAGATGATAGAAAATATTATATATTATACAAATCAGTATTCAGCTGTGGCATATGGGCCCTACGGGATCTTGTAAGACTCAATGAAAATAATCTTTAAGCCTTAATTCAAGTTTTTTTCTTTTATATAAGTTCTACTCGTAACATTACCACAAATGTTCCCAAATGCGATCCTCCAGGCACCCCAACAGTTCAGGTTTTAGAGATATCCATATTTGAGCACAGGTAGTTAAATCAAATTGACTGAGGTACTAATTAAGGGCCTGATTCATTACTGATCGCAGCTACGATTACGCACGCAATCGGCCAATTGTTGCATTCTGCGCATGTGTATGCATCGCAGTGTGCGTGCATGAACACTCCACTGCGATTGGGACTGCGATTGGGACTGAGTAGTGATTACGCAGGCCCATCGCAGAGCGATTGACAGGAAGTACCGTTTGGGGGAAGTGACAGGGGGTTGGTCGGCGAAATGCAGGCATGCCAGTGCATTTGAATGCTGTGACAGGGGCGTGTATAAATTAGCCACTGCGATGCCTTTTGCAGCTTGGGGTTTCACTCTGTGTGATGAGGTTAGCAATTTCAGAGTAAGGTCAGAGCTTGTGCAAGTGTGTGTGTGGCTGCGTTTGTACTCCATGTTACTGCTGGTCTCGCAGTCTTGCTAAGTATTACAGATGTGTGTAAGGTAAGGTGGGCGAATAATATGTCATGTGGGTTCCTATATGTGTGTTTTTATTGTGTATTTTTTTTATTGTGTGTGCTTGAAGTTTGATTTCTCTGAGGAAACTGTTCTAAAGGGGTTATGTCACTTGCTATATGTCCTCTTTTCAGTGCTAAGCTTAGTTTATTGCTGTTTGTCAGTGTATCACTTATGAGCGATATGGTCTCCATTGTGCATACCCTCATTTTGTCCATATTTAATAGGGGTCCCCACATGTTTGTTGCCCAGGGGTCCCCACAGACCTTAATACAGCCCTGGGTAGATGGTATTTAGGGGACAACATTACAAATGTAATTTTCTAGCTAGAACAGTATTATTTGTTGTTTTGTGCACTGTTGGCAGATGGAATAAGAATACAGAAAAATAAGTAAACATTTCTATTTTACAGCCTACATGATTCTGTTACATATGTTGTAATGTGTGAATGGGATGAGCCACGTGCCATGTCAGGGGCCACATAAGGCTCAGACACTATTCTTGCACATTGCACAAACAAGTATCACAGGATGAATCACAGAACATAAAAAGGAAACTTTCTAGAACAGTTTACATCAAACTGATTTCATGTTACATTTGTGATATTTTGTTATATAAGCAGGAAAAAGTCCAATTGAGGAGCTACAAAGTACTAGAGACCCATTCAGTATATCGTATGGCTGTTTCATTAGACTGAGTATCAGACTTTCCCTACCAAATGGTGACTTCCCACCTAGAGGCATGTAGGACATTGGCTGGACGTTAGCGCACTAAAATGTCTACAGTATATTATATTATTACTGCTATTATTTTGATAGATTCAAAATGGGTTTCGGATACAGTTTTTCACCAATCAGTGACTTTGATTAGTGTTCTCTAAATATACCCATGATCCAGTAGAGGCTTCTGTGCTGATTCTTTCCATTTGGTATTATACTCCTTATTGCATGAGGTCTATTTTTTAGCCCTATACATATAACATTTAGGGGTAGATGTACTAAGCCTTGGAGAGAGATAAAGTGTAGAGTGCTAAAGTACCAATCAATCAGCTCCTATCTGTAATTTTTCAAACGCAGCCTGTAAAGAGACAGTTAGGAGCTGATTGGTTGGTACTTTAGCACTCTACACATTATCTCTCTCCAAGGCTTAGGACATCTCCCCCTTAGGCAGCATTTACCATTACTTATAACATGTATCTGGGAAAGAGTAACCATCTTTCATATGTATAATGCCAAAGCAAATTTTTAACAGCTACAATACTGTAACAACCTACAACACTGAGAAAGTCCTGCAATGTGGTATATTTGTTATTTCTGAAGTGATGACATATGACCTATATGAGAATTTGGCACTATTACATAAGTAGCATAAGTAGCACCTGTAATAACTGACTATTCTCATAGCTAATTTATGGCGGCCACAATACCTCCCTCTACGTGAGTGAAACGTGACCCAGTAACCACTAGGTAACATTTGACAGACCACCAGCTACAGCTTGATCTATAACTAGATGCAGTAGGAGAGCAAGTTCTCCATATTGAGAATCACGTATCCCTCATTACCTGGTCTGTCCCATTCATGAGGGAAATCGCCGTCCTCAGTGTCCTTCCTGACCTTCTTCTCTCGGACCTCGGCCACATCCTGGTGTAATCTCTTCCTCTTTCCATGCACATCACCCTCATGCTGTTTCACCTCCTTCCTCTCCTTCCTCTCCTCCTTCCTCTCCTTCTTCTTCTTTTTCTTCTCCGTCTTCTTTTTCTTCTTCCGCTGTCCTGTCTCTTCTTCCCTCTGACGCTTTCTCTTCTTCTTGCCACCCACAGCCTCATGGGAACTCTCTCTTTCACGCTGGTGACCCTCTGGGGTGACATTGGTCCTGTCCTCTCTTCCACCAGATGTAATCTCTTCATACTCGCCAAGCTCATTGATGGTAATAATGTTCAACTCTGCGACATCTACAGCATTGGGATGCTGGAGCTGGCTGGGTGTCACAGCATCACTGCTCCTCATCTCTCCTCTAATCGCCTTCTCCTCCGTTTGGTCTCCTCGCTCTCCGTGACTGGGCTCCATCTTCTGGCTGCTCAGCTCCGGTGTCAGTTACAACCAACTGTCACTCAGGCTGATGGAATCCTGTGATGTCAGTGGCCGTGAGACCAGCTCCCTGCTCCCTGTACTGGCTGTAATGTGTTTCTAAGGCAGCTTCTGGGCCTTATGTAATAGCCGGTGAGATGCAGGAATGCGCCCAACATCAGTCGGTATTGCCCCATGTATTTTTAAAGCGTATTTTTATACCGGGTTGGTTATGCCGTTTAAATTATTACCACTTTTGAAATATGTGCTGACTCTCTTGAATTGCGTCCATGGCTGCATCTCGCAGCCTATTACATAAGGCGACCTGTGATTTCCCATTATGGATAATATACACATATACAAAGAAGTACAATATGTCCTATAGGTATATATGTTTTACCCGAATTATAGCTTTATAGGCAACAATATACAACCACATAAAGGAACAAGAAGACAAAAGAAAGTTATCCAGTAACTACATTTGTGGTCATCAATACAAAATACATAAGAGTAAACTGATACTTATATGTATATACAATTAGGTCCATATATATTTGGATAATTTTCATAATTTTGGCTCTGTACACCACCACAATGGATATTAAATTAAACAATGGGAATACAATTGAGGTGCAGATTTTCAGCTTTAATTCAAGGGGTTGAACAAAAATATTGTATAAACTCAGCACTCGGTCAGCAATTAAAACAGCATGAAGGAGAATTCATAGCAGTGGCGGAACTAGAGAATGGTGGGCCCAGGTGCAAGAATATGCTTTGGGCCCCCCTATGCAGTGCCCCCAGTAGTGGTCCCCCTATGCAGTGCCCCCAGTAGTGCCCCATATACAGTGCCCCCAGTAGCAGTCCCCCTATGCAGTGCCCACAGTAGTGCCCCTTATACAGTGCCCTCAGAAGTTGTCCCCCCTACACAGTGCCCTCAGTAGTCCCCCTATGCACTGCCCTCAGTAGTAGTCCCCCCCATACAGTGCCCCCAGTTGTAGTCCCCTCTATAGAGTGCCCCAGTAGCGACCACCCCATCTATACAGTGCCCCCAGTAGCTTACCCTCCTATACAGTGCCCCTAGAATCGGCCACCCTGCCTTTACAGTGCCCCCAGTAGCGCCCCCCCTATGCAGTGCATGTACCCTTTACGCACACACACACAAAAAAAAACAACACACAACTTACCGCTCCTGCCGCTGTCCGCTCCTCCCGGCCCACTCTGCGCTATGGGAGAGACGTCATGACGTCTCTCCCATCACCTGCTGCAGGGGGAGCCGGAAGGCGAAGCTCATGAGTGAGCTCCAGCCCAGCTCCCTCCGTGGACTCAGCAGCCAATGAGAGCAGCTGGTGGCGGTGTTTGTTACTGTGTAGTGCGGACCACTCTCACTGTGGTCTGAACTACACTTAAATACTGTGGGGCCTAGGGGACACTGGCAGCGGGTGCAGTGGCACTGTTGGATGCAGGTAGCTATGGGTCCCTACACCACAGGGGGCCCCGGTGCAAGCCACCGCTACACCGCCGCTAGTTCCACCACTGACTCATAGTGTATCAACATTAAAAATTATTTCCCATTATTAATCCAACCATTAATCAGGAGATAAACGTATCTATATGCAGTCATTCACTTCCTATTAGATGGATGTTATAATAGACACAGACCGGAATGCTTTTGCACAGTCCCGGGCTCGTAGCACTTTTCTAGCGGTCTGTGGCTCTGTCTTGGGTAGGTGCATTAAGAGACAGGCCACTGCACCTTTATTGGCTTTATTTTTATTCTGTACTGTAATTTAGAATGAATATGTACATTTAAACTTTGCCCCACTGCAGTGCAACATGGTTTCCCCAAGGTTGCTTTACTACAAACTCTGAATCCAACCTCGGTGTTTATGCTGTGCCTGGGCAATGAAACATGGGAAGAGAGTCTCCAGCACTGGCTCAGTGAAATACAGATAAGAACAGCATCTGCTATCAGGGTGCTAGTGTAACCAGATACAAAGCATTGCAGGATACCACAAGCACTCGAGGAGAGTGCCATAAAAGTAGAAACACAGATAATAGGACGGAGAAGGTTTATTGGCTCCTTGGGCTATGTTTCGGCATACCGCCTCTCCTTCCTCCAATACCCACTTCCCAGCCTCTCACACACACTTGTCTTTTGTAAAATATAAATTTATCACCTGCCAGCTGACTGGCAAGGCTGCAATAAAGATGGTTGCCGTTGCTCTAATCCACCAATCTCATCCTCTGTGTAGGTGGTTCTCGTAGTCTTCAAATGGCTGGTGGTATAATAACATTAGTGTTCACATAGGAACCTATTTATTATGCGGTATAGACACCACTATTATAACTCAGAAGTTCTGCTACCACTTGCATGTCAGGAGTGAGTCTTGGGACAGGCTGCAAACTAAAGCAGTCAGACGGCTTGTCCGGCACAGCTCATCCTCCTTCATGTTAAGTGATGCATATATAGCTAACTATACACAAGTATCATATTGGGTTTTGTTTTATCTTTTAAACATAAGCCAGTTTAATAATCATTGCGTACACTAATTACAGTATCACAAATAAAATCTCCCACACCCACTTTCTCTTCCACTCCCCTATTGACTCGCAGTTTTTTCTCTCCAGTTATAACAGACATTGGTACTCACACTCTTCTCCTCTCCAAGCTCTCTCCTTGAATCCCATTTCTGTCCCCCCCCCCCCAGTGCTAGCCCATCAACAGCTGTATCCCCACTGGCACTTTCCTATGTTTTCAAACTAATCTCTAACTTTCTCTATGACCACTATCTCCTCCATCTCTTTCTAAACTACATGAAAGGCTTGTATACAACTGCTAAACCCCTTTCTCTCCTCTCACTCCCTCTTCAACCCTCTACGTTCCACTGCAACTTCCAATACTAAAGTGTGAGAAGTGACCCTACGACTTGGCTGAGAGAAGCCCAACAGTGTGCACACAGCCAAGTTGAAGGACACTTCTCCATACTCATCCTCTCTCACCTCTATGCTGTTTTCAATACAGTTTACTATGCTCATCTCCTGCACACTCTTCATTCCTTCACTTGCTTCCTAACTTTGTGAAAGCTTCTTTACTTTCTGGCACATCTTCTCCTCTACTCCTATCATCTGTCAGGGTCCATGTATTGGTTACAATAGTAAGGATGAACATTTGGGTTGTAAATACAACCACCCAGTATGAGGGTTCAGTAAAGGCAGTCTGTAAAAAAGAAGTTTACCATCACTGCTTTAGATGAAGGTAGATAAACTGCACATTACCATGTCTTACTGCATATATGGTTGATAACAAATGTAGTATGCAGACCACAATTCACTATAACAAATCAGAGGGTACAAGAAACTAATACATACTGTAGTGGTTGTCAGAGGGTTCAGTCGTTGCATTTTGTTCCTTTCCACTGAGAGCTTGGTAAAATTCTGGGTGGAAAAGAAGAAACCACGATCACTGAACCAATTCTCTGCCAACCACTATGATACACAGAACCATTTGCACAAGCAGTGCAGAGCATAATGCTTCCTCCTCGCTACTGTGGTGCAGTAATTCCAGCGACATCCAGCTCAGCGGCTCATGAGCTATAGTGACTATTGGAGCACACAAAAGGCAAATACTTCAATCATTTTATGGGACTCAAACCGCACTTTGGAGGATTAATTCTGCTAATACCAGCGATCCTAAAGATTTTATTATCTCAAATCTCATTTCTAACATATCTGGGTATATTTTGCTCAATAATAAAGAACGTATAAGTGGATACATTATATTAGAACTCTTGCTGCAATACTGTATTCTATTTCTTAAAATAACTAAATGCAAACTAATTTGTTCCATGATTTATAGTGGCTTGCAAAGGTATTCAACCCTCTAGGGGGGGTATTCAGTTAGCCGCGGGGTTTACCCAGTTTCTAATTGCCGCACCGGAGCAATTCAATTAGTGGGGATTACCCCGCGGACGAGCCCCCACAGTTGGACTAAACCTTGTAGCTCATGGAGGTGTGAGGTAAAGTCCACGGAAAAAAACACAAAATCGGGTTCGCGTGCGGGAAAAAAAAACATTGATTCCGCAGTTTACGCGGAATCAGTGAGTTTCCGTGCCTGAATCCCGATTTTTCAGTGTGGGAAAATGGATATTTAATTGAATAGCCCTTCCCCGTGCCACAGGAATTTTTGATGTTAATTAGTCAAGGAGGAAACCCCATGGTAGGGCCGGCTCCAGGGTGAGCCGTGCCCTGTGCGGGACCGGGACATGACGCCTCTTTACCGCGTGGCCTAATTTCCATAGGCCAGGCCCCTTAAATTATGTTATTTGGGGGCGTGCCCGTATGGCACGCCTCCCATTAACGTCAGGCTGGAGGCAAGCCCAACACTACATCAGTAGCTGGGCCTCCACCAGCCTTCTTCCTGCACTGAATGAATGCCGCATGCATGTGTGCGCAATCCATTCCTCTTCTCCGGGGCTGGCACCACCGCACAGCTGCGATGGTGGCGGTGCCCAGCCCGTGGGACGAATCATCCTGCGGGTGGAACAGCGCTGGCAGTGCCCAAAAAACAAGACAGTCCAGCTGAAATCGGGAATGGCTGGGAGGAGTGCGCCCTCTATGGGGTGGTGCCCCTGTTCGACCACACTGGTTGAACATGCTTCGAGCCGGCCCTGCCCCGCGGCTAATGGAATACCCCCCTAAATGTCTACAGATATGTCTTTATTACAAATAACACTATTTAAAAAAAAATACCACCTGGAACAATCTGTGTGTTGTTTGTAGTACAGACAAATTTGTTGACTTTCAGGGGGTTGAATATTGTTACAAGCCAGTGGCGGATCCACTGGAGGGCGATTAGGGCGTTCGCCCCCCGTACACATAGCCCCGTTTCCCGGAAGCCCTGTCTACAACATTCATTAGTATGTGACTGTCTGTCATTGTTGTCAGCAGGCTGAGCTGCCCAGCTGTGAACAGTCAGTGGCAGTCAGAACAGTCAGTGGCAGTCAGCGCAGGCGGCCGCAGCACAGCATCATGTGCGTGTGAGAGTGACAGACTGTTACTCACACAGAAATAGTCTCCGGGGTTGCGTTTGAGCCCCTGAACCCCAACACGCTGTGAGTGCTTCTGACCCCTCTAAGGGGTATATTTACTAAAGTGTTTGGTTTTTAGAAGTGGAGTTGTTGCCCATAGCAACCAATCAGATTCTAGCTATTATCTTCTACAGGGTGCTAGATAAATGATAAGTAGAATCTGATTGGTTGCTATGGGCAACAACTCCACTTCTAAAAGCCTGCACTTTAGTAAATATACCCCTAAGCCCCTGATGCTGATTGTGCGTCTTAAACCTGACACTTGTGTCTGAAACTTGTTTAGTGTGGATGGATCCACCATTGTACTTTATTAAAAAAAATATATAGAGGAATGAATCTAAAGTAATCATGATTACAAAATAATATTGGGCTGTGGTGAGATTTGAACCCTGGATGTTGGCAATGTATAACCACCGCTCTGCCACTAGGCCAAGAAGGATTTCACATCCATCTACTGAATCCTTGTGCACTCCACCCACCCGCTGCTGTTAGGGAGGGCACAGTGAGGGAAGCATAATAATAATGATAATAATAATTAGGGGTGAGCGGGTTCGGATTTCTGAAATCCGAACCCCCCCGAGCCCCCCCGATCCGAGGCAGATCCGAGTCAGGCTCGACTTTTCCCGCCTGACTCGGATCTGAAATCGAGGCAAAACGTCATCATCCCGCCTTCCGAGTCTCGCGGGTTTTGGATCCTATATAAGGTACCCGCGTCGGCGCCATTTTCTCACTCGGCTGTGGACAGTGAAGAGGGAGGGTGGGAGTTAGGGCTGGCTAGGCTGTGTAGTGTAGTGTAGTGTAGTGCAGAGTAGTGTTGTGCTGTGCTGTGCTGCGCTGTGCTGCTGTTGTCCACTACTTCAAAGTCCATAGGGGCTGGCTGTGTTGTGCTGTGCTGCTGTTGTTAATAGGGGCTGTGTCCACTACTTCAAAGTCCATAGGGGCTGGCTGGACTGTGTTGTGCAGTCAGTTCTCCATAGGGGCTGTGTCCACTCCAAAGTCCTGTGCAGTGTCCCAGTCCTAAAGGGGTGCTGTAGTGTTGTCCAGGGGGTGCTCTGTCCATCAGGGGTGCTCCCCCCAAGTGCTAAAAAAATAATATATTTTCTGTGTTTGTGAATTGTGTGCGCAGTAGCCGCACGTGCATCAACAAAGTAGTGCCAAGCGTGCGCCTGTGTCATAAGTAAAGGGCCGGCTGGCTTGACCGTTAAAGGGTGCTGTAACCCCCAAAGTACACTCCAGTCCAAACCAAAAAAATAAATATTTTCTGTGTTTGTGAATTGTGTGCGCAGTAGCCGCACGTGCATCAACAAAGTAGTGCCAAGCGTGCGCCTGTGTCATAAGTAAAGGGCCGGCTGGCTTGACCGTTAAAGGGTGCTGTAACCCACAAAGTACACTCCAGTCCAAACCAAAAAAATATATATTTTCTGTGTTTGTGAATTGTGTGCGCAGTAGCCGCACGTGCATCAACAAAGTAGTGCCAAGCGTGCGCCTGTGTCATAAGTAAAGGGCCGGCTGGCTTGACCGTTAAAGGGTGCTGTAACCCCCAAAGTACACTCCAGTCCAAACCAAAAAAATAAATATTTTCTGTGTTTGTGAATTGTGTGCGCAGTAGCCGCACGTGCATCAACAAAGTAGTGCCAAGCGTGCGCCTGTGTCATAAGTAAAGGGCCGGCTGGCTTGACCGTTAAAGGGTGCTGTAACCCCCAAAGTACACTCCAGTCCAAACCAAAAAAATAAATATTTTCTGTGTTTGTGAATTGTGTGCGCAGTAGCCGACGTGCTTCAACAAAGTAGTGCCAAGCGTGCGCCTGTGTCATAAGTAAAGGGCCGGCTGGCTTGACCATTAAAGGGTGCTGTAACCCCCAAAGTACACTCCAGTCCAAACCAAAAAAAAAAATATTTTCTGTGTTTGTGAATTGTGTGTGCAGTAGCCGCACGTGCATCAACAAAGTAGTGCCAAGCGTGCGCCTGTGTCATAAGTAAAGGGCCGGCTGGCTTGACCGTTAAAGGGTGCTGTAACCCCCAAAGTACACTCCAGTCCAAACCAAAAAAAAAAATATTTTCTGTGTTTGTGAATTGTGTGCGCAGTAGCCGCACGTGCATCAACAAAGTAGTGCCAAGCGTGCGCCTGTGTCATAAGTAAAGGGCCGGCTGGCTTGACTGTTAAAGGGTGCTGTAACCCCCAAAGTACACTCCAGTCCAAACCAAAAAAATATATATTTTCTGTGTTTGTGAATTGTGTGCGCAGTAGCCGCATGTGCATCAACAAAGTAGTGCCAAGCGTGCGCCTGTGTCATAAGTAAAGGGCCGGCTGGCTTGACCGTTAAAGGGTGCTGTAACCCCCAAAGTACACTCTAGTCCAAACCAAAAAAAAAATTATTTTCTGTGTTTGTGAATTGTGTGCGCAGTAGCCGCACGTGCATCAACAAAGGAGCAGCGCCAAGCGTGCGCCTGTGTCCCATAAGTAAAGAGCCGGCTGGCTCATTTCTTAAAGGCTAGTGTAACCCACAAAGTGCACTACTCTCCAGGAAAAATAAAAAAATATTTTCTGTGTTTAGCCGCACGTATATATCAAATCGATATAACATAAATGGAGGACCAAACTTTCTCCGATAAAAATAAAATAGAGAAAGATCAAGAACCACTTCCTCCTAGTGCTGAAGCTGCTGCCACTAGTCATGACATAGACGATAACATGCCATCAACGTCGTTTGCCAAGGCCGATGCCCAATGTCATAATAGAGGGCACATACAATCCCAAATGACAAAGTTCAGGAAAATGACCTTGAAAAAAACATTTAAATCAGCTGAAGAGAAACGTAAACTTGCCAATATGGCATTTACGACACGGAGTGGCAAGGAACGGCTAAGGTCGATCCCTAGTATGTTCATGACTAGTGGTTCAGCTTCACATGACGATGGAAGCCCTCCTCCCACTAAAAAAATCAAAAGAGTTAAGCTGGCAAAAGCACAGCGAAGAACTGTGCTTTCTAAGAAGATATCACAAATCCCCAAGGAGAGTCCAAGTGTGGTGGTGGTTGCGATGCCTGACCTTCCCAGCACTGGACGGGAAGAGGTGGCTCTTTCCACCATTTGCACGCCCCCTGCAAGTGCTGAAAGGAGCACCCACAGTCCACTTGCTGATATGCAAATTGAAGATGTCACTGTTGAAGTACAACAGGATGAGGATACTGGTGTAGCTGGCGCTGAGGAGGAAGTTGGCGAGGAGGATTCTGATGGTGATGTGGTTTGTTTAAATCAGGCTCCGGGGGAGACAGTTGTTGTCCGTGGGATGAAAAAGCCCATCACGGTCATGCCTGGGCAGAAGACCAAACATTCCACCTCTTTGGTCTGGCAATATTTCTATCCAAATCCGGACAACAACTGTCTTGCCATATGTACCTTATGTAAAGGTGGAATAAGTAGGGGTAGGGACGTTAACCACCTAGGAACATCCTCCCTTATACGGCACCTGCAGCGCGTTCATAATAAGTTACTGTCAAGTTCAGAAACTTTGGCTAAGACCGTAAGCAGTCCAGGGACACCTAAATCCCGTTGTCCTGTTGTATCCAAGCGCCTGCAAACCACACCGTCAACTCCCTTCTCGTCAATTTCCTCCTTAGTCAGGATCGGAAGTAGTCCTGCAGGCCATGTCACTGGCATGAATGACTCTCCTATCCCGGATTCCTCCAGAGGATCCTGCATTGCTACGCCTCCTGCTGCCGCTGCTGCTGTTGCTGCTGCTGGGAGTCGTTCATCATCCCAGAGAGGAAGTAGGAACACCACTACTTTTACTAAACAATTGACCCTCCAACAGTCCTTAGCGAGGAGGATGAAGTACGACAGCAGTCATCCTGAAGCAAAACGTATAACTGAGGCCTTGACTGCTATGTTGGTGTTAGACGTGCGTCCGGTATCCGCCATTAGTGCAGTGGGATTTAGACAATTGATGGAGGTAGTGTATCCCCGGTTCCAAATCCCGTCTAGATTCCACTTCACTAGGCAGGCGATACCGAGACTGTACAGAAACGTCAGAAAAAGTGTCCTCAGTGTCCTGAAAAATGCCGTTGTACCCAATGTCCACTTAACCACGGACATGTGGACCAGGGGAACAGGGCAGACTAAGGACTATATGACTGTGACAGCCCACTGGGTAGATGTATCACCTTACGCAGCAACCGCAGCAGCGTCACCAGTCGCAGCATCTCAGAAACGCCAGCTCGTTCCAAGGCAGGCTACGCTGTGTATCACCGGTTTCAGTAAGAGGCACACCGCCGACAACCTCTTAGAGAAACTGAGGGAAATCATCGTCCAGTGGCTTACCCCACTTAGACTCTCCTGGGGATTTGTGATATCTGACAACGCCACCAATATTGTGCGGGCATTACATCTGGGCAAATTCCAGCACGTCCCATGTTTTGCTCACACAATAAACTTGGTGGTGCAGAATTTTCTGAAAAGCGACAGGGGCGTGCAGGAGATGCTTTGGGTGGGCCGAAAAATTTCTGGCCACTTTCGCCATTCAGCGACTGCGTGCCGAAGACTGGAGCGCCAGCAAACACTCTTGAACCTGCCCCGCTATCACCTGAACCAAGAGGTTGTGACGCGGTGGAACTCAACCCTCTATATGCTTCAGAGGATGGAGGAGCAGCAAAAGGCCATTCAAGCCTATACATCCACCTATGACATAGGCAAAGGAGGGGGTATGCACCTGACTCAAGCGCAGTGGAGAATGATTTCCGTGTTGTGCAAGGTTCTCCAGCCCTTCGAACTTGCCACACGTGAAGTCAGTTCAGACACTGCCAGCTTGAGTCAGGTCATTCTCCTCATCAGGCTTTTGCAGAAGCAGCTGGAGAAAGTGAAGGAGGAGCTAAGACGGAGCGATTCCGCTCGGCATGTGGGACTTGTGGATGAAGCCCTTCATTCGCTTTGCCAGGATTCCAGGGTGGTCAATCTGTTGAAATCAGACCACTACATTTTGGCCACCATCCTAGGTTTAAAGCCTATGTGGTGTCTCTCTTTCCGGCCGACACAAGCCTGCAGAGGTGCAAAGACCTGCTGGTGAACACACTGTCAGCTGAAGCGGAACGTGACATGTCAACAGCTCCTTCTTCATTTTCTCCCGCAACTGGGGCTGCCAGGAAAAAACTTAGGTATCCTAAGCAACCCGCTGGCGGTGATGCAGGGCAGGCAGGACCAAGTTTGGACATCTGGTCCGGACTGAAGGACCTGGCAACAATTTCTGACATGTCTACTGTCACTGCATATGATACTGTCACCATTGACAGAATGGTGGAGGATTACATCGGTGACAGCATCCAAGTAGGCATGTCAGACAGTCCATACCTGTACTGGCAGGAAAAAGAGGCAATTTGGAGGCCCCTGTACAAACTGGCTCTATTTTACCTGAGTTGCCCCCCCCTCCAGTGTGTACTCCGAAAGAGTGTTTAGTGCAGCCGGGAACCTTGTCAGCGAAAGGCGTAGGAGGTTGCTTCCACAGAATGTGGAGAAGATGATGTTCATCAAAATGAATTATCAGCTCTTCCAGGGAGACCAGCCTCCAGAACGTACAGAGGGACTTGTGGTGGTGGATTCAAGTGGGGACGAGTTAATACTTTGTGAGGATGAGGATGTACACACTGAAGAGGGTGAGGAATCGGTGGATGAGGAGGATGAGGATGACATCTTGCCTCCGTAAAGCCAGTTTGTGCAGGGACAGATTAATTGCCAGCTTGTTTTGTGGGGGCCCAAACGAACCAATCATTTCAGCCACAGTTGTGTGGCAGACCCTGGCGCTGAAATGATTGGTTTGTTAAAGTGTGCATGTCCTGTTTATACAACATAAGGGTGGGTGGGAGGGCCCAAAGACAATTCCATCTTGCACCTCTTTTTTTTCTTTGCATTATGTACAGTTTGGGGCCTAGTTTTTCAAACTGCCATCCTGTCTGCCACTGCAGTATCACGCCTAGATGGGTCACGTGTTTGTGCTGCCCACTCGTGTCGCTTAGCATAGTCATCCAGCTACCTCGGTGCAACCTTTTGGACATAAAAACACTATTGTGAGGTGTTCAGAATAGACTGGAAATGAGTGGAAATTAAGGTTATTGAGGTTAATAATAGCATAGGAGCAGAAAAACCTACAAATTCTGTGATTTTAGCTGTTTTTATGCTTTTTTTCAAAAAAATACAGATCCAAAACACAAAACCCAGAACCCAAAACATGGAAGGGTGGTTTTGGCAAAACCAATCCAGATCCAAAACACGAAGAAAGATCCAGATCCAAAACCAAAACACAAAACACGAAAAGTGGCCGGTGCACACCCCTAATAATAATCAGTGGTCGAACTGGGAATTTTGAAGTGGGGGTATGGAATATTTAAGGTCGTAGATGTGCTGGAAAAGGAGGCGTGGTCACTCAAAAGGAGTGTGTCCTTAAGACGTGCCCCCTTTCATCAGTGTAGTGTACCATACCGTAGCATCCCTTATGCACATAATGCCACACAATAGCAGTGCCCCTTATAACACATTATGTCATGCAATAGTAATTCCTCTTACACATTATGCCACACACAGTAATGCCCGTTAAACAAATTATGCCAAAAAGTAATGCCCTTTACAAGTTATGCCACACAGTAATGCCTGCTTCAAATTATGCCATGCAGAATTAGTGCCCCTTACACATTATGCCTCACAGTAATGCCCCTTAAACCATTATGCCCCACAGTAAAGCTCCCCCTACCACGTAGCCTCTTACCTCCCCTTGTCCCTCCAGCATCCTCTCCCCTCCACATCATGGGGCAACCGGCAGCAGCGCAGACCACCCCCTCATGTGCCAGGTGTGGATTTGGTGCCGTGCCCGGCAGGCATCCATGGAGAGACAGCGGCACAACTCTGAAGTCATTTCGAATTTGACAGTGTAAGCTAGTCAATTGGAGCTGATGGACCGCTACATGCGTAGCAATCCCATCTCTCCTGGATTGTTGATAGTAGGTAAGTAGTAGGTATGTAGTAAGGTAGGTAGTCGGAAGGTGGGCAGTAGGTAAGTAGACAAATGGTGATTAGGTTAATAGCAGGTTGGTAGTGTATAGGCAGGTTGTAGGTAAGTAGAGAGTAGACAGGTAAGTAATAAGTTAGGCAGTAGGTAAGAAGACAATAGGCAGTTAGGTTTATAGCAGGTAGGGAGTATATAGGCAAGTGGTAGGTAAGTGTAGAGAGTAGAGTGTAAATAAGTAGTAAGGTAGGCAGTAGGATGGTTGGCAGTTGGTAAGTACACAATAGGTAGTTAGGTAGATAGCAGGTAGGTAGTATGTAGGCAGGTAGTAGGTAGGTAAGTAGAGAGCAGGCAGGTAGATAGGTAGTAGGCAGACAAGCAGAGAGTAGGGCTGGAGACAGTATATCGATAGTAGGGCACTGGCTCCTCTGCACTCAGCAAACAGCAGGAGCCCCGAGGGACTGGAGGGCGGGAGGCAGCAGTGGGGAGACCCTGGTCCCGATCCGGGTGGCAGAGGCGGAGGGTGGAGGAGCCAATGGGCCGTGGGGTACGTGTGGGGAGGGTAACTTTTGGCACAATTAATCCCTACAACTGGATATCTGGGGGACCGTCACCAAGCCCCTCCGATGTAAGCTGCTCCGAGGTAAGCTGCTTCTCTGCACTTCTCCTCCTGTGCTCTGCCAGGGCTCCCAGGCTGACAGTTGGCTTGCGGACCTGTCAGTCTGGAAGCCCTGTCAGAACACAGGAGGAGAAGTGCAGAGCAGCAGCAGCTTACCTCGCGGGAGGGGGGGATCGGTGTCCATCTCCCGCAGTAGGGATCATTCCCCGGATTACCTGTTGTAGGGACTCTCTGTACCAAAAGTTAGCCTCCCCCACTGGCGCTTCCTTCCTCGCTGCTGCCACCCAGATCGGGACCAGCGTCTCTCAGAATGCCCCACGTGTGTGGCATAAAAGAGCCTGGTAGGTTGTAGTTTCCTGCTGTTAAGGCAGCGGGTGGCACAGCAGGGCTCAGTGCTTGAAGTGCCGGTATACCATACCGTTGTATACCGGCTCACTTCGAGCACTGATAATAATAATAAAAATGCGTCTTCCTTTCTAAATATTATACTAGTACATGTAAACACATAACCCCACCATTAGTGAATAATAATTCATCCCATCTCATTGAAAGCTGTGCGTTCGTCTCGTTAATGTATCGGTTATACCATCATAACAACATAGCAATTACGCTACCGTATAGTACGTATGTGTACTGATTTGCGTCCTGTTCAACGAGCTTTGCGATATTATTAAAAAGATTGGTTGTGCGAACATGAAACATGCAAATACACTGGGCCCGATTCAGGGCCGGACGCTCGCTCTGAATCAGGGCCATCCTACCTATTATTGGAGCGGCCTCCTGGCTGCTCGCATAGCTGTGGGTGACCACCCACCATCGATAGCACGCCCCCTTTGGTAGGAGACCCATAGCGACGGCTTGGCCGTCGCTATTCGGGTGTCGCACATGCGCACGATGGAGCTCCCTCGTGCGCATGCGCACTAGGGCCATATCGACCCGCTTGCGAGCGCTCGGCTCTCGCGAGCGGGTCTGAATCAGGCCCACTGTGTGAACGGGATGGGCCCGCTTGTCAGGGATATCCATCCACTTCTACAGTATGGTATTCAGTAGAGATGAGCGGGTTCGGATTTCAGAGATCCGAACCCACCCGAATTTAGCAGATCCGAGTCGGATCCAAGCAGGCTCAGGGTTTCCCGCCTGACTCGGATCTCAAAACCGAGGCAAAACCATAGAGTCGGAAATCTTGCGGTTCGCGAGCTTATGTCTCTATGATCAATGTAGTATATAGGGACCACGCGGTGGACGCCATTTCACTCCGGCTGTGGAGACTGAACAGAGAGGGTGGGTAGTGTAGGGCTGGGAGAGTTGCTGGTGTTGTTTGGTGTTGTGCTGTCTGCTGTGTCCTGGGCTGGTGCACTGCTGATCCATTCTGGGCTGGTGCTGTCTGCTGTGTCCTGGGCTGGTGGTGATTTGCTGTCTGCTGTGCCCTGGGCTGGTGCTGCTGATCCATTCTGGGCTGTGCTGTCTGCTGTGTCCATCTCGGCTGGTGCAGAATACATCTGGGCTCTGCTGCGTCCATCTGGGCCCAAGTTCTGGACTCAAAAAAAAAAAAAAATTGTCAAAAAAACCCAAAACAATAAAAGTGTCTTTTTGTGTAATATTTTCCTGTGTGTGCGTGTTAAGCTTAACCGCACAAGATCCAGCCAACGCAAGTTGCAACCTAGTGCTGCCCAACTCTAGTCGTGATCAATCGGTGCTCTGGGCTCAAGTTCTGAAGCTGAAAAAAAAAAATAATCAATTGTCTTTTTTTTTATCTTTTACTGTCTGTGTGTGTGTGTGTGCGTGTTAGGCTTAACCGCACAAGATCCAGCCAGCAACGCAAGTTGCAACCTAGTGCTGCCTGACTCCAGTCATGATTAATCAGTGCTCTGGGCTCAAATTCTGGAGCTGAAAAAAAATAAAAATCAATTGTCTTTTTTTGTCTAATATTTTTGTATGTGTGCACGACTGCACGTGTGTGAAATTTGTAACTGCACCTTGGCTACACTATTGGTGCTTGTGATACTGCTTCAAGACCGCAGAAAATATGGAGGGCTGTCATATGACAGGAGAGCAATGCCAAGAACCACATGTTGTAGCTGCCGCCAGCAGTGCAATGCCGTCAACTTCCTCATCCTCTATGAAGGCCCATGCCCCAGGGCTTAAGTCACGCCATCGATATGGTAAAGCTACTTGTACTGAAGTTAAGAAAAGAAAATTGAAAGGAAATTTGCCTTTAGATAAACCAAAAATTGGCAATATGCCCTTCACTTTCTTTAGGAAGACTGCTGATTCTGATAGCCCTTCGGAATAAACAACTGTGTGCCCTGAGAAATCGAAATCACAAATCCCAGAGGAGAGTGCAAGTGTGTCCACGGTTGCCATGTGTGAGCCAGACCTAAATACTAGTGTACTGGAGGATCCTCCAAGTTCCAACATTTTGTGTGCCCTCTTTAAATGTGGGGAAGGGCAGTCAACATCTTGCAGACGTAGTCATTGAGGATGCTTCTGTGGAATTGCACATGGAGGAGGAGGATATTTTGGTAGTTGAAGGCGCTAAGGATGATGAGGATGTTGATGATGAAGATGTTGGTGATGAGGATGTTGATGATGAAGATGTTGATGATGAGGATGTTGATGCCGAGGATGTCCTTTGTGTAAGTAAGGCAACAGTTGTTGCCCATGGATTGAAAAAGCCAAAGCCCATTGTTGTCATGCCAGGACAAAAGCAAGCTGGATGCACCCTTTTCTGATCATTCTAGTGTCCTCTTTGATTTGGCTACACACTGCCTTTGGTGCTTCCCTCCATTTCTCTCTTAGGGGCCAATTCATCATGACATAATTATCACTAGTGCTCTTTTTGCGGAGTCAGCTTTTCGGAAAAGTTATACGTTTCTCCCTATAGGTGAGATCCATAAGGATTTCCTCACTGCATCCGCCCACCCTCTCTCTTTTCCCTGACATCTTTAACCCCCCCTTGTGGCTTCCAGTGTCCAATCTGGCCCTGCATCCTCTGATGTCCGATACTGTCGCCCCCCCCCACCCACCCCTGCGGCCACCGCGGGTGTCTGATACGTTTTATTCTCTGCACCATCCCCTGCTGGGTAACAGGGAGATGTACTATAGGCTGTTTTATAGAGGCTATCTGTCCTCTAACCCATGCCACATTATTGGCCTCACTAATACATCAGCATGTCTGTAATGCACCCGTTTGGAGGTGGCCCTATACCATTGCTTTTGGGATTGCTGTGTAATTAAACAGTTTTGGATTTCAAATTGCTCTTTTGAGCCTGGTCACACATGGTCCACTCCTCCCCCCACCCTCATCTATTTTCCCCTTCTGCTTTGCCTTATCCCCAATCTCTCTTTTTTTTCATGTATTTTCTTTATTACCTCTATTATGTTAATGGGATATTACTGTTACACTAGTCTCCTTTTTTGAAGTATTCCATCTTTTTGCCACTTGCATTAATATGTTTTACATGTCTATATGGTTGTACGACTTTGTCTATGCCAACAATAATGTCAACCATATATCTTGTGTGTTTCTATGGCTATATGCTTTTGTTTATGCCTATTATTATTGTTAAATGACAATTCTGCTCTTTGTCTCCCTTGAAAACTCTATCTTAATAAAAACATTTTGGAAAAAAAGAAAAAACTATCCACATTGCTGCTTTACTCTAGGCACAGGGGCTACTCACTGTGTATAAGAGGTTGGGTCAGGCATGACATTAGGTCACGAGGTGCAGTGTACTCCAATAAAACTAATACAGTTGTTTCTTTTCCAGCACTAATTTAAAGCTGGGTACACACTGAGACGATGTCGGCACGAAATGTCGTTTCCAGCCAAATCGGAATGACATATTGGCCACATCACTCAGTATGTGCAGCCAATATGCGCGCTCCCGTGGCTGCGACGATATCACAAATGACCCCGCTGCAGGTAATGAAGGACGGAACGAGGTATCGTTCCGTCGTTCATTACCTCGTTTTGATGTGTACCCATACTGATGGGTACAGATCGCTCAGTGTGTACCCAGCTGAAGAATACACTTGCAGTGATCATGTCTTCATCGTCTGCTACAAAGCCTACCACCGGAACATTATGCTGAAAGGGCCAGTGACCATGTAATGGTAGGTGAATCCTTTTGTGAAATGCACTGGTAGCATGTTTTGTACAGCTGTAATACAACATGTTAAGTACCACTGCACTAACGTAGTCTATGTAAATATATACTCCTCAGCATGGTGAAAAGTCACTTTCTTTTCCTGCACTGTTGAATCTTTGTTGTTGTACATTATACTGGATACATTTACCAAATGTAGGGTAAAGAGGTTGTGGCTTTATGGAACAAATGTTATGTAATCCGAAACAACTTAGGCAGATTTGGTTGGGCTGTGGGGCCTATTTAGCCCTGGATTTCCTGGTAGGTATTGGATGAGTGGGAGTGGGACTGGTACCTGACAGGTAAAAAAAATCATTACAGTATAGCAGACTGTTAAGTCATGTCCCAGATTAAAATATGCTTCTAAATGTTATTATATGGACATTATATAATTATGTACTGGCTGACATGGTGCAAAGATTTTTTTTTGTTTATAGGGTCAACTTACTACTGTGCAGGTGCATCTGTGCACAGCTCATGTAGTCTACACAGGCCTTGCCACACTACAATCTCCACTGGGTTGGGTACAGGATCCAGACGGTCAGAATACTGACAGCAGCATCCAAACGGCACGACCGACGGAAGGATATGTCGGTCTTAACCCTTACTCACCATCCCGCAGCCTAACCCATCCCTCCAGCAGCCTAACCCTCCCCCTAGTGCCTTAAGATGGCCACACACATAGCGATATTTTACCCGATCTGGCTGATTCCGACACATTGGAACGACAGATCATGTAAAATATGGCCAAATTGAGAGTAAATCGTGAGTCACGATCACGATGCGATGCGCATCACCGCTGGTTGCACATCGCATCGTCAGATCTGCCGTGCAGTAGGGCAGATTTGACAATCTGGGGCACAATGCACTGGAAAAAAAAAAAAAAGTTAAGATGCAAGATAGATCTTAAGTCAGATTGGATGCTTTTTACTCCAATCGTGTGTAGGACTGCCGGGGAGCTGCCGGGGGAGAGTTCAGGGGAAATTGCACACATCGTGGGATCGTATGCAGATCGCTATGTGTGTGGGCACCTTAACTCTAACAGTAGTGTTACTGTGCATTCTGTGAGGATCCTGATTACATTTCTCCCCATCATATGTCTGCTGCATTTCAGCTTGATGGACTTTTGCATTATATTGTTCCATATATAGGGCGGGATGCATCAAAGCATATTTTGCGGTCAAACCTCCAAAAATGAAATTTTTCAGAGGTTTGTCCGCTTATTGCATATGCACCAAGCTCTGAAATGCGATACATTCCGGTGCTTGTATGCGGTGGGCAACGCCATCATTACATTAGGGTTGGCCATCGGCCATCGATAGTTAGCAATCATCGCTTGTTGTAGATGGCCAATGCGACGTGTGCGTCACTCGACGCATGTGCAGAAGGATTCCCGGGTCCTAAACCCGGAAATCTTTTTATCGCAAAGGACAGCTCTAACCGGGAGAGCTGTCCTGAGATCTTCTTTAAGCATACAGCGTTAGTAAACACCATTATGCTTGCGTTGGGTCAGGTGTTTTTGGGATTGCAGGTGCATGCAGCAGGCAGGTGGATTTTTCATGTTTTTAAAAAGTTCACTTTAGAGACATAAAAATATGCTAGCACCCATTTTCAGGTACCCCAAATTTGACAGGACTACTAATACCCCTTTTACACCGGAGCTAAAACCCGGGTTTTTGAAGGGTTAACCCGGGCAGCTCCCTGGTGTAAAAGGGCAGAGGGTTGGATCGCCGGGTCGAGTGACCCGGCAATCCAACCCGGGTAACTAGCAGGGTTTAACACGGGCGTAGCCCGTGAAACCCTGCTATGGGAACAGCGCACTCCGGGTCACGATGACCTGGAGTGCGCTGCTAGCCGGCCGATTGGTCCGGCTTCAGTGGCGCTTGGAGATGACGTCATCTCCAAGCGTCCACTTTCACTCCGCAAAAGCCGGGTCTATGCAGACCCGACTGCGGTGTGAGCGGCGCTGACTCGGCAATATCCCGGGTCAGCGCCGGCAAAATTCCGGGTCTGATCCGGATAGGAACTTTGTTCCAACTCCGGGTCAGACCTGGAATTTAGGTGGAAAAGGGGTATTATTTTCACCCAAAAATACAGCTTTATGCCATTCTTCACCACTTTTACAAAGACGCTAATAGCAAGCAATTTACACAACTTAAGTACCCAAAATAGTCTTATTAGGGCTATTAGTACACATCTATATTGATTTCCTATGTTAATGTATCTTTTTCTGGGGTACAGACTGATTTTCCCAATTCTTTCAGTACTTTTCGCCTGTTCCACATTCGCCTATTTCCGTTTTCGCCTGATTTGCAATTGAATTAGGCGAAAAGTGGGGACGAGCACGGAATGAAGTCGCCTCTGAAACAGGCGAATGAAGCGAAATGTCAGACAGGCGAAAACTTTGCCTCTAATTGAATTCCCCTCAATATATTAAAAATAAAGAAATGTGATATGTACTGGTAGCACCATACGTACAGTAGGCTAGCAATAGCTACATACGAGGTTATCACGGGTACTGCGTTCACTGACTGACACTGACAGTCTGACACAAAGCCCAGTCATCTCTCACCCCATAACCCCTCGCTGTTTATTGTGGCTGGGAGGGACTGTGACCAGTGCCAGGAGTCATGTGATCGGGGGGCGGAGCTCACACATTGGATTTGGAACGTTTCCCTGGACGTCAGTGTTCTGTCACTAGTTCTTCTGGCTGATCCGTCCAGTCTTTCCTGCTCTGTTCTGACTGAGCTCCCTTCACAGAAGCGCTCCTCTCACGTCACCTGCAGGTAAGCTCTCCGCCCTAGGGCATCACCTTACGGCCTGCAGGCGGACAAGAGGCCTGTCCTGCTGCTTATCATGGCCTTATCAGAAAGCTGAATGTCATGTGAGACCCTGCTGTGCATCTTTTTGTAATCTACGTTTCCGTAATGCAGACTTCTGCATGCTGCTTGTTATGTCATTTGTGAGTCACAAAACAGTACAGGTATTGGTGAATAGTGTGGTCCTGAGTCTGATTCGGATGCAATGTCGATGCTTATATAGTTGATCAACGTTTTTCAACTGTGCATGCGTTTAAGTTGCGGAAAAGTCGCACATCGCGTGTGTTAAACGGCAAGTGTATATAGTGTGGGAGGATCGATTGAGACGGACGGGCTCTGAAATATATTGGCAGTGACTGGGTGTTGGTTATTTGGATGAACTGATATGGTCTGTCTAAAGTCCCCCATACAACAGCAATTGATTGCAGCAATCGTGCAATTTGCAATCAATTGCTGATGTATGGGGGGGCCTTTATAGGTGTGTGATAGAAGTGGTATCAGGTGCACAGTCACTCACATTGGAGGCCATACACTGATGGGGAATTTGCACCTAGCATGGGGCTGGTGCAAGTTTAAATGGTGGAACCGATGGTCGTATTGCAGTATTTTAGCGTTTATAGATATTGAAAGTGGGCGTCTCAATGCTTGTACATTCAGACGCACAGCTATACACCAGGGAAGGACTTAGCGGAATTAGTATAGAAGTTTATAACTGCAGAATATAACTATCATTAAACATTTCTTGAATGAGTGGAATTGCATAACCAGTTCTTAATTCAACACTAATCATAATTACTGTGGTAAATATTTGGCACACACATACTAGGATTAAGCTCAGTTCAGTCTGACGGCTCCATTTTATTATATTGCTTTAAATGGGCTGCAGAGAAATGGGTTATTGGCCCTAGTACTGGCATTTTGCAGATACAGGTAACTCCTGTCCATTAGAGTAACCTCCTCTAGTAACCATGGGAAAGTGTTAATTCTTAGCCAGAAATTGGCCAAACTGTATTGCATACCTTTACAATTTGGACAGCTTCAGCTGGGTACATGATCCTAGATCATGGCCAACTGCACGATATGTCAGTCGGCTGTACACAATAAATGATATGTTGTGAGACCACATCCAGGAGCAATGTTGTAGTCATTCAAGATATTTTCTGATCAGCCTGCACTTCAGGCAGATCAGAAGACGCGATGAACGACCGGCGGGAGCATACACACTAAACGATGTGTCTATGTCGGCCTGATCCGCCATATCGGACAACATATCCTCTAGTGCACAGGTTCTCAAACTCTGTCCTCAGGACTCCAAACAGTGAATGTTTTCCAGGTCTCGTCACAGAATCATAATTGAAATAATTAGCTCCATCTGCAGTTCTTTTAAAATGTGTCAGTGAGTAATGAATACACCTGTGCACCTGCTGGGTGACCTGGAAAACGTGAACTGTGTGGGGTCCTGAGGACCGAGTTTAAGAACCACTGCTCTAGTGTGTACTCAGCTGAAGTGTATGTAGACATGTGGGTTTTTCCCTATTTACAGATTTATTTTTAGGTTTTCAATCACTGCATTACAGAAAGCACACATTTTGTATTTATTTTAATTCACATACAACTGATGGTAGAAAATGATAACATTTTATAAGGCTTGGCCCTGATAGGTATGATAAGACCTGGTTGCCTTCCCATCTGCTGGAGGGTTCCATGGTTGATGGCCAATGGTTTTCCTATGAATTGATTTAAGATACAATTATTATGCAGCTTCTGTGCTGTGCTTTCAGAGTGTAAAATGTGAATTGGTTTGTAAAGGTGCACAAATAACCTCAGGGGGTGATATTTGTACAGAAGGGAGAATCTGAGCTCCTGTAAAACAAGGTAAAAGACAGTTACTTTAAACAAAATCTTACAGAGAATTAGATTACTTTTGAGAGATTTTGTCCAGCTAATGGCCCATGGACTACTTGGGCACTGTGACATGTTGCAGATTAGCACTGTATTTCTGCAGCAGCACCGTACAAAATGCATTCTTAAGGCCATATTCAATTAGGCTGCGAAAAGTCAGAATCAGCGATAATGTATCACTGATGACGTCATTTTTGCATGTTTGACTTATCCCCGTATTCAATTTCAAAGAGTTTACGGCGGTGCGAAAAGTCTTAGAAAAAAAAAACGGGGATAATTTTTCAACATTTTTTTACATGGCGAAAAAAAGTGCAGATTTGGGGTTTAGCCCCTAAAAATGAACTGTCAATTCTTTTTTTAGGGACACCCCAAAAAATATTTTAAATTTGGGGTTAAAAAAATAAAATATGGGGAACAAGTTTTTAAATAACGAAATTAATTCAGGGGGGTTCCCAAGTATGCGGCAGGTGTTTAGAATAATTTGGGTGGTAGTGGCAGGTGCATTTTTGAAGAATTTTCAAAATGCACTTTAGGGACTTAAAAATATGCTTGCACCCATTTTCATGTACCCCAAATTTGATGGGCATAGTTATATTTTGCCCCCAAAAAACCTAAGTGCTATTCCTTATCACTTCCTCAAAGTGGGGGAAAAAACACCTGCCGCGGCTATTTAAAAACCCTAATTACCTTCTGCAGGGAAAAACAGGGGTACCCACAGTAATCCCCCATGTCAGGACATCATTAGGGTCCTAGGATGAATTCCCGAAAATTCACTATTTTTCCCGATACCTTTCTGCCAGGTCCCGTTTTCGCTGCTTTCTAATTGAATGCTGGAATAAAGTGGGCGCGCGCCCGATACTTTATCCCCGTAAAACCTCTGATGTGGAGCGAAAAGTCCAGCACGGACTTTTCGCTCCCAAATTGAATATGGCCCTTAAACTGGATATACACTGACAGATATATTGCTTATTACATTGAATGGGTAATATAACTGTAGTGCATCGGCGGGTATCTGTAAACATCGATCGGAAATGTTGCATCTGTCCTGTAGCACAGCCGATGCGACAAATTATCTGCAAGATATATCGACATCTGGCTGTGTGTTTGGGAGACCCGCCAAACGCCCGTACACTTGCTGTGAGACCCGCCGGTGATTGACATCTCAACTGGCCAGGCAATTTAAATGCCCTCCCAGTTGTGAAGTCAGCGTAGACACATCGGCCGAACGTGTGTACCCATCTTAAGTCTTGGGTAGAGTATGAAAACTAAAACATAACTTCTAATTGATCACTTAGTTGTGTACTAGCAATCCATACAATCTAGTGGGTACCACAAGTCTGCCATGTTCAGTGAGCCTGATCTAGCTCCTGTCGGTAATATGTTCCCTGTATGGACAAAACTGTCTCAGCAAAAATTAGTAAAGCCCCTTAATGTCTGCCACGGTCTGGGAAAGCTCTCCTACTCCTGCTGTCCAACATGCAGCATTTTGCCCATTGACCACACACTGCTGGTAAGAGAACAGCCTGCAGCAGATGTCGAGGACCCAGTTGGTGTGGTTCATTGCTACGCTATAGAGACAGAATTCAATAAATAGAAATGTAAAACATTACATCTGAACTGAAAACTCCCTTTTGTGTAGAAGTAGCCTTTAATTGTCCCAGGAGAAATGACCCTGCTTCACAACTTAAATATTAGCTCTTCTAAATAATTACAGTGCCTCTGCTCAGCAGCATGTGTGTGCAGGCTGGGGGTATTGGATCAGGTAGTACGTTTATTGACTTCTGATGACTAATTAAACCTAGTGTTTGTGTGTGTTCATATGGTAGGGAATATGGGATTATAAAATCCACTGGGGCAGGGACTGATGTGAGTGACTGTAAAGTGCTGCATAATATGTGTACGCTATGTAAATGTTAATAAATAAATATTGTATGAGGCCACTGTTGGTTTTTAATGTGGTCCTTGGTGAGCTACTGTGAGTGGGCAAAGCTGAGTATATGTCTAGTTCTGCAATAAAGCCAAGCCACAAATTTAAACTGCCACAACTAAAATGTGTGGTTATGATCACTAATCTCTATTGATGTAATTGTGGCTTTACCCACTGCCTTGACTTGTGGTTGTATTTTTCGTTCGGGAAGCAATCGCAGTGAGCACGCAGTGATTGACAGGAAGTGACCGTTTGAGGTTGGGGACGGGGGTTTTCAGAGAAACGCAGCCGTGTTTATGCGTTTAAACGCCATTACAGGGGCATGCATAATTATGCCCCAGCGACAGCATATGCAGCCAGAGCACCACATGGCTACAGGAAGCATTGCAACTTGTGAGGCATGTCGAGCTCAACCACTACTCTGGTAAGTACCCTAACCCTCCCTTAGTGGTGCCTAACCCTAACCTCCCCGCAGTGGCGCCTAACCCTAACCCTAACCCCCCCCCCCTTCCCCTAGCATAACCCTAACCCTCCCAGGGTATACCTAACCCCAAGTTCCCCCAGGGGTTCCTACAATTAACCCCCCCCCCCCACGGATAAAGGTCCCCACTTACCTTTGTTCTGGACGTTGGGCGTAAGGATTTCAGTGTGTGGCTAAAGATAGGCTTTGGTATTTAGACGCCCGTCTTTAGTACAAAGTCGGGATTCCGACGTTCGGCATCCCGGATGCCGGTAAATGAACTGCATTCAATTTTGGTAACATCCTTCAATTTAGAAGTTTTCTGTAACTGTTACCAGATACAGTTCTTTCTTACCAACTATGGTTACTGAAATTATCTGTTAACAAGTTACTTTTGTTTCAGAAAATAAAACTCCAAGGGGCGTATTCAATTAAAGGTGAAAAGCCGCAATCATTGAAAAGTTTTCGCTGATGCGTGATTTTCGCCTGTTTCCGAAGTATCGCTCTATTCAATTCCAGGACATTTTTGCCTCGGCGAAAATCCAGGCAAAAAAGTTTCTCCATCAAAAGGCAAGAGAAAAGAAGTGCAAAATCCATATTTTGGGGTACAAATGTGGGGACTTGGTTAAGAACCCTTTGGACACCATCCTCCCCCCTAATGTCCAATTAGACAAAAAAAAAATCTTAATTCACCCCCCAAAAAAAAGAGTTGGAAAATAGGGCTAAAGTACTGGTACAGGTATTTTGGGAGGCTGTATGCTTGCAGAAGGTGTTTTTAGGATCGCAGGTGGCTGCAGCAGGTGTATTTTTATCATTATTTAAATCTGCACTTTATAAGCACCAAAATATACTAGTTCCCATTTTAATGTACCCCCATTTTAACTACACAACTACTTCCCACACTTATGCAAATATGCATATAACAGCACTTTGACTCAATTTACATGCCCTAATTACTTTTATTAGGGTTATTAATACACTTCTATTTTGATTCCCTGGGTGAGTTAGGCTTTATTGGGGGTACAGACTGATTTCCCCCTGAAAAACTGACCTTTTCGCCAGTTACGCTATTTGCTCCAAACTCTCTGTTCGCTGTTATTAGTAAGAGAGCTGGGTGATGGAAAACTAAACAGCCCTAGGTTATCAGAACACTTCTTTCTGTTTGCTTCTGTGATGTAGGTATAAGAATACAGTCCTACTACAGGATGACACTGCGTGTATGTGCAGCGTAATAAGTTACTCACATCTGCTGGCAGGCGCTGCTGCTGAATACAAGAGTCTGCAGACCGCTGCTGCTCTGATCCCCTTCAGCTACTCCTCACCCCCAGCTGGCTTCTCTGAGGTAGCTCCGCCTCCTTCCTACAGCCACTGCCGCTGGCTGCTACTTCTGTAGACACCTACGGGCCCCTGGCTGGCCGTTACTGCTGACAACTGATTAGAAGCCGCCCGCTCACTGAACGCCACACTCTCCAGCCCTTTGATCCCAGACAGACGCAGGCGACTCCTCCACCCCATCGTCCTTTAGAGCTGGACCAGGCCGCCGAGTCCACAAGCTCCCTCTCCAGCTTCACCCCTCCTGCGCCCGGCAGCTCCCATCGCTAAGTTGCTGTTCGGGACACAAGGGGGTCGGCACTAAAAGAGCGATCAGCAGGCTAACTTTTAGTTTGCCAGCAGCTCCTTTTATCCCATTCTCTGTCCCAGCCCTTCTTTTCCGGACAGGAACCCAACAGCTCCCAGCCATATCACTCCGTCTCTTTTCTCCTGTGCATGTGCATCCCACACATTGGGCACACCTCATCACAGAGAAAAAAAGTACCACATAAACTGATATGTAAATACATTAAATAAATACATATTTCATGAATTACAATACTCCATTATAAATACATGACACACACATACATTTTACCTCATGAATTGTGACTTTAGTATATATACATATATTTTTATATACACATATATATTTGACTATATATGTGTCAAATATGTGTGTGTGTGTGTGTGTGTGTGTATATATATATATATATATATATATATATATTATATATGCGCCTTTTTAATATAGTATGGTCTTTAACCCTTATCAAGGGTTACAGTCAGAGCTACTAGGTGAGGTGGGGTAGCTCTTTGGCACCATATGCCTAATTCTGTGTTTGTTGTTTGTTATTTTAAGACTACAGTCAGTTGTTTTTAGGGTTTTTTTAATTAATTTTATTTTTCGGTTATAAATATGTCATGTCCAGCTTTTTTTTCAAGCTATGCATCATCATTGTGGATATGTTTTGTCCTTGACATGTTCCCACAATTTCTTCCTTGTGTTATTTGTTTTTATTATAAAAACGAAAAAAAACAAACAAAAAAGAATCACGCTGTTGTATACCTATAGTAAACAAAGGGATGATCATGTCAGAGGATACACACTGCTGTGTTTCATGTGGATAGGAGAAGCTACATTGAGATTCTAACAGTAGATAAGAGCATGTGACTAGTTTTGAAGGAATCAGTATGATTTACCGGCGGTTCAAATCCCGACAGCGGCAGCCCGACAGAGGAGGAAATCCTGATCGTCCTAAGGTAAGTACTAACTAACCTAATTATACCCCCTAACCCTCCCTTAGCGGTGCCTAACCCTAACCTTCCCCCCAAGTGCATAACCCTAACCCCCCCTTTCCCCTAGCCTAAACCTAACCTCCCGGGGTGGGCGCCTAAACCTAAGCCCACCCCGGGAACCCTAAACCTAACCTTCCCTTTGCTTGCCTTAACAAAGTGCTTCTATACTTCATTCTCTTGTGATGGATCATTTTCGCTATCGAGTTACGGAATCATATGTTGCGGCTGTGGTGTTAGCTGATAGGGAGAGGGCATAGAATAGGAGAAGCCTGTGATCATGCTGGACAAAGGGGTGGCTGCTGCAGAGGGAGTCTCTCTCTCACATGCCACTGCTTATGAAGATTCGGGAGAACAATCCGGATGACTACCAGAATTTCCTGGACATGGATGATGCCAACTTTCAGGAGTTGCTGCGTCTGGTGACTCCATACATCCAGAGGCAGAATACAAAGTTTTTAAGAGGGCCATTTCTGCTGAGGAGAGGCTGGTGACTACCCTGGCTACTGGCAAGTCCCTGGCTGACATGCAGTTTGGCTCCCTCATCTCCCTATAGATTGTAAGCTTGCGAGCAGGGCCTTCCTACCTATATATCTGTCTGTTATTTCCCAGTTTTGTTCTATTAATGTTTACAATTGTAAAGCGTAACGGAATATGCTGCGCTATATAAGAAACTGTTAATAAATAACTAAAAATAAAGTCTCCCCTCAAACTTTGGGCCTCATCATCCTAAAGACTTGCAAAGCCATCATTACTGTCCTGAAGCAGCAGTACACATGGTAGAATAGGGATCTAATATACACATGCACATCACTAGGTAACATAGGTGGGCAGCAGCAGTACACATGGTAGAATATTGGCGCAATATACACATCACTACATAGGTGGTTAGAAGCAACACACATGGTAGAATAGTGGTGCGATATACACATACACATCACTACATAGGTGGTCAGCAGGAGTACACATGGTAGAATAGGGGTGTAATATACATACCTCCCAATATGACCCTCTCCAGGAGGGACACGATGCTCTGGTCCTGGACTTACCTGGTAAGAGGTAGGGGAGTCACACCAACTGTCATTTCACACACTGCCAAACATCACTGGCTGGGACTCACTGGCAGTTGGTGTGACTCCCCTATTTGAATTTTGGACTGTACTGAAGCCCCACCCCTGGAGCTGCCACCAAATTACCAGGGAAGTCCAGGACCAGAGCATTGTGTCCCTCCTGGAGAGGGTCATGTTGGGAGGTATGAATATATACCCATGGACATAACTACATAGGTGGTCAGCAGCAGTACACATGGTAGAATAGGGGTGCAGGCATACACATCACTACATAGGTTGTCAGCAGCAGTACACATGATATAATAGAGGTGCAATACACCCATGCACATCACTACATAGGTGGTCAGCAGCAATACACATGGTAGAATAGGGGTGTAATATATGCATGCACATCACTACATAGGTGGTCAGCAGCAGTTCACATGGTAGAATCGGGGTGAAATTATGCATGCACATCACTACATAGGTGGTCAGCAGCAGTACACATGGTAGAATAGGGGTGTAATATATGCATGCACATCACTACATAGGTGGTCAGCAGCAGTTCACATGGTAGAATCGGGGTGAAATTATGCATGCACATCACTACATAGGTGGTCAGCAGCAGTACACATGGTAGAATAGGGTTACAGGCATGGACATCACTACATAGGTGGTCAGCAGCAGTACACATGGTAGAATAGGGGTACAGGCATGCACATCACTACATAGATGGTCAGCAGCAATACACATGGTAGTATAGGGGTGCAATATACCCATGGACTTCACTACATAGGTGGTCAGCAGCAGTACACATGGTAGAAGAGGGGTGCAGGACATCACATACCAGATATGCAAAAATCTAAAAAAAAAGCTGCTGATGCTGCTTCAGGTGACATCCACATTGGCCTGGTTGGAGCGACACTTCGTACATACTGCATGATTTGAACAAAGTCGTTAACAAGATTGTCAGATTGAGCTGCATGTAGGGGCGACCTGAAGTTGCGACGGACGACGCTGCGGGAGTGCGCATAGTTCATACACACTACCGATTTGAAAGATTTGTCGTTCTGATCCACTGGAAACGGGCAAACAGTTCAAAATTTTGTCTTGTGTACCCAGCTTTATTGTCGTGTGTAGGAAACCTCAGGCACTCCTGCACTGACAGACCCATACCAGAGTTCATGTTCCCATAGGCCACTGTAGGGGTACTTTTAATTGTTAATGCTAGTTTATTAATTTGGCAAATGCATTTGGCTTAAAAAAGATAATTGTAGGTTTCAAATGCAGATACAGTAAATAGAACTGGTGGCTGTCTAACAAAACAGTACTGAAATGCTATGGACGGGATGCATGAAGATGGCGGTACCCTCTGCAGCCAAGCCCCCGAGAGCATCGCATTCCGGGGCTTGGTGAATGTCTCCCCTTGCTGCATCCTGCCCAGTGTGAGTTAAAATACCAACAAGTATAGTAACACATGACTGACATCAGACATCCTTCTTATGTCCACATGTGCTTACAAAATGCATGTAACCGGCAATTTAAAACTTCGTCGAGTATGAGGCCTTACAAGTCAGATGCCATCCAAAATAGTGCGGTCTTGGTCTCCTAATGATCTAACAGGGGATAGCAGAATGCCGGCTAGGGATTTATGGTAGGCATCTAAATACTGACGCCTACCGTAATCCAGGATGACGCGTGCCCGAACGAGGTAAGTCCGGGGCGCCCGTCCTGTTAGCCGCGGGGTGGGGGAGGGTTAGGTTTAGGGCAGTTAGCGGGGTTAGTGTTATGTTTTGGGGGGGTATTTATGGTTAGGCACCCCTAGAGTTGGAGGATTATGCACTCCCCTGGGAGGGTTAGGTTTAGGGAGCGATAAGGGGGGGGGGGGGGGTTAGGCACCCCCGGGGGGAGGTTAGGGTTAGGCACTAGGGGGGGAGGTTAGCTAAATAGCCGCCGGCATTTCAATCCCATTCCGTCGAACAGAGGTGAGCATGGTTTCTTGGCTTCCGATATTCATCTGTCATTCTATAGAGTGCTGATAGAGCAATATGGGCTAATTCCCCTCTTTAGTACATCTGTGTACTGTTCTACTGAACTTTGGATCTCTAATCTGAGAGGTAATAACTTGTATCTTATCTATTAAATGATTTTGAAAAATCTGTCACATAGGTAAAATGATGCTTTTTTATTACATGAGCAACAAGCAAACAACTTTTAACAATAGGTTTATGTGCTATATAAGAATAAAACATAAAAACTATTCAGCACAATATTTAATCCTGTATCATTAAATTCAGACGCCTTGGCAAAATATTCTAAATCTTAGCAGCTAGGGCAAAATATTAGTACCTCCCAAAAAAATGTACAAGGTGGTGGCTTTTTGTTAGCTGATGGGGCTATGCAAAACAAAAACCGTTCCCATAATTAAAGTTTCCCTATTTAGAGCCACCTACAGCTCTGTGTTTTGTTTTTGTTTGTTTGTTTTTTCTCATTTTTACAAAGTGGAAAAATAAAAAAATATGAATCCTGCTCCCCATGCCTTCAATAGTACACACAATTTGGTGGCACCTATTAGTTATACCCTTTTCAGACCTATCCAGATTCCTGGGAATTTGGCCTGCCTCGGCCAAATTCCCAGGATGTCGCGTATGTCTGAAAGGTTCCTACCCGGGTTGCCGACCCTCCAATCAACCAGGGAATTTCCCAGGACAAGTCCTGGGAAATTACCCTGCTCATGTCTGAATGGTGCTACCTGGGAATTTACTCCCGGGCTTCACCAAACTGCTCCTGATTGGCTGGCCACGGCTGCCTGCTGCATGATGATGACATCAGCAGCAGCAGCCGGAGAGAGACAGGATAGATGCCGGACATATTGCACATATTGCTACAGAACTGCGATCTGGAATTGGTGAGGAGAGGGGACAGGAGAGGAGTGTCAATAAAGGCATTTATTAAATAAAACTTTGTATTGAAAACACAAATGTTGTGCCATTTTTAAAGTTACACCCTTGAATTAATGTTGCATGACCTCATTAATGTGTGCCAGCAAAGTGTCCACTTTAAATGAGAAAACTGTGATTTTCTGTATAGAAAACAGAAAAACCTGGCTTATGTTTGAAAGGGGTCTACCCGGGAATTTCCCAGGTTGAAGCTGTAGTGGGAAAGGGGGGGTCTCGACCAAATACCTGGGAATTTGCACAGGAGAAATTCCTGGGTCTGAGCAGGAAATTTCCTGGATCGTATGTCTGAAAGGGGTATTAGAGATACAGACCGCTGTAAATAGGGAAACTTCAATTATGGCTCATTGCCCAGCCATTGTATAATGTAGATGTTGCATCCTTTGTCCCTGTGTGGGGCAATGTAGACATACCGGCCTGTGCTACCTTATCTGTTGCACAAGCCATGTGCCATTTTGCAAAAATAAATCTGCTTGATCCCTAACGTTACACGTTTTCTATGGAACCCTGATGGATTTAATTAAAAGTTCTATCCACTATTCAACACAAAGCACCTGATGCAGAGATTTATACAAAGCCGATATTTTCGCAGATCGAACGATTGTTTGCTAATGCGCATGCCCGCACTGTGCACACGCAGTGATTGGTTTGTGAATATGTTCATATAGAAGAACCATTCACAAAGTAAGTGACAGGCAGTCAGCGTTTGGGGGCGGTTAGAAGAACGCAGGTGTGTCTGACAGTTTAAACAGCGTTATATGGGCGTGCATAAATTAGTCATCGCGATCTCCTGTGCAGCATTAGAGCTCTCTGCGTGTCAGAAGAGCTGCAGTGTTTGCGGCTGGTCAGACCTGCCTCATATGCATCATGGCTGCCCGATGTTTGGCGATGATACAGATGTTTATGCTCTTGCACATCATCGTATGGATATGAGAGGGCAGCAGTGGGCATCCCTATGCTAGGGTTTGCTTTGAGGGGCATTAGCATATTTTAGCAACTGTGATCCGTGAGGGAATACAGTTGCGATTAAATTACCATCCGTCTCTGAATCAGGCCCAAAGTACCTGATAATGTGCCAAAAATAATGTAATAGAATAATTTTTAAACATTAATTAGGTACAAAATACTGAAAATAACGAAGTGCATGAGCACTCACCCCCTAGCTATATCCATACTAGATTTCCTGAATTATCCAACTTTCATCACATCACATAAATAGCTTATTGGAGACCAGTTTAGGTTTAGCAAATGATCACAGAATAAATACAGCTGTCTCTTCAATCTCTCCCAGGTAGCTGGTGCATTTCTAAGGACAGACTGCAAAATAAAGACAAAAGGACATCCTAAGAAGGGATAAGGTCATTGAGATTTACCAATCAGGAAAAGGGTACAATAATATTTCCAAAGCATTGAATAAACCCAGAAGCATAGTTAAGTTAATCTTAAAAATGGGAGTAAATATAAAAACTGTGATCAGGTCGTTCTGCAAAACCAGGTGTCCGAGCATGAACAGCTGTAATACGGGAGGGATGGGAGGTGCGGTGTGATGTTAGGTCAACAGTTCTCATGTCGATATGCATCAGGTCGACATGGTGGAAATGTTGACATGCATGGCAAGATAGATTGTCAACCTAACTTCCCTGGTGGCTCACCTGTCACTTACCTGGTCCCAGTGGTAGCGACGACTCCACTGTCATCTTCCAGGTCCCAGCGACCATGTGACCAGCACTTTTGACTGAAACAGCTGACGGAGTGGCGCTGAGGTGAGTATTTTACCACTAACCTCTCCCTCTGTAGCCTATCCCTAACGTCCCACTGCTGCCTAACCTTAACCCTCCTGGCGGCGTCTAACCCTAACTGCCAGCATTCCGAGAATGGCGACACATGACGACATCTCATGTCAAAATTATGAACATGTCGACCTGTTGAACCATGTAGACATAGTGGTGTCCGGATCACTGGAGGTGGGGTGGGGATACTACAATAATTACTTATTTTAATTTTTTATATTTCCTAATTAATTTATAACAAATGGTTGGATTTTTGTCAGTTGGTCGAGTAGTTTGTGAAAATAAATGTAAATTAAATCCATCATGGTTTCCTGTTGTAACACAGCAAATTGTAAAAATCCCAGAAGGGGGAGGGTGGAGGAGGATTGGATTATCTGCATACTATCATGTGATTTCTAGGGGATAGGACCCAAGTCTAAACACAGAATGCAATTCTGTTTTCATACACCCCTTAAGGCTCCCATAAGGGCACAATATACGTGCTAATCCGACGGATCTGCACGACATCGGTGCTATATCGTGCCGTGTATGGGCATGATATCGCACCTGATATCATGCTGCGTGCTCCAGTGGGGTCGTACATCGCATCCCCAGATCTTCCTGCAGAACCAAGAGATCTGGGATGGAATGTGCGATCCCATTGAAATGATGGAGGGGGGAGCCGGCATATCGTGCGGTCTGCGGGGACCGCACGATCCTATAGATTGTAAGCTTGCAAGCAGGGCCCTCTTACCTCTGTCTGTCTGTTATTACCCTGTTTTGTTCTATCAATGTTTCCAATTGTAAAGCGCAACGGAATATGCTGCGCTATATAAGAAACTGTTAATAAATAAATAATAAATTGCCGGCGGTGCCAGCACAATCCGTCTGCCGACGGATCGGCAGTCGCCCTAAACGGTGCATCGCACTGTGTATGGGCACCTTTATACACACAGCCTGAAGGTAATTTTTATTCAATATTTTTAATAATTTTGTGCATCAAACAAGGTTTGTGTACATACACAATATATATTTTTTTTCATATAAACCTTAGCCACACAGGGTGAAGGTAATTTTATACAAACTTGTGCCTTAAAGTTTGTGTACATTGAACCTTTAGAAAGCAATCTCAGTCATGCTCAAAATTATTTGGAAATGGGAGACTCAATCTGTACTTGAAAGCATCAGGCACCATTCTGTTATTTAACAAACGTTACATGGAGAGTGTTGTAAGTGCCAGATAGCTGAGATCACTATTATACTCTGTATACGTATATGTAGTCAGTAAGCTATGGTGCTGGCAATAGTTATATCGTGAAAGAAAATAAGTGAATTTTTAAGATTTAAACAAACATCGGTCAAAGATGTGGATCTATATAAAACCTATTCAGTTGGAATAAAAATCATATTTTATTTTAGAAAAGAGTTGTCCTATATTTATTTGTGTTCAAAATAGGAAAAGAGGGCCTTACATGACAGCCTGCTTCAACCTTAATGTAAGGCAACTAGAATTTATTAAGTCCTAGTTTACACCTTAATAGTAATTTCTTAATTATTAGTGCTACCAGTCTGATTCCAAGTTACTCGATCTGTGAAAGTATTGAACGCTGCTCTATTGTTTGTATATCACATGATTGCAAGGTGCATCAAATGTCATCTACTGGGTATGCTATCTACCGATGCTATCTACCGTCCCCACAGCTGCATTATATATTTACACCAAAGCTTTGACCATGCAGCATGAATTATGCAGGTTCAGTGACAAAATGTGTTCGAAAAATAAGGTTACTATATAATACAGTAATGCTAACTATTACACCATCTATGCTGCTCTTCTGCTTCCCACCTACTGTATTGTACACTCTAAATAGCATAATTTCAAAGACAGCGGTGCGTGGTCTACTTATTGGCCTGACCTGAAACCCATAACATTAGCTCACTATCGTGATGCTGTAATTTTTTTTACCATACAATGCCTGTAAGTGAATGCCTTCAAGTTGACGCATCCACAACTTTAGTAGGCTGATCCCCCTACATAGACCCCCCCCCCCCCTTTCACCCAACACCATGAATTCCAACAGCTCTAGTTCAGTTAGCAGCATGGCAGGATTTGTATACCCATCCCTAATCCCAAAAGCACTAGGGCTCTTCCCATACATGCGAAGCAATGGGTACAATGTATTAGCGGTAAAAAATAGAACAAAAACACTTTTTTCATGGCACTTCGAGAATTACAAATGCCAGCCTGCCCTGGCAGGAGATCTGACCGGGTCTCCATTACTTTTGGACTCCTAAGAGTTAAGTCATATTTTTTGTTTTTAATCCCCTTTTTTAATCCAGATTCTTCAAGATCCCCATGGAGGTGGGCAGGGCTATTTTTCTGGGAAAATAGGTTCAGGAACTGTGGGCAGATCTATAAAAAAAAAACAATTCTGTACAGTATATTCTATATACATATATATAGTATTTACAAAAGAAGGCACTCAAAAGGGAATTTAAAACAAAACTTACCTTATGGAAAATACAATTTGGCCCAGGACATTACGTCATAGTTAATGAGAGGTCCAGTTCCTGCTGAAAAATAGCACTGGAGGTAGGTGTGTAAAAAAAAAAAAAAAAAAAAACATGGCCGGGTATAGAGGTCTCTTAAGGTATTTTTTATTTTGTGTTTTATTACACTAGTGCTTTTTATTTTCGTCATGTGGCCTTGGTGCACTACCGGTGCAAGCGGGTCTGGAGTCCCAGGGCAGTCTGGCACTTGTGTTCTCCATGTGCCATATTTTACAATCGTTATCTAGCTATTGCAACTAGAGCTTTGTGTACCTAGGAGGAGGTACCTGCACTTTTTTTTTTGTGAGCCTGATCCTCCTAGGGAACTCAGACCTGGCAACAGTTGGTCTATGCCTAATTGGAGTTATGGTGGGGGGACCTGTAGGCTTTCCCCTCTATGGTTCTTCCAGCAAAGGCTAGGAAAGCATAGTGCTTTTTACACTAAAACAATGTTCGTTTTCCCCTGATTTTGGAGTAATCCACAAAAGGCTGAAAGCGGTAGGGTTGACTGCTATTTAGGTAGGATCCCCATGTTTTTTTTGAATGATTCATTAATTTGCATTTCTATGAAACATGTAGGCAGCCATTTACAGATGACCATCTTCAAAAATGTTTGTCAGTAAACTATCTTTTTGAATTGTCTGAAACGATAGCCCAATACCACGCACTTGAAAGATATATAGAAAAAGAGTCTGGCAACTCAAACATTTTGAAAAATCAAAAATCAACAGCTCTGGACCGTTTTTGCCCATCTTCCAGCATTGGCAGATTACCTTTCATGTCCATACACTGGATCTGATGGTCTTTCCAGATTTTCTCTCAGCGTATGGCCAGCTTTAACGAAGAAGAGACATTCCTTTGCTGTTCTGAACAGTATTACTACCTATTTTTTTCCTTCCATCCTTAGAAAGAATCAACATGAATCAGATTGTGGACAAAGCAAGGCAGGCATTTGCCACTGGGAAGACTCGCTCATTGGATTTCAGACTTCAGCAGCTCAAGGCTTTGAAGAGGATGATCATTGAGAAAGATGCTGATATCAAAGAAGCCTTAAGAGGAGACTTGCACAAGGTACTTGTGTGTTTATTCATATCATTGATTGTGTTGATTACAGTTGCAAGAGAGGTCACTGTTTGGTGGCTTTAGTGTTCTTATGTATCCATCACTGTGTGAACACCTGTTTTTATAAATTCATGCCAGTATGCAGTCACTAAGTTAACAATCCCTATTTCCACACCAGGATGTTAACAGTTATTATGTTGCCTTTGTTAACATGTCAACATTAGGTTGGGGGGTTACGGTTAGACTTACCTGAAAAAAATACATTGTCAACATTCAGACCGTATCAACATTTCATCATGTTCACTGTTGACAATACTATGAATGTCGGCATAATATAATGAACCATTCATGCCTAAGTACGGTCACATTTATTAGTCATTAATACCATTTCTCAATTATCCATATAAAATGGTCATACATTTACTATAAGTTTGATTACCGTGTTCAAATAAAACTATGTTTAAGTACATATTGGAATATTTTTACTAAAATAAAATGGATGTATGAAAAGCCTGCCAAGGGAATATTTCTGGCTTCATTATTCAGCATATTATTGTGTAAGATTTGCACAAGAAAGAAATCCTTTGTGTTCTATGGGGAGCGATTCATTTGTTATAGACGCCCCCCACTGGACGTCTGTCCGATTAGGCGCCTGACAGAGCAATTCATTTGTTACTCTGTTCGGACGCATAGAGCTGCGGGGACTCGCCTTTCTTCTCACAGCCTCCTGAGGTGCAAGAAGAAATGTGTGTGTGAAGTCTGTTTTTTAGGGTTCCCCAATGATGGTTTGGGTGCCCAAACAGTGGCTAAACCCGGTGCTTGTAGCTGCGTTAAGTACTAATTAACGCCCGAACGGAGAAACAGTTGTATAGCTCTATCAGGTGCCAGTTCATATAATCGGCCAGCAGGGGGATGCGAGAAACATTTCAATCGCCCTCTAAATATCTGAAAGAACATGCGGAACTTTACATACTCAAAATATGTTGACTTTTCCATGGTATTTTAATCAGTGCAAACGTACAATAAATGAGACCACATAAGGCTTATGCAAGACACAGCTGGCTGTCTTTCAGGTGTTTAATGATCTGTTGCTCTGTTAAAATATAAAATTCTTACTAAAATAGGCCACAATATAATGAAGGTTAGTAACTATAGTGGCATAATATATAACCTAATAAGCTATTGCTGTTTTATGTTTAGAGTGACTGCACTGCTTACACTTATGAGATGATGGGACTGTTAGCTGAAATTGAGCTGGCAATTGACAAACTCCATGAGTGGGCAGCACCGAAGCATGTCAAAAAGGATCTACTGACCATGAGAGATGAAGTTTACATCAACTATGAACCTCTTGGTGTTGTCCTCGTTATCGGAGCTTGGAACTACCCATTTGTTGTTACTTTGCAGCCTGCACTGGGCGCCATTGCAGCAGGTACAGTAATTTGGTCATTGTCATTTTTAATTTCATTAGAATCTCTAACACTGGTTTCAGTCAGTTGTATTTATTTATTGTACATGTTACATTGTTACCTAAATGTCAAAAATAAATTGTGTGTAATATTGTTGACTGTTATGTTAAATTTAAAAATGTGAAGTCTTGACCCTGTGTGTGTAACACCTATGAAATTTGTGTTTTTGCTTAATACTTCCCTCCCACCATCTGCAGGGTTTTGACATCGGGGACCATTACCCTTTCACCTCTTAATTGCAAACTAAAGTGCTTCTGAACTATCAGGGCTCATCTTATGGGGGGAGATGTACTAAGCCTTGGAGAGTGATGAAGTTAGGAGCTGATTGGATGGTACTTTATCACTCTCCACTTTACCACTCTCCAAGACTTTGTACATCTCCCCCATATGTCAGGAGCACTGATTGGTCATAAATATGCAGCCAACCAATCAGTGCTGTATTTGACATTTTTTCATCAGCTGCAGCAGGATAATGGACCGTTACTGAGGAGCTTGAAGTTAAAGAAGAGATAACAGGGTTCCCAGATATGGACCCCTATTCTGTTAGTTGGGGTAGGATTATTTATTACCAATTATTTATATAGCACACACATATTCCACAGTGCTTTACGTTGTTTGTGCCCACAACCATTTTCAATTGTCACAGCTAATTGCAGTGGTACTGGAGCCTGGGGTGGGCAGCCTTGTCCGGGAAGGCCTTTGGTGGTTTAATTTAATCCTGATATCAGGTGCTGGTTATGCAACAGGAAGTGGACACATTGCTCCTATAATAGTGAAGTGAAGCTGGTTTCTGTAAGCGTGGAGTACCGCTGGTAGATGGGGTAATAGAATGAAAACTTGGTAAAGTGCTAGTGGGAAATGTGGTAACCCAAGGACACAGATAAAACTGATTTTGAATAAAAAAAAGTATTAATTGAATATGAGCAAATGGACAAGCAAAAAGCTTTTAAACCTTTTTAATGTCTCAACAAACTGGGGTGAGGATGGCAGGGCAGTGAAGAAAATTCAGTCACTTAGGGGTAAGTGTATCCTTGTCTTCTGCTATAAAATTCTGGGAGCTGCCTTAGATCAAGGAGTAGATGTAATAACCTGTGACTCGCAGGCATAGACAAGTTCCCGGCGAGTCTTCCCGATGTCTTAAAGGGGCAATCATTTCAAGGGTAAAAGCAACTTTGTTTTTCCCTTTTAAATGATTTGCCCCTATAAAACATTGGGCAGACTCATTGGGAACTCGCCGATGCCTGCATGGCTATGGTTATTACATCTACTCCTTGATCTAGGGCAGCTCCCAGAATTTTCTAGCAGCATACAAGAATAGAAATTCAAAAGCTTTTGTCAATGTTTAGAATTTCCACTACCTGCCTACTCATGGTTGTTAAATTACTGTAAACGGTTAACAGATCTGATTTCTTCTATTTAAAACTGGTATATCCAGATATATCAGCAGTGGAATTACACAATTTCAACTGGAAAAAAATCAAGACATGCCTTGTGAAACAAGTGTATATGGGAGCCCTAACATAATGCCCCATTTGAAGACAAAAAGCATATAGCTCTAATTTAATATATATATTAGTGTAACTACAAATTACTGCTTTTCCCAAGCAAAGTTTTTATGCTCAAAAATATGACCTGACCCTTACTTTTCCTTTAGGCCGTCTTATTAAATATTAAACACAGAGGAACCTTAAGCCGTTTTGGTAAACATTCACTCTATAATAACCTTTTGTACAAAAAACATAGTATGTTTGCAGATGTGCTGAATTTCAGATCTGTGATGTAACAATATCTCCTTTCTGTAAAGGTAACGCTGTGGTGATCAAACCCTCTGAAGTCAGTGAGCATACTGCCAAGCTCTTTGAGAAAATTATCCCACAGTACTTGGACAAGGTACTAGAACAATGTCTGCAATTTTACACCATACTATTTCTCTTCTTGTTTAAAAATAAATGATCATAAAAAATGACTTGTTTTCAAACCTATCTTTTGGTAATCTATTTTCAATTGGCAGCTAAAAACCAAAATAAATACTGGCTTCTGATGTGCTTGTTCCCACCACTGTATTTAACAGTTTGGAATATAGTGCTCGTTATTCCTCATTTATTAATGGGAGTTGCAAGTACATTACCTATGAAAAGTGCTTTAAAAAAATTGGAAAATTACTAAACCAAACATTTAATTTTCATGCATTTTTACTCATTTTGTACAAGCTTATGGTACGGGATGTAGGCAAAAGGACGACAATGACATCTCAACATTGTTAAAATGTCCACAGGCAATGTGTCGACAGGCTGTGGGGAAAGGTTAGGGTTAGCATGTGGTGGGGGATAGGAGAGGTTAGGGATAGATACTAGAGTAAGGGTGGGCTATAAGCGGCCCCCCAGCTGTTGTAGAACTACACATCCCAGCATGCCCTGCCACAGTTTTGATATTTGGCAATGCCAAAACTGTTGCAAGGCATGCTGGGATTTGTAGTTAAACAACAGCCTGAAGGCTGCTTATTGCTCACCCCTGCACAAGAGAGAGGGTTAGGGATAGGTGAGAAATTCCCACCCGAATGCCCTGATCCAGAAGTTAGTCACATGATCGTTGGGAGCAGGTAAGTCACTGCTGGGCCACCAGTAAACAACTTGTTGACATTTTAACAAGTAGACATTTCACCACTGTCTACATGATGAAGGTCGACATAGTCAGTTATTATTATGACCATGTCAGCATCAAACCCAACCCTATTGTGCTGTCTTTTTATTATTTGTAGATTAATATGTGAACCATGTTATTCTTGTGTCAGGGTTACAGTGCAAACCTTTCTCCTTCAGGGACATTTTAGGGGGACTTTATTCTAGGACTTGTGTATACATGTATGTTTGATGAAGAGGGCACATCCCATGTTCTGCATAATACAAATGTGTAGCATGTTTATTGGGCCTGATTCACTGATGTACGCAACCAAATGGTCTGCGTTTTCCGGCACAGACCTCCTGTTCTCGGCTACGGAGCTGCGAGGGGCAATCTGAGTAACCTCAGGGTTAGCCAGACTGCCGATGGTCTCTCAGAGGATCTGTTGCTGCATCTTAGTACGCAGAACTCGGATCGGTGATGTTGTCAGGAGGTGGCGTCTACTTACACCTGAGGCCTCCTGCTGCATTAGTATGTTAGTTGTATGGTATTACACAGCTGCTTCCCTGCGGCTCTGCAATGCCGTACAGCTCTGACATAGGCCCATTGTGTGTTCACATATTTTCTATAACCTAGCTAGGATATTGGGATCGGTTCCATATGTTTTATAGGATTGTATCTAATGTATGCTTTAACAAGAATTGTTGATCTGCCTTTTTGCAGGAACTGTACCCAGTGATAAATGGGGGAGTAACAGAGACTACAGAGTTGCTGGGTGAACGATTTGATCACATTTTCTATACTGGCAATACGAATGTTGGTAAAATTATAATGAAAGCTGCTGCTAAATACCTGACACCGGTAACCCTTGAACTTGGAGGGAAAAGTCCATGTTACATTGATAAGGACTGTGATATTGACATTGCGAGCAGGTGAGTTTTACTTTGTAACTCAGCAGAGATTACATGTCAAGGTTTATTGGCCACATTTGTCATCAAGGCTCTTCACACTTTATGACGTGATAGACGACATCCCATGTTCAGTGTGTAAATGTGTGTGTCTTGTGCAAGTCCTCCAATTCAAAGATGTACAAGTAACCTGAAATCATCATTCGGGGATGGTGTGCAATGGCCGTAAGAGTTTTATTTATTTTTGTATCCCTTTCGCTGTGGAACAATAGGAAATAAATAAATAAAACTTTCCCCACTGGTCCTGATACTCATGACATCACCTTAGTACTTTAAGTTCATGTATCTACACAACCTTCGTAGCTACAAAGACAGGGGGATATATATATATATATATATATATATATATATAACACATTCTGCTTCTAGTTCACTTTCTTCAGTTTACATTTTTTCAGCCCATTTTGGTTACAACTTTTTCGACTTGTTAGAAGTAGCAAAAGGCTAATAGTGTTTTCTGAAAATGCAATATCTAGAAGAAAGGGTGTAATTTTGTGTGATCACTGCATAAAATAAATTGTGATTATAGATGTTGAAATGTGACAAGCGCAACTGTTGGAAAATGAGTTCAGCACAGGGGTGAGCGATCCCTCAGCAGGAGTTAAACATATCATTGTAATCTTGCTGAGGTAACGTTAAAGTTTTTACTTTATTGCCTCTATCATTTCTGCAATGTGTGATCACTAACCCCTACATTATCAAAAATGAATAACTTCACATTATTTGAAAGAGGGACTCCCCTCTTTCTCTATCATCCAAATGGGGGATTGCTGCCTAATCATATGTGCATAGAGGGCTGAGACAACAACAGTTCTCCAACTCTATGCCCCCTCCCTGGAGCAAACCTCACTTGTTTTTTATAGCACCTGACAAGAGCAGACGTTTTTCTTGTGGTTTTATTTTATTTTACTTTTATTTCATTTAAAAATTCACCCTTACATCCTGATTGGCTGCAGGCTCATGGGGATACATTTTGATATCTCCTCCATCTTCCCCCCCACGCCAATGTGGCTGTCCTCCAGTGGACATTGGTCATGCTATTGACGCAAAGTGTGTTGAATACACCTTTGGGAGTACCTCTGGTAATGACAGGAACTGAGTGCACCGGCAGGTTCCGCAGCCTTAAACCTCTACCGGTGTCCCCACGGCTAAAACAAGCAAGTTAATTCTAGCGTCAGAATATCCTGTCTGATCCTGATATCACTGTTCTATCTGCTACAGCCATCTATGGTCAATAGGTTTGTGATTATTTTTTTTATCCAATTGAGAACAGTGAGAACATTATGTAGTACATATTACATTTGAGAATATCGGCTGTTGAGAGAACTCCTATTGAAGACTAGCTCTTGTTACTAGAGAGCAGTTTGTACTGTTGTGCTAAAGCTACAATACTAAATGGACAGTACCTGAATTGTGTGGAGGATTAGTATACAATAATTTACTATCTGTTACATTGTAAAGATAATTGATTTGTAATTCAATTAATAATCGTGCTCTTACAGTATACAGTCTATGCTGGGTACACATTGGCCGACATATCGGCCGTTCAATTGAACTGCTGATATATCGTATGTGTCGGTCAGTGTGTACAGACCATATGTGTGTTGATGTTGTTCACCGACATGTTGGGTCGGCTGTACAGCACAGGCGATGTCCGAAATATCTGCAAATATATCTGCTCATTGTGCTGTGTGTACAGACGGTTAGACAACCACTTGCTACACAGGCCACCCGGGAGGGCGGGGTGCGACGCGACCCCCCGGCTCCGGGACCCCCGGCCAGATGGCAGTGATGGTTGTACAGTGTGTATGCACAACCATCATCTGCAGATATATAAAGCTGGTTACACACCTGAATGATGGTGCGATGAGTTGTAACAATATATTGCATCGCCATACACACTACACGATCTGTCGTATGACAACGCAATACATTGTTACATGCTTCATGTAACAACACATAGTCAGTGGAATTGTCCCATGGCAATGACCCACGATGGGTGAAAACAACGTATTGAGGGTACACACTATACAATGGTCATGCAGACTGTGTGAAAGTACCAAGATTGCACTATATGTCGAATAGTGTGTACCCAGGTTAACATTAAGGTGTTTAATTGTATAATATTTGTTAGGAATCAGTAAAATAGTTTTTATGACCTCTCGTATTGTATCTTTATCATAGCACCCATTAAGAATACATAGCGCTACTTTAATTATCTTGATAAATCGGCAAAGAATGATGATTAGACTCAGTAGCAGCAACGATTTTGGAGATAGTAGTAGTAAATCGTAGCACAGACAATCCAGTGCTGTTCAGATTTTTTTTTATTGAGAAGTTATATTTTGAGCATATATTAAAAAAAAAAAAAAAAACTCTTGCATCAAAAAAGCTGAAGAGGATGTTGTAGAAGCCAGTGGCTATAAGTCAGATGATACAAAAATGCACACATTTGGTGCACTGGGTGCCAAATCAACAGACACTGGTTTCATGAGCACTAATTATATGTATGCAGATGTATGTTTAGCTGGGTACACACTTGAGTAATATCTGTCCGATTTTGCCAAATCAGAATGACAAATCAGCATATCGTTCAGTGTGTATGCCCAATTTGCACGCTCCAGCGGGCACATGCGATATTATGTGGTTGGCCATGCTGCACGTCCAGTCACGCGTTATCACGTGGTGCCATACATATTAATGAAGGACTGAAAGCATGATCGTTCCGTTGTTCATCAAATCGTGTAGTGTATACCGGCAATCATACGATGTCCAGGGTGAAGGCAAACCGCCCTGAACATCGTACCAAATGCCGGTTGCTCCAGTGTGTACCCAGCTTTACTCTCTCTCTCAAATATATTATTTACTGAAAGTCTATTTACTTTGACATGTGTGACCTCAACAGTGACATCACTGGAGACCTGATTGAAAATGGTTTGTTTGTTTTTTGTTGTGGTGTGTTTTTTTTTTTTTAATCAAACTGTTAGTAGTTAATAACTATTTTATGTTAAATGCAGCATGTTGTTTTTTTTCTTTTATAGACGTATAACTTGGGGAAAGTTTGTCAACTGTGGTCAGACATGTATTGCTCCTGATTATGTCTTGTGTGACAAGTCCATCCAAAGTAAATTGATAGAAAAGATCAGAGAGACGTTAAAGGTATGTCACGATGATACATTTACCAATCCTGTGGACTATGGCTTTTGCTCTCTGTAATATCAACATTTATTATATTGAGGACTGTAAATAATAAACAGGCCTTATGTCTGTTTAGAAGTTAAATATATTTTTTGATGCAGCAAATAAATCTGAATTTTAGAAAGTTTTGCATTGGTTATAGCCTATGACATACTCTGCCAAGATGTAAATCTGTCATAACTATTTGTTGCAGGAATTTTACGGAGATAATCCCAAGAACTCTCCAGATTTTGAAAGGATCATTAATAAACGTCATTTCCAGCGTGTGATTGGTTTGTTGGAAGGGCAGAAGATCGCTGTTGGAGGGGAATATGACGAGGCCAACTGTTATATAGGTATGTTATATTGTCACAGAGTGTCCATTTTTATGTATACCTACCTTTCTCATGTAATTAACTATTCAGCCAGTGATAGCATTGTATGTGCAGATAATGTTATAGAAAGCTGCAAGTAACATTGAATGCAGTATGGTAATGGGCGCTATATGTGCTAGTTTGTGCAGGAACTGCAATAACGCAAGGACCTTGAGAAAACTAAAGCCAGGTACACACTAGACCAGTGTTGGCTAACCTTGACACTCCAACTGTTATGGAACTACATAACCCAGCATGCACTGCTACAGTTTTGCTATTAGGGCATGCTAAAACTGTGGCAGGGCATGCTGGGATATATAGTTCCACAACAACTGGAGTGTCAAGGTTAGCCGACACTGCACTAGACCACAGGTTCTCAAACTCTGTCCTCCGGACCCCAAACAGTGCATGTTTTCCAGGTCTCCTCACAGAATTACAGGTGAAATAAGTAGCTCTACCTGTGGATCTTTTAAAATGTGTCAGTGAGTAATGACTACACCTGTGCACCTGCTGGGTGACCTGCAAAACGTGAACTGTGTGAGGTCCTGAGGACCGAGTTTGAGAACCACTTGCACTAGACGATATGTTGTCCAATCCGGTGGATCAGACGGCATATGGTCTACATCTGCCAGTGCGTACCGGCTATGTTGCTGACTACTCCCTCGCATTGTCAGCGACATCGTCCAGTTCACATGCATGCGATATAGTTATCGGGGACGCTGCTGCCGAATGCAGCATGGCCCGCTCCCGGCATCGGCAAGTGTGCATGCATTTGCCGATGCCGGGACCCCCACCAGGCGAGATCGTGCTGGATACAAATCGTTTAGTTTGTACCCAACATAAAACTAGTGAAATGTATTTTGGCAGCAGTGAGCCTGCTCGTCTGTTAATATGCTGCAAACAAATTGAATATAAGAAAATGATGCACAGTACAAAACTATAATATAATAATGAATCTGGGATATCTGTGATCCATGTTAGAGTGTGTAGAGGAATTACTGAAACTAATACTAACATCGCTTAGGCTCTGAGAACTAGTGAAATATGCAGCTAGTCTCTGCTTGTTCTAATGAAAGTGCATTTTCTTAGCAGTGATCACGCTGAATGTAAAAATTTGTGTGTCCCAGGAACCCCTCACAAGAAATTGGGGTCCTACTCCATGGTTTCTGGGTCCCATCACATATTATGGGGGATGAGGGCAGGCAGCAGATGGGACAGAACTGGGGGGCAAGGAGGGTGTTAAGGGCAGGCAGTACTGGGGCTAGAGAGGGGGTAAGGGTAGATAGCAGCTAGGGCAGTACTGGGGGCAAGGAGGGAGTTAGCGGCAGACAGTACTTGGGGTAGGGAGGAGGTAAGGATATATAGCAACTAGGGCAGTACTGGGGACAAGGAAGGAGTTGGCGGCAGACAGTACTTAGGGTAGGGAGGAGGTAAGGATATATAGCAGCTGGGGCAGTACTGGGGGGCAAGGGGGGGTTAAGGGTAGATAGCAGCTAGGCCAGTACTGGGGGCAAGGAGGGAGTTAGCGGTAGGCAGGAGGTAAGGATAGATAGCAGCTGGAGCAGTACTGGGGGGAGGGTTAGCTGCTTACTTTTGAGTGATGACCCATGGACTGTGGGGAGAGGCCATCATGCTGAAAAGTCTGTAGCCTGGGAGTCAGCACATAATGGGAGGAGGGGTGCAAATGCCGGCAGCCAAACAGCGAAACTTGAAGCTACAGGGCAGATGGAGGCAGAGTGGGCTGGGCAGTGGCGCACTGACACTGTCACCTGCCCTGGACCCTGGTGCTGTGCCGACGGCTGGTGTTCAGCACAAGTTAAGGTCTCAGTGGTGGCTGCTCCATGTGACCAGACAATGCAGGGCCAATTATAATGCAGCCGCGGATCAAATAGGCAGTTCCCTCATAGTCGGTTTACTGGAGAGGCGCAGCAGTACCAACAATTTGACGCAACAGCCTGTAATAATATCCTAGCGGCCCCTGGGGAAGGGGTGCAGACTGGAGACAGTATAGGCTGGCCAGTGGCACACTGACAGTGTCACCTGCCCGGGGCTGTTGCTGGGGGGTTACCACAAGTCAAGTGCCCAGGTGCGGCCACACCGGAACAGCTCTCGAACTGGCCCTGCGTGACCAGACACTGCAGGCTCGATTACAATGCAGCATGCAGGCAGTCCCCTCCCAGAGATAGCTTACCAGAGAGGAGAAAGGCAGCAGCAGTCGCCAGCAGCAACCCGATAACATCTTAGCAAGCGCCGGGGAAGGGAGGGGGGGGGGGCGTTAGGAGGCAGAGGGGGGGTGGTCAGCAGGGCTTGGACGGCGATTGGATGAGAAAACTGCCGGCTGTGATTAGTTGGGGAGACTGAGGACTGTTATTGGCTGCTGTGGTGAGCGCAGGTCATTGACAGCGCATCCCGTAGGACCCGCTCATTTTTAAAAAGTAATTCCCATAGTGCCTGTAGCGCGTAATAACGCGCTATAGCACTATTTTTGCAATCACTGCTTAGTAAATACACCCTGCAGCAATTTTTATGTACATCCACATTATACTGATTGTGTTGGTGAGGTGTAATTGAGAACACAATTTAATCAGCTATAATTGCACAAACCACTTTTCCTGACAACAGGGCATGTAGCATGCTTATACCTAAAGCCTGGTACACACTGGACCATATGTCGTCCGATGCGGCATATCGCTCACATCGGCCAGTGTGTATCGGCCATGTTGCTGACTATGCACGCTCTGATCTGCATGCTAGCAGCGACGAAATGACAGTGGGGGCCATGCAGCCGAATGCACCATGGCCCTCGCTGTCGTTCCGTTGCTGCTTGCATTGGCAAGTGTGTATGCACTTGCCAAAGCCGGTGGACCCGCCGAGGACAACATCGTACTGGGTACACATTTTTGTGTACCCAGCATAACAATCTACATCTTCTTTGTAGTGTGGAGAATTTTGTGAATTCAAGTGAATTCACTACAAACATACATTGAGCGGTAAATTTACTAAGATTCGAGCTTGATGGTTAGCAATCTCTGGAGAGTTTGGGCATTTTTTTTCCCCTCGCAAATTTACTAACGTCAAACTCTGGAGAGAAATCTCCTTTGCTACAGGAAAATACGGGAGAGTTAGCAAACTCTCTTCAATTCACCATCGGCCAAACTCTCGTAACTTTTCACTAGTGAAGATAGGATTCGGGAATTTACCAAGATGAGTTTGTAAATTCTCATGAGAACGGACAAAACTCCTGTCCAAATTCTTGAAATCAATTCACCTGCCTGTGAGCTGCGAGTTCAGCAGAAACATTTACTGATCAGTGTGATCCATGTATGATTCTGCCTGTAAATAGTAAATGAAGGGTTAATTTTATTTATTTTTTTCTAAATGACATAGGGTCCCACGTGTAACCAGCTAATGAGCGGCTGCTACATGTAAAGTGGATGCTGATTGGCTAGCGGTCCGTGGGAAATTGATAGCGGTCACCTGGCGTAGTGTAAGTATATGTGACAACATATACTTACACATGTCTGGCCTGGAGCGGGTCAGTCATTTTTTATTGTGCCAAGTACGGGGATGCTACGGAGAGCGGCGCGAGGATGATGGTGAGTATGGAATCTTTTTTTTTTTTCCCAGGTACCCCCATTGGTTTATACTACACAGAACAGCTGGCAACAGGTAAGTATGTGTGAATGAGTTAGGTAGGTATGTAATATCAGTGTGTGTGTGTCTTGTGGTTATTTAACTATTTATTTTACAGTGGGGGTACGGGTGCCAGCCGTCTGCTGGCACTTGTAGTTCCACAAATGCCAAAGGGCAGGTATTCTGGCACCTGTAGTACCACTGTAAAATACAATAGTTTTGAACGATTTCCCCCATTATTACCCCTGTACCGACAGCCCAGGGGTGCAGGGAAGAGCTTTGTGCCAGAGTCTACTGCACAGGTCTCCAGGAACATGGCACCCGCTCCTTGTTCCCGGGGACATCACTACTGCACATGCGCTACTCACCGTTAAAATGGACGCTGCGCTATTTACTCTGTAATTAAAGTGAGAGGAACAAGACAACGCAGGACTCCCGAGAAGTATACTAATTATATGGGTGCAGGTTGTGCAGTGTGGGCCTCACGGACCTAGGGGCCTGTGTGCACCCGCACACCCTGCACTCATTATAGACACACCACTGAGCGTCAGGATCAATATTGGTCTTATAAAGCTTCTGTAATTACTGGAGCCCTTCACAATTATGCTGCAACAAATACAACAGTTTGCAGGCAACATAGTCACCATGCTTGTACCTTATAGGGCTCCCATCAGCGACGAGAGCCCTGTAAGCCATTTCTGTGCACATCAACATTCTCATGTCAACCTGATGCAAATTGACATAACTGTTGACCTAACAAACCACAGGGTTCGGGGACACATACACACTCTACCATCCCAGTCACCCGGGGCATGTGCCCTGTCTGCCATCCTACCCGTTCCCAGCTGCATCCCTGAAACCTTTTAATCTTTAGTTTGCACCAAAGTACATTGTGCTCCTATCATGTGTATGATACTTTAGAAAACATTGCTGGCACATGTAATTTTTTTTTTTACATTTTCTAGCTGTCTTTGAATATTTTAACTTGCGAGATTGCAAATTTTGCACCGATCCATAATTAAAAAACATTTATATTTTCCAGCACCAACCATCCTGACCGACGTGCAGCCAGATTCAAAGATCATGCAAGAAGAGATATTCGGACCACTGCTTCCTATTTTAACAGTAAAAAATGTGGATGAAGCCATTCAGTTTGTAAACCAGAAAGAAAAACCCCTGGCACTTTATGTATTTGCAAATGACAACAAGGTATTTGTAGAAACTTTGTCATTATATTGAATTATTTATAATACTGTTTGGGAATTGTTTTTGTTGTTACCAAGTTCATCTGCCCAGATCAACAAACACACACTTGGGGATGTTTGGGGAGGGTGGAGATGGGGGATTCAATGCAACGTGATAGATGCAATTTGTTGTTCCAGAATGACAAATCGCATCCATCTACATTACAAGTTTTGCCTCGCATCTCATAGAGGTGTTCAGGAAAACTTGCGATGCCGGTAATACTGTAACTGTCTGATGTGTGCACTGCCCAGTGACCCATTCCCCCACAGCAATTGATAATCCCCCCCTTGAAATGTTACATTCCTTACTACTAAGTGACTGTCAAAAGTGTTAAGCTACTCTTTCTCCTCATAAAATAGTGATGGTCATTGGCCGTCCTGCCTCAGGGCATGAGTTTAAACCATTAAGCCGGTGACTCATGAGTAACCCCAAAATTAGCATTATTGATCAGATTTATTGGGCATCTTAGTAGACTCTGTTCACTGCCAATGCTATCGTCCTGTGTTTGCTCACCTTTTGATCACAGTATAACTATGCTCTGAATCATTATTTTCCATTCCTCAATATGGACTACTGCGCATTTAGTGAAATTGGACACTAATCCTTTAATTAGTGATTGGACACAGCGACAGGAACGGCTCGTGCATGATCCGTATTATACATGTTGCCCTCCTATTACTACAACGGAAATTCAACATGCAGCCCTCCACCTGCTGTTGAACTAAACATCCCAGCATGACTTGTCACAGTTTGACTATGCCCTAATAGAAAAACTGGTGCAGTTCCACAGCAGCTGGAGGGCCACATGTTGGAAACTGCAATAAAAACTTTTAATGTCTTTTTCAGATCATAAAAAAGATGATAGCCCAGACTTCAAGTGGAGGAGTAACTGCTAATGATGTCTTTATGCATTTTACAGTCGTAGAATTACCATTTGGAGGTGTCGGTAAGTCTCTTAGAAATGTACTTTTGAGTGTGATTCGGCAACAAGCATGTAGATTATACAAGTGCGAGGAATGGAAACACTAGTTATAAAAAAAGACTAGGGCTTCCACACCGATGTACATAAAATGAAGGCCACTTTTCAGTGTACAATACTGCAACATATTTATAATAATATACCTGAATAGTCATAGCAGTATTTAGTTATCAGGAGGCTGCTTTATAGGGAAATAATCATTGATTTCTTAGAAGTTTGTGGTGAAGACGCTAACATGGAGTCTACATGGAATTCTGACTTATCAATCAATAATCTCCGCAGAACAGTTCATTATAAAATCTGTGTCTGTGCAAAGTAATCTCTGAAAGGCACATACAGATGTGTCCTCATACATCTAGCCTCCTTGCGTGTTAAACAGACCTTCTAGTCGTGCCGTGGCGTGACTCAGTAGCGCCGAGCGTCTCTTCATTTGACTTTTTACCTACAAATGTGTCTTATTGGCAAAGCCTTGCAAATAGGATGCACAAGCAGCTTCTGCTGATTAAAATATGTGGCATGCCTATATTCTGTGTGCCACTGCGGGTGTATCTGTAAGCGAAGTGCTATGTTAGTGTCAGCGGCTATGACATTGTAAAGTAGCATTTTGCATACAGATACAGCCGCACAAATAATAAGACCGCATATCATTGCTGCTTGTGCGTCCTTTTCACATCGCTTTGCAAATAAGAAGCATTTCATGGTACAAATTTGCACGAAAAGATGCTCGGTGCTACTGAAACGCATGGTGCTCACGTGCTATGTTTATCGCGACTTGTAGCGCATGGAGGTAAGATGTATGTGGACACATCTGTATATGTGTAACCATTGCCTTGGTTATAGTGCTTAAGCTGCACAGTTTTGTGGGACTACTATGATCGGTTTAATTGTTTGTTGCTTTGGATCTATGTTCATGTAGTAATCAAGTGAATGAAGTAAAAGATTCCTTTATATAAAATGTAGTACATTGAACAGCTTTTAGTCATTTTCTTTTTTGGGGGGGGGATATATGGTATGGGGGAGACTTTTAACAAAACTTGAAACTAACAAGAATGAATAAATATGTCCAGTCTGTCAAGCTACATGAGATGCCCTGCCAATGGAGTATGTGCCAATTATGATAGTTTAGTGTTTATCAGGTCTCTTATTTGTGAATTAAAAAGAAGATACACATGATGACAAATGCTGGGTAATTTAGACTCTTGACCATATTCAAATCCAGCTAACTTGTCCATTCATAACAAAGTAACAACTCCTGTATAAGTATCGCTGCTAACACTTATAAACGGTTTGAAATATTAGGATCCTTTTAGACAGATGGCTGATAAGATTTAGTAATTTCTTGGACATTACAGCACATGTAGGAGTAATATGTAAAATAGATCATCTGTCTAGCTGATGGAACAATACAGTAGCCCCTGTCAGTTCTATTAGTTTTTACACTGACTGTGCTATACATCAGGGTCTACATAATTAACTGCTGCTAATAATAGGATAACAAAACCGTATCTCCTGTAAATGCTCAGACTGCAGAGTGAGCTGCTGACTCATCAGGCTGACAGACATACGTTTCTCATCTGTGCTTTTTCAAAGTAGGTAACTAATTACGGCCTCTCAGTGGTGTCTAAAGCTGGGTACACACTAAGTCGACCGTTTGGCTGACTCGTCGACCTATCTGAAGATTGGTAAGTGTATACACACTTACCAATCGTCTGTCCGATGTGCTGGGCTTGACAACTGAACTGGGCGGGCATTGAAATCGCCCGCCCAGTTGAGCTGTCAATCACAACCGGGTCCCTGCAGCATGTGTACTGGCGATCTGCGATTCGCCTGTACACACCAGCAGATGACCGATATATCTTTCAGCGATATACAGTATCGGCTATCTGCTGTGCTGCATGACATCGTCGTTCCGCTGTACCCACCTGGCGATGCACTATAGATATGTGGCCCGTTCAGTGGAATTGGCGATATATCTACCAGTGTGTACCCAGCTTAACGGTTCTTTTAAGAGCTGCTATTGATCAATAAATACTACTCTTCATAGACGAAAATGCACCACACCTATGTCTGCTAGATTCCTTCATTTACAGAGAAGCAATAACCATCCCCTCCCTGTCTTGTGTTGAGCTCAGTGCCCTGCATCAATGCTCTGCTTGCTAACCTGCAGCCATGATCTAACTGCTGTCACAGTCAAAGAGATTCTGCAGCAGTACGTCACTGTCAAAGAGATTCTGCAGCATGTCCCAGAAATAATCTGTACCATTTGCCGGTGAAAGGGCCTGGTGGTGGTGGCAGCAACTACTCTCCAACAACTAGTGTGCAGTCAGCACTCACAGTGGGTGGGTGGCTGAGTAACACCAGTAGGAGTTGACAGTAAAGGCAGGTTAACAGTAAGATGAACCCAAAAATGTATTAGTAAATTAACTTCCCCTGCAGACAAGCTGGTAAGTTGGTCATGTTGCCAATATAACTGGTAGCACAGTAAGCTCCTATTATTCTCCTTCTCAAGAGTGGAGAAGTTGACCATAGCAACCAATCAGCTTCTACCTATTATTTTATATAATGTACTGGATAAATGCTAGCTAGAAGTTGATTATAGGCTTGAAACATTGCCCCCATAATATCTTGAAAGAAAGACAGAATGCATTTTCCAATGACACAGATAGAGAGGAGCTTTATGTTTGGCATACATGATACAGAAGTCATGACCTGAAGAAATAAAATAATGCCGACTGGTTTATGGTACAGTGCTATGTAGAGAAGAGGTTAGAAAGTATCATTCAAAATACTAACCCAATGTTAACAGAACAGTATGTTATTCTTGCCGTTGGCTTTTTTTTTTTTTTTTTTTGTTTGAATATTGAGATCTATATCCTCTTTCTCTTTAGAGCATTTTGTACTACATCTCTAATATACACACGTTTTTCTACTTCTTTTTCCAGGATACAGCGGCATGGGTGCCTATCATGGCAAACACTCATTTGATACATTTTCTCACAAACGTGCTTGCCTCATCAAGTCCTTAGCTATGGAAGGTGTAAACAAGCTCAGGTACCCTCCATTCACCCAGAAAAAGGTGGAGTGGACCAAGTTCCTGTTGATGGGGAAGGTGAACAAGAAGAAGCTGGCTCTGGTGCTCCTGCCTATATTTGCTGTGTTAGCAGCTGTCATTTTTAAGGTAATTTAACATTTTCTTTTATGGTAAATAGACATAGGTCAAATGTTTTATCACTTTGTACTTCGTGTTCTGTTCACACTTTAAAGAAACCTACTAATGAGTAATGAAACCTCTTCTGTAGAACATGCAGATTCTAGGTCACAAGGATGTGATCTGGGTTTAAAAGCATAGATGCAAGTGCTGTAAAATACAATCCAATATTGCTTTGTCGGCCTCCACACAGCCATCACCCACCCCTTCTAATTGCACCTTTTGGAGGCTCCTGTGTGTCATAGCAGTCAGAGCTGATGCCCAGTGGTGGCAGACCAGCTCTAAGTAGCTGAAAGTGGGCAGTTTTTCTTTTGGGCAATGGGGACAACAGGTACTACCAGTTCTAACTTATGAGCCCAAAACTCTCCCTAACTAAGGCCCTCATTCAGAGCCGTACGCTCTGAGCAGAGCGCACGCTCTGCATGAGGGCCGGGCTCCTTTTTCATGGAGCGTCCTCCTGGACGCTCGTATAGCTGTGGGTCACCACCCACAGGCTATACGAGCGTGCATTTTGATGGCCGCGATGGTCGTGACCATCGCGACCATCGAAATTGCGAGCCGGAGCCTGCGGTTGAGGTTTTCAACCGCAAGCTCCGGAGTGATTTTGGCTCTATCAGAGCCAAAATCACTCCCACTGACATCACTAGTGATGTCAGTGGGCCGGCTTCTGACGGGAGGCGTTCCCGTGGGAACGCCCCCGTCAGGGAGGCACGCCCCCGGCACGCCCACCAAAGGGGGCGTGCTGTCAATCAACATTGACAGCACGCCCCCTTTGATCGGACACAACGAGCGAAGGAAAGTCCTTCGCTCGTCGTGTCTGGCGCATGCGCACGACGGAGCTCCCTCCGTCATGCGCATGCTCAGTGCAGACCATCGACCCACTTGCGAGCGTACAGCCGCTCGCGAGTGGGTCTGAATCAGGCCCTAAGGCCCTCAATTCAGAGACAGTCGCAAGAAGCGATCGCTCTCTCTGAATGAGGGCGGCCGCTTCTTTTTTTTTAGTGTGGCCTCCTGGTCGCTAGCTAAGTTGTGGGTTACCACCCACAGCTTAGCGACTGACCAGGTTGATGGTCGCGATGGTCAAGACCATCGCAACCATCGGGGCTTGCGACGAGACCCTAAGGTTGGGTCTCGTCAACCGCAAGCCCCAGGGAGCTTCTTGCTCTGATCGAGCAGGAAGCTCCCCACTGACATCACTGCTGATGTCAGTGCGGCCGCCCACAGAACGGCAGGCGTTCGCTTGGGAATGCCTCCGTTTGTGTAACCACCGCCCCGCCTACAAAACGGGCCGAGCTGTCGATCAACATCGACAGCCGGCCCTTTTGTAGTGAGCTCCGGAGCGAGAGAGTTTCTTTTGCTCTGGGGTTGCGCTCGCGCAGTGCGGCCGCTGCGTGTGCGCAGGGCCTTAACATCGACCCGGTTGCGAGCGCTCAGCGCTTGCTACCGGGTCTGAATGAGGTTCAATGTCCTATTACCCAGGTATCTTTTGTATTTTGATTACTTACTGTGCTGGGAGTTAACATGCTCAAAACAGTCTCCTATGACAATACATTAAGTCTGGTAAAGATGACAAATGGCATCTTATTTACAGAAAACAAGGATGTGCTGGTTACTATTTTTCTTTGTTCCTCTTATTCACTCACTTTTTTCTACTTAATTGTCATATATAGATTGTTTCTTAGCTGTACAGCAAGCAGCCACGCCTGACTTCTGTTCATCTAACGCCCCCGTAGCCTTATGGGGACTTATTGTTGTTGGCCGTACACATAATGGTTCCCTTTGGTTTACAGGAACTCTGCCGCATGTAAAACAAATCAGAATCTTGCTGTTTGACTGATGATAGCTATTTATTTCTGGACAATCCAATTTCTTTTTCTATAATAGAACCTTCCATATGTTATTGACTTAATTTGCCATTTTGGGTTTTCTCAGAAATACCGCTGGGAACTGGCAGACAGAGGGCTACAGCTAGCATTGGCATTTCAGAGACTGTGGGTTAAACAAGATCAGTAGGCGATGACAGGGAGCAGCGTTCGCAGTCACAGTAAGGTATACCGTACCTGACGTGGGAGCATGCCAAATGATTCATTTTTTTTTGTAATGCAAATTCCCAAGAATCCTGCTAGAATGTTAAACAGAAAGTAGTATACCTCATTCTCTTTTTCCTAGTAATCCATACCTCCACGTATTCCATTGTATGCCACACTCTCTTTTGTGCTCATGTTCCTGGAACTTTGGTGGTCTGGAATGAGACTCCAGTGTTTGTTTGTTTGGAGAGGTTTTATATTTATAGAGACAGACAGCGGAGCATTCTTGTGCCCTGACACTCACTGTTTGAAAGATAACATCATGACTTGTTCAGTTAGCTGCATAAAGACCGTCTCCCTGTATTCCGTTTGCTGGAAGCACTGGATGCATAGTGGAGATAAACCTCTCCAGAAGTACATGCTCAGTTCAGTTAACTGTACTATAAGAATCTGTATTATTACAGTATTGGTAGATATCAAACCTTTCGATGAAGCTGTTTCTTTTGCTGGCATCTATTCATTTAGTGATTGTGAATAACTGGAACAAACATGGAAAAGCTGTGTGCTTAATGAAGCTTTAGTGCCAGTGTTTTATGGTGAAACATCATTGTGAATTTTCAATTCTGCATCTCCCATCATAAACACAACATAGTTCAACGCCACAACTCCACCATCTCTAGCAACACACACATAAAGAGCGCACCTAACCTCCAGTTTCATTGTTACTACAGACAGGACTAAGTACTCCTGTAAGAAGGTGCAGCACTTTCCACTCCCTTGACACACCCAGACCCCATACATACCTACCCCCACCACACTTTACCACCAGCCTCCCCCTCTTCTTCTTTTTTCCTACCCCGCACTTACCCACTTCCCGCATCACCACCCCCACAACCCCCCAACCCCTCCTTTCTAGGCCCGTACCCTCACCACCACCCTCCCTCACTACCCCTCCCTGTGTTAGTGTGGTTCTTACCCACCCAGTTCAGTGTCATGGGGATAGATTTATTAAAGCTTCTAAAACAGACATGTGGTGGTATTACCCATAGCAACCAATCATTCTGCCTATTATTTTCTAGCATACAATAATGTAATAGTTAATCTCTGATTGGTTGCTATGGGTAACATCGCCACATTCCATTTTTAGAACCATTAGTAAATCTAGCCCATGGCCTTTGCTTTGCATGTGCAGTCTTACACATCTGTGCTTCTAAATGCAACAGATATTATATATTTCAAGAGAAGATGGAGACAGAAACGTGAAGAAGTATTTCATACAGTATGTGAAGTCCTGTTTAGTGTATGAAACATTCAGCAAATTGGTGAACACACAAATGTATTGCAAGCATGTGTATTCTTTATACAGAAGCTCGCTACCAATGACATAGAACTACCCTTTGCTCCCCAAATCCTGCTCCATTCATGTAAGGAACATTTGCAGAATATATCCCATCTCGAACGCGAGACTTTGCAGAAACATTACAATCCATGCACTTCTAGGGGGTGATTCAGAGGTGGACGTAGTCGCAGGGCAGCTCCTACTGAATTTTATGATAATGCCATGGCTTATAAGTGTCCTATTGAGATATCCACCGGCAGTGGTGTGAATTCGTTGATGTGCCTACGAAGACACACTATCGCCGCACATTGGCCACACCATCAGACATTGCACCTGACCAAGTTCTGCTTCTCTCTCTCCATGCTCATTACCTGCTTCCATTCCTTGTTTAAGAACTGTTCCCAGGCTGCACCTACTCTGTGAAATTATAAGTGCTTTTGATGGTTTGACAGGGGCTAGCATGGGCACTCTGACTGGCCGGCAGGTGCTCTACCCCATATGCATCAGGAATTGATGCATTGTGGGCCTGATTCAGAGATGGACGCAAAGGCGAATACGCACGCAATCGAGCGATTGTTTGCCACTGCGATCACAGATGCACATAGGAATTCATTGCACAGTGAGTGACAGGTGTCAGTGTTTGGGAGTGGTAGCAGGGGGTGGTCTGAGAAAAGCAGACGTGTCTTTTCGTTTAAACGCCGTTACATGGGCGTGCATAAATTAGCCACTGTGAGTGCATACGCAGCTCTGCGTTTCTGAAGAGCAGCCAAGGATGCAGCATGCCAGACCAGATGCAAGAGCAAGATGTGAGGCTATGTTACCGATATTTACGCAGGTAAGAAGGCAGCAGTGGGGGTCTTTATGCTCGGGTGATCTTTGAAGACATAAGCATAATTTCCACTGCTGCATTGCGTGCAAAATCACAGATTCGATTGCATTAATATTATCTCTGAATCAAGCCCTGTGTGTCTATTACACTTGTCACCATCATTAGAATTTTTTTGTGATTTGTACCACTGGAAGCCCTTATGTTGGTTCGTACCAGACGGGATAGCCTTTGTTGACATCATGCTTCGAAGAGTCATTTCCTCCCAACACCCTGGAATGTTTGTGGTTTCCTCATCATCCGATCTGGGGGACACTGCTAAACTGACGCTGGCTTAGGTGGGCTAGGCACTAGAGAGTTAATGATTGTCTCCGCCCCTCACTTAACCCCTTCTACTTGCTTTATTTTTTTTTTTTTATTTGCCTCATTGGGAGGCAGTTCCCTTTGCCAGGTTCCATGCTCATCCTCTTGGTTGGGGAGCAGTGACTCTCGGGCTTCGGCTTCACGGCCATTGGTCCATGTCGAAGGCACTGTTCTCGATCAGAAACAGACAAATCTCAGGTGCACAACTCCAAATTAATGATAATATACAAATGCAATAAAATTTTGCAATCAATAGAGGTTTTTAGCATAATCATGGCCAAGGTTATGGGCCTACCCACCATATCCAGGTAACCTCTTTAGGGTAGGTCCCTAACATACTAGGGTTCAAATCCAGAGCACAGGACCCCCCCAAACCAGACCAGCTAAGTTGCCCCAGGGCACCGCCATAGTAAGAAAAGTGCAGTGTAAAAGAGATAGTTAAGAGCAGTCACAGCTGCATATAAAGAATGAAAATAAAAAAGTGAAATACATGTATAATAAACAGTGAAGGGTTAAAATGTGTTGTATAAGAATAATGTGTTATAATGTGGTGCCCTGAAACAGATCAACCAAAGCAATCCAGGGGGACCCATGCCCCAAAAATGAACCAAAGTTACACTACAGTATTGTGCCTAATGCCTAATACGGCAAAACTGATGATCAGCAATTTGCTCCTAAATGCCATAAAACAGATGAAAATGGTCGTTCAGACAAGTTTGTTAAATGTTTGATCTAAACAATTTGTTCAAAGACGTTTTTGTCCATTTTCCAGTGTTTGGGAGCAAATTGCTGATTGTCATTTGCTTTCATACCTTACCAGATTTTCATTCCAACCAATCAACTAGTTGGCTGGTTGGACATATAATCTTTAGATGTGTGGCCAGCTTTAGCTGCATTATTTAAATGCCTTAATAGAGATTTCTTATAGAAAGCCGTGGTAGTTGATGTAATGTTCGGTGCACTATGATTTAAACTATTTGTGATTAAAATCAGGTGTCCATTTTGTTTTGCAGATGATCTAACAGTGGGAGATGGATAGGAAATGTTCAAGAGCCCTACCTATTCTTGGTTCTTTCTAATTCTGTGTCTATGCATTGTGTGAAAGCATTTCTTTGTAAATGAAAATATTTTCTGCTGCTATATAAAACTAAATCCTTCAGGTACACTGGTTTAACCTGTCTTCCTAATGTCCTATAAGTTTTTTTTTTATCTTCTTTTATAAAATAAGATGCTTGTTACCATAACAGAAGCTATTTTTATATGTGGTAAAATTGTACAATATTGCAATCAGCGTTGTAGAAACAAACACGTAATTCCTTCTTTAGTTATTAGCAAAAAGCATTTATTTCGCTTATTCTATCCCTTCCTTCATTAAAGCAGAATTGGGGGATTCACATTTTTAGAGGTATTGTCTTGTGGTCTTTTCAGGTAGCTTTTGTCACTTTTACATGCTGCAGAGGGGCGTAATGATTCCAACAGCTTGTTTGTTAATTGTATATCCATTTAGCTGTGTATAGTCCTAAAACATATGACCATTTTTACTAACATCTGCTACCAGATGACCACAATCTGACATGAATGCAGTCATTGTCCTACTGCACTAATTATGTCCCACAGGTTCCATGTCCATGCAATGAGCATTTACATCGGTGTATGCAGTATTCTGTATGAGCAATTTAGCGTTGTAATTGGTTCTGTCTACTGCAGAATTCCCTCTCCCAACAATTCTGTAGGTTACACAATAAGGGGATATCTTCCTAGCAAAGTCCTCACTGTGTAAAAAGAAGACATCACGTCCATCCTGAGGGCTTCCAAGTAGAGAGTTGTGTAGTGTTAAACATTGCACCATAATAGGACTGTCCAAGGACAGAATAGCTGGACATAAGTAATAGCTTATCTGCAGCAAAGCGGAAATGAACCTGAACACCCCACTACATGACCAGTTTGCATCACACTACACATCTGAATGTCAGAACAGCTCTGGATTTTGGTTAATTAGAAAATTATTTAAAATATGCTCAAGCTGTGCTGTCTTTTATGTCTATAAAAGTCAGATTCCAGTCACTTACCAACCAATAAATGAGCTTATGAGCAGTAAGGTAAATATATTGTATATGTCGTCTGGTACAATTGTCTTTGCTTTTAGCTGAAATGGATTGAAATATGTATATAATATATATAAAACACCCATATAACACTTTTACATGGAGAGATAAAAGCCTGATTTGTAGAGTACTGTAGTAACAGTAGTATTTCTATTTTTTGGTATACTTCTACCTAAAACACTTCAGTGAAATTTAATATAAAATGCATAGATGAAGAAAATGTAATATTTGGGTAAACTATTGGGACGTGGTTGCGTGAGAACTAGGGAATAATTCTATTTTACATCTTCATTGTGTTTAAACTTTTAAAACATTTTTATTCATCTTCAATATATAAATACAATTAGTTTCTGAAAAATCATATTTGCACTATTGCAAAGACCTATATCTCCTATTTTACTTGTCTAAATGAATTACAAGTAATAAAAAAATAGTACCCTTAATTGAATGTAATTTTTTTTTTTTTAAACCTATATAAATGGATGTTTTATTTTAATATAATATCATTGATCAGAAAGTATTTTTCTTGTTTGTTATTTCATATTAACAATTCCAAATAAAGTTTTATTACATGTGTGATGCATTGTCCATTCAACTGTCATGCACACAGGTCTTAGAGGCCACAGAGGCAATTAGTCAGTAATCCTCATGCTATGCAGTTCTGCAATATACATTAAACCAAATATTATAATACTTTTTTTCCGTTTAACCCAACCACCTGAACCTCTGTGATCTTTCAGTGTGTGGTTAAACAGTAGGTAGCTCTATTATTTCATTGTAATAATTGTCAAATAGTAATTTATTTTTTACTCTCAAACAATTTCATTGCTGGACATAAATTGCTTCCCAAAACAACTTGCTTGAAGAGCATGCTTACTATAGGATAAGTTGGGGAGACTCAAATGTTTATAGTACACTTTCATTTGTTCCCTCCTAGACACACAAAACTGCAACCAGTATGATCTGATTTGTACAGTAAGTGTCTTGAAGGTTTAGACTTTATTTCAACTGTTGATGACCACACACCTATTTTAAGTGGGCGATTCAATTGTTGTTTGGGAGCCCAACGGAGCAATTAAATTGTTGCTTCGTTTGGTCGCCTGTGCTGGATGTGCGCTCCCAAAAGCACAGGGTTTAACTGCGTATAGCAGCTAACTCCGTCTATAAAGTCCTACTCTGGGCGCCCAAACTTCCATTTGGGCATCTAAAGTCCTGCCAAGCTGCCAACTTATCACACATGTCTGCTCGCCACATCAGGAGACCGAGCATAAATGTGCACGCATGTGCAGGAGTTCTCAACAGGCCATGTTTTGAGGATTTCTTTCTATGGAAGCAGGTGGTATCATTACTGACCCAGCAAAATGGACTAACTCACCTGTGCATGATTAAATAAATCCACAAAACATGACCTGTTGGTGGTACTTGAGAACTGGAGTTGAGAACCACTGTTATAGAGGCATAGTAGACTTGTACACACACAGGGATTACAAATCGGTAAAGAAAAACACTAAATACACATTCTATTTCCATGTAATTTAATATAGGACACCACAAAACATGTGAAAGAGGTTTCACAATAATTTTTGTTTCATAAAGTGAACTTGAAACCAGAAGGATAAGTGGAAGTAACTGTGTACCAAAGCTCTTCATACTTTGCTGCATTACTACATTCCGAGCTGTGATCTCTTATTGTTCCAGACCCTTTTGTATCCCTTTACTCTGTGTGCAAGAGCAGTGCCTCAGACCATCACTGTTACTGATGGGATAGAAACTATTGCCTTTTAACAGTGAGTTTTATAATAAGTGCAATTAAAAAAGTTGAAATAACGGCTCCTGCCTCAAAAACTCGCCGGACAATGAGTCTCTTCAGTGCTTGCTTATCCTCTCTTGAAACCTCTGAAGTAATGCTTTTATGAAGCTCAGATTCTGTGCTGCTGCTGTCCATGGCTGCATAGTTAGTTAGTTCTATATAATCTGACAGGAAGAATGGAGATTAGCTTTTAGTAAATAAAAAAATAATTCTGGTACAAGAGAATATTCTAGGCAAGTCATTGGGGCAGATGTATGAAGCTGTGGAAAGTGATAAAGTGCAGAGTGATAAATGACCAGCCAATCCGCTCCCACCTGTCATTTTTCAAACACAGCCTGTAACATGGCAGTTGTGAGCTGATTGGTCATTTATCACTCTGCACTTTATCACTTTCCAGAGCTTCATACATCTGCCCCATAATCTCTAAAGTGACAATCATTTGTAAGGATGGTTAAGCCTTCTAAATGATTGCCGCTTTAAATTTATCTACCCATGTTTGCGTGGGGTTTCCTCTCACAGTCCAAAAATATACTGGTAGGTTAATTGGCTCCCCCCAAAAAATTTGCGTGTATATATGTGGTAGGGATCATAGACTGTAAGCTCCACTGAAGTCAGGGACTGATGTGAACAGCTAAATATTCTCTGTAAAGTGCTGCGGAATATGTGTACGCCATATAAATAACTGGTAATACATTCAGGTCCGTATTCAAGTAGGTGCGAAATGTCTAGTTTGTCGAAAAGCGTTTGTGGGTGTGAACTTTTCACGCATACGTGCATAGCGCGATATCCAATTGCCGGAGTGTGTGCGAAGACTCCATAGGCAGAAATCTGCTAAACATTTTACCCCAGATCAGAGCAGGTGATAAAATGTGCAAAATCCGTATTTGTGGCTAAAAATCTGGGGACTTGTTTGAGAGCCCTTTGGACTCCGACTCTCTCCCCCCTCTCCCTCCCCCCTCTCCTTCCCCCCTCTCCTAGTGACTAATCAGGCAAAAAAAATTAAATGAGCTTAATTCCCCCTTATAATGAAATGTAAAGTACTGGGTGAGGTATTTTGGGGGGCTGTATGGATGGGACAGGTGTTTTTAGGATTGCAGGTGGCAGCTGCACTCTATATGCACTCATATACTAGCACACATTTTATTGTACCCCCAATTTAACTACAGCAATTATTTTCTCCAAACAAAATCGCTTTCTATACTCTTTCCACACTTATGCAAACATGCATATAACAGCCGTTTGACTCAATTTAAGAACCCTAAAATACTCTTATTAGGGCTATTAATAAACTTCTATATTGATTTCCAGTGGCAGTTAGGCTTTTCATGGTGTACAGTGATTTCCCCAAAATGTGCTGGACTTTTTGCGAGTTTCGCCATGCGCAGTTATCGCACATATGTGTTTGTGTGTTTTGCAATTGGATAGGGCAAAGAGTGGGAGTGCGCATTGGGAAAGTATGCAAAAGGATCGCATCAAAACTGACGAATGGGGCGAAAACGTCCTGTGAACGCTTTTTGCCAAACGCGACTTTTCTCACCTAATTGAATGCAGCCCTTAGAGGCAGTATTGCTGAAATGTCAACTGTTCACCTATTACATAACCCAGGGTTTCCCAAACTCATTACTGTACAGGTTTTAAGGATATCCATGCTTGAGTCCAGATGTTAAATCAAATTGACTGAGATACTAATTAAGTCACCTGTGTTCAAACATGGATATCCTTAAACCTGGACTGTAATGGCAGAGTTTGGGAACCTCTGGCTTAAATAAAAGTACAAAATAAAAATGTGTGCTCCTCTTCTCCTCCCAAAAATACCTTGGCTGGTCACAAGCATGGAGTTGCTGTCAAAATCAGCAACCGGCCATAGACTGGTCATCACAGGATTGAATCTAGTTGACCCGCCCCCTTCCCAGCTGTACAAGTACCAACATGCCCAAACAGTTCATGGTTTGCTGTAACTTGTATAATCATATTGGCACCCACCACCCCAGGGGTGCCAGAATGTGTCCTAATGTATACAGCAAGGAAATGGTTTGCCCTGGGTAAGAGATGGCACATTTTTTATTTTTTTGCAGGTCTTATTTCCTTAGGGTTTCTGTCATGTGCTGACTAGTCTGGCTGGCATTACATTGTGTATGTTTCCCTGTTATAGTGTGATCAATCCAGCCAAGCATAGCCTTGTGCTGGTTGATGCTTTTAAAGAGCACAGAAACGTGATTGTTGTTTCCCTGCTAGTCACTTTTAGAGGGTGGCCACACTATTTATATTTTACGTTATTTGTTTTGTTAGTAAGATAGGTGCAGATGAGCAGCATATTTTTACACCAGGGTTTCAGGAGCTGCAGATTCCACAACAGGTAGCCTCTGCAGGGGGAACGCTACACTTACGTGTGCCACACTACTATAAATAACTACTGCTCACACTCTTGATCCAGCTGTACAGTTATAGGGAACAGCAATGTGCAAGTTATGTGGAATTCAAAATTCCACTCCACTTTGTCCATTTTCACGCTATTTTTACATTGTACAGCACCATATTCCCTGTATCGCTGACTTTTTGAAATAAAAAGGAAAAAAATAAGTAATTATGGCCACCCTGTATACGCATCTCAAGTGCTTAAACATTGAAAGGATCTGATGTTCTGTACCAATGCATTACATACCTGGGGTATCGATTCTATGCTCAAAAAATTTTACTAGTTCTGTTTTTAAACATACACGTTCCTGTGCCTAAAAATAAAAAAATTAAATCGTTATATAAATGCCATAGCATACACATTGCTTATTTCATAGTTAACAGTCCTGGATAGAATATATTATATACATATAGATAGATATAGATGTTTCAGTCCCAAAGAACCAAAAGACACCAGCACATCGCCATACTAAAGTGCAAGTTTCTTGTTTTATATCATAGCAGCCTTAAAACACCATAAAGCAGCATGGTCACAATAAAATACAGCAGCAGCATATATTTCACACAAGGGTTAATACTTATCAAAAGTGCCCTATGCTCAATTCAAATGAAAAAGCAGCATGAGCCAACAGCTGTACAACCACCTTCCTGTAGGACCGATACAGCTTTTGGTTCTTTGGGACTGAAACCTTGTGTGCATTTTTGCTATGTGACTACAGCACCCAGATTTATTGGAAGTTAAATGTGTGTAGTTTTTGTAATAAGGCTATATATATAAAATGAAAAAAAAAAATATATATATATATATATATATACACACATACACCCCTTACCAAAAGTGCCTACAATGGACAAGTGGGCATCAGAAGTGGACCATGGAGCAAAGGAAGAAGGTAGCGTGGACTGGTGAATCACGTTTTCATGCGGATGTGTGCCGTTCACCTGGTAAAGAAATGGCACCAGGATGCACTATGGGAAGAAGACTAGCCTGTGGAGGCAGTGTGATAATCTGGGAAACCTTGAGTCCTGCCATTCATGTGGATGTTAATTTGACATGTATTATCTACCTAAACATTGTTGCAGACCAAGTACACCCCTTAATGGCAACTGTATTCCATGATGGCAGTGGTCTCTTTCAGCAGGATAATGCACACTGCAAACATGGTTCAAAATGGCTGGAGGAACATGACAAAGCGTTTAAAGTCTCCAAATTCCCCAGATCTCAATCTGAATTTGTATCTGTGGAATGTGATGGAAAAACTAGTATAAGCCATGGAGGCCCCACCTCGCAATTTAAAGGATCTGCTGATAACATCTTGGTGACAGATTCCACAGGGCACCTCCAGAGGTCTTGTGGAGTCAATGCCTCCAGGGGTCAGCTGTTTTAGTGGCACGAGAGGGACCTGTACAATACTGGGCAGGTGGTTTTAATGCTATTGTTGAGATTATATATGTATATATACTTCATCCACAAGTGGCATTTAGAAGAAAACTGGAAAATTGTTTCAGCATATTTGTGTACTGTCATCAGGGTGCCAACTTCAGGGGAATATTAGCGTAACCTTCCATTTGAGGAAGGCACTGCACATATACATTGATTGAAGGTTGAAATATATATAATTTTGACAGTAAACTACATGGCATATGAATAAGTTGTAAATTAAAAGAATGAGAGTGGAATATTTTGCACTGGATAGAATGATTAACATTGGAAGGTTTGTCATCTGCACTAGAATCAGTGATTTTCATCTCTAGTATTTATTTGGGTTCTCAACGTAAAATAAAACGTTTATCAGTGCAAAATACTCTGAATTAGCATAACGGACCTTTGTTGTCCCCCTGCATATTAGTTTGTTACTGCTGAGTTTTTTCTTTTTCATGAAACCAGACACAGCTATTTGGAGTTTGAGCTATGGGTCAACATTACACCCCCTGAACCAGTCCACAAAGGGAGAGGACGACAAATTGTTGTTTTCTGTACTCTGGTGTGTCAGTGGATGATGGGTGACTTCCCAGGTGCGTACGGCTATTCCTCAGTGTACTGCTGATAGAGGAGATAGCCACCTACCACTAAACATGAGCAAAGTACTAAGAAGCCCATTTATCAATAACATTTTCAGTTCAATCCGGGTGCGATATCGGCAGAAATCGCATTGCGGTATATAATACCAGAATGTATCACATACCACATGCAGGGACAGGAGCTCTGAAAAGAGTCCATCCCTGGGATGTCCTCTATCGGGACTCCAGCACATGCGGGGGTCTACTGATCACCCACTGCCAGGGTAGGTTGCAGAGGAACGCTCTCCCGGTAAATTTTGTGAAGTATAGCCCATAGGCTACAGTGGCTAATGCCATCTTCAGAATCTAACAGCTTTGCATCCCCCATAGAAGCCTATCGGGACTGTGATTGCTGCCGGAAACGGAGGGACCAAAGCAGATTTCGGAGAGAACAGCTGCGGTCCCTCCTTCATACATTGGGGTGATCCCATGAAAACGGATGTTTTCTGGCAATATGCCACAAATATTCATTAATGATAAATAGGTCTCTAAGTCAGAGGTTCCCAAACGCAGTCCTCAAGGCACCACAACGGCGCAGGTTTTAGAGCTATTCATGTTTGAGCACAAGTGGTTAACTCAAATTGACTGTGGTACTAATTAAGTTACCTGTGGTGCAGCATGGATATCCTTAAAACCTGGACTGTTAGGGTGCCTTGAAGACCGAGTTTGGGAAACCTCTGCCCTAAGTACTGTACTGTCAGTCAGGCATAATCTGAGAATTTCCCGTGTGAATGTGAATCATGAATACTGACCTGATCGTATGCAGTAATTAACGAAACTAAAGGTAATCCTTTAAACATAACCCTTGTGAGAAACCATGCAGTAGAACAGTACAATTGTTATTAGTCTATACCAGTGTTTCCCAAACTCATTCTGCAGGGAGCACTAACAGCACTAATGGATCTATTTACTAAGATGCTGCGTTAATGCCACTCCTGCTTCGCCTGCCTCCACTGCGAATCAGGAGCTGGCTAACGCAGCCGTTAGTAAAAATAGACCAGCCGAGGAGGGTGAACGTTAAGTCACCCCCTCGGCGGTAACAGCTAACACTCCCTTCCCCTACAGCCCTGTGTGTTACTCACCATCTCCAGGCTCCGTCCGGCAGCAACAGCAGTGACTTTTTTTTTTTTTTTCAACAAATTTTATTTAAAAACGGCCAACCTGACACAGCTGAAGTCCTGCTTCTCTAGTGAGGAGGTAACGGCAGCTACAGTAGGCGATATCAGCGCTGGAGAAGTCAGCAGACGGTAAGTGACATCTCTTAGTAATACCTGGGACACTTAGCGCTGTCATAGGTGTATATGGCAGCGCTAAGTGCCCCAGGTGCAGTGTGATATTGTAGCCTGCACTTAGCGCTGGCAGGCTGCCGACAGAGAAAATCCCTTTAGTACATACTGAGAAGCGGTATGTACGGGGATTTTCTCTGTCTTTACCGTTTTTCCCCCTTTTCTCCCCTTAGTAACTAGACCCCTCAATGTCTTAAAGAAGAGAAAAAGGATGCAGATGATATCCGAACTAGTTGTGCACTGAATATTTGTTCGGGGTTAAAGGTTGCTTAATACAACATTTAAGTACTTTATCTGTGCTAACGATACCGCATTTGAACCTTATGAATACCCCTGCCTATACCTTCTAATATCCTTCCTATAAACCTCTAAGGATGATGCTATTTTGCGTACGCAGTCATACAGTAAATAAAGACTCCAGACCTAGAACCTGTGGTTCCAAAGCACAAAGTATTATTCAAGTAAAAAGTACAGCAGTTACACGCTATGATCCTCATATAATCTTAGCGCAAAGAAATTATACAGACCCAAGTACAGGTGTACATACGCAGAGCTCTCTGGTCCAGATGTAGGCATCAGCAAGAAACCCCTCGTCAATCAGCATTCAGCACGAAGACTAGGAATCCAGGCTCAGAGCACACATATTTATACCCCCCAGAAATAAACAACACAATAGAGAAGTTTGTTGCTAATACCATTGGTCCTAAAGGAGAGGGCATATGTTACAAGGTATTTAACAGGTTGGTTCAAATAGACACAATCCAGCCTCAAACAACTGGTGGTCTCTGGTTTCCCGCCTCATGCAAATCCTAACAGTTGTTCATATAATGTACATTTTGTTGCTTGAAGTCTCTGCGGTCCATAAGTTGAGAATGCATGTTGCGATATCTCCATCGATATTACCGGAATAATGTTGAGAGAGTACGCATCAGTACAATACCAAACATGGCTTACTTATCGCGTATAAAACCTTAGTTACGAAATAATCTTTATTTTCTAACAATTATAATAAATGTGCATACTTGAATCTTATACCTTAAAGCTTATGGAACCTTGTATGTGAATATGTAATGTGTGAGTATGTGGGGTTTGATGTAAAGACGCTAGTTAACTTGGGGCAGATGCGTGTGCATGAAGCTAATATTTGGCGTTTTCAGACAGAATCTTATGCATTCGCTAATATGCGACTAGTTAACAGCGCTATTGTGCATATTAATGTGTGTATGAGAAATGGTGTAAGATGCAATCGCCTGATGCTAATAGTAATATCGCCACATGTACCAAAGTGTGTTTATCTAAAATGGAGCTTAGGCGGCCATTCGCAAAATGGCGTCTTGTGATCTCATCTCCAAGATGGCGTCTTGCTGCCAGTCGCAAGATGGCGTCGCTGCGATCCAATTTTAAACTGATCTTGTCTCAGCCAATTATCCAGCTTCGACAGTCCACCCTTTGATAGCGAACAACATGCTATCACAATCTGATTTTTAAAATATAATTTAGGCTTACATTTATATACTATTTAGTGTTACTATGGGATGGAACAAGGTGATTCTTCATCCATCAATAATGTGTCTCTGAGTGGGGACATAAAACTACTTTTATACGCACACCGCGGATCTTGGAAGATCATGTGAAAGGTGTGGGGATACACCAGTCCTATAAAGGCAGTCTTGAAGGGGAAATTTGAGACTTTACATTATCTAAGGTGTTTTAAAATAACATTTCAATAATACATTCTATGCAGGTCTAAATATAATACATTAAATGATGGTATTTCCTAGTTCAGGGTTGTAATGCAGTTCTGTATTTACCTCATTATTCATACTGACCACCATCATAATTTCGTTCTTTCGTTTTACTCTATTTTTACATTTTCCACACTTCAACACAATAGGAACACACCGGACACATATACCAATCATTAAGATGATAATCAGTATAAGGATTAAGAATTTGCCTATGCTGGTGATCACTTCCTGGACCCATTCCCCTAGACCTGAGAACCATTTCACTGGGTTCAGCCATGAAATCCATCCTTCTATCTTCTCCCCTACTTCAGCCACTGAAGCATTATGGTTCTTACGAAATTCCCATTTTAGCTGCAGAATTTCATCCATCTTTCGCACACACACCCAGCAATCAGTTTGATTTAACACTTTGTCTACCATGCTATGATAATCCTCTAAAGGATACCCACCCCAGTACGGGTTATATTTAGGTTGGCACCGTTGGATACAATTCTCATCAACTAGGGACCCACAAAGCTCACAAACACAGGAATCTTCAGACGATAAACCTCCACACCATCCCCGAGTATCCAGAATAACAGCTCTCTTAACAATAACAGTACTAAGATTGGTCAGACACTCCCCTGATTGGCATTGCACTCCTTCTGACTCCACTCCATCAGCACTGCCATCAACTCTCCTCTCCACAATCGGTCCCCCTTCACAGAAACCGGACATTCCCGAACCGACCAGGATGGTGAACACTCTAAAAGAGAATATGAAAATGAACACAGCAGGCCCGTCCATTGCCACAACAAGACCTGCAGATTTCTTTTAGTTCAGGTATCTCACTACGACCTTTTCAATCCTCCTGGAACAAGCTCACGAGCGACAAGTTCACGCTATCAGCCTTGTCTCCGACTCGTTTCTCCACCGGTTGGTTGACCTTTTTGCAGTGAGTGGAATGGACCCAGGTATCTCACTCAGCCACCTCCAAAGATGTAGTGCTTGTCAGCAGAACCTAGTACGGACCTTCCCACCAATCAGTCGAACAACCTGAACGAAAGAAATTTCTGATCATAACATATTCTCCTGGTTCAACATCATGACAGTTAGTTTCAGGCATATCATTGGACAACAATTTCAGTTTCTGCTACTGTTGTTTTAACTGCTTAATCATTGATATAAGATACTTTTTAGTTACCTCGTTGTTACCTTTCAAGTCTTCCTGTGGACTTATAATCAAATGAGGTTGTCTACCGAACAGTATTTCAAAGGGAGACAGATTTAGAAGGGGTCTGGGAGAGGTCCTTATACTATGCAGGACCAACGGTAATGCTTCTGGCCAACCTTGTCCAGTCTCTGCCATGATTTTACTTAACTTATTTTTAATAGTCCCGTTCATCCTCTCTACCTTGGCACTGGCTTGCGGTCGGTAGGGGGTGTAAAGTCGACTATTAATACCCATCAGCTTACACATATTTTGAAAAACATCACCTGTGAAATGAGTACCCCTGTCACTCTCAATGATTTTAGGGATACCGTATCTGCATACAAATTCCTGAACTATTTTCTTGGTAGTAAACACAGCAGTATTAGTGGCCACTGGGTAGGCCTCAACCCAATTAGAAAATACATCAGTGCACACTAATACATACTTAAGATTCCTGCAGGGTGGTAATTGGATGAAATCAATTTGTATCACCTGGAAAGGTCCATCAGTCAGTGGAATGTGGGACGGTTCGGTAGGGATCGCTTTCCCTATGTTCTTTCTCAAGCAGGTCAGACAGGACATTGCTATCTTTTCTGCTTGTGAAGAAAAACCTGGTGCGCACCAGTATGCTCTCACCAACTTGCACATACCTTGCTTTCTCAGATGAGTCAGACCGTGTGCTGCCTCAGCCAGGCTGGGGTAATATGCCTTGGGGGCTACTGGCTTACCTTGTACGTCCCTCCAGAGCCCGGAGGACTCTTGCCCACATCCCTTGGACTTCCAAATGGACTTTTCCGGAATTGAACACAAATTTTGCATCTCAATTAATTTCAGCATATCAATTGTTTGGAAAGACATTTTTTCAGTGGGAGAAAGAATTTTTAACCCTGCTTCCCATTTTGCAGCTTCATCGGCTCTGTTGTTGCCCAGTGACACCGGGTCATCCTCACATGTATGGGCTTTACACTTGATTACTGCCACCGCTTTGGGCAGTTGGATTGCTTCTAAAAGATGTTTTATGTGTCGGGAATGTGCAACTGGTGTGGCTGCTGCTGTCATAAAATTTCTCAGACGCCATAGAGCCCCGAAATCGTGCACCACCCCGAATGCCTACCTCGAATCAGTGTAAATGTTAGCATATTTGCCTGCTGCCTGTTCACACGCTCTAGTTAGTGCTACTAACTCTGCCACCTGGGCTGAGTGAGGAGGACCAAGAGGTTTGGCTTCTATGTCATTTACAACAGCATAACCTGTACATAATTCACCTACCATCCGTGTAAAAAGTCACATCTACATTCTCTAAAGGTGTGTCGTGTATGTCAGGTCTAGCAGTAAAGGTCTGATTCAGATATTCCATTCAATCGTGTGTATCATTATGTCCGCTGAACTCACCCTCCGCCAGCAACTCGTCTCCTTCCACCCTTTGTACATCATGTTGTACATATGGTAAATACGTTGCTGGGTTCAGCGTGCTGCAACGTTTAACAGTGGTGTTTGCAGGTGTGATTAGAGCTAGTTCCCATTTGGTAAACCTAGCCGAAGAGATGTGTCTGGTTTGAGCAGAGTTCAGCAGAGCAGATACAGCATGGGGAATGTATACAATCATATCATGACCCAATACTACGTCATCACTTTTACTCACCAATAAAGCGGTAGCTACTACACTTCTCAAACAGGTGGGAAGTGATCTTGCCACAGTGTCCAATTGGGCACTGTAGTATGCTATGGGCCTACTGGCATCACCATGTGTTTGTGTAAGGACACCTGCAGCACAACCATCGGCTTCCGTACAATACAAATCAAAAGGTTTTTCATAATCAGGTATTCCCAATGCAGGAGCTTTTGTCAGACTATCCTTAAGATTAAGGAAAGCCTGCTCTGATTCCTCTGTGTGTATGACACGATCGGACTTTAAGGAAGAGATTAAGTCCTGTAAAGGCAAGGCCAAAATAGAACAACCTGGGATCCACATTCTACAGTATCCACACATTCCCAAGAAGGTACGAATTTGCTGTTGATTCTGCGGCAGTGTCATGTTCTGTATGGCCTGGATTCTATCATTTGTGAGATGTCTTAACCCCTGGGTTAGGCAGTGTCCCAAATATTTTACTCTGGATTGGCACGGCTGTAGTTTGTCCTTAGCAACCTTGTGTCCTGTATGCGAGAGATGAAGCAACAAAAGTTTAGTATCATTCAAACATGACATAAATGAATCAGAACACAGCAATAAATCATCCACATATTGAATTAGAACAGATCCATTTGCAGGTTGAAAAGATTGTAAACAGTCGTGCAATGCCTGGGTAAAGATACTGGGGCTGTCTATGAAACCTTGGGGCAACCGTGTCCATGTATATTGTACACCTCTGTATGTAAATGCGAATAGATACTGACAGTCAGGGTGGAGAGGCACAGAGAAGAAAGCAGAACAGAGGTCAATGACAGTGAAATGGGTTGCATTTGGAGGTATCTGCATAAGAATGACAGCTGGATTTGGCACTACGGGGAATTGGCTCTCTAGTACCTTATTAACCTCTCTAAGGTCATGTACCAGCCTGTAACCCCTCCCACCACTCTTCTTCACCAGAAAGATGGGACTGTTGGCTACACTAGCTGTATGAACTAAAATTCCCTGTTGCAATAATCGCTCAATTATTGGAAAAACCCCTAATTCCACCTCCTGTTTTAGTGGATACTGGGGAATTTTTGGAGCTTGCCTACCGCCTTTTAAATTTACCATTACGGGGCTTACATTTGCCATTAATCCAGTGTCCTGTCCATCCTTAGTCCAAAGGGAATCTGGAATTTGGGACAACATTTGATCTACCTGAGATGGATTTTCATTTAAACTGGTAGAGTGATACATTATCCTTTGGGGAGTGTCCAACATATCCTGCACCTCGTGCGCAACTCTCTCTGGGATATCTAGAAATACACCATCAGGGGTGCAATATATGACACATCCCATCTTACATAACAAATCTCTACCCAGCAGGTTAGTAAGAGCCGCAGCAGCCAGAAGGAAAGAATGCCTGGTATGCAACGGCCCAATAGTAACCTCTGTGGACTTTGTTAAAGGATAATGTTGCACTTTACCTGTTACAACCATTGTTGGTACTGTGTCGTTGGTCACCTGTAAATTAACGGGAGATTTTATCACTGACCTGGTCGGCCATGTGTCTACAAGAAAAGGATATTCAGTACCAGCTACATCAACCATCATGACCGGTTCTTCCCTAGTACTTCCTGTTAACCTGACTATCTGTAGACTACAGGTATGACCTGACCCCTAGCATTGGCTACCATTCTCCAATAAAGCATTAACGGCCACAATTGGAGCTGGTGCTTGCTGGATATTTGCTGGTCTCTGTGCATATCCCTTATGGGGATATCCAGGTACTCTCTGGTTTGGGGGTCCTACCCTTTTTACTCTGCAGGTTCTACTTAAATGTCCTGGCTGGTTACAATTAAAACATTTTCGTGGATCGGATGAAGACACAGGTTGTTGTGAGGTTTGAGCAGTGGGAAAAGGTGGTGGATATGGGTAGGGATATGGAGAATAAGGGTATTGTGGGGGATATGAAGTTTGTGAGTAGTGTGGGACCTGTGGTTGTGTAGGGTTAGTAGAATAGAGCTGTGTTTGCTGTTGCGTGGGATTAGTGAGGACATGTAACTGTTCAGGTGTAGGTGTGTGTGTAGATGCAACTGTGTCTGTTGGCTGTGATGTTACCATCATTCCTTCCAGAGCTTGAATACTGACAGCCATTAGTTTTTCGCTCTGGGTCTCTCTCTTCTTTGAGTTGTTCTTATCATGTTCTATGGCAGATTCTATGAGTGTATCTATTGTGACTCCCCTCCAGCCAGGTTGTGAGGTCAGAACCCAAGTCTTTAAGTTTTCCTTAAGACCGTCCATGAGTACCGTGACTATCATTCCCCTGTGGTGAGTGCTATCTTTAATATCTTCTATCCCAGTGTACTGGGTGATAGCCTGCAGAGCCAGGTCACAATACTCTTCTGCAGATTCACTCTCCTTTTGCTTTATGGTGAAAATTTTGTTCCAGTTAACTACTACCGGAAAATATATACCCAATTGAGTTACAATGCGGGAAATGTTACCTTGGTTTACTTGGTCCGTTAAGGGAATGTCACCATCCAATACACAATCCGTGATAACTTTTGTCACGTCCGTATTATGTGGTTGACAGGCCCTTAACACCACACGCCAATCTTTATTATTTGGCTCATGAGAACTACCCAAATTCCTCAAAAATCTCTGACATTTGGCTAGTTCCTTTTTGTGATCGGGGAAATCATTTATGATGAAATTTAGTTCTGCTCTTGTCCAAGGACAATGCATTACCACTTCCCTCGTTGGCACTACACCATTCGCATCAGCATTCCCATTCAAAACAGTTATTGTCCGAATGGGATGCAGACCGGTACCGCTGCTACCTTTGACCTTGTTACCTGGCTGGGGGTTTAATCTGTTGCTGCTACGTATGGTATTAACAACTTCCTCTACGGGTGCAGAGGGTGTTAGCACTTCCCTTGCTGTTACCGATGGAGATGGCGGCACCACTCGTGATTGTCGTGGCGTAGCATCTACCATTTGTACAGCATGGGAAATGGCAGACATTACAATAGGCTCATCATCTACATCATGAACATTTTCTTTATAGTTGCTTAAGAGAGGGTACAAATTGCTTGTTACATTTTTATGGGTATTTTTGATAACTGTACTTGCACCTCCATCCACATAAGGTGGGGGTAGTGCACGTGAACTGCTGGCAATACCTTCCGCAACGCTACCTTGCTGTACGTGCGCACCATTTTGCGGCTCGCCCGCATTGCAATTCAGCGTCGCGGATGTATTCTCTGGCAATGCGCTCGCAACGCTAGCTTGCGCATTTTTAAGCCATGCATCCCCTTCATGCTGCCACAACTTTAAACATTCATAATATTTGACATTTTTCTCTCGGGAGCGCATCAAACTGATGTGATCCCCGACATTATCTAATACATCTTTATCAAAACTACCAATTCTGGGAAACGGTCTAACACTCTTCATCGTCATTTTAAACCATACATCACAATACCTTATTGCATAAGTACCGTACTTAGTATGTATAATACGACGGGCCGATCCAAACGGCGCTTCCATTAGCAGCACATCATTGTCTAACATCTCTATTGTTTGCATGGCTCCCATTCTGAGACAACTCCTACGTTTTTCAATAAAGATTTAAACTGGTGAAAGACAGTCAAGATACTTTCACTTACCTGTGGACGATTTAAACGGCAGTGCCCACACACCTGTGGAGATTTGTAGAAGGCTACTCCACACCCGGATAAGATTTAAGAAGGCAACTTCCACACCTATCGAAGTTTAAGTCGGCTACTTCCACGCACCTCTCTACAACAAAGACAACATGTACACCTGCTACTGTGTATAGAACGGTAAGCTGCTTACCGAGCGGCTAGCACTCAGCCCTTAAAGGTCATACGGTACCTCTAACTTTAGGGAACAAGTTACCCCTACCAACAAATACTCACTGTTACACACTTTTTTCCTGCGCAGAAAAATACACGTTAACCCAGATATTGACAACAATTGAAAAGAATGTAAACCTCAACGGCTTTGTTTAAACGCGTGGCAGCATAACCGGAAGTACGTATACGCTATTGTGCGACCAGTCGCATACACAATAATGCGACTACCACACAACCATATGACAATCTTTAGCTGCGTACACAAAAGTGCATCTTTACTGTGCGCAAAACTGTGACTCAGCCGTGTGTTCAATACTGCAGCACCCCTTTAAATGTTAGGTTCTATCAACAAAGGAAAACAAACTTTTTCCTCTCTTGTCCCTGAATTCTAGTCAGCATCCCTGGCTCACATGAAAACGGGTAGCGATCTCTCAGCACCGAGCGGTTGCAGGTAAACCCTCCATGTGGCCACTCCACCCTTTGGTGAGAAATCGATAACCATAAGTGGGTAAGTGACTTCACTACGAGCCCCCAACTAACGATACTGCCTTTGAACCTTATGAATACCCCTGCCTATACCTTCTAATATCCGTCCTATAAACCTCTAAGGATGACGCTATTTTGCGTACGCAGTCAAACAGTAAATAAAGACTCCAGACCTAGAACCTGTGGTTCCAAAGTACAAAGTATTATTCAAGTAAAAAGTACAGCAGTTACCCGCTATGATCTTCATATAATCTTAGCGCAAAGAAATTATACAGACCCAAGTACAGTTATACATATGCAGCACTCTCTGGTCCAGATGTAGGCATCAGCAAGCAACCCCTCGTCAATCAGCATTCAGCATGAAGACTAGGAACCCAGGGTCAGAGCACACATATTTATACCCCCAGAAATAAACAACACAATAGAGAAGTTTATTGCTAATACCATTGGTCCTAAAGGAGAGGGCATATGTTACAAGGCATTTAACAGGTTGGTTCAAATAGACACAATCCAGCCTCTAACAACTGGTGGTCTCTGGTTTCCCCCCTCATGCAAATCCTAACAGTTGTTCATATAATGTACATTTTGTTGCTTGAAGTTTCTGCGGTCCATAAGTTGAGAATGCATGTTGCGATCTCTCCATCGATATTACCGGAATAATGTTGAGAGAGTACGCATCAGTACAATACCAAACATGGCTTACTTATCACGTATAAAAGCTTAGTTACGAAATAATCTTTATTTCCTAACAATTATAATAAATGTGCATACTTGAATCTTATACCTTAAAGCTTATGGAACCTTGTATGTGAATATGTAATGTGTGAGTATGTGGGGTTTGATGTAAAGACGCTAGTTAACTTGGGGCAGATGCATGTGCATGAAGCTAATATTTGGCGTTTTCAGACAGAATCTTATGCATTCGCTAATATGCGACTAGTTAACAGCGCTATTGTGCATATTAATGTGTGCATGAGAAATGGTGTAAGATGCAATCGCATGATGCTAATAGTAATATCGCCACATGTACTAAAGTGTGAGTTTATCTAAAATGGCGCTTAGGCGGCCATTCGCAAAATGGCGTCTTGTGATCTCATCTCCAAGATGGCATCTTGCGGCCAGTTGCAAGATGGCATCGCTGCGATCCAATTTTAAACTGATCTTGTCTCAGCCAATTATCCAGCTTCGACAGTGCCATGGCAAATGAAGCACACGGAAGATTTGTATTCGTGGCCCGTCTGTGAACCATATGCTCCTGTGCTGGGGTGGTGCATGTGTCACCAAACATGCACCCCGTATGCACTTTGCCAGTAGCGCATGGCCTGGTGTTGAACAGGGCATGGTGAGGGTGATAAAAATTATACCTTTACTCTGGGTACATCATACACATTTGGTCCAACATGCACGCAAGTGCCAGCGTGATGGCATGAGCAGGAATGTCACACAATAAGCAAGGTCCAGTGGCTCCACTTAAAATACTTTCTTATTCTATGTAAGGCTTGGCCAACCTGTGGCCCTCCAGCTGTTGTGAAACTACAAATCCCAGCATGCCCTGCCACAGTTTTAGCATTCCTTAATAGCAAAACTTTTGCAGGGCATGCTCGGACTTGTAGTTTCACAACAGTTGGAGAGCCACAGGTTGGCCAGGCCTGTTCTATGTGATCACTCCATGAAAAACATAGTAATACCCCATACTGAGTGGTACAAGGGTACTTTTCCTGATTTTATGTATTCTCTATCACATGGAAGAAAATAGGTCACAACAAAAAATAGAGATCATTGAGTAATAGCCACGCCTTACATGTACGCGAGAGTATGTCATATGACATGGTAATGAAGTGTAATTGCATTTATGAAGAATAAGAATGAAACATTAAACGAATAATACCTTTTCTGTAATAAGAGTCCAGTCTAATCTCCAGAAATAAATACAAAAGCAAACAATGATGCATGCAAATCCAATTGCCATTCCAATCCAGTAACCTGGCAATGCAAGTAAGAAAGTTTTAACTGTCAACCAAGATTACATATTTCCACTAAGTAGAACAAAACTTATACACAGTAGTACATGCTTAAACTTTTTAACATAATGTAAAATATATAACACTGGAATCAGCACTAGGATCACCCATCACAAAATAAAATAATTGTAAAACTGCAAATAAAGCACACTTAAAGTGAGAAAAGTCATAATTTCCTTTACTATATATTCCAGTATGAAAAAGTACCTTCTAATCTTGGATTTCCAAGTAAAGTTTTAAGGCTTTAATTAGCATGCTGCATATCCCCTTATTTACTGTAAGGGGTAAATTGATACCCTTTTACACCAGAGCTAAAACCAGGTTTATTGCAGGGCTAACCCGGGGAGCTCCTTGGTGTAAAAGGGGAAAGGGTTGGATTGCCAGGTCGAGTGACCCAGCAATCCTACCAGGTATCTTGCAGGGTTTAACACAGGAATAACCCGTGAAACCCTGCAGTGTAAACGGCGCAATCCGGGTCACGGTGACCTGGATCGTGCCGCATGCCTGCCGATTGGCCGGCTTGAGTGGCACTTGGAGATGACGTCAACTCCAAGCGTCCACTTGCCGGAAAAGCCGGGTCTCTGCAGCATCTCTTCTAAAACTCCCTTCTAAAAACTCTCAATTTAGTAAATTTACCCCTAAGTGTGGCTTTCCCTGAATACTCCCAAGTGTTATCAATCAGTAGTAATTGTGGGATTGGATATTGTCAAGAAGTAATAAGCACATATTTATAAATGCTGTCATTTTTCAAACATCTGTAAAATGATAGTTTGGAGAGAGAATAAGTACCAACCAATCCACTCCTAAGTTTGATACATCTGCCCCCAAAAGTTTTCTCTTTGAAACTATGTCAATTTACTGAGCAATGAAAATCTTTTTGCTGTAAACTACTGCATTAGCTTTACCAGTAAAAGTGGACAAGCGAAGCTGGAGAGGGAACGCTGGCTCCCTACCAGATCAAATATCCATGCACATACAAAGATATTAGCTGAACATGGGCATATCATCTCCATTCATTCACTCTATTTCTGCTTGAGGAAGCTGCCAGGAGCCTGAAATGCATCCAATTTTACTTATTGGGGAGAAATATTTAATCTTATTCTTAGGTTTTATTTTCATTTTACTTTATTTTTTGGTGCATAGGATTATATGCCTGTATGTTATTTTTTGATGTATGATTTTTATAAATGTTATACGGTCTGCTATAGTGAAAACGGTATATAAAGAATTATTTTTTTAAGCCTTTTGGGGTTATTTCCATGTTACAAATATCAAGTTATTAACTCTGAGGTTACTAGTTCTACTTCATTAATCTGTGACTTCCTTGTGGCTCTCATCAGATACATGCATATGTGCTCTCCCTAAATGGGTTAAGTACAGATGTGTCCTCGTACATCTAGCCTCCTTGGATGGTAAACAGCCCATCTAGTTGCGCCATACCATGGTGTGACTGTAGCACCGAGCATCTTTTCGTGCAATTTCTTCCCTTCAAATGTCATTTTCACAATGCGAATGTAACACACAAGCTGCGTTACCAAGTCACACAGAGCTCCTGCATTGTGTAGCGCAACTTGTAGCGCATGGAGGATAGACACATCTGTAAGTGAATTTACAGTTACATCTCTGCATCATAGACACGGTATAAGTATGTAACATCCCAGCACCGGAATGTCCTCTTGTATTTTCAACTACTCTGTTCATTGACAGCGTTAGGCTGCTGAAAACAAAAGAAAAACCCTTGCAGAGTACCAGGGTTCTTGCCGGGCTCCCAGAAGAGCCCTTGCATGGTAGATTACGGTAGTATATCATTACTTTAGAATGTAAGCTCTTACGAGCAGGGCCTCTACCCTCTTGTGCTTCTCCTTACTTTACTTTCACCTACTTCTTACCCCCACCAGGGCACCTAACACTTGGTTGCTTACGCACTGTTGCATATCTAGGTGTTATGGTCACTAATGTAGCAATGTATATTATTCATGTCCTTTTCCCATTTTGTACTGTAAGTCAGTTGTCAAATTATTTGTTTATGTACTCTGTAAGGCGCTGCGGAACACTTGTGGCGCCATATAAATAAAGGATAATAATAATAATTAGTTATTTCTGCAATATGCTGTGATCGCTGGAACTGTCGATGGTAAATAGATCAAATAGAAGTAGGAAATGCAAAATCCTTGCCAAACGCTTGGGCATAACAGCCAATCAGTATGCTGTTCAGGCCAGGGAAAATACACTGTCTTTTATGTAGTAAAAGAAATAACTACTTTTGTCCCTATTTTGTGTATTAAATTATGCACATACTTGAAAGTATGCACATACACTGAAAGATAATAAGGATAATTTATACTAGTGCAAAAGTGGAGTGCAAATGTTCTTATGACATCACAGGCCACTTTTGTGTAAATGCAGCTGTTTTTCTAAAACAATAAATTCTGCTTTAAGTGCCAAGTGTACCTAGTTTTGTTGGCTGGCAAATGCTCCATAAAAAGAGCACAGTGAGACCTGTAGAAACGCCCCATCAAAGTCCAGCCTACTACTTCTTTAGGACCCCTGCCTTTAGTCATTATTTGTTTTTATCCTAAAAGAATTCTCAGTTTAGCTTAATCACAAGAGTGAGGGAACCGTGGACAGGGTTTTTGTGTGTTTTTTAAATGATTCTTATTTATTGAGTTATCAATAATAAATTGGGCTATAGAAAAAAAGAACATACTGGAAAAGGGGGTACACAAACATCTCAGATACAAAGAGGCACCTGCAATGTATATAGAGAGAAAGTACATAACAGACCCAAACTGAATAGAAAATTAAAAAACCTGACAGCCCAAAAAGCCACTTTGCAAGGTCTCCATCCTTTTTGCAAAGGCAACAAATGATAGAGGGACATGTTTGTCCACCCAGCAATCAGCCCAACTGAACAACTTCATCAATGGGGAAGAGATCGTGGTGGAATATACATAACTGGTTGTCTTCATTTTGCATTGTCTATGGAGCTTTGCTACAATAAGGGAAAGGCTGGGGATTGCAGCTGAACACCAATGTTGTGCAATCGCTGCTTTCTGGCATTCAACACGCGTCCAATTACATAGAAGCCCCCTAAGGAAATATTACCCAAATGAAAATTAAACAGGGCTAACAAAGGGTTAGGGGTTAGTGATACTCCAGTAACCCATGTGATCAGTGAGAAAACATCCCTCTAGGAAGATTTGAGGTCCAGGCAGTCCCAGAACACAATCAGGGGTATTCAATATGGGAGCGATAACATCGTTTTTGCGTTAATATCGCACTTTTGCCGTCATCATCGCAGGTTTGATTTTAACACCGTATTCAATTTCAAAGACTTATCGCAGGTTCAAAAAGTCTTTGATAAAAAACGGGGATAACTTTTCACCATTGAATAAGTGTCGAAAAAAAGTGCAGAATTGGGGTTTAAAAAAATAGCCTGCACCCCTGGGAATGACATTTAAAAATGAACTGTGTCAAAAAAAGTTTTAAAAAAAATAGGGACACCCCAAAAAATTAATTTAAAAATTGGGGTGAAAAAAAAAAAGGGAAAAAATTGTTTAACAATAGGGAAATAGGTTCAGGGCTATTCTGCAAGTATGCGGCAGGTGTTTTCTAGAATAGAATTATAGCGGCAGGTGCACAAATGCAGAATTTTTAAAAACTTACTTTAGGGACGTCAAAATATGCTAGTACCCATTTTCATGTACCCCAAATTTGATGGGACCTATTTAAATCCCCGACTTACAATTACAGGCTAAAACGGGGGTACCCATAGTGTTCCCCCATGTTTTTACTACTTTAGGGGGGTCTTACAATTTTTTAAGGAAAAATTCGTAACTTTACGCAAATCCAACTTCGGAGTTTCCCGTTTTCGTTAATTTTATATTGAATACGGGTATAAGCGGGAGCGCGCCCGATACTTTAACGCAGGAAAAAACTCCGATATGAAACGTTAACTTCGATAGTGAAGTTAACGTTTCATATTGAATACCCCTGAATGTCTCCCAACTGCCCACAATTTGTGGAAGTGGTTTGTATAAAATGTGTTTAAAGCTTTCATTTATGTGGGTATTGGAATAAATGCAGTACTCCACCAAAATGCAACTGGAAGGCACAAGATGCTTCCTAACAAAAGTAAAGTATGAAATTGTATCTCCACTTAGTCAACGCTGGTGCAAAAATCAAATGTAAGTTTTTTTAAATGTGCATGTGCCCCTCCACATAGCTTATAATGCACATATTAATGTTCACCTCCATTTTAATTTCTATATTCTCAGGGGTATATTTACTAAAGTGCGGGTGTTTAGAAATGGAGATGTTGCCCATAGCAACCAATCAGATTCTACTTATTTATCTAGCATCTTCTAGATAATAGCTAGAATCTGATTGGTTGCTATAGGCAACAACTCCACTTCTAAAAACACACACTTTAGTATATATACCCCTCAGTCTGCAAATTGAAATGTCATTTTTGCAATGCTCCTCAAAGCACTGCACTTCTGTACTTTGCAAGCAACACCCTAATCTCTATTACAAACGTCTATTCCTACACTAATTGTACCATCTTGCTCTGTAAACCAATGGACGTCGCTAGGAATCTGGAGGCAGTGGCCATGTTACAGTTCATGAATAAACTTGTTACAGCTAATTAACTACTTATATCTGGGAATGGTTGGCACTACAGTCACCAGAGTAATTTTCACTTTTCTACACTTCTATCTGGTACTTCATTACACATGTAACTTTTGTGTTTGAAGTGTTTCCTTACATTTGTCAGAGTACACGTTTGCTTTCCTGTAGAAAAGCAAGTGGAGGGGGATGGGATTGAAATGCCGGTGGTATCTCAACGCCTATCATGAATCCCTAGCCCTCATTCTGCCGTCAGGATTGTGACCCGATGGTAGAATAACTACAAGTCACATAACTACATACCAGTGGAAGACAAAACATGCATTATGCAATGGGTATGTAGTCACTGTTCATTTTATCCTTGTATGTCTTATTTCCATGTATTGGTTATCGCACATTGTAACCAATGTAGTGCACCCAATATGTGTACCCAAAGTGTAGAATGAACAATGCATGGTTCTGATGATTTTGTAAGGATCTTGACCTGTATTTTTATATTCTCCATTATGTGTCATCAATTCCAGGCACTGCCTGTTCTGCCCAGTGTAATCCTATGTAGTGCTCCTAAAATGGCTGCCTCATCTGGATCCGTTGTGGGTAGGATGAATAATCCTTGGAACTGATGACCCAAAATGGCTGCCTCACCAATGTATTATATTCATGGTTTCTGCATTTCATGCACATCTAAACCTTTGTATTATGTTCATGGTTTCTGTTTTTTTTTTTTTTAAATATATTATGTTCATACTATCTGTTAAGCGCCTTGGGTCCTATTGGAGAAAAGTGCTATATAAATAAAATTATTATTATGATGATTATTATTATAATAAGTATAAGCATGAGTACCGTTCTTCAGGCCCCAAAGATTGATGAAGATGCAAGTCCCTTGTGCACCATCCTGCAAAGCACAGAATGAAACTGGTGTATAACAGGGGAAGGAGATGACGTCACACAGAATGAAACTGTACATGTACCCGTTTCACCTTTTATGAAGAAAAATCCCTTCCAACAGAAATACAATTCATTTCTGCGCTTCAGTGCACATGTGATCCTAAACTACACTTATCAAGTAATGCCATTGCTCCACCTATGGGCAGGTCAGTGTTGGAACACACCATGCCGTTACTGGGCAATAACATGTGATGCCTAATTTCATGAGGTACCAAAATGATTGATTTTGGTACAACATACAATCATGACTCCCATTGGGCTCTGGAGAGTGCAGTGATAGTAATTTATCATCAGATCATGACATAACAACGCAATGTTAGCTGACTATCTATGGCAAAATAATGGCTATTGACAACCCCACTGCTGGTGCAATCTTTTTCAACTCCCATAGTTGTCTCCCATTTTCTCCCTAAAATACATGCATACAATGGGGCAAAAGTAGATGCGCAACATCACAAAACAGCATTTGCAGTGGAGTTTTCCACTTTTTGTACATGCCCCTTTATTGTGTTCCCATATTCAATGCCATATTCAGTGCCAAGGTAATGGGTGATAAGAGGAATTTTCCCCCATTTCAACTTTTGTTGTTTTTAGGTAGTTACCTTTTATACCAAGTTTTGCTGGAAACATGAGAGGAACTCCAACTGGGAATGCTACCAGGCAATATCCCATGAAAGATGCTATTGCTCCAATGTGTGGCTTCCCAATGGCCCTGAGAAGTCCAGTAACAACATTCTGTGGAAAGATGAACATGCAGACAAGAGGAAAGCACTATAATACACAACAGGTCAAAAAGTAAACTACACGTACTGGTCCCCATCACATCATGCTCAATTTTGGTTAAATTTTATTTCAAATTGTTGACATAATATACACACAGAGGGCCTGATTCAGAGCCAGACGCTCTGACAGAGCGCTCGCTCTGAATCAGGGCCGTCCTTCTTGTTTTTCAGAGCGGCTTCCTGGCCGCTCGCATAGCTGTGGGTGACCACCCACAGCTATAGCAAGCGGCAAGGAAGATGGTCGCGATAGTAAAGACTAGGGGTGAGCGGGTTCGGATTTCTGAAATCCGAACCCCCCCGAGCCCCCCCGATCCGAGTCCGATCCGAGTCAGGCTCGACTTTTCCCGCCTGACTCGGATCTGAAATCGAGGCAAAACGTCATCATCCCGTCTTCCGAGTCTCGCGGGTTTTGGATCCTATATAAGGTACCCGCGTCGGCGCCATTTTCTCACTCGGCTGTGGACAGTGAAGAGGGAGGGTGGGAGTTAGGGCTGTGTAGTGTAGTGTAGTGTAGTGCTGCTGTTGTCCACTACTTCAAAGTCCATAGGGGCTGGCTGTGTTGTGCTGTGCTGCTGTTGTTAATAGGGGCTGTGTCCACTACTTCAAAGTCCATAGGGGCTGGCTGGACTGTGTTGTGCAGTCAGTTCTCCATAGGGGCTGTGTCCACTCCAAAGTCCTGTGCAGTGTCCCAGTCCTAAAGGAGTGCTGTAGTGTTGTCCAGGGGGTGCTCTGTCCATCAGGGGTGCTCCCCCCAAGTGCTAAAAAAATAATATATTTTCTGTGTTTGTGAATTGTGTGCGCAGTAGCCGCACGTGCATCAACAAAGTAGTGCCAAGCGTGCGCCTGTGTCATAAGTAAAGGGCCGGCTGGCTTGACCGTTAAAGGGTGCTGTAACCCCCGAAAGTACACTCCAGTCCAAACCAAAAAAAAAATTATTTTCTGTGTTTGTGAATTGTGTGCGCAGTAGCCGCACGTGCATCAACAAAGTAGTGCCAAGCGTGCGCCTGTGTCATAAGTAAAGGGCCGGCTGGCTTGACCGTTAAGGGTGCTGTAACCCCCGAAAGTACACTCCAGTCCAAACCAAAAAAAAAATTATTTTCTGTGTTTGTGAATTGTGTGCGCAGTAGCCGCACGTGCATCAACAAAGTAGTGCCAAGCGTGCACCTGTGTCATAAGTAAAGGGCCGGCTGGCTTGACAGTTAAGGGTGCTGTAACCCCCGAAAGTACACTCCAGTCCAAACCAAAAAAAAAATTATTTTCTGTGTTTGTGAATTGTGTGCGCAGTAGCCGCACGTGCATCAACAAAGTAGTGCCAAGCGTGCGCCTGTGTCATAAGTAAAGGGCCGGCTGGCTTGACCGTTAAAGGGTGCTGTAACCCCCAAAGTACACTCCAGTCCAAACCAAAAAAAAAATTATTTTCTGTGTTTGTGAATTGTGTGCGCAGTAGCCGCACGTGCATCAACAAAGTAGTGCCAAGCGTGCGCCTGTGTCATAAGTAAAGGGCCGGCTGGCTTGACCGTTAAGGGTGCTGTAACCCCCGAAAGTACACTCCAGTCCAAACCAAAAAAAAAATTATTTTCTGTGTTTGTGAATTGTGTGCGCAGTAGCCGCACGTGCATCAACAAAGTAGTGCCAAGCGTGCACCTGTGTCATAAGTAAAGGGCCGGCTGGCTTGACCGTTAAGGGTGCTGTAACCCCCGAAAGTACACTCCAGTCCAAACCAAAAAAAAAATTATTTTCTGTGTTTGTGAATTGTGTGCGCAGTAGCCGCACGTGCATCAACAAAGTAGTGCCAAGCGTGCGCCTGTGTCATAAGTAAAGGGCCGGCTGGCTTGACCGTTAAAGGGTGCTGTAACCCCCGAAAGTACACTCCAGTCCAAACCAAAAAAAAATTATTTTCTGTGTTTGTGAATTGTGTGCGCAGTAGCCGCACGTGCATCAACAAAGTAGTGCCAAGCGTGCGCCTGTGTCATAAGTAAAGGGCCGGCTGGCTTGACCGTTAAAGGGTGCTGTAACCCCCAAAAGTACACTCCAGTCCAAACCAAAAAAAAATTATTTTCTGTGTTTGTGAATTGTGTGCGCAGTAGCCGCACGTGCATCAACAAAGTAGTGCCAAGCGTGCGCCTGTGTCATAAGTAAAGGGCCGGCTGGCTTGACCGTTAAAGGGTGCTGTAACCCCCGAAAGTACACTCCAGTCCAAACCAAAAAAAAATTATTTTCTGTGTTTGTGAATTGTGTGCGCAGTAGCCGCACGTGCATCAACAAAGTAGTGCCAAGCGTGCGCCTGTGTCATAAGTAAAGGGCCGGCTGGCTTGACCGTTAAGGGTGCTGTAACCCCCGAAAGTACACTCCAGTCCAAACCAAAAAAAAATTATTTTCTGTGTTTGTGAATTGTGTGCGCAGTAGCCGCACGTGCATCAACAAAGTAGTGCCAAGCGTGCGCCTGTGTCATAAGTAAAGGGCCGGCTGGCTTGACCGTTAAAGGGTGCTGTAACCCCCGAAAGTACACTCCAGTCCAAACCAAAACAAAATTATTTTCTGTGTTTGTGAATTGTGTGCGCAGTAGCCGCACGTGCATCAACAAAGTAGTGCCAAGCGTGCGCCTGTGTCATAAGTAAAGGGCCGGCTGGCTTGAGCGTTAAAGGGTGCTGTAACCCCCGAAAGTACACTCCAGTCCAAACCAAAAAAAAATTATTTTCTGTGTTTGTGAATTGTGTGCGCAGTAGCCGCACGTGCATCAACAAAGTAGTGCCAAGCGTGCACCTGTGTCATAAGTAAAGGGCCGGCTGGCTTGACCGTTAAGGGTGCTGTAACCCCCGAAAGTACACTCCAGTCCAAACCAAAAAAAAAATTATTTTCTGTGTTTGTGAATTGTGTGCGCAGTAGCCGCACGTGCATCAACAAAGTAGTGCCAAGCGTGCGCCTGTGTCATAAGTAAAGGGCCGGCTGGCTTGACCGTTAAAGGGTGCTGTAACCCCCGAAAGTACACTCCAGTCCAAACCAAAAAAAAATTATTTTCTGTGTTTGTGAATTGTGTGCGCAGTAGCCGCACGTGCATCAACAAAGTAGTGCCAAGCGTGCGCCTGTGTCATAAGTAAAGGGCTGGCTGGCTTGACCGTTAAAGGGTGCTGTAACCCCCGAAATTACACTCCAGTCCAAACCAAAAAAAAATTATTTTCTGTGTTTGTGAATTGTGTGCGCAGTAGCCGCACGTGCATCAACAAAGTAGTGCCAAGCGTGCGCCTGTGTCATAAGTAAAGGGCCGGCTGGCTTGACCGTTAAAGGGTGCTGTAACCCACAAAGTACACTCCAGTCCAAACCAAAAAAAAAATTATTTTCTGTGTTTAGCCGCACGTATATATCAAATCGATATAACATAAATGGAGGACCAAACTTTCTCCGATAAAAATAAAATAGAGAAAGATCAAGAACCACTTCCTCCTAGTGCTGAAGCTGCTGCCACTAGTCATGACATAGACGATAACATGCCATCAACGTCGTCTGCCAAGGCCGATGCCCAATGTCATAGTAGAGGGCACATACAATCCCAAATGGCAAAGTTCAGGAAAATGACCTTGAAAAAGACATTTAAATCAGCTGAAGAGAAACGTAAACTTGCCAATATGCCATTTACGACACGGAGTGGCAAGGAACGGCTAAGGTCGATCCCTAGTATGTTCATGACTAGTGGTTCAGCTTCACATGACGATGGAAGCCCTCCTCCCACTAAAAAAATCAAAAGAGTTAAGCTGGCAAAAGCACAGCGAAGAACTGTGCTTTCTAAGAAGATATCACAAATCCCCAAGGAGAGTCCAAGTGTGGTGGTGGTTGCGATGCCTGACCTTCCCAGCACTGGACGGGAAGAGGTGGCTCTTTCCACCATTTGCACGCCCCCTGCAAGTGCTGAAAGGAGCACCCACAGTCCACTTGCTGATATGCAAATTGAAGATGTCACTGTTGAAGTACAACAGGATGAGGATACTGGTGTAGCTGGCGCTGAGGAGGAAGTTGGCGAGGAGGATTCTGATGGTGATGTGGTTTGTTTAAATCAGGCTCCGGGGGAGACAGTTGTTGTCCGTGGGATGAAAAAGCCCATCACGGTCATGCCTGGGCAGAAGACCAAACATTCCACCTCTTTGGTCTGGCAATATTTCTATCCAAATCCGGACAACAACTGTCTTGCCATATGTACCATATGTAAAGGTGAAATAAGTAGGGGTAGGGACGTCAACCACCTAGGAACATCCTCCCTTATACGGCACCTGCAGCGCGTTCATAAAAAGTTACTGTCAAGTTCAGAAACTTTGGCTAAGACCGTAAGCAGTCCAGGGACACCTAAATCCCGTTGTCCTGTTGTATCCAAGCGCCTGCAAACCACACCGTCAACTCCCTCCTCGTCAATTTCCTCCTTAGTCAGGATCGGAAGTAGTCCTGCAGGCCATGTCACTGGCATGACTGACTCTCCTATCCGGGATTCCTCTGGAGGATCCTGCATTGCTACGCCTACTGCTGCCGCTGCTGCTGTTGCTGCTGCTGGGAGTCGTTCATCATCCCAGAGAGGAAGTAGGAACACCACTACTTTTACTAAACAATTGACCCTCCAACAGTCCTTAGCGAGGAGGATGAAGTACGACAGCAGTCATCCTGAAGCAAAACGTATAACTGAGGCCTTGACTGCTATGTTGGTGTTAGACGTGCGTCCGGTATCCGCCATTAGTGCAGTGGGATTTAGACAATTGATGGAGGTAGTGTGTCCCCGGTTCCAAATCCCGTCTAGATTCCACTTCACTAGGCAGGCGATACCGAGACTGTACAGAAACGTCAGAAAAAGTGTCCTCAGTGTCCTGAAAAATGCTGTTGTACACAATGTCCACTTAACCACGGACATGTGGACAAGTGGAACAGGGCAGACTAAGGACTATATGACTGTGACAGCCCACTGGGTAGATGTATCACCTTACGCAGCAACAGCAGCAGCGTCACCAGTAGCAGCATCTCAGAAATGCCAGCTCGTTACAAGGCAGGCTACGCTGTGTATCACCGGTTTCAGTAAGAGGCACACCGCCGACAACCTCTTAGAGAAACTGAGGGAAATCATCGCCCAGTGGCTTACCCCACTTAGACTCTCCTGGGGATTTGTGATATCTGACAATGCCACCAATATTGTGCGGGCATTACATCTGGGCAAATTCCAGCACGTCCCATGTTTTGCTCACACAATAAACTTGGTGGTGCAGAATTTTCTGAAAAGCGACAGGGGCGTGCAGGAGACGCTTTGGGTGGCCCGAAAAATTTCTGGCCACTTTCGCCATTCAGCGACTGCGTGCCGAAGACTGGAGCGCCAGCAAACACTCTTGAACCTGCCCCGCCATCACCTGAAGCAAGAGGTTGTGACGCGGTGGAACTCAACCCTCTATATGCTTCAGAGGATGGAGGAGCAGCAAAAGGCCATACAAGCCTATACATCCACCTATGACATAGGCACCTGACTCAAGCGCAGTGGAGAATGATTTCCGTGTTGTGCAAGGTTCTCCAGCCCTTCGAACTTGCCACACGTGAAGTCAGTTCAGACACTGCCAGCTTGAGTCAGGTCATTCCCCTCATCAGGCTTTTGCAGAAGCAGCTGGAGAAAGTGAAGGAGGAGCTAAGACGGAGCGATTCCGCTCGGCATGTGGGACTTGTGGATGAAGCCCTTCATTCGCTTTGCCAGGATTCCAGGGTGGTCAATCTGTTGAAATCAGACCACTACATTTTGGCCACCGTGCTCGATCCTAGGTTTAAAGCCTATGTGGTGTCTCTCTTTCCGGCCGACACAAGCCTGCAGAGGTGCAAAGACCTGCTGGTGAACACACTGTCAGCTGAAGCGGAACGTGACACGTCAACGGCTCCTTCTTCATTTTCTCCTGCAACTGGGGCTACCAGGAAAAAACTTAGGTATCCTAAGCAACCCGCTGGCGGTGATGCAGGGCAGGCAGGACCAAGTTTGGACATCTGGTCCGGACTGAAGGACCTGGCAACAATTTCTGACATGTCTACTGTCACTGCATATGATACTGTCACCATTGACAGAATGGTGGAGGATTACATCGGTGACAGCATCCAAGTAGGCATGGCAGACAGTCCATACCTGTACTGGCAGGAAAAAGAGGCAATTTGGAGGCCCCTGTACAAACTGGCTCTATTTTACCTGAGTTGCCCCCCCTCCAGTGTGTACTCCGAAAGAGTGTTTAGTGCAGCCGGGAACCTTGTCAGCGAAAGGCGTAGGAGGTTGCTTCCACAGAATGTGGAGAAGATGATGTTCATCAAAATGAATTATCAGCTCTTCCAGGGAGACCAGCCTCCAGAAGGTACAGAGGGACCTGTGGTGGTGGATTCAAGTGGGGACGAGTTAATACTTTGTGAGGATGAGGATGTACACACTGAAGAGGGTGAGGAATCGGTGGATGAGGAGGATGAGGATGACATCTTGCCTCCATAGAGCCAGTTTGTGCAGGGACACATTAATTGCCAGCTTGTTTTGTGGGGGCCCAAACGAACCAATCATTTCAGCCACAGTTGTGTGGCAGACCCTGGCGCTGAAATGATTGGTTTGTTAAAGTGTGCATGTCCTGTTTATACAACATAAGGGTGGGTGGGAGGGCCCAAGGACAATTCCATCTTGCACCTCTTTTTTTTCTTTGCATTATGTACAGTTTGGGGCCTAGTTTTTCAAACTGCCATCCTGTCTGCCACTGCAGTTTCACGCCTAGATGGGTCACGTGTTTGTGCCGCCCACTCGTGTCGCTTAGCATAGTCATCCAGCTACCTCGGTGCAACGTTTTGGACATAAAAACACTATTGTGAGGTGTGAGGTGTTCAGAATAGACTGGAAATGAGTGGAAATTAAGGTTATTGAGGTTAATAATAGCATAGGAGCAGAAAAACCTACAAATTCTGTGATTTTAGCTGTTTTTATGCTTTTTTAAAAAAAAATACAGATCCAAAACACAAAACCCAGAACCCAAAACACGGAAGGGTGGTTTTGGCAAAACCAATCCAGATCCAAAACACGAAGAAAGATCCAGATCCAAAACCAAAACACAAAACACGAAAAGTGGCCGGTGCACACCCCTAGTAAAGACCATCGCAACCATCGGGCTTGCGACGAGACCCTTGTGGTAGGGTCTCGTTTCCGCAAGCCCTAGAGTGCTTTCGGCTCTACCAGAGCTGAAAGCACTCCCACTGACATCACTTGTGATGTCAGTGGGGCCGGCCCCAGGCGGTAGGCGTTCCCATGGGAAAGCCTCCATCTGGGCAGTCACGCCCCCGGCCCCCCCACCAAAGGGGGCGTGCTGTCACTCAACATCGACAGCAAGCCCCCTTTGGTACGAGACCCAGAGCGACGGTTTGCCTGTCGCTATCCGGGTTTCGCGCCACCATCGACCCAGTTGCAAGCGCATAGCGCTCGCGAGCGGGTCCGAATCAGGCCCAGAGACCGCAATATTTAGAACTGAAACAATTTTTAACCTGTCATTTAACTAGGCACTAATAATCAATGTTAATCTGCTGTAAGGCCCCTTTACGATATAGAGGGGTCATTTAAAAAAACAAACATGTATTTTGCAAAATTATACATCAAGAAAACTGTTGTTTGGTTCCTCTGCACAGAGAGGGCCTGACTCTGAGTTGCACGTAAGTTCAAATGTGGCCACATTTATCGAGTTTTAGTAAACTGCGCATATACTGTAGCGAACATGCGCATCTTTGCGTGAGTCTGACATATTTCGGTAGTTTCTATCTGTTTGTGAAATTAGTGTTTCTGGATATCAACTGGGCATACACAAGGAAGAGACCCGTCTTGTGGGAGTGTAGTGGACATGCAGCCAAAGTTACGACCTATTCTGAATCTTATGTATCACAAGGGGATGCCTATTTCAGTTGTATCTCCTATATGTAGCATGGGGTAGGTCTAAGTGTCCATGATAATGATGATAGGTGGGCTTGCATATGGAAAAGCGGGTTGGTGCGATGACTACACATTATGATGTGTATTCTGCTTCGCAATCCATTAGTATTCAGAATGCAGCTGCATTCAAGCCTGCATGTGACTCAGAATTAGGCCAGACTGTGATCACCTGCATATTTGTGTTTATGAACAAAATGTCTATGATGCTGTTTGCTTGGCCAATGTAAAATGGAACAGCACTCACAGACAGCAGTGGAGCAGGGCCCTAAACCATTAGATTGTGTCAGGGCTCAGCCGGGGATCGGCGCCCGCTTACCGCACCGCCGGCTTCCCCTTTCTTCCTGGGTGGTCGGTCGGCCTGCGCGACGGCGGGGGAGAAGCTGAGGATTCTCCCCGCTTGCTGTGGCTTCCTGGAGGGCTGGTGTCCGGCATCTCAAATCCGGACATGGGCGCCGCCATGACAGTCGGCCCATGTGACTGAATCCTTCCTCCTGATTGGCTTGTTTCCAGCTGATGCTGTGCACCTGTCTAAGGGTTCCCCTGGGTATACAACAGTCCCACAGGTTATGGGAAATTGCCTGAACAACGGTTGTCTCCTAGCGTGCCTTAGTGAGTTCCCGGTCCAGGTTCCTATTTATCGTACAGCAGCAGTGATACCACCTTTACCTGTGTGCCTTAACATCTCTGGTGAATACCCGTGCAGCAGTGTTACTACCTTTACCGGTGTGCCTTTACGTCTCTGGTGAATACCCGTGCAGCAGTGTTACCACCTTCACCTGTGTGCCTTTACGTCTCTGGTGTATACCCGTGCAGCAGTGTGATCATCCCCACCTGTGTGCCTCACGTCTCCCGTGGACATCCGTGCTACAACATTTACCACCTCTACCCGTGTGCCTTCTATCTCTGGTGACGTCTGAAGTAACCGTGAGTCGCTTCCCACTTTGAAAGCCTTATTGACTTTTTTGATCCTCGTGTCAAGTTGTTGTCTATACAGTATTTTCAGGGACTGTGTTGTGCCTAACAGGCATATCCTCGCTGGGCCACGGGTGTAGTGTCTCTATCCCTGCAGGGCTTGGGTACCTGGTCAAAGGACCGCGACCTGCTCACAAGGTGCAGCTAAGCCCATATCCCAATTGGGGGGTCACTGGCGAACACCATCCCGTGGGTTAGACTCCGCACCTTTGCCCAGGTCTCGCCAACACTCAAGACCTGTGGATGAGGAGAACGTACATCCAGGCCCCTCGTCTCCGTTTCTTTCCCCAACTGAGGCCCACCACGTCCTCTTCTCCAGTTTCAGACGTGACAGATTGACATTAAGCAGTGTGTTTTGATGTACCAAGCAAGAAACAAAGGAACAGATTTTATTCTGCAAGATCGGATTGCTAAACCTTGAAAATACTTGAAATGGTCAGTTTATTATAAAGTTAATGATTACCAAAAATTTTATTGACACATTATATGGTATACGAGACAAATATGTATTAAAATAACTAAGGGCTTAGGAATTGTACAAGAAGATATTAACAATTCTATACATAGACAGTGCATGCTGTGCGTAGAGTAGAGCTTTTCAGTAATTATTATAGTGAGATGCCAACATGTAGGACTGTACTATAATCCAGACTAGAGAAACACATGGTAGAAACAGGGGCGCTATGGGGGGGGTACTAATTACCCGGGCTAGGGCTTTCTGGAGGACCTCCCTTACCTTGCAGCTGAGCAGCCCGACACATCGCACCCCCCCCCCTGAATTTGGGCTTGGCTGAGGGGCTCACAGTGCCCTACTGCAAGTCTGCAACTAGTTTTTTCGTAAGTGGGCGTGACCGCCCCCGAATAGACCACGCCCCCTTTATAGGGGTCCGGGCCAGCTCTTAACGGCCCTGGCTAGAAAAGACAGACTGGAGAAGGGAAAGAAGATACAATCCCAGGTATATTGGGCATAGTAGACAGGGACGTGCAGTCAGGGGAGGCAGGGGAGGTTTAACTTATAAACATCTTCTTTGTTTATTGTTATCATTTTTATAGTTAACACTCACCAGCTTTGTGGAGCTCTTTGGGACTGCAGGGAGACGAGAGATGAGGCAGCAACAGCTCAGCCTCGCTTCTGTATAGTCACACACTGCAGAGCTGGGGGCAGAGCCATACCACGAGCAGTAAGCTACATAGAAAGTGAGCTAATAGAGGCAAGCCTCTGAGTATGGGGGGCGTGCCCTTGAGCACTAATGGACACCTTGGATGTGTCATGTGACCAGGAAGTGCACTGCAGTGTTTAGAGTTGGAACTCAGGGCCTGATTCACTACCGGTCGCCAATGCGATTATGTATGCAATCGGCCGATTGTTGCGTACTGTGCATGCATCGCAGTGTGCAAACTAGCCACTGCGACTGTAACTGTGATCACAGTGACTACACAGACCCAGGACAGAGTGATTGACAGGAAGTGCCGTTTCTGGGTGGTAACGAGGGGATGGTCACGAACGCAGGCGTGTCAGTGTGTTTCAACAGCGTTGCAGGGGCGTGCATAAATTAGCCACTGCGATGCCCTGCGCAGCCTGAGGTCTCATAACATGCGTGGTTTTTAGTGATTTCTGAGTAAGGTCAAGGCTTGTGCAAATGTGCGTGAGGCTGCAATGGTTCTCGATTGTACCGATATTTTTGCGGTCTTGCTAAGTATTACGGATGTGTGGTAAGTAAAGTGGGCGTCCTTATGTAGTGCTGAGTTTGCATTGCGGTCACAATGAATTAGCATGCTATAACAGTTGAACTGCGTGCGTACGCAATATTGTGATCCGTAATGAATCAGGCCCTCAGTCAGCAGCAGCAAGAGAAGACAGAGTGGACTCTGAAGCTTAGTGTAGTGAGGGGAGAGTTACAGTGAGTAGAGGGTGAGACAGCCTCCCAGCACTCAGACACATCTCCATGTGTGCCTCCCCAGCCATTGACCTCACAGCATGTCATTGATAATAGACAATAACAGATGGAGCACACCAGAGGCATCACAGTTTTTTGCAAAGCACAGTAATACTACTTCTGCAGAGTCATCACAATATACAGCAAGTCATTTGACATTAGCTCACTGAGTAGTTATAAGAGACAAGGAGGAATAATGATTAGGACATGGTCACAGAAGGTAGCAGGAGATATACTCCTACATTTCCAGTAGTCATGATGTATGTGTGTCCACAGAGCACTGCACATGTCCTGCATGGGTGTTCAGGGTGGTCCTTAAGTGTGTATACACCCTTATAAAAAGGAAATGAGTAAGGAACTATTAATCCAGTGTCTACCCATATGATATGGGAGTGGGGGAAAACCTTTTAGGGTATGTCACCAGTATGGCAGCCATCTTGAAGTCGACTATCTTGGATCCAACTGTAATTTTTTATCAAAGCTTGGAGGTAGGCAAAGTGGAGAGAGATAAAGTACTAACCAATCAGCTTACATTTTACAGTCTGTGTTACAATAATGAAAGTTAGGAGCTGATTAGTTGGTACATTATCTCGCTCCTCAGGCTTTGATAAATCTACCACTTAGTCAACATAAGATCTCCTACCTTATACCTACTGTAGGGGTGCAAATGTGTTTTTGATTGTGGTTTTCTACTAACTTTTACATAATATTGGTCATCAACTAATTGTTGTCATTGATATATATATTTTTTAATAAGTGATTAACTTTTAATTACATTTTGTGGCAAGTGTTAGTAAAGTGTGGTATGTTTGCATTTGATGTAATATAAATTATAATGCTTGATACCAATTTTACTATAATCTTGCACTCCTATCGTATAAAATATTCATAATATTTAATTTACCTTCCTGCCTAATGGATGACAAGCTTGCAGTAATAATAAAGACAATATATATAAATATCATTCATAACACTGCTAATGCATATTTTCAAGCTGAGTGCTGTGGGGAAAGGCAATGGACTTCCAAGCAATGGGAGGAATATGGTCAGATGATTCATCCTTCACCGTGTCCTTGATTAATGAATGAGTACACAGCAACCTAAAGATCTCTACAGCCCAACAATGAAGATTTTAGGGATTTAATAATGTTGTGAGGCAAATTTCCTGGCATGGTTTGTGTGCCGCTATTCCCTTACAGGCCAATGGCAAATGCTAATCACTATTTAATGGTGCTGAGTGATCATCTTTACCTCATGGTGTCGCACATATGGGATGTTCTGGAACAATACCTAAGAAAGTGTTCCCACCGTCATTAGCCAAGCTCCCGTGTAAGGACTTTCTTGTGGAAGTATAGAGCTGTGTCCTGCTGCACAGTTCCAGGGCACTGGTGGTAGACTCATACAGGCTCTATTGTCCATACCTGGTGGCCTGCCTACCTGGTTAGGTAACTTTATGTTGGTGTTTCCATTTTTTCCCACTATCTGTACTTTGATCATCACTTTATTAATTTTCATTGGACCTTGGCATTTGCAAGAAGTGCCAAAAGGGCAGTCCAGCCCTGGTTCTTGGCATTAAAATATATTTTTAACTCTGCTGGTAGTCATGATTTGATTACTCCACTATACAGTTCTCCTGGAATAAAGAAATCTTATACATGTTTATTGTTGTCACTTAGTAGTTCAATTAGTTTATTAACATGCTCACTTCAAGAGCCATATTTAAATTGTGGTAATCAAAACTAAGTTCGTAAATAAACCCTTCAATGAGTATTTGCAGAAAAACTGGACTCTGTAGGGAAGAAATCGATGGAGATCAAGTGACTAAGGGATAGCAGATACGTGGGGGCCAAAGCCTTATGTCCCTTCTTATAAATGTAGCCCAAACCATTGTTAACAATACAAATAAATTCTACTTCATTGTTCTTTACAAACAATAACTTGCTTATAATTAGTTTCTAATAAAATAATGATATACTTACAGAAGGTGAGCCAAATATAAGAAATAAAGCACTCATAGGCATGGCATGAACCACTAGTAATAAAATATCCCTATAAGGAAAGGAAGATAGTTATATTAGTAGGCTTCGCAGACATCGATAGAAAACAAACAATTCAAAGTAACAAAATACCAAGATATGTTCAGATAATCTAGCAGTGACATTACTAGTGGATTATTGTAGTTATATGTATTAACTCCTATTGTAATACAGTGACCAGCATACTGCCTCATGAGGCCATATGGTCACAGATCTCCATTGTGAAATAATTTTACACAATGCTTCAATTTTCCAAACAACTGCAATGTCTGATAATTATCCTATTCAAAATGACCATGGAAATTAGTTTTCCTTCAAGTCCAACCACTGAACTGACAGATTTCAGTAAAAGTGTATGTGGGCAAATTGAACAGTGACCATGTCATTCAACTCTTGGGGTAAAGCAGCAGGATTCTAACGACTGAGGAACTTGAGACGTAACTTACACGTGAGTCTATCCAAAGTTTTATTTTCACAAACACAAAGCTTTGCTAGGCCTCATTCTAGAGTTGACCCAAGTCAGCAGGTCCACAGAATGGCTCCAACGTACCAGTGCTGTCTTTTCATGAGGTGTTATCAAGGCTGTATCCTTCTAATTCACATGTATGTGCATGAAGGCGGAGATCTGACTATACTGCTGCTTTTGTGAACCAGGCAGGCAGTAGCATAGAGTTGTAGTGCTGGCCCATTGGTGCTTCCATTTGGAAATGCTGACAGAGGATTAGCTAATCTTTGTGTTTTTACCTATCCTACTGAACTTCAACCAAAATTATATTTTTAAGTCGCAATGAAGTATTTGATGGAATTCATCTTTAAGATTTATCAAAGTGTATATACAATATTTAACCATCTAGAAGAAGAATATTTTTGAAACACCATTTAATTGCATATGTAGCTAAAATATGAGGTTTGTTGAGCATTAAGAAATCTTGCCATGTGTCCTTTTTCTAGATGAAAGACAGGGGACCTTTCCGACAATGCTGTGCTATAATAGTGACAAGGCACAAGACATTTTATGATTTTATTCTGGAAGAAGAGGATTTATGCAAATATTTATGAATTTCTTGTTTATTTTGTACCCAACTCTTTTCTTTTGCCCAATGCTATACATTTTACACAATGTACCGTGTTCTATTTTTTTTTTAACTCACACCAGTGTCACTTACTTATCATTGGTAAATATTGTACCAAGTGGAGTCCTCAGGCCAGTCAATAAGATGACAATTAGTAGTGTCAATACAGCTGAAATTGAAAATAAGATACATATTACAGTAATACAAGTCATTGTATGATATGTATTAACTACCATTAATAACATTTGTATGTCATTATTTAGAAATCGGTGAGTTCTAATGTCATAACTTCAGTGTCCAATAGGAAAACTTGAATATTGAGGAAAGAATAATGCATTTTCTACAGCAAATTACCAATATTAGAGCGCTCTGTCTACAGCCTTGTGCATTGATATGGTGAACCCCATCAACGTAGTATTTCAGAAAGAAGTTTCAGTATGTCAGCCAAACACAGAACTGCCCAAATGCTTTTGACTGAGGCAAATTAGCAACAAAATAAAACTTACGTGACTTCCCTTTCGACACTTACTAATGCTTTTATTTATATAGGTTTTCTATATGCAATTTTAGGGTTTTCTACAATCTAGCTACCAGTCTATATTATGATACTTTTATTAGGATTTATGTTGTCAACTCATGGACCAATCCTGATGCTTGGTGCTCAGGATCAGTGTCCTTATTCTATATTGCCACAGATGGTTGCTCCTTAAGCTAAACAGCCAATTAAATTCTTCATGTTGCTTTTGTTGCATGGTAAGGCACCACAGTGCTCAGCAGAAATAAAAAAAACAATGAGTAGGGAGTGTCCAGATTACATTCTAATTGTAAAAAGCACAGCTAAAACAAGAGGAGCGAGTGTTGCTCAGAATGGATATGGGACCATGCTGAAAGGGCATTAGTGTTGATAGTATAGATGGGAATAGGGTAAGTACTAATAAAGAGATGGGTTTTCAGACAGAGCTAAAAATGGGAAGGTTATGAGAGAATCTCATTTTAGTCTGTGTTGGTATACCGTTACTTGCCTACTTTTTAAAAAGCATTTCAGGGAAATGTGAAAGCAACACCGATGATGCAGCAGAAAAGTGGGCATGTACTGCTACATCTGAGAGGCGTGTCATAAACCTGACTTACATCCAAAATGTAAATGAGCCCCAAAGCAGTTAGTAAGATCTACTTGTTGATGAAAACACACTGATACTTTTGTAGAAAATGCATGTAGCCATAGGGATCAATGGGGCAGATGTATGAAGCTCTGGAAAGTGATAAAGTGCAGAGTGATAAACGACCAACCAATCAGCTCACAACTGTCATGTTACAGGCTGTGTTTGAAAAATGACAGGTGGGAGCGGATTGGTTGGTCATTTATCACTCTGCACTTTATCACTTTCCACAGCTTCATACATCTGCCCCATTGTGCCTTATAACCAATGTGTCATGGCCAGGGTATTTCAGCATGGCACTAGGCGAGTGTTACCTGTGAGGTCATTGTGGCGCGGGCTGTCTGGTGGCGGAGCTGGTGTCTGGCGGGGGCCTTTGGCAGCGTGCGTTGTTGTGCGGGCCTGTTGTCACTCTGCGCTGGTAAGGCCTGGCGGCGTCTCCATTCCGTTTGGCATGGGCGCCGCCATCTTGCCTTCTGGCCATGTGATGCGGCTGGCCAATCCTGGTGAGTCACATGTTCCCTCTGGCCAGTAACAGCACGGCATGGGGTATTTAGGAAGGGTCAGTGCCTTCCTTCTTTGCCAGTGCAACATGTATCTCAGCCTAGCTGAGAGGGAGTTCTCTGTGATTATCCTGTTCCTGTAAATTCGCTGTCTGCCTGTCAGCTCCTAGCTACCACTGGACTATCCCGCTTCCTCCATCACCCTTGCCCATACCTGAGTGCCTGAGCCTGCTGACATCCTGCACTTCAGTTCGCTACCTGCATACCTGGCTTGATTATTTTCAGTACACTACCTGCATACCTGGTTTGATTATTTTCAGTTTCACTACCTGCACACCTGGACAACTCTAATTGTTTCTACTTGGACATTAACCCTTTTACTCCCACCACAGAACTCTTGTGCACATTTATATATTCCTGGACTTTTATTTACTGCCACATTTTATGTCTACTCAAGCACTTATTAAAAATCCTAGTTTTATTTTCAAATCTGCTTCTGTGATCGCTCCTGCTACCACCCCGGGTCCACAAACAACCCAGAACATAACAGTTTGCACTGGCCCCATGGAGCTGGCCACAGATCAGGAGTCAGGAGTGGATTTGTTCCGGTGCATTTCTGGTCGTTTAGAAAATCTGGAAAACATGCAGCATCAGATGGCTCAATTTCTGCAAGAGATGTCCAAGCGACAGTATAGTTTGCAAACTTCCTTTTCTACCCCTGAAGTACCAGCATCTACATCCGCATCAGCGTCTGGGAATACAGGAGGCAGATCATCTCCCCGCTTACATCTTCCTTTACCAAATAAATTTGACGGCAATCCTAAACTCTGCCGAGGATTCCTAAATCAGTGTGACATACATTTTACCCTGCAGCCTGACAACTTTCTAACTGCAAGAACTAAAGTGGATTATATAGTCTCTCTGTTATCCGGCCAGGCCTTGGAATGGGCTTCCCCACTCTGGCAGCGTTCAGATCCGCTGCTGGATAATTATGCAGGCTTTGTGTCATCCTTCAGGAGGATTTTCGATGAACATGGTCGTACTGTATCAGCATCATCAAACATCATGACACTGAGACAAGGGGTCCGTCCTGTCAGTCAATATGCCGTGCAATTTCAAATTTTAGCATCAGAGCTCAAATGGAATGAGGAAGCCCTCATCTTGACCTTCTGGCATGGGTTGTCAGACCGACTAAAGGATGATCTAGTCACTCGAGAGCTTCCTACTAATCTGAACGACATTATTTCGTTGTGTATCAAAGTTGACCTACGCTTCAGGGAACGTCAGGCTGAAAAAAACAGAACTGACCGGCAAAGGTCATTTACCCCTTCCATTTCTACCTGTCCCATTCCTTCTCCTACTGAAGAGGAACCTATGCAGGTGAATCATACACACCTCTCCAAAGAAGAACATCAGAGAAGAATGCAAAAGAACCTCTGTCTGTACTGCGGAGAGTCCGGTCACCTGCTGATCTCCTGCCCTCGTAAACCGGGAAATGCCAAATCCTAACTGACCCTGGAGACATCAAGTTAGGAGTTATGAACCCGTCTCTAAAAATTAAAGATTTCACGATTACCCTAGCCTTGGATCTTAAACCCAAACCTGTCTTTGCTACTGCTCTACTCGACTCGGGAGCAGCCGGAAATTTCATAACGTCTAGTTTCATAGATAAATTTCAGATTCCTTGTTTGTCTCTCAACCATGCCATCTCTCTGACCTCTATAGACGGACGCCCTCTAACTAACGGGATAGTCACCAAAGAGACTCAACCAGTATTGGTCCGAATTGGGGCACTTCATTCTGAGTCCTTAAAATTCCTGGTGATATCAGAGGCCTCTCAAGAAATTGTTCTTGGTCTACCCTGGTTACATCAACATAATCCCAGGATTGATTGGAGTTCTATGTAGATTCTGTCATGGGGTATGGACTGTCAGAAATCCTGTCTTCCAAAAATTCAACCTGTGAGAAAGACAGTTCCATTAGTTTCTTCTGCCATTCCCAAGGAATATCAGATGTTCGCCGATGTTTTCTCTGAACAACAAGCAAATATCTTACCCCCTCATAGGGAATGGGACTGTCCAATTGAATTGATACCTGACAAGATACCACCTCGTGGTCGTACCTATCCGCTGTCCTTGCCTGAGACTCAAGCCATGTCCGAGTACATCCAGGACAACCTGGCAAAGGGGTTAATTCGCCCCTCTACTTCACCTGCCGGAGCTGGGTTTTTCTTCGTTGGCAAGAAGGACGGTGGTCTTAGACCATGTATCGATTATCGAGGCCTTAATGACATTACTGTAAAGAATCGATACCCTCTTCCCCTGATTACTGAGTTGTTTGATAGGGTCAAGGGCTCTGTCATTTTTTCTAAATTAGATCTGAGAGGGGCTTACAACCTCATTCGTATCCGAGCTGGCGATGAATGGAAGACCGCTTTTAATACCAGAGATGGACATTTCGAGTATTTAGTAATGCCTTTTGGATTGTGTAACGCCCCTGCTGTCTTTCAAAGTTTCGTTAATGAGATTTTCCAGGATCTGTTATATGTTTCGGTTGTTGTCTATCTGGATGACATACTGATTTTTTCACCCTCTGTGGCTAAACATCAAGAACATGTTAAAGAAGTTCTGACCCATTTGAGAGAAAACCACCTTTACTGCAAACTGGAGAAGTGCGTCTTTGGAGTGACCAGTGTACCTTTTCTCGGCTATGTAATATCTGGCTCCAGTTTAGAAATGGACCCTAAGAAGGTACAAGCAATTCTGGATTGGACCCCACCTCAGACACTGAAGGCCATCCAGAGATTGTTGGGCTTCGCCAATTATTATAGACGCTTCATTAAGGGATTTTCTACACTGCTGGTTCCCATTACAGCCTTGACCCGCAAAAGGTACTAATCCTGCCCAATGGTCACCTGAGGCAGAGTCTGCCTTTCATCTTCTAAAACAGGCCTTTATCTCAGCACCAGTTCTTCGACAACCAGATCTGGACAGGCCTTTTTTGTTGGAAGTAGACGCATCATCTGAAGCTGTGGGAGCAGTCTTGTCTCAACATTATGAGGACAACCGAGTCCATCCTTGTGGGTTCTTTTCTAAAAAATTCTCACCTGCCGAAAGGAACTACGCCATAGGTGAGCAAGAACTACTAGCTGTAAAGTTAGCGTTGAAGGAATGGAGATATGTGCTAGAAGGCGCCAAGTTTCCATTTACTGTATTTACGGACCATAGAAATCTCCTATTTCTCAAAAACCTCCAATGTGTGAGTCCTCGTTTGGCCCGCTGGGCAATATTCTTTGCAAGGTTTCAGTTCACCCTGACCTTCCGGTCTGGAGCACTTAATCAGAAGGCTGATGCCCTATCGAGATCTCTCCTCTGTGATGATCAATCTGAAAATCAAAGCAATACCCCTGTCTTGGAATCAAGAGTTTTCGCCGCATTACAACTTCAGCCTCCTACGGGAAAATCATTTGTGGCCCTGGAATTAAGGAAGCAGCTTCTCACTTGGGCACATTCCTCTCGCTTCGCAGGGCACTCAGGCACTCGGAAGACCTTGGAGTTCCTGAAAAGACACTATTGGTGGCCTTCTATGAAGGCAGATATAATGGAGTTCATCTCTTCCTGCTCCTCCTGTGCCCAGCATAAATCATCACGACAAGCTCCAGCTGGGGAATTGCTTCCATTACCTACTCCATCACGTCCATGGACGCATCTCTCCATGGATTTCGTCGCAGACCTGCCAGTCTCTCAAGGTTTCAACACTATCTGGGTTGTAATAGACTGATTTTCTAAGATGGTCCACTATATACCGTTGAAGAAGTTACCTTCTGCCCCTGACCTGGCACAGTTGTTTGTCCAACACATATTTCGTCTACATGGCCTTCCTGCTGAAATTGTCTCTGACTGTGGTGTGCAGTTTACTGAAAAATTTTGGTGGGCTTTGTGTTCTGTTCTTCAAGTGAAGTTAAACTTTTCCACGGCCTACCATCCGCAAAGCAACAGCTCCACGGAGAGAGTTAATCAAGATCTAGAGACTTTCTTAAGAATTTTTATGTCATCTTCCCAGGACAATTGGGCTGACTTGCTGCCGTGGGCTGAGTTTGCTCATAATGCTTCCTACCACTCGTCAACTAACCAAATGCCATTTCAGGTTGTATATGGCCTTCATCCTCGTGTTCCCGAATTCCGAAGCTTGCCTGTTTTCGATGTTCCGGCCATGGAGGACATGGTGCGGAATGTTGCTGCCATCTGGACTCAAGTACGGTCTGATTTGTTGAAGGCATCCTCTCGCTATAAGACCCAGGCCGATAGAAAGCGTAGAATAGTTCCACGCATGCAAGTTGGAAGCCAGGTCTGTTATCCACCCGGAATCTTCATCTGAGGGTTCCTTCTATGAAATTTGCACCACGCTTCATTGGTCCCTTCTCCATAACAGAAGTCATTAATCCAGTGGCCTATCGTCTACAGTTACCCCCATACCTAAAAATCCCTAATTCCTTCCATATTTCCTTATTGAAGCCCCTGGTCCTGAATAAATTCCAAAGTGCTCTACCTGCTTCTCCTCAAGTCCAGACGGAGAGAGGAGTTGAGTTTGAGGTCGCCCAGATCTTGGACTCTCGTCTACGCAGAGGACATATACAGTATTTGCTGGACTGGAAAGGTTACGGTCCAGAGGAACGTTGCTGGACCGATGCTCGTGATGTCCACGCTCCCACACTCAGCAGGAGATTCCATTCTGCCCATCCGGAAAAGCCTGGTGAGTGTCCTGAGGCCACCCCAAAAAGGGGGGGGTACTGTCACGGCCAGGGTATTTCAGCATGGCGCTAGGCGAGTGTTACCTGTGAGGTCATAGTGGCGCGGGCTGTCTGGTGGCGGAGCTGGTGTCTGGCGGGGGGCTTTGGCTGCGCACGTTGTTGTGCGGGCCTGTTGTCACTCTGTGCTGGTAAGGCCTGGCGGCGTCTCCATTCCGTTTGGCATGGGCGCCGCCATCTTGCCTTCTGGCCATGTGATGCGGCTGGCCAATCCTGGTGAGTCACATGTTCCCTCCGGCCAGTAACAGCACGGCATGGGGTATTTAGGAAGGGTCAGTGCCTTCCTTCTTTGCCAGTGCAACGTGTATCTCAGCCTAGCTGAGAGGGAGTTCTCTGTGCTTATCCTGTTCCTGTGAATTCGCTGTCTGCCAGTCTGCCTGTCAGCTCCTAGCTCCCACTGGACCACCCTGCTTCCTCCATCACCCTTGCCCATACCTGAGTCCCTGAGCCTGCTGACATCCTGTGCTTCAGTTCACTACTTGCATACCTGGCTTGATTATTTTCAGTTCACTACCTGCATACCTGGTTTGATTATTTTCAGTTTCACTACCTGCACACCTGGACAGCTCTAATTGTTTGTACTTGGACATTAACCCTTTTACTCCCACCACAGAACTCTTGTGCACATTTATATATTCCTGGACTTTTATTTACTGCCACATTTTATGTCTACTCAAGCACTTATTAAAAATCCTAGTTTTATTTTCAAATCTGCTTCTGTGATCGCTCCTGCTACCACCCCGGGTCCACAAACAACCCAGAACATAACACAATGCAGGGAAATGATGCTAATGATCCCATTTGAATGTATATATCTTTGTTTGTTTTTTAAATATAACAGCTTCATAACGGGGGTAAGGTGCAATAAGGGAGATTGCTAGACTATTCTGGGAGACAGGCAGGGCCGGATTAAGGCCCACATGGGCCTGGAGCTGAAAATTTTCAAAGGCCTGTACTGAGAAGGGGAAGAGCTGTGATCGATGCTGTGTGAGTGTGTTCAGACTGAGTCACCTTGTTGTGTACATCCCCTACACTATGAACACTGACTACAAAGAATTAGAAAAATTGCATAATTTTATTGGGGGTGGTGGGGACTAGAAAAACTTTTTAAATAAATACAGCTGGTAATCTTGCTGTCATGTTAATAGGCCTATTTTTATGTGGAGGCCTGGAGCTGTAGCTCCATCCGCCCCATTGTTAATCTGGCCCTGGAGACAGGGAGATTGCTACTATTTCAGGGATTCTCCCTGACAATGAGGGAGAGTTAGCACGTATGCAAAGTATTGATATCTCAATCACATTTAGCACTGACATGTATGTAATGTGCTTGAATTGTGTAGAGAGGTAGTAATTGGGTAGAATTGAATCAGTATGTATTACCGCTGGACCTAAGACCGGTGGATGAAATCCCGATGCCGGAAAGGCCAGCAGATGAAGATCCTGACTAAGGTAAGACAGTACCCTAACCCACCCCTCTTCCCCCCCTAACCCTTCCTTACGGGTGCCAAAACCCTAACCTCCCCGCCTAGTGCCTAACCCTAATCTCCCCCCAGGGGTGCCTAAACCTAACCACCCCTCCCTGCACCCTAAACTTAACCCTCTGGTGGGGGTGCCTAACCCTAACCTCCCCCCGGTGGTGCCTGACTCTAAACCTCACTTCTCCTTGGCTAACCCTTCAGGGAGGTGCCTAACCCTAAATCCCCCCCGGGAGTCCCTACATTTAACCCCCACCCCCCTGCCATGAGCTCCCGACGCCCGGCTTACCTACATTCGGTATGCCGGGCATCGGGATTTGGGCGTGGGGCTAATGATAGGTGTCGGTATTCAGATGCCTATTATTAGTCCCATGCCGGGCTTTCACTATTGGGATGCCGGCGGTTGGCATTTCGACCATCGGCTTGTTGAACAGATATACCTTATCTGTGTTTTATTGTATTGTTGTCACGACCAGGGTTTCTCAGCATAAGGGACGACTGGTATTACCTGTGAGGGCACTATGGTGTGGTCCTTCTGGCGGAGGGTCTGGTGTCTGGCGGCAGGCATTGGCTGTGCAAGGTGTTCCTCAGGCACTGTGTCATTTTGGCTGGGGTGGGCCTGATGGTGTTTCCATTCCACTCTGGTATGGGCGCCGCCATCTTGCTTCTGGTCATGTGACTTAGTTGCTCCAGTCCTGGCGTGTCACATGCTCTCTCTGACCTATCACAATTCTGCACTGGGTACTTAAGTGAGTTCAGAGCTTCCTATAGTTGCCAGTGCAATGTGTTTCACAGCATAGCTGTGAGAGCTGTGTGCTTCTGAATAAACCTGTCTGTTTGAGTGCTCGCCTGTGCTCCTGCTGAATCCCAGATTCCAAGTAGCCTGCACCGCTCTGCAAGTGTTTGATCCCAGCATCAGCAGAGGTGCAGGGGCAGGCAGAGGGGATGTGTCCTCTGCGGGACACATCCATTGCCGGCGCTGGGACAGTGATGTCCCTAGCATTGGTGCAGACGCCGCGGACACCTGGTGAAGGGACCGCCTGGTCCCTTTCACCAGTGCCGGCGGTACTTTGGTGCCGGGAGAAGCCTGGCTCCGGGCGCAAGCTCAGCAGAGCTTGGCGCCCGGCAGCCAAGAAGCGGCGGGTAGCCAGCGCTGGGACAGAGTACCTGCTCCCAGCGCTGGTCAAGCGTTGGGTGCGGCGTTCCATGCAGCAGGTGTTTGGCTCTGGCCAGCAGCCAATCAGAGGCAGACGCAATGAGCCAATCGCGGATCGCCGCATCATAGCCCCGCCCACTCGCACCATCTTGTATTAGACGGCGCCGAGCGGGAAGAGTTAGTTCGGTGGCAGAGAGGGAGGAGAGAAGACCTCCTGAAGAGCGGAAGATCGGCGTGTCAACAGGAGCGGTGGCCGCGGAAGAGGCCAGAAGACGCCGCTGTCAAGAAAGAAGACAGGCGGCGCCGGCTGGAAAAAGAAAGGAAGAGGCAGCGCCACTGGCCAGGACGGACCAGCGGCCAAAGAATGCGGCTGAGGACCGGAGAGGACTGCAGGGGAGGGAAGTGAAAGAGCGTCACGAAGTTCCCCCCCGCAGCCTCTTCCAACGTCGCAGGTAGGCCCTCCGTGAGGCCCACCATATACTCCCTCCCTAGACCGCCAGGGTTGTCGGCCCATGGAGCATTGTGGGGCACTAGGCCCGTGGGTAATTAGTCGGGCACAAGGCCCGGGGCACAGTAGCGGGCATTAGGCCCCATAAAAGGATTTCCCCTTAAGTAGGTGTAAGTGGCCTGGGTACTAGGCCCAGGTCACTATTCAATAAAGTAGGCGGGCACCAGGCCCGTGGCCATAAACCAGGCATAGGCCTGTACCCATACAGGAGGGCACTAGGCCCTATATAGTAAGCCCCATCATTAGGCAGGCCCATGTGCCTGAGCTACAATATAGAAAAAGGGGACTCTGGGCAGTAGGCCCAAGTCCCTTGAGTACCCTGCAGTAGGCAGGCAAAGCCCTGGGCCGCTGGTAGGACCCTGGGCGTTAGGCCCAGGGCCCTGAGCCCATTAGCAGCAGCACTAATATAGAGAGGCGGATGATTAGTGCTGTGAGCAGTGGTGGAGAGCTGTACGGCTCCCACCCATGAGGTAGTGGTTTCCCCAGTCACTGAGAAGAGGAGCTGGCCAGCTCTGGATAGGTAGGTAGCAGACATTTAAAGGGACAGCACCGTGTACTTATAGTCTGTGATTGGTGTTCCGTGCATGGCAAAAGTTTAGTTATTGTTATATCTGTCGCACTACATACACTGTAGGTTGAGGGTGATGCCGTTTTAGTATGTGTAGTTGCTTGACATAGGTTTAGGCCCTGCACGGCTGTGTTGTGTATCTCCTTACAGGGACCTGTAGGCGAGTGAGCGGACGAAGAGCAAGAGTGGACACGGTGAGAAATATCTGTGTGTACTGTCTCTCCCTGTTTGTTTGTCACTATCTATCTTTCCTTCCTTCTGGGCGGACGGTGAACCTTGCAACCTGGTGCAAGGATGGCTCTTCACCTGGTGCGTGAGTACCGATAGGGGAAAATTCGGGATCTGAGGCCAAAAGTGCCAATGATGATCTTCACTTAAAACCTGAATTTATCCCCGATTTGGTAGGGCGCGTCGGTCGACGTGAGGAAGGACGGTACTCACCTTGCCTCCTTCCCCCTAGGTCATCGTGTCCGTGTTCTATTTGGAGGTTCCAGGACCGTCTGCTCAACACACGGCCTGAAGGTGAGAGGGTGCGACGCAAGGTAAGGAACAGACTTACACCTGCACGGCAGCAGGCACTGCACCGCACCCACCTCTCACACCTGCTCCCAGTCTCCTGCTGAAACCATCCTGCACCTTCTATTTACACTTTCCCTGCCAAAGGACCTGTGTCTCCAGTAAACCCTGAACCTACACTGCCTCCATTTACCAAGCTCTACACTGAGCCATCTCGGTACAACCCTCCACTTAATTTCATCAGCTGCTGCTAATCCAATTACTCCATAACCTCTCGGGATCTCATCTCACCAGTATCAATCAGTAACTGTTTTCTTGTCTGCAGCCCTGCAGTGACAATTTGGATTACAAAGACTCTTATTAATTCTGCCACTACCTGGACATCTACAGTTTCTAATCATCACCATCCTCTTAATATTCTGGACTTTATTTTATCTGTATGTATGTCTGCAAGTTCACAATTAAAAAAACCACTTTTCAATTTAAATCTGTTCAGGTGTCTGCTCCTATTACCACCCCGGGTCCACAACAAACCCAGATCCTAACAATTGTATTGTTATATGAACAAATTGCACTTGAGCTCATCTTTTACTGTGCTGCTCAAATTGTTTATTTGATGTCTTTAGTATTTGTTTAAAAACGTTTTTTACTGCGGACTGCGGCCGCCTCTGAATCACCTCCTTAATGCATATATAAAATATATGGTGACCTTCACAATTTTGGGTAACAAATTACTTCAGGATTTTCGAATATTAGACCCAATACGATTAAGCGGGTCGGGAACCACTTTGAAACTAATATGTCTACAGGTAACATATATAAAAAAAACATGCAAGACCACCCATTTTGATTGGCAGGATGGCTAATCTTGGTGTATTTTCCAAACACTTCAAGCACCCAAGTTCATCCATGATCCACCTCCACCAAGTTCCTGACCCCTAGAGAATGGGATGGGGCCCACCAGGGATTTCCCCTGTACATCTGTGGTCCAACCCTGTTCTGATATATAAGATGAGAAGCTAAAGATCTAGTGAACTATGGGCCTGATTCAGAATTAAGCTGATCGCATTGCTGCTGTGTCTATGGACGCAGCAGCAATGCTAGCATATGCTAATTCTGCAGATGGCGTCTGAGGACAAAAGACACCCCCTGATGACATCGCAGATCCAAGTGCTGCATTGGTTGACCATCGTAACCATCGGTCGCAGCATCACCCTTCTTAGCTTTAGACTACTCAGAGAGGCCATTGCAACTCTGAATTCGAGGCCAGTAAAAAAGCATAGGAAGACGCAGGCACTGGCCTCGGCACTCCCAGAAAACAGGGATGACATGCCCGTTTTATAGGACTGCTGGCCGTTTTTGCCCATTCCCCGGCCCCAAACTGCAGCAGCATGTCAGTCATGCTGCGGCTTAGGGGCACTGCAATTGTAGTCCAGTAGCGGATTTACCACTAGGCTACATAAGCGGCTGATTAGGGCCCGGCGGGTCCCAGGGGGTCCCACTGATAGTGATAGAGGGCTGTGTAATGTAGGCTTGTGATAGTTCCGGCCCCGCAAGACTGTCATTACTGCAGTGCACAGTTCCCAGGTGCCGGTCTTTCTCACTCTCTCCTCTCCCCTGCACTGTGTAGTGCTGCATGTGATGTGACATGCACAGAGGGAGAGATGAGCCGAGAAGAAACTCACCACTGCGCTGCCGACCAGGGATGGTACATCAAGAAGAGAAGGTAAGTGCTGTGCCATGGTGCCAGTGATTTTTATTGTCCTGGCATGGTGGAGTGGATGGCAGTTCAGTAGTTTCAGTAGCATTTCTCACCTGCCGCGGGAGGTGGGGTGGCCACAGGGGGGTTATCTAATTGCCTCCAGCAGCACTCACCTGCTTCAGTAGTCCAGATGGGACGGGAGTGTGCAGGACGGGCCACAGGGGGTTTCAGAGTGAACGGACCGCCAGCCACTGCTGATTGACTGCCAGTCCGCATGCTCCAATTGGCTCGCTTCAAGTGCCAGATTTGAATGACTGCAGTGCTGTTTCTCTCAACTCAAGGGCTGCACTGCCTGCCAATGCGACATCAAGTCTAGGTGAGTGGCTGCTGGAGGCACCTGGGGCACAAGGTGAGGGGGGAGTTGCTGGAGTGGGAGGGAGTTGAGCTGCTGCGGGGAGGGCATATTGTGTAAGAGGCATTACTGTGTGTGGAATAATAGTTATAAGAGGCATTGTGTGGCATAATGTTTTAATGGGCATTATTGTGTGGCAAAAAGTGTACAGGGCATTACTGTATGGCATGTAGGGGGCATTACTATGTGTGGCATAATGTATAAGGGGCACTACTAGTGCATGGCATAGTGTGTATAAAGTACTACTGTGTGGCATAACGTGAATGGGCTCTGTGTGGCATAACGTGAATGGGCACTACTAGGTGGAGTAACGTTAATGGGCACTACTGTGTGGTGTAACCTGAATGGGCACTACTGTGTGGTGTAACGTGAATCAGGAGCACTACTGTGTAGTGTAATGTGACTAAGGGACACTACTGTGTGGTAAAATGTGTTGCAGGGGCACTACTGTGCAGTATAATCTGACTAAGGGGAACTACTGTGTGGCATAATTTACTTTGGGGGTGCTATTGTGTGGTCCCAGCAAGACCATTCCTTTTTTGATGCACGCTCTTCCTGCTTCAATTATGGATAGGGGCACCAATGCTTTTTATGTACACATTGCACCAAAATGTGTAGTTACACCTCTGCTTTGGTGTGTACAAATGAGTTCAGCACCCCTGTCCTAAAAAATTAATACAGTGAACACTATCTAATCCTCTACAACTGCTAAGCTAGGGTTTGGTCAATTGGGAAAATTACTTCACTTTTCTTTGTGTGTAATCTACAGTTTTAGTAAATTATTTTGTATTTACATTATGATTTTATGTTCCTTTTTTAAAGCTTGTAATGTCAGTAATGCTTAAAGGTTTAATAAGTTGAACAGTAGGTGGAAAAACGACAAATAATGTAAGGGGAATAAATCAGGAATGAAAATATAGTGTTGTGGATTGTTTGAGGAAGGGGGGGCCCCGAATCGGTGTCTTGCTTATAACCCCATGAGGTCTAAATCCGCCTCTGTTTCATACTGTATTTCTAATGTTAGGTTTTGCTATAAACCAGTCAAAATAAAACACCAACAAATTCAATTTAATAATGACCTTGTTAAATTGATCGCTGTACTAGGGTTTAGACTCTGGGCCTGATTCAGAGCCGCTCGTAAGTGGCCGCTCGTTCGCTCCGAGCGATGTTCGCACATCTGCGCATGCGTATGGGTTTTAGTACGCATGCGCGAACCAGTCAGTGCGGTCGAAAATCGTGTGCTCGCAAAATAGCGAATGCCTACTAATTTGAGTGACAGAATGAGGCATTTGTGGGTGGTAATAGGGGAAGGTGCTTGAAAACGGGGAGTGGAGATCCGAATGCAGGCATGCCAAACGGTCAAAACGGGCATTTAAGGGTGTGCATAAATAACAAAGCAGCGTCATTGACAACGTCACTTGGTTGTCTTTTAGCCTGAACTGCTCGCATGATTGCGGTAGGAAAATCCAACCACAAGCACTGCGAGCAGTTCATACGCCTTTCGATGTACTCGATTAATCAAATAAATAGCAGAGATGACGTAGGATGCGAGCGGCCAGGGGGCGTTTTTTCCTAAATAGAGAGCGCATGTTTTGTTCGCTCCTTCAGACATAGAGGCGTCAACAGACCGCAAAGAGCGAGCGCTTAATTTAAAAAGCCAGCCCCTTTTTATGAACGAGCGTCCGCGAATAGCGTCCGGCTCCGAATCAGGGCCTCTGTTCTTGGCTCGTTCTTGCTGGGCCTCATAACACCGTGGCCTTCAAAGTAAAATTCTCATATGAAATAAGTTTTTTACTATTTAATTTCCCAATGACTGAATTTAACAGAAACAGAGACTGCCAGGCATATACACAGAAAATAGAGAAAACTTGCAGCATTCCCATTCATAGCCTAGAATCCTTATTAGGATTCCACTGTATTATGCACAGAAGACGCAGTGCACTAAATAATTAAGTGTACATCATGCGGACAGCTCCCAAAACACTTTAATCTCAATCAGGGTTGGACTGGGGCAGCTAAGCAGCCCTAGTAGTACCCCTGCGCCTGCAACCTGAAAAGGGGTGTGGCTTCACCTGAAAGGGGCGATGTCATGCCTCACTGGGGCGTGGCCTCGCTGCACACCCGTCTTTCAGTATGCCTGGCCGAGCAAAGCCCCGGGAGGCAAAGCTGCTCGGCCAGGGTTTGCAGCACGACCGGCCCATCTGGCCATCAGCTCTTCTGGCATTTGCCAGAAGAGCCAGATGGTCAGACCGGCCCTGATCTCAGTGGAACAGCATGATATATTGTTCGGCTCATTCAGGCAGTGTTTGCCGCCTGAAAGACCTGTAAAGCACTGAGAAGCAGTGAAAGCGTTAAGAAATCTTTGGGGTCTTTTAAAAAAAAATATATATATATATATTTTTTTTTTAAATGAACAATAAACTATCTTGGGGTCATTAAGAGAGAAAGGCACAATCATCAAGGGATGGGGTCAGATGGGGAAAAAGACAGAAGAGCTCTTCAGTGGGGGAAAAAGTGTTCGGGATTCTGAGATGTTATATTGTGAGAGGTGATTTGTAAAATGCACATTGATGAACACACACATCAAGAAAAGCGTGTCTAGGTGTAAAGAAAGAGCCTTTAGGCTTATTGTGTAAACCAGTTATGTATGTAATGTGTACTACTAGAGTCCTTGCTATAAAATTCTGGTAGTGGGCAAAGAGGTGCTAACATTTAATTCAAAGGTAATGGTCGCTTTTGGATAATGGCATCCATTAAGAAATTAGAGGCTGGTACACTGTACCGCCTGACCACCATGGCACCACCATTATCTCCACACTGCACAGACAAGCAAGTCATAGTGCTCGACAGCTCCTAGCTGCAGCAAGGGCTGTCGGGAGTGTAACACTGACTATATCACCTCATGCTCCCTGCCCCCAGAGCAGTGAGAAACGGGGGCGTGTCACAAGGACACGTCCCCTGTGCCATGTGGCCATGCCCATTTTTGCATACTTATAAAAACATTTTTGATTTGTACTACTGGCTATGTACTGATGTTAATGTGGTAACAACACAATAGCAGAAATGACTTTGCAGTGTGTTTATTGTTCCTTTCTTCTAGTCTCTTCAAAAGATTGGGTAACCACTTTTGAACTGAAGATATCGGATTACATTAAAAACGTGAAACTGATTATATCAAGTAAGTACACTAAAATATATTTACTGTTTATGTACTTTACATTAAAGTGTTTGTAGCACTAAGTTGCAAAATAGTCTAGCCATACTACTCAGTCATATAAATGACATTATCAAAGCTGTGTATCACAGGTTTCAGAAATGTATTTGGACATTTATGCAAATTAATTGGGGAAGAGGTCAAAAAGGACACTGTAGTGAAAAGTAGGGACTCCCCTTTTCCCAGGACTGTGCCTTTTTGCAATAGAAATAATTTTATATGTCTGAATATGCATTTCTAATGCACCCATATGAAAGGACAAAAATAAACATACAAAGCATTCCCAGCCAATCCCATCGTCGGCTTATGCACAACGAGGTGACGGTCTCACCTGTCTGGTCTGAAGACTATTGGCTGGTGAGTGACATTGAGTTTCCCTTTATTTTTTAGATGTACATTTCGAGTTTTTTAGCAATATGAGTTATATGGGCATGTTAATGCAATTCTGCTAAATGGAGCATAATGTTTACCATTGAACACAGTGGCCCAGGATCAATAACTTGTGTCTTCCAGGGAATGTCTAGCCATTTTGTATGACAAAATAGGCTCTGCGGTCTTCTCCTATTTTGGGAAGATTTCAGTATATGCTCAGTGTCCACCACCTGAAGGTCATTAGAATGGTCCATACATCACTGAGTATAATCCGGTGCATTACTGAAGCTACCCTTCCTTCTGCATGGAATAATTTACCCAGGGCTGCCATCAGAAATTCTGGGGCCCGGTACTAACAAAATAGGCACGGGGGGCTGGGCGTAGGAAGAATGGCTGGCAGGACTGGGGTGGAACACCGCTGGCTGGACAAGAGAAGGGGGGCACAGGGCAGGGTCAACATATCTGGTTTCTCCTGTCCTGAGAGAGATTGGGCCTGGCTAGCTGTGGCGAGGAATTCCTATGGGTTATAGGGGGGAATATACAGCCTTATACTAGCCCTTGTAACACACCCATGTGGGGTTTTTGTAGTGCTGGACCAAGCATAAAAAACTTACTTCTATACAGCAATAAGTTAACTTTTTGCCTTGTAACCATATCCTTCTCCTTCCATTAGAAAATCCAGCTGAAGACTGCATTACTAACTGCGTGAGTAATGTAGATAGAGAGGAGGACATGTGCTCAGCATGCTTCACATTGATTCTTACTAGGTGTAGGATAAACATAGTTATCTTGTGGCTTCCAACACAGTGATAAACATTTCAGTCTGCAGCAGAAGCTATGTGTGGTATAAAATGTATACCATACAGGCATACCCTCCCGGAATTCGGGGAAGGCTCACCATTTTTTGGGCAACCCCCCCGTACCACCGGAAGGGTAGGCACTTCTCCCGCATTCTGCCTACTTCCTAGTGAAGTGGGCAGAATGGGGAGAATTTCTGCGGCGATCGCGGGTCCCCGTGTAGGGTGCGGGGCTTAAGGTTGCGATTCTACATGAATCGCGTCATTTAGCCACACCCCCTATTTAAATTAGCGCCAATCGGGCATTAAGGCCCTGCTGGTACCTGTAGTTCACCTGTATAGTATTGTTTAAAGAAACACAGGACACACACACCATACACAGTATAGGTTTATTAAACATACTTGCACACATACTCCCTATGTATCCCTGTAGCATCGGTCCACTTGTCCAGTAGATCATCCAAACGGTACCTGTGAAAAAAAAACACACTCACTGTCTCCTATGCAAGGTTCAGTCTTCTTCGGTTCAAAGTAGGCATCCCATGGACTTGGCAAAATAAAGAAATGGAAAGCGCGGACCCACATACTTAAGTACTGCTCTTGAAGAACAGTACTTCCCGAATGAGAGCTTACCGGTGGAATTTCACAATAGAAACCCCGCCGCTAAGCGTTCATTTGCTGAGAGAGGTGAGCCCTCTGCCTCTCAACCAATGGTCAGCCCCCACCTCTCCCAGCCAATGAACGGCTCCCACCATTGACTACAATGGTGGGAACCGTTCATTGAATGAAAGGCAGATGGATCGCCACGTGGTTTCCAGCCAATGAGCGGGCGCTAATGTAAAGCCGCCGCTCATTGGCTCGCGGACCAGGAGTAATGACAGCTCATTCCCATGAGCTATCATTCGCGTAGTGTAACTACATGCTTCAGCATGTACTTACAGTGAGTCCGTGGTCCATAATGGATTTCTACAGAGAACATCATGGGACAAAAGGTGAGTATTGGAACTTTTTTGCAGGTACATCCATGGATACTTTACGTTGACAAGGGGATGTGAACATTGGGCAGCAGGTAAGTATGAGGGAGTGTGGTAGGTGTGCAATAAACTTCTACTTTCTATAGTCTGTGAGTGATGTGCTTTTTTAACTATTTATTTTACAGTGGAGATACAGGTGCTGCACGTCAGCTGGCACTTGTAGTTCCACAAGTGCCAAATGGCAGGCATCCTGGCACCTGTAGTTCAGTGGAAAAATACAATAGTTACACTTTATTTGGCCCCCCATTACCCCAGTACCCACCGCTCCAGGGGTGCGGGGAAGAGCCTCGGGCTTCAGACCAAACCAGGGGTTAAGGGAGAGGGGGTCCACTTGGGCCCCTTTTTTCAGGGGTTTCCATCTCCCCTGAGATCCCTGGCTTGGCCTGACCAGCTTGGGCTGAGAATGCTTTTGCCACGGAGCCCCGGTGAAAGGGTCTTGGGGTTGTGGCATTACAGTTTGGACCCAGAGCTGGTTTTAAATTTAGGGGGAACCCTACGGAATTTTTCCCCCCTATATTTCAAACCAGGACTGGCCCTGCAGCCTGGTGCTGGTTTTTAAATTACGGTGGAACCCTACTCATTTCGTCCCCCATAATTTTAAGAACCAGGACTGGCTGGCAAGTCCGGGGCTGGTTAGCCTTTTGGAAACTTAACGCTTACAACACACTAGCCATTCATAAATATACACAAATCACACTGATTTGTGTAAGTTGGACTGCAACTCGCAGCTCTGGAGGTGGTGCATTTAAAACTTCTATTGAGTCCCCGATTTGAGTGTAAAATGGCCGAATTGAGCAAAACGAATAATGGTAAATTCCCGATTTAGGCATGAAAGAGTGAAAAGTACATCCGAATAGAGTCGATGGTGATATAATTTCTAATACAAAAAACAGCAGAATTAGAGGCATTAAACCACCCAATTTCAAACTCAAAACTAACACAAATCACCCGCCTTTAATGATAGTAAATTCCAGATTTGCAAAAAAGTTATATTTTCACTCGAGAATGCAAATCGGGACCAACATGAATCTTAGTAAATTTACCCCCCATAGTCTTACCGACCCATTTCTCTGTTAACCACGGACATCAAAATATTGGCCATTCTGATCAGATGGGTTTTATGCCGGGGAAGTCTACAGTTCAGAATGTTCGTAGGTTGTATTATCACATGCAGAGAAGCGATTTGGACGGGAAGGAAGCTGCAGTGATGTCCCTGGACGCTGTTAAGGTTTTTGATTCAGCAGAATGGGACTATCCTTGGGCTGTACTCTGTAAATTTGCCTTTGGATCTTGTTTTATTCAATGGATTCAGCTCCTGTACTCTTCCCCTGTCAGCCCGAGTGTTTCATAGGCAAACGCAGGGGGGGTTTCCATCTGCCTGGAAACCCCCTCCCCAGCCCACACCATGATCACAATAGAAATAGTAATATAATAGAAGTTTACTAGTGCTGCATGTTCTTCTCAGTATCACAAATGAAATAATTAGCACCACCTGTGGATCTTTTAACATGTATCAACCAGTAATAAATAACCTGTGCACCAACTAGGAGATCTGGAAAACATTCAGTGTTAGGGATGTGCTGCTATAGAGCCCAATATGTACATATATGTCCAGGGCAGTGCTAGGTTCTTCTGCTGCTCCCCCAGACTTGCTCTAATACTCTGGAATGGTGCCCACATCTAAAATAAAAAACTTCAGCTCAGGCAGGATGGCCCTACTGCCACATATAATGGCTTACTGTGATCGCTGGTCCTGTATATGCTGGAATTATGACACACAATATACTTTGTATGACGCATATTAAAGCTGGTTAAGTGCTAATTCTACCCTCTTCATGGACTGGCCACACTCACTCTAAAATCAGGCATTTGGAAACCCCCCTCTAGAAATCCTGCGTTTGCCACTGTGTTTGTTAATGAGTTCACATCGGGTTTTTTTCCTTTGGCGAGGGGGACTTGCCAGAGCTGTCCATTCTCTCCTGGCCTTTATGCAATAGCCATTGAGCCGCTGGCTTGTCTATTACGTGCTGACCGAGACGTCCGTGGTGTTAGAGTTGTCGAGATTGAAAGTGTTGTAGCCTTATATGCTGATGACATGTTTTTATTTCTAGAAGACTCAGGGAGCTCCCTAAAGTCAATGTTGCGAATTGTTAATACATTTGGTGTTTTTTCAGGTTTACTTATTACTTTGGATAAGTCTAATATTTTTCCCATTTCAGGTCATATTCCCGATAAAGAGCAGGCACGCTGCCCCCTACAGTGAACATTGAGATTTAAATATTTGGGTGTTTGGAACACGCCCCAGGCTTCGGATGATGTGTTGCAAAATATTGACCCTATTACAGACAGTATTAAGGCGAAAGCTCATGTTGGAAAAAATTACCTTTGTCAGTCTTGGGGTGCATTCATTTGTTCCAGATGTCTATTCAACGCAAATATTTATACATTCTGCAGCATTCACCAGTTTATATCCCCAAAAGAGTGTTTTCCGTTATTGATAGCATTCTGTCATCTTTTATTGGGGAAATGGACTGGCTAAAGTGTCTATTAAAACTTTGTATAAAGCTAAAGCTTTTGGTGGGCTTGGCCTTCCTAATCTTCGGTTGTATTACATAGCTGCTCAGTTAGCCCATTTGTTTGAAAGGATAACTGGCTCTGCTGGTTTGACATTGTCGGGTTTTCTAGCTGAACGAGTGGGGTTTTCTCTTTCCCCGTTACTATTTTTAGTTTCTGGTATAACTGTTACTGGTTTGCCTTCTCTAATTCATCAAGCTTTGTTGATTTGGTGATACGCTCATACTCTTTTTGATTTGTCCAACTTAGATGCAGATTCTTCCCTGTGGTTTAATAATTCATATCCGGAATTAATTACGTTGTCGTCAGATAACATATGGCTTTTAAAATGTGTCACAACTTTAGGTCAACTGTATAGTGAAGGGAATTTTAAATCTTTTCAGCAATTGCAGAGTGAATTTAGTATTCCCACTACAGCCTTTATTAGATATTTGCAATTACGACAAGTAATACAATCACAGGTTACCTGTACCACTCCTATACTATTACCTTCCCCCTTTAAATCATTAATGACTACTCTGATGAGCATTGGTCACATATTTTAGGTTTGATTAAATTCACTACTTCCTATGTTCGATATCAGCATGTACACTTTTATGTTTTGCACAGAGTGTATCATACACCTGTATCCTTGCAGCGTGCATGTCTTAGAGAGGACTCATTCTACCGTAAATGTTGGGAGGAGAATTCTGGAATTTGGCATTCGTTGTGGGGCTGTCCGCTAGTTTATTCTTTCTGGGAAAAGGTTTGGAAGGATATATTGCTCACGGCTCCCTTTCTGACACCTTTAAATTGTAGAATTTGTATGTTTGGTCCTGATTTTGAAGAAACGCACTCATTGATGATGTATCACTATTATGTGTCTCTCTATATTAGCCAAAGTGGTAATAGCACGGTTCGGATTTTCGACTGATTCCCCTAACCCGTTTAAATGGAGAGTTTTAGTGAATGATGTGATAAAGTATGAAAAACATATGTTTAAGTCTCCTAACTCTATGTCCAAACTTTATGATAAATGGCATAGATGGGTACATTCGAGATTGGGCAGAATGATTGGTGCTGCCACAGTCACATAATTTATTCATGCTGCATTTGGGGTGTGTTCGGGCGGGTCTGTGCCGTTATCCTTTTCTCTCTCTATCGTTATTCATGTGAATCTGTTATGGATGTTTTTTTTTTCTAGTCATTACGTTGTATGTATTAAGCTGCCGGTTAATTTTTGTTTTATCCCCTTTTTTGTGTGTCCTATTGTAATGTTATATGAACAAATTGCATTTGTACTCGCTTTGCTGCTGAAATTTTTTGTTTGATGATTTTAGTATTTGTTTAAAAAAAGAAAAGGAGATATTTTTTTTTTAGAAAGAATATATGGTTCAAAAAAGAACTCTGTCACACAGAGCACTGAGATCCCTTTATTATATAGAATACTGAGATCCCTCTGTCACATAGAGCACTGATATCCCCATCATATAGAGCACTGAGATCCCTCAGTCACATAGGGCACTGAGATCCCTCCGTCGCATAGAGCACTGACAACTCCATCATACAGGGCACTGAGGGCCTGATTCAGAGCTGAACGCTCTGACCAGAGCGCTCGCTCTGAATCAGGGCCCTCCTACCTTTTTTTGGAGCGTCCTCATGGACGCTCGCATAGCTGTGGGTTGCCCCCCACAGCTATAGCGAGCGTCCATGATGATGGTCGCGATGGTCTTGACCATCGCGACCATCGTGCTTGCGACGGAGACCCTGCGGTAGGGTCTCGCTACCAGCAAGCCCTGGAGTGATTTTGGCTCTATCAGAGCCAAAATCACTCCCACTGACATCACTAGTGATGTCAGTGGGGCCGGACCCAGACGGTAGGCGTTCCCATGGGAGCGCCTCCGTCTGGCAGGCACGACCCCGGCACGCCCACCAAAGGGGACGTGCTGTCAATCAACATCGACAGCACGCCCCCTTTGGTGCAAGACCCGGAGCGATGGTGAGCCCGTCGCCCGCCGGGTCTTGCGCATGCGCACGACGGAGCTCCCTCCGTCGTGCGCAGGCGCAGTGGGGAACATTGACCCGCTTGCGAGCGGGTCTGAATGACCCCCTGAGATCATACTTGCCTACTTTTGAAAAAGCATTTCAGGGAGATAGTGAAAGCAGCACCTATGAGCATGGCTATAAGTGGGCGTGTACTGCTACATCTGAGAGGCGCGTCATAAAATTGCCTTACATCCAAATGTAAATGCGCCCAAAAGCAGTTAGTAAGATCTACATGTGGCTGAAAACACACTAATACTTTTCAGAAGATGCATAGGGATCATTATGTATTATAACCAACGCAGGGAAATTACACTAATGATCACATTTGAATGTATATATCTCAGTTTTTTTTAAACATAACAGCTTCATATTGGGGTAAAGTGCAATCAGGGAGATTGATAGACTCTTCAGGGAGACAGGGAGATTACTGCTATTTCAGGGAGTCTCCCTGACAAGGAGGGAGAGTTGGTTAGTATGCCCTTAGTGTTAATGCAGTCCATAATATTAATGGATACTGGTAACTTTTACACATTTCTAAGGCATACCCAAGCTTAGTTATAAGATAAAGCATATCTCTAGGGTTTATCATATATTCTTACCTGCTACAAGCATGCTCAATTTAGCAGATTTCTTTGCTTGATTAGTCTCTCCAGCTCCTAAAAATATGCCCACTCTAATGTTCGCAGCCATTCCGAGTGAAAATGGAATCTAGAATGTTATGGATAAACATATAATTAAAGGGACATATTGGAAAACTACACTAAAATAAAACATATATATGGGAGATTAGATTTCTTCAACCTTTAACTCATCATTATAAGTTTGTTTTGTCTTCATCAAATTTATGTGCCAATTAATTTTATTAAAAGTTGAGGTGGCTCACCTGACTAACACCCCCTCTGTCTCCTTCCCTCCCCTATCATCCTGATTTTTGGTGCGAATCACATGATTAATTTATATTGATGTACCATAATTGTACATTTTACGATTGTGATAAGATAAGGTAACAGTTTAATTATTTTGTTATTTTAACTGCCTTGGGCTGCCTAACATGTACCTTTTGTTGTATATTCTAGTTTGTTGAAACTTTAATAAAATAGATTTAGAAAAAAATAAGAGTTATGGTATAACATACCTTTGTTAACTCTTTTTCTTCGAGGTCCATGGGGTCCACAGCTGATACGTTGGGGTATAAGATCCAGTCACCAAACAGTTAAAATGAGCTCTCTGCTCTCAGGATGCATCGGGTCCCTCCTTCATATACCCCGCCCCCGGCCATAGGTAGCCACTTCCTTTCCAAGCTCAAGCAGGCGAAGATAAAAAAGACAAGAAAGAAGAACCCATGCTCTTTAGACCACTCTTTCATAGAGAAAGGAAATTTATAGAGACACCCCAAAACCACAGGTGCTTTAGGGTGGGTGTCCTGTGGACCCCATGGACCTCGAAGAAAAAGAGTTAACAAAGGTATGTTATACCATAACTCTTATTTTCTTCTTATGGGTCCATGGGGTCCACAGCTGATACGTTGGGGATATCCCAAAGCACTAACCTCTAAGGGCGGGGATGCTCCTGTGTCTCGGAAGAGAGGAGAATCTTACGCCCGAAGGAGGCATCCTGAGAGGCAAAGGTGTCAAATGCGTAGAACTTGACAAAAGTATGGACGGAAGACCATGTGGCTGCCCTGCACAATTGTTCAGCAGAGGCGCCCCAACGGGCCGCCCATGAAGGTCCCACTGACCATGTAGAATGCACTGTTACCAAGTCCGGCACCACCAGGCTAGCCTGTGTGTATGCCTGAGAAATTGCCATCTGAATCCATCTGACCAGTGTCTGCTTATTGGCTGGCAAGCCATGCTTATGACAGCCATAAAGTATAAAAAGGAAATCAGACTTCCTCAATCTGTTGGTGCGCTCTACGTAAATTCGTAGCGCACGGACAACATCCAAGGAAGCCTCACCTACTGACAGGCTTGTATTCTGAAAAGCTGGGACCACAATTTCTTCATTCATATGGAACTTAGAAACCACCTTTGGAAGGTATCCTGCCCTAGTAAGAAGTACCGCTCTATCCCGATGAAAAATTAGAAAGGGAGAGCGGAAAGAAAGCGCAGCTAGACCAGAGACTCTGCGCGCAGATGCAATAGCGAGAAGAAACACGGTCTTCGCTGTCAACCATTTGAGGTCTACCGATTTCAAAGGCTCAAATGGTGAAGCCTGTAAGGCCCTGAGAACTAGAGTCAAAACCCACGGAGCCACCTGGGGAACAAAGGGAGGCTGAATTCTCAGCACCCCCTGAAAAAACGTCCTCACATCTGGCATCAGAGCGATTTTTCACTGAAACCAAACCGAAAGGGCAGAAACCTGCACTCTCAAGGTGGCCAAGCGGAGCCCCTTTTCCAAGCCAGTTTGAAGAAAAGCAAGCACTCTAGAGACCCGAAAACCCCCTGGGTCATATTTCCTCAGTTCACACCACTGAAAAAATGAGTGCCAAATTCTATAGTAAATTCGAGCCGAGGCTGGTTTACGTGCCTTCAACATTGTCTGTATCACACTCGGAAAACCCCTTCTTCCTCAAGACGGAGGCCTCAAGAGCCATGCCGTCAAAGACAGTTGAGGCAGATCCGGGTGGCAGATCCGGGTACCTGTATTAACAGATCTGGTCTTAACGGAAGAGGCCAGGGAGTGTCCACGGAAAGAGACTGTAGATCGGTAAACCAATGGCATCTTGGCCATGCCAGAGCTATTAGTATCACCATACTGCCCTCTTGCTTAATCTTCCCGATGATTCTGGGAAAAAGAGCAAATGGCGGGAAGAGATACGGTAGGCCGTAATGCCATCTTACTGCCAGTGCGTCCACAAACTCAGCCATCGGATCCCTGGTTCAGGATCCGTATCTGGGTACCTTGTTGTTTCTCCTTGATGCCATGAGGTCTATTTCTGGTAGACCCCATCTGACCACTAGGCTTTGAAATACCTGTGGATGCAGGGCCCATTCTCCGGCATTTACCTCCTGCCGACTCAGGAAGTCCGCTTCTCAATTTAGGACTACTGGAATAAATACGGCTGATATTGTGGGGAGGTGATGTTCTGCCCAAACCAGAATCCTTGACACTTCTGTCAAGGCAGCCTGACTCCGCGTGCCCCCCTGATGATTGAAGTAGGCTACTGCGGTGCAATTGTAGGATTGCTCTGAATACCGCTCTCAGTTCCAGGATATTTATGGACAGACGACTTTCTGCCTCTGTCCATTTCCCCTGAAACGTGTGTAAACCCGTCATCGCCCCCCAGCCCTGAAGACTGGCATCGGTCTTGAGCAGTGCCCAATCCGACACCCAAACTGGGTGATCCTGGCTGAGATGACTTGTCCGCAACCACCACGACAGGGATAACCGAACCTCTGGAGAGAGACAAAGTATCTGGGACTTGATTTTGCGGCAATCCTTGTTCCAGCGCAACAGAATCAACTGCTGCAATGGTCTGGAATGTAACTGGGCGTATTCCACCATACTGAAGGTGGATACCATCGACCCCAGCACATGCATAGCTGACTGGACAGATATCCATCTGTTGTGAAGCAATCTGCGTATCCGCAACTGCAGCGCCATAATCTTCTCCTTTGGCAGATATATTCTCTGCGCCACGGAGTCCAGGCTTGCCCCTAAGTGACACATCTGCTGTACCGGGAGAGGTGATTACTTTTTCCTGTTTATGATCCAGCCGTGACTGTGCAGACAGGACACTGTTAGTCCCAAATGATTCTGCAACTGCTGCGGAGACAGTCCTAGCAACAGAATATCGTCCAAATAAGGTAAGATCCTGATGTCCTGGCGTCTGAGACATGCCATCATTACCACCATCACTTTGGTAAACACCCGGGGAGCTGTGGACAGGCCAAAAGGTAGAGCCTGAAACTGAAAGTGCTCGCCCCCTACCGCAAATCGCAGAAATTGTTGATGGGGTCGGGTGATTGGTATATGGAGGTACGCGTCCTGTATATCCAAGGACACCATATAATCCCCCTGCTCCATTGCCAACACGATCGACCGCAGTGTTTCCATACGAAACCTGGGTGCTCGGATAAATGTGTTGAGCCCCTTTAAGTTTAGAATAGGCCTGTAGGACCCGTTCAGTTTCTGAACCAAAAACAGATTGGAATAAAACCCTTTTTGGAATTGATTCTCTGGTACCGGAATAATGACTCCTGAAGTCAGCAGGGATTGTATTGCCTGTTGAAGGGCCAAGGCCCTTACAGAACCCTCCTCCGGATTTATGCCCAAAAATTTTCGAGGAGAACTTCTCCAGAATGCCAGGGCATACCCCGTGGAGACCACTCCCCGAACCCAGGCATCCGTTGTCGTGAGATGCCAGGCTTCTGAAAACCGAAGAATTCGGCCCCCTACCGTGGGATCCCCAGGGGGAGGCCCGAGCCATCAGGCCACTCGTTTATCCTGGGCTCTGGAAGCCGGACGCTTATTCTGCCAGGGTTTCCTAGATCCCGTTCTTTTAGTCAAATTAAATCTCATTGAGGGCTGACCTCTGGCCTTACCCTGTGGCCGAAAAACCTGAAAGGATGACTGTCTGGGTTTAGCCAGAACTGCTGAAGGTAGGCCAGCTGCTTTAGAAGCGGCCACCGTAGCCACAATTTTGTCCAATTCTGTCCCAAAAATAATACCTCCCGTGAATGGAAAGGATTCTAGGGGGCCTTCCTGGATCCCGCATCCACCTTCCAGTCTTTCAACCACAGGATTCTGCGTGCCACCACCGCAACCGCTGATACCTTAGAAGTATATCAGCGTCTAACACCGCATCTCCCTTATAAGACGCTGCTTCCTTAACAAAGGAAATAATCTCCAGCTGTTCCTTGGATGCGTCTGACAAAGACTCTGCCAATGTTTTTATCCATTCTTCAATGGCCTTGGAAATCCAAGCTGTAGCCATAGCTGGACGAGTGGCCGTTCCTGATAGCGAAAAGATTGCTTTAAGACAACCTTCAAGCCTTCTATCCGTGGCATCCTTAAGTGAGGATGCAGATGGAATAAGTAGCGTGGTACTCTTTACCAGTTGTGCCACATGCGCATCAACAGAAGGCGGAATTTCCCATTTTGCACATTCATCTGACGGAAAAGGGTATAAGGCCGCGACCCTTTTTGAAGGATGGATTTTCTTACACGGACATCTCCATGCTTCCCCCATAAGTTCTGACAGATGCTCTGACTTGGGCATCTGCTTTGACCACCTTCTGGCGTTTAAACAGCGGTACCTTTCTATGCAGAGGCTCCCCTTCATCAATATTCAGCACTGATTTGACTGCCCTGATCAAAAAGGGAACATCAGCTATTAAAAAATGATCCTCATCTTCTTCGGAGATAGACTCCTGATAGGAATCATGTACCTCCTCCTCCTCTGAGGTTGTACTGGAGTACTCACCCCTCTCTGTGGCCCGGCCTGCGTGAGAGGCCGAACGCTGTCTGGTCTTTGGCTGCATTGGTCAGCGGTTGCTGAAAAGCTGCTGAGGATGACGCCATGCCTCGACCAGCACACATGTTCATTCATGATGGAAACATAGAGGGCATAACCATAGGGGGCTGCATCTGCTGAGGGTACCCCCAAACCGGGGGCGCTGGAAGCCTAGCGCCGGTCCAGTGTAAATGTGTAGCGCTGAGCGCACTCACTGCGGTCGGCGCTACACTGGTGGCTAACTAGGGCGGGCCGGACCGTGGCCGGTGGCGCCCCCCCACGCCGCCGGTCCCACGGCACCCAGGGCACACACCCTGCTCGCCCTGCCCTAGTTACGCCACTACTTATCACTACGAACAGCCCTAGGCTTAGTAGGATAGAGAGCACTTTAAAAACCTGTCACCGTAGGAGAGGTATACAGGGAGACTGATCCAGCCACCTGAGTGTGCAGCGACTGAGAGCACCTGAGAGTGTTCTGAGGCTGACTCATATAGAGGAGGCTGGGAGGAGCAACCCAGACGCTGTGAACATCTAGCTGTACCAGCGTGTGGATCGGGGGAGGGGCCACCGGGGAAAGCGGACCTCCCCTATGCTGCCTGGACCCACCCGGCAAACTGACATGGCCGCCGCCAACTAACCCCCGGCTGTCAGGACATCTGTCACGTCCCAGTGGTCTTAGTGCGGGAGACAGCCTGGTCTGCCTCCTCACTGCAGCGTGCCCCCGGCCAGTCTCCACTGCCGCAGGCCGGACCGCCACATGGTCCTGGCGTCAACGGCCACCGGTCCCACCTCTTACCTGCATCCCCTTGTCCCGGTTGCAGTCCAGGGCCCTATGCCCCTACCAAAATCACTGGCTCGTCACCAGTGTTGCTGCGCCGGAAGGGGTAGATGTAGCGGGCGACCGGTGCGTCTCCCATCAGACGCTTGGCTGCTTCTCAGTCAGCGCGGACCGCCCGCCCATATGGAGAGTAAAACTCTCTTTTTTTTTTACTCATCTGCGGGACTGCTCCTGCAGTCCCACTGTCTATGTGGTGTATCACACCAAACAGAAAACAACTGGCTACCTATGGCCGGGGGCGGGGTATATGAAGGAGGGACCCGGTGCATCCTGGGAGCAGAGAGCTCATTGTAACTGTTTGGTGACCGGATCTTCTACCCCAACGTATCAGCTGTGGACCCCATGGACCCCGAAGAAGAAATAAAAAACTAAATAAATCAGATTATGACTTATGAATTTAGAAAAATAATTATGTACCTTCTGCACTAGACTGATCAACTGATACAAAATTAATTGTGCTCCAAGCTCCACTAGACTTATGAGACCTAAAGAAAGTCAAAGAAACAGTAACATTACAATACAACTTGGCGTTACAGTATAAGTGCAAATTGGAACAAATTGGAACAATTCTTTGGTAACCTGCTAGGATTATAGCTATTTGTTGAGCCCAAAGTTCAATGCTTATTATTAGAATGTTAGGTATTCCCAGTGCAAAGAAAGATCCCCAGTCTTCCAAACATTCAGTAGACCATCCTGTAGTTAAAAGAAGAAAAACTGTCATAACTAAAAGGTGCACAGCACAATGACATTTTAAAGAATTAAAATACACTGATACAGTGGGTATCATTATTTCTAGAAATTCTAGGACCCAACATTACAAATTAAAAAAACAGTCTGTTCTACAAACTTAGGGCCAGATTCAGATGTGGATGCTAATACCATTACAGCTGCGATCTCTCATTAATCGCAATTGCAAAAATATGCTAATGACTCACTCACCATCCAGTGCTTAGAGACTGAAAGCATCTCACATCCGCCGCTCATGCACAAAACGTAAACATCGAACGCAGATTAGACGACCATACGCCTTCTGGGCAGTATAAGCTGTCGCAGACATAGCGGCTCTCCAAATGCGCAGAGGGCTTTCCTGCTGCGAGCAAGAACGCAGTTGCTAATTTATGAACACCCTAAAAAGAACCGGTATGTATGAATGCTGGCCGTGAGGCCGGCGATTGAAATCCCGGCGCCGGCAGTCCGATGGGTGAAGATCCCGACAGCGGAGGTATCCATACCCCTATCCCCCCGCTAACCCTAACCCTCCCTTAGCGGTGCCTAAGCCTAACCCCCCCTCCCCACACCCTAAAGCTAACCCTCCCAGGGGGGTATCTAACCCTAACCTCCCCTTCCCCTAGCCTAACCCTAACCCTCCCGGGGCGGGTGCCTAACCCTAAGTCCCCCTGGGAGAACCTAAACCTAACCCCCCCTACGACGGCTAAGAGGTCCCGATGCCCTGCTTACCTTCGTTCGGTATTTCGGGGATGTCGGAATTTCGGCGGGTGGATAATGATAGGCGTCGGGATTTTGGCACCTATCATTAGTCCCATGCCGGGATTTGACAGCCGGGAAGCCGGCAGTCGGCATTTCGACCGCCGGCTTCCTGACTACATACTCAAAAAACAGTGTTTAAATGGTTTAACACGCCTGCGTATTTCTAACCACCCGTTAACTCCCCCCAAACGCTAACTACTTGTCACTCACTTTGCGAGTGAATCCTCTGTGTGAGCGTATTCGTCATTCAGTCGGTGCGCTTTGCGCGGTGCGGCTTACATGCATGCACAATGGCAAACAATCGGTCAATCTGCGGAGTTATCAGAATTGATCTATCTCTGAATCAGGCCCTTATTTCTATAAAGTACAAACTAACAATTTATAGCATAGTGACAAAAAAGAAGACAAGCACTATGAACCATCTTTTAAAAAATTAAACAACTTGCAACAAACAATCATAATTTTTACTTAAAAATGAAACAGCAGGGTTATGAGAAACACCAGGCACATTCATAGAAATGGCCTTTGTGGAAAGAGCTTGTATTGAAGTAAACATGTATGTTAATACCTCCATTTGATTTATACTTAAAACATACCTGCAGTTACTTATTTTTATCTACACTTCAGGTAACGCATTTGTATCTTTCCCCTTGAATACTTGATGTCCTTTGGTTACCTAGGTGTTTTCACAACTTATATCTGTATATGCAAAGATATATATTTCTTATAAGTACATTAATAACCATTTCTAAAAATGGAAAGATTAGGCCAAGTATAGAGCAGTTTTGAACATTTGATAGCCTCAGGCAGACAAGTGATGTCACAAAGTGGGAGGAGACTATTTTTCTGTCTCATGTGTACTTGTAGTATATCCTGCTAATCCTGGATTCCACTTATATAGAACTGCCCAACTACATATCATTGTGAATATTCTTCTCAATGATAATTTCACAATGCACCTAACCCAATATGTAGTTTGATATAATTAACTAGCTAGCCACAAATTCAAAACATCCATCTGAGAAGACATACCTGACCAAGAGGCAACGTGCAAATTCCTCACTCGAATGTAGAAGAGGAGTGTTATACATTGAAAAATAGCACCTGTACAGAGTGCAACAGCTGCACCACTAGTAGGAAGAAATTATAAAGGGTGTTAAATATTTTTTATGCACTCTCCTGTACGTATACTTTGTTAAACTGTCAGATTCTTTATTAAAGTTTAGGGTTTCCAAAAAAACATAATAAGTAATGGCTGATCTACATGTGTGTAGACCGATACATTATTTTGATTGCAGCCATCACTTCAATTTGTTAAGCATATGATGTTATTTTCCCAAAAATATGCTTTCTATCAAGCTGCTAATGTATGACTTGCTTCTTTATATGGAAAAAAGGAGCATTTTTACCTGTCATGGCAAAACCTATCTGTGCAAGCATGACATGTGGGTAAAAGGCTTAATCAAAACACACCCACCTGATCTTTCTCCCCAAATTCCCAAAATTAAATCTCAGACTCACAATTGAAAACAATGTCCTATAACCACTATAGAACCCACACCTGGCATGTGACTTTGTAAGTAGCTTAAATACAGATTGTTAAAAATTGGATTTAATTTGTCAAAAATTTCACAATGCTTAATGAATACATTATGATAAAAAACATAAAGCTATATCAATGCACAACTTTTTTTTATAAAATGCACATAAAACATAGCAACAGAAGAATTACACTTGAGTACCTTTTCAGGTAATATGCCATATATGGGAAATGTATAAGGTGGAAAGCTTCCAGTATCAGTTTAAAAAACAACAAATTGTCAATTTCTAAATTAATTTCACAACTGTTTCAACTTTCTTCTTTGCCTTACCCCTTTTTATTTTGACATGACAAAAAGTACTGACATGCTATGTTTTACAACCATTTTATTGCACTTTTGTCCAAGAATAGTTCTAGTAATATGTCTATCTCTGTTTGGAAACATAGCAGAAAAATGGCAATAAATATAACTGGTTTGCACATATACATATGATACATGATTACTTTATATTTATTCCTTGGGAAGATACATTATAGCCATAGTTTCCTTATGGAGCCTGTATACATTGTTGACACATTGGACCTGATTCTGAATCACATGCAATGCAAGGAGTTGAGTGATTTTTGCTACTACGCATGTGCAAAAATTCTGAGAAATTCCTATGGTGCATGCGTTATATGAAGTTGCAATTGAGATGAAAGTATCAGAAATGTACTGGAAATATGCTGGGCATTCCAGGGCAGAAACTTAGAGGTGGCTATTTAGATGCACGAAGTTGTACAGTTTCATTGGAGGCCATACTCTTGTCAAGAAACTGCATCCAGCATGGGGCTGGTGACAGTTTTGATGGTGCAACCAAATGTTGCATCTAAAAATGCACCAAGCAGTGTTACAGCATCTAAAGACACTCAAAGTGGGCCTCTTAGTCCTTGCACTTTCAGATGCATGCCTGTACTACCAGGGGACCTTAACTCACTATGAGATGGGCAGTTGAGTGACTAGAACTTGAGGGGCGGTCACCAGGGGAGGATTTGCATAGAACAGCCTTAGCTTGTGGCCTACTATTGATATCTCTTCCATAGTGTACCTGTGGAGGTATGTTGTACACAGCACCTCCCCGGCACTCACTAACTTTGTGTGCTGAGCAGGGCCGTAACTAGTGTAGTGCAACCAGTGCCATGGCACAGGGCATTGCAGGGCAGGGGGCACTGTTTTGGCCTGTAAATTTTCCTGTTTATTATCATTCTCACTTGTAGCTTCCTCTTCTTTTATCCCCAGCATCTCCTGTGCTCCCCTATTTCTTCCCTGGCCCTTTTTCAGGTGCACTATCTTATGTCCCTATTTAAAAATGGGGGGCACCAATGCTCTCTCTGGCACAGGGCACCAAAAAGTCTAGTTATGGCTCTGGTGCTGAGCTCCCAATCAGGACTCAGTGTATAATTCTCTGGCCCTTGCCTGATGTGTGAGAAAGGCAAAAGCATAGAGGAGGATGCTGGAGGATAAAGAGCAGGATAGGGACAGAGGAGCAGTATAGATAAGGTCAATAGTAGTATAGAGGAGAAGCATAGCATAGATCAAGAAGGTCAAAGCATGCATTGTACAAGTTTTTAGGGATTTTCAAGCAAGCGCAGTAGCAAAAGTATCGCTCAACTCTGTGAACATCAGGCGTTGTGTGTGACTGACTCAGAATCAGGCCAATGTCTTCTTCAGCTCTATAAATACATTTTCTGTATTAGGAGTCCAATTAAATACAACTAACTTACTTGCCTTAGTCAGGTCAGTTAAAGGTGCAGCAACTGTGATAAATCATAAAACTTCAGTAGTAACAGATAAGGTCCAAAAATGCCCTTACAAGCTTATTCGATATATGCCATGGCCACCCCTGCATGGCATCAAACTTATTACCTACAGTTTTATAACATCTCATCCTCTGACAAATCCCAGGTATTTTGCCTGCTGAAGACTAATAGCATATATTTTTTGGGTAACAGTTGTTTCCTCTTCTCTAAGAGCACTGCTTAGACTATCTGTAGTTGAGGCTCCCAGTCACAACTAAAATTGACTGTCAAAGGTGCAGTTAGGCAGATACATATTATAATGAGCTTTAAGTATCTTATATATCATACTTTGAAAGTAGGCTGGAGCCCTGTGTAGCCTCAAACAGCAACACTGTATTCTGAAATATGCCGTCAGGGTCAGAAAATGCTGTTTGTTTGTTTTTTGCATAGTCTGTAAGGAGAATTTGCAAATAGCCCATGGTTAAGTTAAGAATTGTGAAATAATGGGCATGTCCTAACCTCTCAATTAACTTATTCACTCTGGGCATGGGATATGCAGCAAATTTTGAAACATCATTTCATTTACAGCAATTATTACAAAAGCATATTGAACCATCTGGCTTGGGTATTAACTCTATAGGGCTAAACCTTTTTGACTACTATTTTCTGAACCTCCCCAGAGATAGCACCTCAGAGCTTCTGGAACTCAATAAGGCTTGAGACAGACTGGTACCATAGGATCAGTAACTATGTCAAGATTAAAAGCTATCATGTGGCTCGCGATCTCTGAAAAAAGGAAACATGCCCTAATTAATTTGTAACAGTTTTTTACAGTTTTGTCTTTTGGGAAACTGGAAAAGTTTTTGCAATTGTTATCTAAATAACCCTGACAACGTATTGCCACCTGAAGAGGCCAGTGTATCTCTATCATTTAAGTTTACATGATATAACAGTTCAGGCTTGAATGTCCTTGGTTGAAATACTCTATCACTCAAATCCCGCACTTTTTCCAATACTTCAAATGGCCCTTTCCACGCACTTTAGCTAGGAATTTGCTCTCCTCTATGGGCATCAGGATATTCTGGACCTCATTCAGAGTCGGTCGAAGCGGCCGCACGGTCGTACGCCACCGATGTTCGCTATACTGTGCATGTGTAAAGTTCGCAATGCGCGTGCGCAAACTAGCCGCTACGATCAGAAATTTCTCTCTCCTTGAACAAAGCCAGGTCGGTAGTTTGAGTGACAGATTGAGGTGTTTGTGGGTGGTAACAGGGGAAGGTGCTTGAAAACGGGGGAGTGGAGATCCGAACGCAGGCGTGCCTAATTATGCGAACGGCGTTTTATGGGAGTACATACAGTTTATGGGAGTGCATAATTAACAAAGTAGCGTCATGGCACATGTGACATGTGAGGTTTTTACACTGACATGATCGTAGAGCTTAAGAGAGGGTATGGTCAACCTTAAGCTCTACGACCAGTTCCGATGGTTCCCGATGGTCTCGATTAATCCTTATATGCCCGGAGATGACGTGCAATGCGTACGAGAAGGGGGCATATTTTTTTTAATTCCGGCCGCTTCCTCCCCTTGGTTGGCCAGCTACCGATCCGAACTTATGGAAGCAACTTGCGAGGGAATCATTTGCATATCCGGCCCCTTTTCCCGTACGACCGTGCGGCCGCTTCGACCGACTCTGAATGAGGTCCTCTATTCCTAAACTAAAAAGTCCTAAGCTTTGCAGACCTATTGTATCCGCTGCTTTGGGCTTTCTGAGCTTGCTGCAAGTGTTATTTAACAATTGGCATTACGGTTGCAATTCTCTTGCATAGCAGAGATATGCTCAACCACACTTTAATAGGGAGCACCTTTTTATTTCTAAGACTCCTTGGTAATGTCTAGAAGACCCTGTGGCTGCCAAACCTGCAGAGAAAACAGTCGGGAAGCCGGCGATCGGCATTGCGACCGTTGGCTTCCTGACTGCATCCCAGAGAAAATGCTGCAATCCAAGCAATGGGTTTCAATTCCGATGCTTACTAAATTTCCCACTATGAGTTTCATGGAATTCATGCAGAGTTATATAGTTACCAGTAAAGTCTACAACAATAAGAAATATCTCAAACAAAATGATAAAAGAACACTTACATTACTCCAATTTTTAATACAAACAGCAGTAAGTAGTCCATGAGTGCAATGACAATGTTTGCCATGGAAGTAATGATAATTTGAGGCCAAAAGATTTCCTAGGGTTAGAAAATAAACAAATCAACAGAAAGATAGCAAGGGGACACATAATAAAGGTAATGTTCATATATATATATATATATATATATATATATATACATACACTCACACATATACACACGTACAGTATATAATGTTTATATATTTACATAAACACATACATACACACATACTATATATATATACAGTCAGGTGCATAAATATTGGGACATTGACAGAATTTTCATATTTTGGCCTCTATTCACCAGCACAATGGTTTTGAAATGAAACAAACAAGATGTGCTTTAACTGCAGACTTTCAGATTTAATTTGAGGGTAATTACATCCAAATCAGGTGAACAGTGTAGGAATTACAACGGTTTCTATATGTGCCTCCCACTTTTTAAAGGGCCTAAAGTAATGGGACCATCAACTCAAAAGCTATTTCATGGACAGGTGTGGGCTAGTCCCTCGTTATTTCATTATCAATTAAGCAGGTAAAAGGTCTGGAGTTGATTCTAGGTGTGACATTTGCATTTGGAATCAGTTGCTGTCTACTCTCAATATGAGATCCAAAGAGCTGTCACGATCAGTGAAGCAAGCCATCATTAGGCTGAAAAATCAAAACAAACCCATCAGAGAGATAGCAAAAACATTAGGTGTGGCCATATCAACTGTTTGGAACATTCTTAAAAAGAAAGAACACACCGGAGAGCTCAGCAACACCAAAAGACCCGTAAGACCACGGAAAACAACTGTGGTGGATGACAGAAGAATTATTTCCCTGGTGAAGAAAAACCCCTTCACAACAGTTGGCCAAATCAAGAACACTCTCCAGGAGGTAGGTGTATATGTGTCAAAGTCAACAATCAAGAGAAGTAAATATAGAGGGTTCACCACAAGATGTAAACCATTGGTGAGCCTCAAAAACAGGAAGACCAGATTAGAGTTTGCCAAACAACATCTAAAAAAGCCATTACAGTTCTGGAACAACATCCTATGGACAGATGAGACAAAGATCAACTTGTACCAGACTGGCGGGAAGAGAAGAGTATGGAGAAGGAAAGGAACTGCTCATGATCCAAAACATACCACCTCATCAGTGAAGCATGGTGGTGGTAGTGTCATGGCGTGGGCATGTATGGCTGCCAATGGAACTGGTTCCCTGTTATTTATTGATGATGTGACTGCTGGCAAAAGCAGCAGAATGAATTCTGAACTGTTTCGGGCAATATTATATGCTCATATTCAGTCAAATGCTTCAGAACTCATTGGACGGCGCTTCACAGTGCAGATGGACAATGACCCGAAGCATACTGCAAAAGCAACCAAAGAGTTTTTTAAGGCTAAAAAGTGAAATGTTATGCGATGGCCAAGTCAATCCCCTGACCTGAATCCGATTGAGCATGCATTTCACTTGATGAAGACAAAACTGAAGGGAAAATGCCCCAAGAACAAGCAGGAACTGAAGACATTTGCAGTAGAGGCCTGGCAGAGCATCACCAGGGATGAAACCCAGTGTCTGGTGATGATTATACGTTCCAGACTTCAGGCTGTAATTGCCTGCAAAGGATTTGCAACAAAGCATTAAAAAGTGAAAGTTAGATTTAGGATTGTTTAGTTTGTCCTATTACTTTTGGCCCCTTAAAAAGTGGGAGGCACATATAGAAACCGTTGTAATTCCTACACCATTCACCTGATTTGGATGTAATTACCCTCAAATTAAATCTGAAAGTCTGCAGTTAAAGCACATCTTGTTTGTTTCATTTCAAAGCCATTGTGGTGGTGAATAGAGGCCAAAATATGAAAATTATGTCAATGTCCCATTATTTATGTACCTGACACTATATACATATATATATATATATATATATATATATAGTATATATATATATATATATATATATATAGTGTGTGTATATACATATATATCTTTGTCATATAGGCAGTCAGAGGTGGGGAGGGCACCAATGAACTTTCTCGCACAGGGCACCAAAATGTCTAGCTCTGGCTCTGTGAGCAGGTAATATGTTAACTTTCTCGAGGATTATTCTTTTGAAGTAATTCACCAAGAGCCAGAGACCTGAGTGGTTGAGGAAGACTTTATCACTAGTGGGCTGCAGGATGCAGATGCCACCAATACAGTCAGCAGGTTTAGATATGGACTGAGCTACAAATGATCTCTTGGGAGCATGCAGTAATAAATCCAAAAGCTCCAGGCTTCTAAAGCAACCGTGGCTGATTGCAGTGGTGGTCTGTGCAGGCCAAGATGCAACCCAGAAAATTTTGCCACCCACCCTCTCAATAGAATGTAGGCATTATAAGAACATAAAAACAAACAGCTCTGATAAATCCTTAAAGATGTTGGCACTGTACAGACTTCATGCACCCCATGGTGAGGATTAGTGTGGATTTTATCATTCGAAGCATAGAGCTTTAGAGACTTGTCTGGTCTTTCTATTGATACACCTCTTAGTTCTCATCTTTGTTCTTGGTGAAATCAATCCATGCCCTGCTCTTCAATATTTATCAGAAGTAATCCACAACAAATTGACTAAAGATCTTGAGTGTCAAAGCCACACTATTCATGCATAAAATAACTCATAGACAATGTGAAGTTTATCATATTCTAGCAATGGACATCACTGCTGGACGATGCAGTTTATTAAATAGGATTTGCCAACCACATGACAAACTGCTATAATCATACTGAGAATACATTTATTTCTTAAGCATTACAGAGGTGATCCATGGAATCACTATATTCATATACAGAGTATATTGGAAAGAGAATGTACCTGATTTTGTAAATAGCGTAGTTGAAGTTCGAAAAAGAAAAATGCCTGTGTAAATAAAGGAGATATTTAGGGCAGAGCAATTGGATTTAAGGAAAACATGCAGTCAAGGGTAAATATTTTGAGAAGATGGGGAAGCAGTGGATGAAATTAAAAGCATATCACTTTGGCCAGCAATCTTTAGAAATATATATGTATCACACACACACACCCGGGCTGTGGCTGAGGGGTGGAGGAGACTTGTCGTCAGACAGGAGATGACGTGAGGAGCTGCTGCGGCTTGGCCATCTGTGGGCAGTGCACAGGGAACTTTGCCAATCAATGCTCTTTGGTTGATGCATGGCATCTCCCATCGCGGCAACAGTCATTCACAGTGGTAGGGATGGAGACAAGTGTCTCAGTCTCAGAATTATAAAACGATCCTTTCTGGGCACTCAGAACCCCCCTGCATGCGCCACTGGTGCGCACAGGTTTTGCTTTCACTCCCCTGAAATGCTTTTTCAAAAGTAGGCAAGTACTGTATGCTGTGCATCAGTGTATATATATCTCTAATAATAAGATTTATTATAGTAAGTTACACATACTTACAGGAAGGTATGGGATAAAGGCCATTACACACAATTCAGCTTCTCTGTTACAAAATAATGGAGAGAACTATAATCAGGAATTAAAAGGAAATTTAAAATACATTTTATTAGAAAAAGCACTTTCTAACATTCACTAATAAACATGTAAAAGTTATCCTGAACTATCCTTTGTACTATGAAAAGTATAAAACTAATGTATAACATTTATTGGATCTTTTTGCTCTTTTAGGTGGCATCACTAAATATTAATCAATTAAGTCAATATGAATTGCTTATAAATTTCCGTTTGCAATGCGATCACAATGCCCCGAGACTAGCGATCATGTTACCGTTATTGCTTTGTAACAGCAAAATGTAACCACATCGCTTGTTGTATTGATATCACTGCTCCATCAGATTCCCATAGAGTCTCATTATACAATAGGATATGTGTGGGTATTGCGAGGTCTGAGGACAATGACAGTTGCTCTCCTATTGAAGAGGTTTGACTCCATAACAATCAATAACAATGCAATACTAAAATTAGACATTAGATTACCTAAATAGTACCATAATTAATTTAATGAGTCTTGTCTAAATCCAACATTATCCTGGGATGTGTAACATTGTTTATTACCTCTCACTATTCTAAATTCAACATTGCATTGGTTAATAAACAATTCTCATTGGGGCTGATTCAGAGGTGGACGCAAATGTTGCTGCTACTTTGTATGCAGCGGCTGACCAACAATATGCAAAAGCCGCAGGAGGCATCTTGTATAAAAGGCACCACTGCCGTCTTCTCTGATCCGCTTCTGTGTCCAAAGACGCAGCATCGGATGAAGTGCATGAACATCATTGGGCTGAGTAAATCTAAGGTTACTCTGGATGTCCATCAAAACTATGCTGCCAGGGCCAGTGAAACTGCATGCTCGGATGCAGCCACTTGCTTCGGCACTCTCATAAAACAGGGCCGACATGCCCCCATTTTCTGGAACGCTCCCTGTCACAGCACCCAAATGCCAGCAGCATGTCAATCATACTGCGGCATTCGGGGCACTGCGCAGTGTGGCTCCTGTGCATGTGAAGATCCAAAGAAATCGAAAACTTGCGTGACCATTGAATTAGCGTCCACATGTCTGTGCTAAATACACTAGTTCTTATCCCAAATTCAACATTGTAGCAATGACCATTGTATTGTATGTGCTACATCCAGGGACAGTTGTAGACTTAAGGGGGGTATCCACTTAGCGATATACAAACGAGAGCACGATTGCGACATTGCAATCGTGCTGTCGTTTGTATAGCAAGTGATGTGCCTACACTGAGCGTTCACTCGTTCAGTCCCGGCACATCTGTCATCCCCGCACATGCAGAACCTGACGAGATCGCCAGGTTGACCTGCATGTACGGGCGATGTCGGATGTTGGAAGCGACAAGCGGGCACACGCATCGCGGGTCGCTTACGTCCAAAACATGCCCGATGCATGCACGATTTGCAAGCGATTGCACGATAACGACATCGTTATCGTGCCATCGCTTGTTTAAATCGCTAAGTGGATACCCCCCATAAGAGGAGGCCAGGGCGAAACTTTTGTTTGGCCCTCTCCCTTACCAATAATGAACATATCTCAGGACAATGCTTTCAGCATATCAGCCTCAGAGCCAGTGGCGCAAGTTCATCCCAGACGCCCGGAGGCAAGCTGCTGACATTGTAATGTAGCATTTCGTAAGCAGATACACCCGCAGGTGCACATAGAATATAGGCATGCCACAGATCATTTTAATCGGCAGAAGCTGCTTGTGTGTCCTATTCACATCGCTGTGCGAATAAGACGCATTTGAAGGGAAAAATTTGCACAAAATGAGTCACTCTGCGCTCACGCGTTGTGTGTCGCAGGAAGGATAGATATACGTGGACACATCTGTATGCATTAGTCACAGATAAGATAGTGATCTGTATGGTGCAATTAGCATGCGTCTCCTGATGGAGGTGAAAGCCACCTGATGTGGGGTGGGGAGCCCTCCTGATACCCCAGATGGAGGGGAAAACCACCTGATGTGTTACATACTGTAAGACTGCCAATGTGGTGGGACTACAAATCACAAAATGCCCAGTCTACTGCTGACTGCATCACACGCCGGGAAGTTGCTCCACCAAAGGTCTGCCCCCCCAGACTCAGTCGCTGGTGCCCTAGGCACCCGTCTCCCATGCCCTCTTACCCGCAGCTCAATTCAATGCATCCTTGTTGACATTCAGCAGCACTTATCCTCGGGCCAGCCACTCAGGACTCTGCTGTACGGGTCTGCGGCTAGGTCTGCCGCCAGGGACAAGGAAGACGGAGAGTTATGGGTGTGGGGGGCGCCAGGACTGCTGCATGGGTCCATGGCTAGGGCTCTCCCCAGGGAGGAGTGGGATGAGAAGTTGTTGGTGAGGGGACGCACTGGGACTGCTGCACGAGTCTGAGCTGAGGCTAGTGCTGCTGCCAGGGAGAAGTGAGACAGAGAGTTGTGGGTGACGGGGGCCCCGGATGTGTCACACTGACATAAGAAGCTGTGACACCTATGAGTAGGGACAGGCTATAGATAGATAGAAGCGGCATCTGATGATCTGACATGGAGGCCTCCACTAGAATATGGTTATAGTAGCTTCTCAGGTTCCATGTATTGGGCAGCCAAGGCGGTACACTCCGGGTACATAGTTACAGCCCTAAGTGGGTTGAATATATTGTGGACAGTGGAGGAGGTGCTTCATGCCAGAATCTAAAGTGCATGCGCGGGTCTCCGGGAAAATGGCGCCCGCGCCTACTTTCCCGGGGACATCTTTTGTGCACATGCGCAGATCACTGGGAAAATGACCGCCGCTCTACAGCACCAGTCCGGCGCTGTGGAGCAGCACTTCGGGAATTGGCGGAGAGGTAAGTATAATTACATATGGGTGCAGGGTGTGCAGTTTGGAGCCAGGGGTACCCCGCACACCCTGCACCCATTATAGATACGCTCCTGGCCCTTCTGTGTTTTGGTATTTGGATCTGTATTTTCTTTCAAAAATTGATTAAAACTGCTAAAATCACATGGTTTGGGCTCCTTTTTTGTTCCTACAGTATTATTAACCTCAATAACATTTAATTCCACTCATTTCCAATCAATTTTGACCACCTCACAGCTCACAATATTGTTTTCATCCAGTTTAGGCCCAAATGTTGCACCAAACTAGCTGGCTAACTAAGCTAAGCGGCGGCAGTGGGTTGTACAAACACATGGCAGTTCAACTTCCAACATGGCACATAAGGAAACATATGTTTTCATTAATCAAGAGGCCTAAAGGAGATGGAGTATGTATGTAGTTGAAGGCAGGCACAGGAAGGGTTGATTCATAGTAAATTTAATTTCATTTTTTTATTCCGAAGCAAATTTATGAGGGAGGAGGGGAGAGCATGGGTGAACAATATGTCCCATGTTTTTCCCACAAAATCAACTTGGTGGTTCAGAATACTTTTTAAACTTAAAGGGGCATGCAAGATATACTGTCTGTGGCCATAAACATTTCGGCATTCAGCAACCACATATCAAAGATTGCAGCAGCTGTGGCAGTTGAACTTCCAACATGGCACTTCAAGAAATAAATATTTTTATTATTCAAGAGGCCTGAGGGAGTTGGAGTATGCATGTAGTTGAAGGAAGGGAAAGAAAGGGTTGATTAGTAGTACATTTTATTTCATTTTTTGATTCCAAAGCAAGTTTATGAAGGAGGAGGGGAGGCATTTACAAAAAAATATTTTACTCATTCACTTCAGTCCTTGCCCCAGTGGAGCTTCTCGGTGGTTCCAATTTTTTTTTTAAGAATCAAAGGGGCATGCAGGAGATGATGTCTGTGGCAGCACACAAAATGGACAGGAAGGGAGCAGAGTTATTTTAAAGTCTGGTACTAAACATCTCTTATCATTGTACTTCTGGGATTATGTTTGGGAAGGCTGGGAGGGGAGGAGGGAGAACATCTCCATATACCATCACAAAATAGCCTCTCTATTTAGTGTTTGAGTTGCATCTGACCAAAATGGCTGTTATGATCAAGGAAAGCCAAGCCCACCAGGTTGGTATCAAAAATCAAGGTTGAAAAATGGCATAAGAGTATTTTGCAAGTATGCCTATTTGTAATTTTAGTTGAAATAAATACAGTATGAAACTAAAAAAAAAAAAAGGAAACATCATAGCTGCGGCACAAAAGCATGGCAATTTTAAAACGGCTCCTCCTTCAGTTTATCAAGCTGCTTTTCCAACAGTCTAATTAGGGGAATTACCTGACTCCAGCTGGCAGTGTCTGAACTCACTTCACAGGTGACTACTTCGAAAGGTTTCAGCACTTTGCACAACACGGAAAGTATTTTCCACTGACCTCGAGTAAGGTATATTACCCCTCCTCTTCCTATGTCATAGTTCATTGCGTAGCTTTGGGTGGCTTTTTGCTGTTCCTCCATCCGCTGAAGCATATAAAGGGTGGAGTTCCACCTTGTAACTGCCTCTTGCTTCAACTGGTGACAGGGCAAATTCAACATTTCTTGCAGGTGCTGCAATGTTTTACATGCACCTGCTGAATGGTGAAAATGTCCGGACATTTTACGGGCCACAGAGAGTATCGCCTGCATGACCCTGTCATTTTTAAAAAATATTTGCACCACCAAGTTGATTGTGTGAGCAAAACATGGGATGTGTTGGAATCAACCCTGCTGTACTGCTTTCACAATATTGGTGACATTGTCAGAAATTACAAATCCCAAGGAGAGTTCTAGCGGGGTAAGCCATTTTGCAATGACTTCCCTGAGTTTTTCTAAGAGGGTGTCAGCATTATACCTCTTCGTGAAACTGGTGATACACAGAGTAGCCTGCCTTTGAATAAGCTGCTGTTTCTTATATACTGCTGCTGTTGGTGGCGCTGTCCTGTTCCACTTGTCCACATATCTGTGGTTAAGTGTACAGTGGGTACAATGGTATTATGGAGGACACTAATTAAGTTCTTTTTAATGTCCCTTTACAGGCTGGGAATTGCTTTTCTAGTGAAGTGGAACCTAGATGGACTTTGGTAGCAGGGACACAGGACATCAATTAACTTTATAAACCCCACTGCATTAATGGCAGCATAGATGTTATGGCATCAGTAATTCGCTGTGCAACTGGGTGACTGCTGTCATACCTGCTCCTCCTTGCAAAGGATTGTTTAACAGTCAATTGTTTTTTATAACTACTACTAGTAGTCTTTCTGGTCTCCTGGGATGAAGATCCACTACCAGCAGCAGCAGGCATAGCACTCAAGGATTCTTCTGAGGGATCCAGGATAGGGGAGGACTGAGTTAGACTTATTAAATTGGATGCAGGACTACTTCTGATCATGATTGATGATATTGTTGATGAAGGTGTTGGTAGTGAAGATGCCAGGTGCTTGGATCTAGCAGAGAAAAGGGAGCTAGCTGACGCTTGACTGCTTGTTGTTACTTTTTTCGTCAAAGTTTCTGAATTTTGCAAACACATTTGATGGATGCACTGTAGATAACATAACAGGGAGAAGGTTCCTAGATGATTAGGATCCCTACCGCTACTTACTCTGACTTGACAACGGGTACAGATGGCTTGACAATTGTTGTCCGAATTTGGGTAGAAATTATTCCACACATAAGAAGTGGATTTTTTTGTTTTATACCCAGGCATGACAATGGGCTTCTCCTTATCATGGGCAACAACTGTTTTGACTGGGGTCTGATTTACACAAACAACATTCTCATCATCAGCATCCTCATCATCAACATCCTTATTAGCATCAGCTACACAAATATCCTCCTCATCCTGGTGCACTTCCACAGAAGCATCCTCAATTTCTATGTCAGCATGTTGACTTGTGCTGCTCATATCCACATTTGCAAAGGATGCACAAGTTGTAGAAGGAGGCTTCTCTTCAAGTACAATTTTGGAAAAGTCAGGCTCACACATGGCACCCGCCGACACACTTAAGACTGTCCTCAGGGATTTTTGACATTCCTGAGAGCACAGTTGGTTCCTGTGCCTTTTCTGATTTTAATTTTTTTTAAACGTCTACAGGGAGAAGGCTTACATCATCATAAGAGGCAGCACCACCAGTCATAAATAGCCTTTCCTTGCCACTTCGTGTGGTGAAAGGCATATAGCCAATTTTATGTCTTTCTGCAGCTAACTTTCCCTTTGATGTTTTTTTCTTCACTAATGTAAATTATTGGTTCTTTGATTTTAGATACCCTGACTTAAGCCCTGTATGCCCTTGGGTATCGCCTTTAGTAGATGATGAGACGGACTAGTATCATCATGACTGGTGGCACTGGTAGCAGGTCCAGCCCTAGTATGTGGTTTCTGCTCTCCTCTCAACTGATCATTCTCCATATCAACAAACACGAATGAAGTGGGTACAGCACACACTTCAATTTGTACCAATTTTAAATATTACACTGCGGTATCAATGACCTACAGTGTCACAATATTTCTTTATGAATAAGAAAAGAATAACACACTGTGCTACCACTTACAGTTTCACAAGAATTTTTATAAGTAAAACACTACGCTACCACTTCGTTTCACAATAATTTTTATGAAGAAAAGAATTACACAGTGTCTCAAGATTTTTTAAGAGTAAAACACTGCGTTACCACTTAGTGTCATAATATTTTTTATGAATAAGAAAAGAATAACACTGTGCTATCAAGTAGTGTCACAATATTTTTTATGAATCAGAAAAGAATAACACACTGCGCTACCACACAATATTTTTTTATGAATAAGAAAAGTATAACACACTGCGCTACCACTTACAGTGTCACAAGAATTTTTATGAATAAAAAAAGAACACACTGTGCTGACACTTACAGTGATGCCATTATGTTTTATATATTACGCATGTTATTTAGCACTTTGTTGTGGTCTTGTAGTCGGCGTGTAGACTAATCATTTATTCATGATTGAGGAAAGAAGTGACAAGTTGAATATTACACTGCACCACCACTTACAGTGTCACAAGATTTTTTTATGAGTAAAACACTGTGCTACCACTTACAGTGTCACAATATTTTTAATGAATAAGAATAACACACTGCGCTACGACTTATAGTGTCACAATACGTGGATGATAAACTGTGGTCTGGTCGGCAGTGTCACCGAACAATAACAGCGCAGCTAAGTTGCTCATACACACACACAAAAAAAGAAAAAAAGATCTTTTATTTTTTGAGGAATGCTAATTTTATATTTCAATTTAATTTTTTTACACTGGGGAAAAGCACCCCTGGACAAAGCAGCAGCCCCTTGATGATCAACACAGCACCCCTTTATGGACAACAAAGCGCCCCTGCGGAGCAGCGGAGTGCGGACAGACCACCTGCAGAGTCACAAATACTTGGATGATAAATGGTCTGGCCAGCAGTATCACCGAACAATAATAGCATAACTAGTTACTAACTAGTAACTACCTGGCTAGCACACGCACACAAAAAAAAAATTAAATAAAAAAAAATTAAAAAATAAGATTTTAATTTTAACTTTTATTTTTTATACACTGGGGAAGAGCACCCCTGGACAACACAGCACCCCTTTATGAACTGTAGCCCTAGCCCCTTGATGGACAGGACAACACAGTAGCACCCCTTTATGTACTGCAGTCCAAGCCCCTTTATGAACAACACAGCAGCAGCCCTTTATGTACTGCAGCCCATTTCCCTTGATTGACAGGACAACAGTGAGTGACACAGCAGTGCACCCCCACTTTATGTACTGCAGCCCCAGCCTGATAACACTGCACCCTTGAACAAACAGTGACAAGTCACTGACAACAACACACAACACTGACTGCACCCTAGAAGAACAGAGCACGTCTGCTCTGTACACTCTCCACAACCGGAATAAAAATGTCGCCGATCACCGGGGCCTTTATACAATCCAAAACCCGCGAGAATCCGACAGCGGGATGATGGCGTTTTGCCTCGTTTTGGTTTCAGAGTAAGGCGGGAAACCCTGACCCGGACTCGGATCCCCTATGTTGATCTTACAATTATTATTCATATTGGTATATCGAGCACACCCGGACTCAAGTAGGGAGTGGGTTAACTCCTGTAACAGTATCTTACACTATCATAGGAGCCAGTGTCCTCAAAGTGGGTATATCTCCATTAAAGCAGGTATGTTATATCAAAACAAAAGCAAATCCTTTGAGGTAACCTCACTTACACTTACAGGGTGCAAGATGAAGCATGAAGCAGTTTCTTTATCTTAAGGAATGTATGTAGGGTGTGAATGGTGTCCTTTAGCAATGTGTTACGAAGAGATGTTCTCTAATGGATAGACCTTCCCCATTACAATATACTGTCTCCAGACAAAACAAATCGAGGTAGCGTATCTCACTTACAATAAAATAGTGGAAATCAATCGTGTATCGGTTTCATTAGCGTAAAAGACGTATAGGTGCGTACAAGTACTCATGAAATAGTAGGCGTAATCAGACGTATAAAAGGTATCTTTGGGTCCAGTTAGTCAGGCTGCTCAAAATTTACTTTTCATAACAAGCACCATTAGTGTTCACCTCAGTGTTATCACTATAATCTGCTCAAACAGCCGACCAGAGAAATTTCTAATAAAATTATACTTTCACGGTGTGTTTGTCTTGTGGTTATTTTAATATTTCTTTTACAGTTGAACTAGAAGTACCAGCAGACCCTTAATGCCCTGAATGCTGGTACTTGCGGTTCTCCAAGTACCAGCATGCGGGGGAGGCTTGCTGGAGCCTCTAGTTCTCCAGTAAAAGACAATATTAATTATTCTATTTTTTTAACACAATCAACCCAGTACCTACCACCCAGGGATGCCGGGCATAGCCCCGGGCTATCAGGCCTGGGGTGCCCTGGAGGGGGGATCCCCTTTATCGGGGGTCCCCACCTCCCCAGGGATCCCCAGCCTGGGCTGACTAGCAGTCAGGTGAGAATATTTAGGCCAGGGGACCTGGTTATGGAAAATACAGTGGACCTACTCATTTTGTCTCCTGTATTTCCAGAACCAGGACTACCTCAACAGAGCCTGGTGCTGGTTCTTAAAATACAGGGGAACCCTATGCATTCCTTCCCCTGTATTTTAAGAACCAGGACAGGCTCAACAGCCCGGGGCTGGTTATGCTTGTGGAGGGGGGTACATCTTTTTTTTTTTACTGTTTACTAGGGGTTTCACAGATTTCAGTCATCTGTTAAGGCTTTGGTAGAATTCGGACCTTGTAGTGCAAGTCACATTACAAGGTCCGAGTTTTCATAGGAGGAAACTCACACATAATTTAATAGCCTCGAACTCAAAAGTTTGGAGGCTATTACATTTGGCGGGTTGTGGGACAAACTTGGGCCATGAAATGTGTGCGAGAAGGCCAGAGTTTGTCCTGCACACAAAACTTGCATCTTATTTTATTTACCACAAAATGACTTGTTTGGCAGTGCCTGTAGCACGTAGCAGCTTAGCAGGCAGGGATACAAGACACTACAAGTGTCCTTTCATTGAAAAGGTGTCTTCACACCATCGCAGTTATGTAATATACAGATTAGCGTCATGTTGAGCAAGCTCCTAGCGGCAATGTCTGTAGCGGTTAGCGGCAAAGTCACCTCTGTGGCATTGCGTACAAATTAAGGATGGGGGATGCAGAGCATGCCGTGAGTTAAGCAGCAGTACCCTACAAATCGTCAGCATGAATTCATCTCTTTTTGTTGAAAGTTGAGAGTGCGTTTTTATTACCGAGGTGTATTGCAACTTGTACTTTGTGTTTGCGACTCTTCCCTGTATATTTATACATAAGTGTGTGGTATGTGGGCGGGCAACTAGGGCAGATACAATGGGATCGGTATGAAATACCGCCGGACGCATGTTCAAATCCCGACACTGGAAGACAGGCAGTTAAGATCCCGACATGTAAGTATTTTAACTGTTTACTAACCTAACCCCCCCAAAACCCTAACCCTCCTTTAGGGGGTGCCTAACCCAAACCTCCCCCTGTGAGTGCCTTAACCTAACCTCCCCCTTCCCCGCAGCCTAAACCTAACCCTCCCAGGGGGGGTGCCTAACACTAACCTCCCCCCTGGGGTGCCTAACCCTAACACCACCTTCCTCTAGCCTAACCCTAAACCTCCCTCCCCTTGGAAGCCCCTACACCGCAGCTGTCCGCGTCCGCCGCCCGGCTTACCCTCAATCGGTATGCCGGGTGTCGGGCTCCCAGCGTAGGTAAAATGACAGGCGTCGGGATTTCGATAACTGTCATTAGACAGTCGGGAAGCCGGCGGTCGGCATTTCGACCGTTGGCTTCCTGACTGCATCCCGATACAATACAGTAGCAAAAAGAAAAAAAAACTTTGTGTGTCTTGATTGACAAATGTTCCAGTGCAGAGCAATACATAAGTAAAATTAAAATTATATATATATATATATATATATATATATATATATACTGTAGATAAAATAATATTGATACAAAATTAGATTTCTCAATGCTGTTGGTCTTACTGGAAATCAAATCCCGGTGATGGCTATGGTAAGCATTCACCTTAACCACTAACCCATGTTAGTATGGACATCTGGACGCCATGTTGTACGTGCATCTGAGACTCAAAATTGTGTAACATCCCCTGTGGTGTTGATAGTGTAACATAAGGATTCATGTTATCCATTTCAGTGGGAATACAGATCCCAAGCCAGCCTGCCCCGGCATCTCAGATGTCCGGTCAGTAACTGGCAGCTGACACATGTACTTCCAGTACAGTATAAGGAAAATATTTAAAAAATATACAGAACTCACACGCCGAATGATTTAATCCTTTATTATGCACTTACACTACTATACTGTACATCAGCGTTTTTCAACTAGTGTGACACGAGCGGTTAAGTGTGCCGCGGCGGTCAGCTCAGAGCACTTGTAGTATAGTGTGTTTTATTCCTGTGGAGGCCAATGTAGTGTTTTTTATTCCTGTGGAGCCCAATATGTGTGTATATTTTTATGTGGGAGCCAAAGTTTATATTTTTTTTATTGGTCATGCTCACCACATAGCCAGATAGTGTGCCTTGGCAACTTTAAAATTTTGTGTAGTGTGCCTTGAGTTTAAAAGGTTGAAAATCATTGCTGTACATGCTCACCTAGTCTTAGACACATGTACAGCATCTGTCAGCCAATCAGTGGACAGTGCCACAGAAACTGCATTGACAATTTGACACGTGCGCTCTCCGTCTTTTCTGGCGTCTCAATGCATTATGCTGCGACTCAGTATGCCATAATGCGACTTAATACAACAAACTGTGACACTGCATGGCGAGTGCAGTAAGGCATGCTACATGCTGTATGGACGCTAGATATAATAGGAAACATCTGTAAAAGTGCAGGGAAACCATGGAAAATAAGCAATTTACCTTCATATATTGTGAAATCTTTAGTTTGTGAAAGGATCTAAGCAAATTGGTATCTTGAAAATCTAAGAATTTTGCTGTAACAGATCTAGGAATTCCCAGACTCAATTAGCACCACCGTTGTGAGCTGGACTCTCTTGAAAGAAAGCAGGATCCTCCATCTCAGCCAGCTGATGGAAACTGTCCCATCCACTTTTTCAGCCAGATGTAAGTGGTGTGCATAACTCCAAATGAGCTAAATAGGGTATTAGAGTAGAGCAGTGAGGAGCTCATTAAGATGTGTCCATGCACAATGCTCCGCCCAACGGAAGTCCCAATGTAGTTAAAGTTATTAAGTTATACAAAACTCTGTAAGACTTTGACCCTCCATTTATGTATCATAAATATCTAAAAATCATATAATTTAAATTAGCTGTTGCTCTGGGTATGCTCCTTTCAGCATTTATAGTATCACATGGTAGGCTGTTCTTGCCTTCTTGTGGTGATAAAACTCTTATTATAGGGAAGATAAAAAAGTTATAAACAACATCTACCAAAATACGCAATATTTAGGGACCACAAAACCAGTAATAAAGTTAATGTATTTTGCATTTCTGTAAAATTGTTTGCTATAATTTTTCTATTTACTATTTTGCATGTTTGAGGCTTTAGTTTTTTCACAGAAGCATACAAGTTTAATGGTGCCCATACACGGTACAATTTTTTACCCGATATGGACAGTTTCGCCGGGTTATACAGACCAATCGTATGAAAATAGGTGTTTTTTGTGTGTTCTGCGACCCAGATGCGCGGTTTTGCAGGGAGATCTCAAACGATCGTGTATGATGTGACACACCTCGTATGTACTTTTGTTTATCTGTGATCCGATGTAGGATCTGTGATGTCCCTTGATGGATTTCAAATCGTGTACGATAGATCAAATCGTATAGTCTTATGTGGAATCGTTGGACTTTAAACACATATCGCACAGAATCTGAAGGGAAAAATTTTCAAGTGAAACCGTATGTGACATCAGATCCGATTACAAATCGCACATCGTATGGCCAGCATAACAAACCAGGGTGGTATTTATGAAATCTAAAGACTTTAAATTAGCCCTTTGTGATCCAGATGTTCAGCTCAAACACTGAAAAACTGGATCTGTCCAAATGGGACATGTATATAGTAAATCCTGCTTGCTTAATTTAAGTTAATTCGTTACTTAACTTCATAAGTTCTAGAGCGGTTAGGATACCACAAACTATTAGCCCCCTTTCACAATGTACTTGGAGCCCTCATCATTGCTCACAAGCACAGCATAAGCTGTTCATATAGCGTTCTGCATGCCCTCTACCTAGTGCGGTGGCAAAGTAAGCCATAATTAAATACAAAAAGTCAGTGTAGTTATTGCCCTACATGTGCATGTCTCGGCTGGGTGGGGTCATAGACGCTGCTCAGACAAACACATGGGACAATTATGTTAGTTGCAGAGGGCCTGCAAATTTTAATCAGGTGGCTAAGTGTAAATTAATATATTTTTTACCCTTTTCCCTACAGATGTTCAAGAAAAAGAAATAATAACAAAAAAATATAAATAAAAACTAATCCAAGTCTCATACTTTCCTTTTCCAAAATATTAAATTCACTTGGATGCAAACTAAATGAAAATATTAAGGATTTTTCCTATACAAAATATTGTTCTGATCCTAAAGTTCTAGAGTTAGTCATGAACATTGTCATTTTACAAATGAATGTTAGAAGGACTATATAACTTTGATCTTTTAGAGAAGAAAAGCATGTATAATTATATTAATACTATTAATAAAGACTGTACCTCGCCACCTCTTTGTTTTGTCCACAAAGCAGCAAAATGTTTTCAGTGCTGATAAAGAGTGCCCAGCACGGGAAGCATGCCAGTGTCAAGATTACTGTGGCCCGCTGAACAATTATTCCAATTAATTTCAGGTTTTTTCTTCCATAAATCTAAGAAAAACATAAATAAATATTTGTTCTAATAGTTTGATGTGAAGTCTTTCACGTGTAATGTGGAAAATATAATTATAAAGCTGACCAGTCTCTTATATTAGTAGGTTGGGTAATTGTTTATTATTTATCCCTGAAGTAAATAGTCTTGGACAGTTTATCTTTTTATACTAATAGATATAAAAAGATTTATTCTGATTGCGGTGAGCACTTTAAGCGCTGCACACTCTTTAACATGTCAGATGCAGTGTTAGATAGAAAATTATTACTATTACTGTATTTACTAGTATTTTAGAGAATTTAGACCCATCATAAGCCAGGTTGCTAATTATTGTGCCCAACATTACAGTTTTTTTCCTTCCCTCACTCTCATCTGTCCCCTCACCAGCATCTCCATCTTTCTGTCTCTTATCTCTGCACTCCCAATTTCCACATCACTAATTTCTGGCTCTTTCACCTCCCTTTCTAACTGTCTCTCATGTCTGTCCCTCTCACTTCTCCATCTCTTATATCTCCCCCTACCTCCTCATCAATCATCACCAGGACCGCCATCAGGGGGGGACTTCTAGGACTAGATTGCTGGGTCCCGGAGAGAGAGGGGGGCCCACCCACAATGGGGCAGCCGCTGAAAGAGAGGAACCGTGCTGTCAAGAAGAAGGTAAGTAAGAGGGCTGGCTCTGGAGAGACAGAAGGGGGCTGGCTGTCTGGGGACACATAAAGGGGGCTGGCTGGGAATATAGAAGGGGGGCTGGCTGGCTGGGGACACAGAAGGGGGCTGGCTGGAACTGGAAAGACAATGCAGAAACACGGGGGAGGGGGCTGCCTATTTTGTCAGTCCAGGGCCCGACACATCTTTGATGGCAGTCCTGGTCATCACTATCCCCCTCAGGTTCCCACTGCCTCACTGTCTGTTAGCTCTGTCCCCTTTCCTTTTCCTCCCATATCTCATTTCTGTCCTCCTCACCTCCCCCGAACTGCCATCTCTGTCCCCTCACCCACACCCCATCTCTCACCTATCCGTCTCACATCTCCATGCCTCATCTTTGTCCTCCTCACCTTCTTCATCTCACATCTGTGCCCCACACCTCCTCCTCATCTATCATCTCTGCACACTTCTCTTCTCTCCATTTTATTATGTCTGTCTCATCCCCCACCCATATCTCATCTCTGTGCCCCTCTCCCCTCTTCTCCACAACTCTCATCTCTGGCCCCCTCACCACTCTATCTTCTTCTCTCTCATCTTTGTCCCCAATGTCAGCCTCTATATATTGTATAATGATCCTTCCGCAGGTTCACCTACGGAAACCTTGTTATAACTTTTACTTTCTCTAGATAGTCAAGTTTGATCGTCTTCTTGGCGCTCCGCCAGGGCCGTTTCCGACCCCGGCGGGGCCGATCCGAGGACCACACTAAACCATCCAATCATTTTTCATTATTTATATATATATATATATTTCATTTCACAATTTTTTTTTTTAAAGGTAAGGGAAATACTAGTTGTGAGAGCGGGCGGTCTGCCAATTTTATTGGTGGGGGGCCCCCAAGTCAGTTGCCCCGGGTTTTCCACAAACTTTAATCCGGCCCTGCTTCCCCCACTCTGTCCTGCCCCGTTTCGATGTATATACTTCCCCTCGGGCGCAAAGTGGTACTCTGCCTAAAGTCTGTCACTTGCTGCAGTGGGAACATTGGAAGGGCGGTGTGCGCCCCAGCTCTCACTGCGCATTCATCTTGATGATAGGACAGACCTTAAAAGATTATTATAGTGATTATAATAGTCCAAATGCCTATAGTTCCATGTTTTAGCCACATCTCTGCCTTAGCATAACAGTATAAGGCTCATGGACACCACGTAATGAAGATGGAAAAAGTGTTTTCATTTGTTGTTTATTGTATTAATATCTTTAAAATTGTATATGTAAGTTTTAACAATATCCATATATTTGCCCCTAGAATAAACAAGGCTTGGATTCGAGGTATGATTCAGACTTGGGAATAGAGTAAGAAATAGCAATTAACTGTGACCCTGGACAAACCATGCTGAAATCAAGGGGTTCAAATACATACATTGTTTTTGCGTGTGTGGTAAATACTGGCTGCTTTTCCATGTAGCTCACATTTTTACACTGTAAATAACATTTCAGTTTACACACCTCTCCTAAATCTAAATCTCTCTGCACATCCTACATCTGCCTCATCTGCAGTGCTGCATGGTTTTATCAAGATGCACAGTTAATTCTTCTTTCTTACTCTATTCCCAAATCTAAATCAGGCCCTCAAATCAGTATTGGCCATGGATATTACAAAAGCTCTTGAAGAGCGGCTGGATTTGAGCAGAACACTGAACCAAATCCAGGATGGTTCTAACTTATAGTTCAACATATTCTGCCCTCACAAATACAGTTACAGCTCTGAATAATAGGAGTACTGACCACAATGGTTCTTGGACTTTAAGAACATTTAACAATTTCTAATTCTAGTGTAATTTACCTGTGAGATGATCGTATCACATGCTGCATTTAATCCATATCCCACTGCATCTCCAATCACTGATACGTACTATTGTAAAAGAAACACATGAGAAGTTCTACTAAATAGTAACAATTTTTTTTACAGTATATAGCTCTTTTCTCCATTGGTACAACCCGGGCAGCGGCTGAGCCACCCGGAAGAGCTCAGCGCTGCCCGTGCATAAAAGTTAAGCCGCAGGTGGCGATAGTTAAGCTGCAGGGGCATCTCCAGGCGGTGATAGTTAATCTGCAGGGGGCAATTCTGGGCAGCGATAGTTAAGCTGAGGGGGCATCTCCGGGTGGCGACTCTCTCGCAGGACACTTAGGAACCGCTCGCGGCACACCGGTTGAAAATCATTGCTCTATAGCCTGTCCCTGCTCATTGGTGTTACTGCTCCTCAGCAGCTTCTGTTGTCAGTGTAACACGTCCAGCGCCCCCTCACCCACATCTCTGTCTCACTCCTACATGGCATGCCTATATTCTGTGTGCAACTGTGGGTGCATCTGCTTGCAAAATGCTACATTAAAGTGTCAGTGGCTGTGACGGGGGGCACCAAATTATAATTTGCCTCCGGGCGTCTGGGATGAATTTACGCCACTGGTACTGCAGAACATGTACCACTGTTTTGCATGTAAGGCTGATTCAAGAAAAACCTGAAAGAAAAATAAATATAATTTTTTTCATTTATTAACAGTTTCTTGATTTAACAGATTGAGTGGCACACCAATGGAGTTGGGACGGGGCACCAGTCAAGGATGCCCTTTCTCCCCTCTCCTCTTTAACCTTGCCATCGATCTGCTCATTCGCCTACTGCAACAGTGGTCTAGTTTTCACGGAGTTAGCACGGGGATCCATAGTATCAAACTCACGGTATATGCAGACGACATTCTTTTATATAAGATCCCCAACATACTTTACCTTTGATTATGCATAAGTTCAGGCAGTTTGGTGACATCTCTGGTCTTAAAATTAATGCAGACAAATCAAGGGCAATGTTTCTTCACCCCACCATAGTCACTCCTTCCTGGGGCGTGTTCTTTCCATTCTCCTGGGCTTCCTCACACTTGGAATATTTGGGTATTATTTTGCCCAAGAATCCTATCCAACTTTTTGAAATGAGTGTGTCTCGGATGACTCGACTTATTAATGGGGAGCTCAGGAATTTGAAACATTTGATGCTCTCATACATTGGCAGGGCCGCCCTCATTATGTTGATGACTTTTCCCCGTCTTTTGTATATGTTACAGGCATTACCCATTCTCCTTATCGTGAGGAATTTTTAGCTAATTAATAATTTGTTTCGATCATTCTTATGGCAGGGTGGAAGGGCTCGTATTAGCCTTAGGATGCTATATCAACCTAAATCTAATGGAGGGATAAACTTTCCAAGCGTCTTGGTTTATAACCATGCCTCCCTGATGAGGTTCTTGATAAATTGGTTACAAGATCAAGAGGTTTATGCTAATACATCCCTTGAATCGCAGTTCCTACCTGTCATGGCCCTAAAATATTTTTTTCATATTCATGATCAGGAAGTTCCCTTAGAGGCTCACAAAAATCCTTTATTAAATGACGACCAGATGCCTCTTGCATATTCTGCGCCACAAACCTTGCCTTAATGCTCATAAATCAATCCATCTCCCATTCTTGCGCAATTTAGATTTTCAAGGGGGAGAAGTGACTTATCCATTCACGGTGTGGAGGGTGGGGGGGGGATTCACAGTCTAAGCCACCTACTTAACTTTGATGCGCAGCAACCCGACATTCCTCGAGGCAACCTCGAAAATTCGAGACCCTATGGGCGTATCCCCTAGGTTATTTTCAGGCACATTATAAAGCTTCGGTGGTGCGGGCATTCTCAGCTGTTGATTGGCGTAATCCGTTAGACCAACGCCTTTCTGGACCTGATCACTTGTATGATGTAAGGGCCCAGGGGTGTGCGCTGAAAGTGGTTTATTGTTTGACACTGTAAGCATTGATTTCCTTGTCTATGCTGGATCTTTATACCTATGTCTTGTTAACCTATGTCTGGTGTTTTTTGCTTCCATGAATAAAAAAAATAAAAATGTATATGAGGTGGTATATGGTCCCAACAAGCAACACTATTTTTCATGCTTCAAACTTATGTTGAAGGAATTGCAGCCAAGTGGGCTCCTTTCTACATATTTGGCGAGATTGCCCAATAATCTCACATTTTTGGGATGGAGTTCTGGGTATAGCAGCCCGAGGCCTTCATACCCAGCTACCTAAGGACCCTTTATTTGTTCTCCTTTCATTAATATTTGGATATCTTGATAAGTTTGACAAATTACAATGTCACATTTTCAACTAAACGTGAAATAGCTGGCGACTGGCAAAATCCCTCTTAGCTTTCTCTGCATGTTGTTCTTCATAGGATCTCGCTTGCTGCTTCCATGGAATATATTACCAGTCTTCTCCATGATATGGTGCAGACATTTCACTCTGTGTGGGACCACTTGGCATTTTCACAAGAACAGACACCCACGTGTTATTTTGTAATTGTATTTTTTTTCATACTGTATGTTGTTTCTGTATATCCCATCCCCCACCCAAACACACATTTATTTATTTTTTAATCCTTATATGATAGAACTTGTGGTTAAATGATTGAAAGTGGACCCCTTTTCCTTTCCCTTTCATGACCCCTTCTCACTATATCAATAAATGTAAAAATCCAGCAATACTTTTCGATTCCCACAAGGTATACTCATCCAACCTTGTTAAACTGACTTTGAGGCCGTTATTACCTTTTCACCTAGGTCTGTAATTTTTCTGTTTAGTTGTCTATGTGATTGTATTGTTTTACATTTTTTATGTGCTTTTAGCTGTCAGAAATAAAAAGTTTAAAATATTCTGAATAATGAGAACAGTTATCATATAGACGTAGTTAAACATAGGTCAGGCTTGCCGACATTTAGCTCCCTCCTTCCGGGAGGGAGCTGTCGGGCTTACACAGCTGGGGGCGTGACGTGGCCAAAGGGGGTGGGGCCCGGCAGCTGACGTGTCGTTGGGGGTGGAGCATGGGGGCGTGACAGCACGATTGCGTCATCGTGGCTCCGCCCCCTCTTCACAATGCCGTGATTAATGGCATTGTGCAGCTGGGGAAGGAGCCACTGTGACACGATTCAGCGCGAATCATTTCACCGGCCCCCCCGCTGCTGGGGTTTTTACTTACAATCGCGCAGGGGTGTGGACACATCGCCGGGGGCCGGGAGGCTTGCCTGTGTTTCCGGGGGGCCGGGACCGACACCCGATTTTCGGGAGGCTCCCGACCAAATCGGGTGCGTACTCAAGTATGACATATGTAAACATTTGGAGTCCATGGGGCCTATGTGATAATTATACAAGAGATGCTGCTTCTTTTTTGATAATGTGGAGGACTACATGCCGGTGTTCTACATTTGACCATTTCTGTCTATTACATTTTAAAATATTTGACAGCGACGTGGCATGGTTGCTGTGTAATAGAGTTTTTCACTCATTGAAACATACTTTATTTCATGGTTTAAAAGTATGTGCTGGTTTTTTATGTTTGGCTTGTATATGTACCATGCACACCGCTTCAATTTATGCTCAGTGCGTGCTGTGTCCCCAAAATATTTCCATATTATATTTATTTATATCCATCTATATAAAGATATAAGTTATTATAGAGTACTACATGTTCTACATTGACTCTTGTCATGCAGAACTGTATAATAAATAGTCATACATCTGCACTCCCTGAGCGCTAGTAATAGGACCGAATTTTGGGATGAAGTGTGTGTTAAGGAGTTTGCCAATGAACCATGCAGTGTATAGCAATATGTAGATGTCCTAGGGGTGTATTTACTAAAGTGCGGGTTTATAAAAGTTGAGATGTTGCCCATAGCAACCAATCAGATTCTAGCTATTATCTTCTAGAAGGTGCTATATAGATGTTAAGTAGAATCTGATTGGTTGTTATAGGCAACATCTCCACTAAAAACCTGAACTTTAGTAAATATACCCCCTAATGTCTTATATGTTCTGCCTTTTAGAGTTATTTGTTTAACTGCTGCAATACATTCCTTAAGCTGGGTACACACTGGCAGATATATTGGCTGATCAATTGATCGGCCAATATATCGGGTGCCCGTCGGCCAGTGTGTACCAGCGATATGTATCGCGTCGGCTGTGCTGCACAGCCAATTGACAGAAATATCTGCAGACATATCTGTCCATCGGCAAGTGTGTATGGGCGAACAGCGGCAGCATGGGGGTCGCGGTGCGACGACTGGCCAGCGAGACCCGCGGCTGCCTGGAAGGCGATGGACGTTCAGTGTATATGAACGACCATCATCTACAGATATATCTGCAGATCACTCGATCTCCAGATATATCTGCAGTGTGTGCCCAGCTTTAGTTAGATCACATGCATATGGCCAGACAGAAAGATCACCAAATAAGTAATGTATACAAAGCAGTTAAAGTTACTTTTTGAAAATAAATAAATAAATATGTATACTCACAGTAATGGCAAGCAAGATTGAATCCAGTTCTATTTTTCCAATACGTCCAACAAAGATGGTTGTTATAATAACTGATGAAAAATTAAAAAAATTTGTAATAGCCTAAATTTTTAACAAACAAACAAATTGTTAGGAACACAATACACAAAGCAAAACATTAGTAAGGCCATTTCAAGATGCCAATACCACAAACGAAATTTCTACATTTTATTAACGTTAAGAGTTTCAATAACTACTGTTGGTGGACACTTCTAGTTTTCAACTTCCAGATAAAGTAGCATGTCTTCTTTTTACAGAAGCAAATACAGAGTTTTAGCATTCATAGCATGCACAGGAGCAACTGTACGCATTTTTGTTTATGTCTGTTCAATTTGGATGGATCTTTGCTTTACATGAAATTTGCGTTTTAGGGTGGGAAATGGGCAGTGACAGTGTGATCGCACGGCACTCTTCTGTCTTGTGGGAGAGTTATGGGCATGTAGCTAAAGTTCTATTCTGAGTCATGCGTATGGGGAAGGGAAGCCTGTTTGAGATAGATCTCTTGCACCTGGCATGTGACTAGTGCAAGTGCCGATACTAATGATAACTCATAAGGATGTGGACGGAAAAAGTGTGCAGAGTGGCTTCCTGCTTGAAGCTGCATGCATTCTCACATTGGCCCTATGGAAACTCGCACTAGCATAACATAGTAAATGGGGCTGGTGCAAATGCAGATACTAATTATGACTGTTGCAGCTATGGATGGAAATACAATGGGTGGGACAGCATCCCTCTTGAAGAAGCATGCATCCTCACATTAGCCCTATGGAAACACACACTAGCATAAGATAGTAAAATCTGTCACAGCATCACGCATGCACAGTCACTTTGCGTCCAACTGAGAATCCAACTTGAGTCCAACAATGTTGTAATATTCTGACAAGTGCATACATGGCAATATTTGTTAATTATCCAAAATCTTTGAACAGTTACTTGAAATCTGAATCAGACATTGTAACTGTTTAATCAACACTTGGGTCATTCTTTTTTTTTTTTTTTTAACATGAGTAAACATATACTAATGTATGGAAACTATTTGCCTATATTGACTACTAGTATGAAGGTCTGCAATTTCTGAACACAGTGTAAGGACATTTTAGACTGGTTACAAATAGTTCATTTTATAATTCAAACAAAAAATGTAAAGTTATTACAACCAAACCAAGTAAGTAATCATTCATTTAAATGAGTATAGAACATCCAAGCTTAGATTTCAGGGCCGGCTCTAGGGGTGTTCGAACTGCGCGGTCAACCATAGAGGGCGCACCCCTCCCCAACATCCCGATTTCAGCGGGACAATTACTGTCCCGCTGTTCCACCCGTGGGCCGAAGTGCCCCGCGGGTGGTTAAATCGGGAGGTTGGGGACCCCCCACTGCCGCAGCTGTGTGGAGGTGCCGGACCCCGGAGACTCTGAATGGATGCTGCGCGCATGCGCGTGGCATCCATTCAGTGACGGGAGAGGGCTGCGGGAAGCCCAGTTAGTGAGGCTCCCCCCAGCCTGACGTTATTTGGAGGCGAACACGCCTCCTAATAACAGCACATAGCAGGCGTGGCCTATGGTAATTAGGCCACGCTCCCATTTTCGGTCACACGCGGCAAAGATAGGGCGCGCTGGAGGGGGCCGGCACAGAGTGCTCCGACCCCTGGAGCCGGCCTTGTTAGATTTGCATATGATTGCATACTCTGTGAACAATCCATTTGCTATAAATCGAAGATGTCAACGCACACTTTATTTATACTGGGAATGTGGCCTGGGTGCCAGCCTTGGGAGGACACTAGAAGGGGTTTCTAGTGAGAAGGGCCACCAGCTTCCACTGGTATATGTATTTGATAAGGGATGCACCAGGCGTTGCTGCATTAACACATTGAGGGGTCTATTTACTAAGCAGTGTTAAGAGAAGTGAAAAGTGAATAGTGATAAGGTGCCAGCCAATCAGCTCCTAACTGCCATCTCACAGGCTGTGTTTGAAAAATGACAGTTGGGAGCCGATTGGCTGGCACCTTATCACTTTTCACTTCTCATAAACCTGCTTAGTAAATAGACCCCTGTGAGCTGCAGGGGGGAGATCACTGCAGCTTACACACTCTGAGACACTCCTATGAGGATTCAGCACCAGGTGACATTGGAGCGATTGTAGATGATCACATGCTTCTCTGACCCCTGGAGATCAAAAACCTCATGGAAGTGATCTCATCAGAGGTTGCCTGTTCTGCTACAGACAGCTATAGTGCCAATGTGCCTTTTGCTAGCCCTGCAAACCCTATAGAAAATACCAGATAAAAGAGATCATGAATTGGGGGGTTTGATGGTATGTGGATGTGGCAATTAGAAGGGTATTGGTGGCATGTGGCGAAGGTTTGACGGCATGTAAGGGCATGTCCAATGTTAGTGTAAAGGTGCATACACACTAGACCAGTGGTTCCCAACCATGGTCCTCAAGGCACACTAACAGTAGAGGTTTTAAGGATAGCCAAACTTGAGCACAGGCAACTTAAATAGTACCTCAGTTATTTTGATTAAACCATCTGTGCTTTAGCATGGATATCACCAAAACCAGGACTGTTAGTGTGCCTTGAGGACAGAGGTTGGGAATCACTGCACTATACGATATGCTCCCTGAGCGACATCGTCTAGTGTGTCCCTGGCAGGGTGTGCTCAATGTCGTTCATGACATTGAGCACACCTGCTGAACGATATCATTAACTATATCATTCAGCGACGGGCTCTCTCCCCCATTCCCCAACATGCAGCAACTTCAAAATATCATGAACGATAAAGACGAACGACCTGCGGGAACACGCATCGTTGGTTGTTTATCGTTTTGGTGAAAAAATGGATGATAAAGTGAAAAACTGAACGATAACGTTATTGTTTAATCGTCCACTTCAATCGCCCACTGTGTACGCACCTTTAGAGGAATGTGGGGAGGTTTGATGGCATACAAGGGGAATGTGGGTAGATGTGAGAGGCACAAAAGGGGCATATTGGGAGGTTTGAGGGACTTTTTTTTTACCCCAGTTCAACAGTTCCTCCACAGTGATTGTATGCAAGGTAGCAGTGTGAATGAAAGTGAAGAGAGTCTATTGAAGATTATTTGGACACCAGACACAGCAGTGATGGTAAGAGCTGTGCTGAAGACTTTTGTGCACATATTACAATGTGGGGATGTCTGGTCACATGTGAGTAAATGTATGGACGTCTGTGTGGCACATGAATAAGCCTGAGGGTATGTGGGAGTGTTTACCCTTTCTTATACCCTTTCAGAACAAATATATTTAGGCAGGAATGTGTGTATGAGTGTCTAATGTGAATAAAAGTTTAGCTTCACCTGTTACTTTGAATAAATTAAGATGTATTATTAATGGAGTTTGAAACAGTGGCGGAACTCCCGGAGACAATGGAGTCATTTGCCGCCGGGCGTCAGCCCTGAAGGGGGCACCTGGCTCCATTGTCCCCGGGAGCTGCATGGAGAAGGAGCGCCGCTGATCGGCGCTCCACCTCCACTGGTGTAACTACGGAGAGTGCAAGGGGTGCGGTTGCACCCCTGCACCCTCCATTTGCCGGGCACCCACTGAGTGTGTTACCAGCGGGCGCCCGGCTCCTATCCTCCTGGCGGTAGCTGGAGGACGGAGCTCCCTCCGTCTTCCGGGTCCCGCAGTGTACTATGGGAGTGACGTCATAACGTCACTCCCATAGTGCCGAGGAGCGGACGCCGGGGACGGAGCTCAGGAGTGAGCTCCGTCTTCCGGGTCCCGCAGCGCACTATGGGAGTGATGTAATGACGTTACTCCCATAGTGCCGAGGAGCGGACGCCGGGGATGGACAGCAGCAGCACTGGAGCGGGGATAAAGGTAAGTGTTTGTTTTTGGGGGGTTTTTTGTGCGCGCGCGCGGTGGGGGCCATCACTACTGGGGGCAACTACAGGGGCTCACTACTGGGGGCAACTACAGGGGCCTACTACTGGGGGAAACTACAGGGGCTCACTACTGGGGGCAACTACAGGGACCTCACTACTGGGGGCAACTACAGGGACCTCACTACTGGGGGCAACTACAGGGTGCTCACTACTGGGGCAACTACAGGGGCCTCACTATTGAGGGTAACTACAGGGGCCTCACTACTGGGGCAGCTACAGAGGCCTCACTACTGGGGGCAACTACAGGGTGCTCACTACTGGGGCAACTACAGGGGCCTCACTACTGGGGGCAACTACAAGGGGCCTCACTACTGGGGGCAACTACAGGGGGCTCACTACTGGATGTACTGCATAGGGGGACCATTACTGGGGAGCACTACATAGACGGACTACTACTGGGGGCATTATATAAAAGGAACTGCATAAGGGGGGCGGCGGCAGCTGGGGCTGGCATAGGTGCTGGGGGGTGGTACATTTTAGTTTGGGGGGGGGGCACCAACATTTATCTTGCCTCCGGGCACCTGGGATGAAGTTACACCACTGGTTTGAAATAGTAATACAACACAGAATAAAAAAATACAGCATGTCTGAAAATATGTTTCATATAAAAGTAGTTAATGGTAGCGGAATCTTTAAAAACAGATGACAGGATTACCTGTTGTTGTATTGGGCGTGATATGAAAAGAATACTATACGACTGGGATTTTCAGAAGACAATCTGGGATTATTATAAAACAACATTGCATCAAGACAAAACATAGCTTTCCAAAACATACTAATTGGTACCAATATGGAGATGACACATTGGGCCTTATACAGAGCCACACGCAATGCCTGTATTTACGGAATTGTGCAAATTTTTGCTACTGCACGTAAGTCCCCCAAAACTCGTACAGTACATGTGTTACGCAACTTGGAAAAGTGCTGGGCATTCTTGGGTAGTGACTAAACAGAGGAGATGGTCCATCTTTTAGTACGTTGCTTAAGTATTTCCATACACAGGTGCTCAATCATTGATATACTAGGCCATACTCAGGTGGAATATCTGTCCGATGGTGGCATCTAAAGATACACCACGGTGTATTACAGCATCTATGGATGCTGAAATGCATCTCATACCTCGCACATTCATTTGCACAGATGTACACCAGGGAAGGGCTTTATAGCCGCATTTGCAAAAAGTCTCAGACTGGCGACCACCAAAAAATATGCAGCCCTGACCACGTCTGTGTCCACCTATGAATCAGGCCCATTACAGTGTAAGTATGCTGATGTCTTTTTACATGTATATATGGATACAGCAATATAAATACACTCATTGTTCCTAAACCATAATCATTTCATTCAGTTACATTGTTAAAACCAAGTGTGGTGAGACGACTAGGAAGAGAGATCTTGGTTATGTATGCATAGTGTATACACAGTCTTCACCTTACATACTACCAGCATGGCAGGCAAACGGTAAAAATTACAAAATGAACAGTTTTCCAGAAACAATGACATTTGTATGCCAGTAACTTACCAGAGGTCCTGCACACCATAAAAGCATCTTAAACTCAAAACCATTTTCTTGGATTACCAGCTTGATCTCTGTGATATCAGACTGCACCAATTAGAGCAGCAGCTACACGACATGCTGACAAGTTGATATTGTCCCCAGTGTGAATTGTTTTCTCCAAACAGAAAAATCTATTGATTTTGTCATTCCAAACTGTTTAGTTGTTCTACCTATAGGACATTTGCTGGAAAAGTTCCACAATTGAAACATCTCTAGAACACCATTGCATAGAAGGCAAAGCAAACCTGGACAATCTGAAGTCAACAGGCTAAAGGGGAGGGAGAGATAAAATGTCTTTCTGCATTCAGACTGGTTTGTCCTCTTATTGTATTGTACAATGACTACAAGTTTCTATTTGGCCTTGGGCTTCTGTGACACTATTATTGTGCATGGAAAGGTTCAAATGTACATTATTCAAAATATAAATAAAAAAGCTGCTGGCCAATTTACTACTTGAATTGTATCCTTTTGTCTTATGTTTATCCTGGTTTTCCCACCTCACATCTTCCCTATTTTATCCCATTTACATTTGTTCCTTTTTCTGAATTATTCATAAAGTATGTTAAAAAAATTATAATTTTATGTGACTGGAGCTAGCAGATTTTCAACACAGAAACGTATAGGGAAACAAATGTAAGTCAGAGCCCTAATTTACAAATCCCTGGCAAAGTTACGGTTCCTTTGGATATTGCCCACACTTTTTCTGAGTAATATACTAGTCTACATAATCAAGCTACCAATCCAAACATCCACAGCCTTCTCCGACAAAGATAATTGTCTAAAAAATACCCATCAAAACTAGATTCAACCAACACTCAAGTTCCTAACAGTAATTGGGTGGAAGATCCCCAGGGTAAAGGTCCCTGGACCTGATGGCTATATTAATAACTTTTATATCAAATTTCAGAAGAAGCTGACCCCAAGTTTATCAAATATATTTAATGACACGAAGATGATCCTGGAGGTTCAGATAATTGCTATTACTAAATCGGAGAAAGATCTTTGTCCCAGAATTACTGCACGGATTGATTACATTACTAAACTTAGACAGAAACCTGTATGCAAAGATGGTTGCACATAGACCTAAACTGCTGATCCTAATTCTGTTACAAGAAGACCAAGTCAGGGTTGTACTTAGTAGACAGGCCTCAACAATATCCAGAGTCTTTAATGCTTTAGATGTAAATGACCAGTTGCAGAAACACTCTCACTTGACAAGAAATAGGCTTTTGATAGGCTACATTGGGGTTATATGAAGGAAATCTTGGGCGGGTTTGGGCTCAGCAGATGTTTTATTGGATCCATCTTGGTAGTCTATTTGTCACCAATGAAAAGAATATTCACTAAGTTTTTTTAATCTATTTTGTTCCCCTTTACTAATGGCAAGCACCAGGGTAGTACCATTCGGGTTCCATTATTAATGATGTGCACCATAAGATGTCTTTTTTGCAGTTGATGAACTGCTATGCATTACCAATCCCAAGAACTCTTGACAATACTCCATGCTGTCCTGGAGGAATATTAAGGTGTTTTATACTACAAACTAAAACCACCGTCAAAACTAAAGCGTTCCCCTTCTGATGTTCCTGCACAAGTCCCATAAATATACTTGGCATTTTAAGATTTTGAATTACTTGGGTATTGAGATTCAAGATAATGACAAAGACACTCTAGTGTGTATTTCCAAAGCAGTGTCTTGCTTCTCGACTAGTTTGACCTCAAAATTTAAAAGTGTCACTAATAAAAAGTACAAAACCCAGCATGTTTCACACTTATTATTAGTGCCAATTAAAATTTTGAGGTGAAAGCCAAAGGTTCGTATACATACCCTTTTGACTTGTAATTATCAGCCTTTCTTGACTTAAGTAGTCACTTTAACAAACAAGGATTGTATGTCCAATGAGGCCGCTTTTCTTCCTTAAGTTTTAAAAGTCCATAAATGCTTACATATGTAAAAAGAAAAAACCTAGAATGTCCAGACAGACTATGTCGCTACCTAAACTCGAGGGTATCACACAAAACAAAAAAATTACCAGCTTCTAAGCGCAACCTAATGGCTGCCAAAATCAAGGACAAAGACTCCTAGTGTTCACCCACCACTGAATACATACAACAAAATGAGAAAATTGGAGTCCTCAGATATCAGCACCCAAATAGACGATCGATATGTCAATAAATGTCAATAGTGTCTGTAAACGGACCTGGTCCCCTTCTTTTTCCTTATAATTTTCCTCTTGATGTCTCAGAAGTACATGCGGACAAAAGGAGAGAAAAAAGGAGAGAAAAAAGTACATGCAGACAAAAGGAGAGAAAAAAGTACATGCGGACAAAAGGAGAGAAGAAAAAACTTTGAAATTTTTTTTCAAAGATAAAGATAAAAGTGAAGTTGGTAATAATGACTCAATGTTTAAGCCTAAATCTGTTTTTTTCCCGTCTTTTAAAAAAGGATGTTATATAGAGACATTCGAGAAAATGGTAAAAGAGGAGATTGAAACCACCAACTTTAAACCCATAAAAGGGAACTTGAGCAAAATAGAATGTGAGGCTTTAGAGAGTTTGAAAACTAACGAAAAAATCGTAATTAAGCCAGCAGATAAAGGAGGGAGTGGTGTTGCAGAATGTCAGTGAGTATAATCAAGAGATTGAGAGACAATTGTCTGATACAGATACCTATAAGAAATTAAGAGGAAATCCCTCAATAAATATCAGTAAGGCATTAGATATTTTATTATCCAAATATGAGGAAAAAGAAATATTGACTGATAAAGAATGTAAATTTATTAAAATAACCAATCCTTCAAATCCAGTGATATATACATTACCAAAGATGCACAAAAACCAGGACCATCCTCCTGGTAGACCTATTGTGGGAGGGACAGACTCCATCTCTTCTAATCTTTCGCAACTGATAGACTATAAGCTACAACCCATTGTAGTAAAAACGAAGTCTTATGTGAAGGATACTTTGCAGGTTATCACTGAATTAGAAAAGATACAATGGAGTTCCGATATGTTCCTGGTGACAGCTGATGTCACTTCCCTCTATACCATTATAGAGCATGCTCATGGTTTGGAGGCTACTAGATATTTTCTGGAACAAGAAGGTATAGATTCTGAGCAGAGGAATTTCATTCTGGAAGGTATTGAATTTATTTTGAGAAACAACTTTTTTTGGTTTCAAGAATCCTTTTATCTACAAACCAAAGGGACTACCATGGGCACCAGGTTCGCCCCAAGCTATGCCAACTTGTTCATGGCCCACTGGGAAATTACATCTGTCCAGGGGGGCCATGAATATGGGGCAAGCCTGGTGTCCTGGATGAAATATATAGACGATGTATTATTTGTATGGAAAGGTGATGGTGACACCATGGATAAATTCTGAGAGTATCTTAATACAAATGAGAGAAATGAAAGATTGACATTCAATAAGAGCAGAGAGATAGTTAATTTCCTGGATTTATCTATATTTATTGAAGATAATAATATCCACACGAAGGTGTTTTCCAAACCGACTGATAGTAATTAGTTTATAAATTTTACTAGCAACCATCATGTTAATTGGCTACGGGCAATACCTAACAGTCAATTTCATCGAGTACGGAGAAACTGTTCTAAACAAGAAGATTTTGTCACTCAGGGGGCAGTTATGAGAGATAAGTTCCTGAAAAAGGGATATATGAGAGACCAGGTGGAGAACTCCTTTAAGAAATATGAGAATATCAATAGATCCGTTCTATTAAACTCTAACACATCAAGAGCACAAACGAAGGATGAAAGTATCCCATTTATTACTAAATATAGTGGGCAATATAAAGAACTTGAAAGAATTATAAGTAAAAACTGGTATATTCTGGGAAAAGATACAGAAATTAGAGAGTATATTAAAGATAGACCGCAATTTGTTTATCAAAAAGCGGATAACATCAAACAGAAAATTGTTAAAAGTGTTTTACCATAGACTTACCAGAAGTCAGATCACTTCTAAGGGTTTCTACAAATGTGGAGATTGCTCTATGTGTAAGAATTGCGGATCTCAACATATGAAAACTACTGAATATACGTCGTGTGCAAATCAGTCAAAAAAGAAAATCGATAAATTCATTACTTGTAACAGTAAGAATGTGGTCTACCTACTGCAGTGTTCCTGCAATAAACAATATATGGGTAGAACCACACGTAAATTGAAGGAACGTTTAGCAGAACATGTACGCAATATAAGGAAAGGGTTAACAACCCATAGCCTCTCTGCACATTTTGATAGTGTGCACGATCGTAATCCTGCCCATCTAGTCCTCTTTTGTGGTATCCTCCAAGTTCCCCATATATGGAGGAGGAATGATAAAGAGGCTAGATTGGCTAGGGCTGAAATGAGGGCGATTTTTGAGTTGGGCACCCTTGGACACAAGGGGCTCAACTATGATTTTGAAATGAAATGGTTTCTCACTTAAATAATATTCTTTGTTATATTCACTTCACTTCCGTTCTGCGTTCCATAGGTGGAACGAGGAAGTAGCATAATTCGTCCAGTCCACCTGTGTGGGTTATCCATAGACCAAACTTCCGGTTAGCGTTCCGGCTAGTGTAACGTGGAAGTGATGATGTCTAAAGAGGCCCTTTCTTTGAGTCCTGTGGGTCTGAAAAAGAGATCCCTTCCGGTAGGTGGACGCGCTCCTAGCTAAGGAGCGCTACGTGACTGGCCGAAGTTGAGACATCTGGGTAGCTGTAACCCGGCGGCGGAAGTGGGTGCGTTCCAAAGGGTGGAATGCATTTTGTTTTAAATGTGAAATTAGGTTTCTGCATATTTATCGATACCTTCCATTAATTGAGGTGGATTGGTGTGGATTGCGCTGAATGTATAAGGTGGGTTAAGCGGCCATATCTGGTGTATAATATGAGGTTTACCATTATGAGTGCAGACCCCGCCTCCTCATTAGGTGATGGAGGGGAGGGTATTTAAGGTGGATCTGAGGTGGTTGTTCATGATGCCTTGATAAAAACCTGCGGGTAGAAATGCGTTGGAAGATTCTGTATTTTATGGAATTTTATTTTTATTATATTTTAACATTTGATGTAAAGCTGATTTAGCTTTTGTATTAAATAAATTCATATTAAATCATTCCCACCTCGGATACTTTCCTGTGCCTATGGAAAAGAAACCGTTATACAAAAGAACAGCTTGCAACTGATGTGAGTATGGTACGCTTGACCATTTATTTCATCGTTTGGATTTTTGTTGGGAAAGACAGTATTATAGAAAATTAAAAGATACCTTTCAAAGATTGCCTACCCACTTACTAAAGTGAGTTAGGGTACGCATTAATGGTGTATGTTGAGTTTCAGTACACCGACTATATAACGTTGACAAAAAGGACCAACCAAGTATCTCTCCTTTTTTTCTCTCCTTTTGTCCGCATGTACTTCTGAGACATCAAGAGGAAAATTATAAGGAAAAAGAAAGGGGACCAGGTCCGTTTACAGACACTATTGACATTTATTGACATATCGATCGTCTATTTGGGCGCTGATATCTGAGGACTCCAATTTTGTCATTTCGAGGGTATCACGCTTGTGTTTATTTGTTTGCGAAGCCGGACTGGAGTCGCTGGTTGGAATGAGTTCTGGAGCACAAGTCTGAAAATTGGACGGTCTTATATAGTTACGACTCATGAGATGTAGTATAAGGCTGAAGGAAGCTGAACAGTACTGGGGAATTGAGCGAGAACCAGAATAGAGGTGTGGAGTGTAACACCCCAGTGGTTTTCACCAGTTACCCCCGCATGCGAGTTTGGGCTTAGCTGTGTCCGACATGCAGGTCACGGTCCTCTGCTTTGGTTTCCCTGTACTGGCAGCTGACGACTGAATCTCCGGGAAGAAACTGTATGACATGGGATTGGAACTAATAGTGCAGGATATTGGTTTGGAAGTGATGATGCAGGATATTGGACCAGAATGATGGTGCATGATATTGGATCGGAAGCAATGGTGCAGGATATCAGACCAGAACCGTTGAGGCAGGATATCGAATGATTGTGCTGGATCACTGAGCTGGAACCAGATACTGGAGCCAGTGGTGCAGCAAGATGATAACCTGCACTGAAGATCAATTGCATAACCGCAGAAACTCAGATTAAATCACACAGCTAGGCTGAGGGTAACATTTCACTGGCAAGTGCTCAGAGAATCCTTAAACACCCCGGGAGAACAGGGATTGGCTACAGACATCAGGTGACAGCAGACTGGTCTCATGTTGGAGAATTGGACAGTTACCAGACGCAGACTGTCATGCCTGCACCAAGCAGTTAGTTCTGGAGGGAATGCTGCACATGAAAGCCACTGAGTATGCCGGAAGCTACAGGTAAGAGAAATTAATATCTGGCTGGGATCGTGACAGAGTGTGGTTTGGCTTTCCCAAGAGATTTACTAAAAAAAAAAACATGTTTAATCAGGATAGGCATTAGCTATCTTAGTTTTGCCCATTAAACTCAAACTTGCTAGTTTTTTTCCTATTATAGATTTATTTTGGCTTTCTCAAAATACTAGACTCTTTCCTAGTCACCCTTGCTGCATTGAAAGCTTGGGACAAATTTGTTACCTATTTCGATGGAACCTTGTTGCAAAACCTTAATATAACTCTACTCAGCAAAGCAAGCCTTATCCCAAATTTTCAGTTAACTGGCATCTTTCAAGAAGATTATGGACGATGGTATTCTATTTTCTATCTCTCAGCTTTAGGTGTTTTACTAAAATCCTCACAGAGATTTCTACAAATATCTTGCATTTCGACATTGGTTTCAGGACTACAACACAGTTCCTACTCCATAGCTTGGCAAGACTCTCTTCCCAAAATCATGATAGGGGGATTTCCACTGTGGTATTCCTTACTGATTGCAGAATAAAGGAGGAGTAAGCTACCCATACCACTCAAATGGGAAGTAGACCATTCTAAGAACAGATGTGGTATGGTTTGCAAGTGTTGAAATGTATCAACCACAGAGGTTCATAAAATTAATGCAAAGGTTATATTTAAGCCCACATAGGCAGCACACGATTTGGTCATCCATCTCTAAATATTGTTGGAGTGGCCAAGTAAGTTAATTATTTCACATATTTTGAAGTGGTCTAGTTATTCAACACCTCTGCCAAAAAAAATTGTCAATGATCACTCATCTGATTGGTCTGGACTGGCTTTATCCCCAGAAATTGCTCTTTTTCAATCATATCCAGAAGAGATCCCATCTGATCATAGACCACATTCTGGTCACAGCAAAGACAGTGAAAAGCCTAATTCTGGTGCTCCTTTTAATTTTTAGCTTAACAGTTCAACTAAATTAGCACAATGCTACTCATTTTCATAATTATACAATACTTTTTACAGTAATAATCTTTGTCATGCAATCCTGAAGTTTTTATCTCTAGACCTAAATATTCACCAGAAACAATTCGGTTAGATAGAAGATCTATAAAGAAATCTAGAAATTCAAACATGAATGTAGGAGATGCTTCACGCGGGAAAGTGGTTGCATTAGAAAGATCATGATTGACTAGAAGGCAATTTAAAAGGACTGTCTTATGCCTGGGATGGATGTTGAAACTTATAAATACATTTTTGACGTGTAAAACAAAATCTTACAAAAGGTAAGAGAGCTCTCCTCCACTTCAATCAACACCTAATGTAGTATATGGTGACTGTAAAGAGAAGGCAATCAGTTGGAGGCAGAGAAAGACATTTATTGGCACACAATGGTACACCAGAAATAAAGTATTTTTAGCCTTACATTCAGGCCAGTGGCGTAACTAGGATATTTGGAGCCCAGGGCAAATTTGAAAAAGGAGCCCCCCCCCCCTTGTGCACGCGTGGTGAAAAATGGGTGACACCCCCCTTTATCGTCACTCGGAACATTCCTATCCATATGCACCTTAACCCCAGTAGTGCCCCTTATACAGTACCCCCAGTATGCAATGTCCCCAGTTGTGGTCCCTCTTATGCAGGCCCATAGTAGTGCCCCTTATACAGGCCCCCATTAGTTCCCCTTATTCAGTGCCCCCAGTAGTGCTCCCCCAATGCAGTGCCCTATGTAGTGGTCCCCCTTATGCATGCCCCCAGTAGTGGTCCCCCCTATCCAATGCCCCTTATACAGTGCCCCCTGTAGTGGTCCCCCCAGTGCAGTGCCCCTAGTAGTAAGCCCCTTATATAGTGCCCCCAGTAGTAGTTTCCCCACCCAGTAGTAGTCCCCAGTAGAGGTTCCCACTCCCGATGAAGTGCCCCGGGTAGTATCCCCCCCCAGTAGTAGACACCAGTACTGCCACACCCCCAGTAATCATACCGCCCGTAGTAGCCAACCCCTTCCCCATCGTGCCCCCCGTAGTGCAGACGCGTTAAAAAAAATAAAATAATACACTTCGCTGAATCCACGTTCCGGCTCCGGACACCGCTCCCGCCGCACGTCAGTACTCCCGGGCTGGTGCGCTCAGCATTATGGGAGAGACGTCATGACGTCTCTCCCATTACCCACTGCATGAGCCAGACGGCGGAGCTCATGAGTGAGCTCCAGCTCGGCTCTTGCAGTGGGCGCTGCAACAGTCAATGAGAATCTGTCTGACTCTCATTGGCTGCTGATTCAGACACACATTGCTGCCGCTCGGCGGTGATGTGTGTACAGCAGCAGCCAATGAGAGTCTGTCTGACTCTCATTGGCTGCTGGTTAACACACACATCACTGCCGCACTGGCGGCAATGTGTGTGTTAGCAAAGCCTTAGCCCACCTCCCATTCTCCTCCTGTCGCTATTGGGTAAGCGCTCAGGGGGAGGGAAGGGGCTCGGCTGTGCAGCACAGGACCGGCGCAGGGAAGTCTAGCGCCGGTCCTGTGTAAATGTGTAGCACTGGCCACACACACTGCGGTCGGCGCTACACTACCTAACTAGGGCGGGCCGTAACGTGCCCGGCGGCGCCCACCCGCGCCGCCTGTCGTATGGCACCCAGGGCACGTACCCCGCTGACCCTGACCTAGTTACGCCACTGATTCAGGCAGCCTTTGAAATTAAGCCAAATTTACATACATATTTCTAAAAGGATATGGTAACTACTCTGAGTTAACTATCCTAATATTAGACCTCTACCTCACCTACCTGTATGATTGGGCTACTACTGTTCTTCCAATAACTTGAAATCAGTCTTTTGGCTGCTTTTAAAAGGAAGGGGTTTAGATGCATTTGTATGTGCCTACAGGTATTTAGGAGCAATGCAGTAGTACTACACATGGATCAGCAGATAATTTAGAAAACAGCCACTTAACTGGCTAATATTTTTTTCAAAATTGTTGATTTTTAATTCATCAAATTATGAAAATAATAGCTATTTAAACCTGATTCAGTATATTTTAAGAAATATACAAATTTGGTAATAAAATGACACTGAATCCAGGTTAAACAGCTATTATCATAATTTGAAAAAAAAATAAAATAAAATTGAGGACATATTTGTATGTACTATTTGGTGGTAATAAGCAGAGTAATAGCACACAACAGCGGAAACACAAGATGCCACAGGACAGCCCAATCCTTAACCAGTGCTTTGGTTTACTGTGTAGCAATCCTTATAGTACAGCTGTACTTGCAGTTATATACACTTAGGGCCTGATTCAGCAAGGAACACAGATGCTAATAAGCACGCAATCAGTCGATGTTTATACTCTGCGCATGCATATACATCGTAGTGCACGAAGTAGCAATTGTGATGGGAACTGCGATTGCTGAGGCTATGCAGACCCAGAGCACAGTGATTGACAGGAAATGCCATTTGTGGGTGGTGACGGGGGGCTGGTCGGGCGAACGCATGTGTGCAAGTGCGTTTCAACGCCGTTGCAGGTGTGTGCATAAATTATCCACTGCGTGGCTATAAGCAGCCATAGCACTGATAGCGTGCGTAGTTGTTAGCAATTTCTGAGTAAGGTCAGGGCTTGCACAAGTGTGCATATGGGTCTGATGTTCCCTTAGTATACGAATGTGAGTAAGGGGAAGTGGGCATCCTTATGTTAGGATGCGATTGCAATGTTAATGCAAACATTTAAATAGCACCGCTGATATTAGCAACTGTCGGTGCTATGTGTGTAATATGTAAACGTAGGTATTTCTCAGAATAACGCAGGGGTTCACAGGAGCTAAGTGGAACACATCCACGTCCCACTGTGGCACTCATTCAAAGTAACAAGATGGCGCTGGGCATGCACAAAAGGCCAAACGGTGGCCATCTTGGTTAGGGAATGAAGCTTCCCAGACGGAAGTACTTGGAGACTGCGCAGGAGCACACTCCATATCTCAGCATCCTCTTCGCTACAAGCTTCTCCATGTTACACAAACATTGGGCCTGATTCATTACGGATTGCTATTGCGATCGCAGCTGTGATTACACACACAGTCCGGCTTAGAAAATATGCTAATGTTTGCAACTGCTCAGCCTGCATAGAGACGCCAAATACCGCTTTCTCACATCCGTAAAACCTCGCAATCCTGCGTACACATCGGCCTGTCACGCAGAATTACAGCAGGTCTAACCTGTCTCAGAAATTGCTAAGCTTGTCGCGCGCAGTGAGTACTCAAGCTGCATATGCCGTCGCAGTGGCTAATTTATGCACACCCATGTAACAGCGTTCAAACGGACTGGCACGCCTGCTTTTCCCTGACCACTCCCCCGTAACCACCCCCAAACGGTGACGTCCTGTCACTTACTCTGCGATGGCTTTCTGTGTGTGTGATCACAGTGCAATCGCAATGCTATCCTGCGCACGGCGGTGCATGCGCAATACGCACCATCGGCCAATCTGCGTACGCGGTTGCAATTGTGATCCTTAATGAATCAGGCCCATTGTTCACTTTCAGCTTTACTGTAGCAACCTGTAAAACATTAAAGAGTTTGGAAAAAAAGGACTATATCAAAATTTTAGACAATTCTAGTCCACATTTCTTGGAAAGGATATCAGTCAGACTCATCTCGCTGACTGTGTAAATTGTATCGACAGTAAAACTCACGACTGTCATCACTATCAATGTTGACGGTATCTTCCATACATACTCAAAGTCTCATTATTTTAGGTTTCCAATCACACCAGTCATTTCTTGACTCTGGTTCTTGGATATCATCATTGCAAATTCCTCATGGTATCTCCATTGTGGTTTTTCAATACTTGACCTTGCAGAAGTTCTTTTCTGTGGTTGGATGTCCATGCTGGCAGTTTCTGGTTCAGACATGTCACCAGCTGCTGGCATATCCAGTGACACATACTTGTTCAACTTGTACTGTTTTTTTGAATGTTACATCTCTTGACTTGACAATCTATCTAGTACTTGGATTCCAGAGTCTGTACCCTTCACTTTCATGGCAATAACAAAGCATGAGACACTTCATGGACATAGGAGGTACTTCCCAAGACTCTGAGATGCATGACACTTGGTTTTCTACCTGAACACGCTTCTATTTATGTTACATCTTTCAAGGCAAATGTGGGAGCACAATTTTTCAAATAAACTACTGCTGACACGGAATCGTTATGGAATCCCGGCTGCCGCATGGCCGGCAGTTCGATTCCCGGCAGCCCGACAGATCAGCAGAGCCCGGCAGCGGAAGTCTGACACCGCTGGAAATCCTGATCGTCCCTAAGGTAAGTATAAATAAACTAACCTAACCCAACCCTCCTTGGGGGTGCCTAACCCTAACCCCCCCTTCTCCTAGCCTAATCCTAACCCTCCCGGGGGGGGGGGTGCCTAAACCTAAGTCCTCCCCGGGTGCCCTAAACCTAACCCTCCCCCCGCGGCTGTCAGTTCGCGGCACCCGGCATCCCTTCGATGCCGGGCGCCGTCGGGTAAATGACAGGTGTCTAGATATAAATGCCGGCCATTTATCCCACGCAGGAATAAAGCAGCCAGGAAGCCGGCTGTCGGTATTAAGGCAGCCGGTTTCCCGACTGCATACCGCTGACACTACTTCTGCCCAAAAATGTTTGTTTAGTCCTGCATCTTTCAGCATACACCTGGCTCTCTCCACTAATGTACAATTTGCCTGTTCACTTACAGCATTTTGTTCTGGCGTGTACGTGATGGTCAATTGATGCTCAATTCTATGCTTCTTTAAAAAGATTTCTACATCTTGTTTATATATTCACCTCCATTGTCAGACCACAAAACTTTCAGTCTGTGACGAGTTAGATTTTTTAAATAATTTCTTGTAGTCTGCAATCTTCATCCCTTCCCTTTTCTTTGATGAAATAAACGTGTCATTCTGGTGAAATAACCGAAAAATGTAATAAACTATCTGTATCCACTTATCGACGTAACTTACACCAGACCACACACATCTGTATGCACCAGTTCCAGGGGTGTCTCAGATCCACGTGCTGATCTTTGAAATGGACAATGACTGTTTTCCTGTTATACAGCTTTCAGAACCTCTTTATGGCAGTCATCAACATTTCTGTAACCATCCCACTCAGTGGTTTCTGGACACTATCATATTCAAGGTGCCCTAAGTCTTCTGTGCCAGAGCTCCACAGACTGAGTCTGTCATCATCATCACATAACACTGCTGTTTATCAAAGACATACAATTGACTGCACCGGGTTCCTTTTGCCATCACAGTCCCTTTTTTTGTGCAGTACAATATACCTTTCTTATGCAAAATTAACTTTGTGAACTCTCTGCTCTAGGAAAGTTATTGCTATGAAATTTGTTACAATATCTGGTACATAAAGAACATCTTGGATTTCTGTGACTTTGGTTTTAGTCCCTAGTTTCAAGTGGGTAGTGACTGTCCCAACTTTTCTAGCCGTAAGTACTGCATTTCCTATTCCTTTGCTTGTTATAGGTTCACACGTGGTTAATGTAGTGAATCACTCCTCATTGCAGCTGAAATTCCTAGTAGTACCCAAGTCTATTTTGTGACATATATAACACTTGTCTTGAATTTCCTGGGCTTCCCACTGTGTGTGTAATGCGATATTCTCAACTCAACTGGCACAAATTCTTAGAACTGTAGAAATTTTGCCCTGTCCATTTCTGTAGTTAGTTTGCCTGTGTTTGCTTCTAAGGACATTACCAAAAGGTCAAAGTCAGGCGTTAAGTTCTGTAGCATTGCAAGAGCAATCTCATCATCTACTTTTGACCCCTACAGATGTTAAATGCTGGGATATATAAATCAGCTTGTTGATGTAGTCAATCATACTTGTGCATTCACATAACTTGGTATTATATAATACATGCCTCAGATTAATTCTTCTCATCAGATCCCCATCTTCATATGCTGCCTGCAGTGCTGACACATTCCCATCCATGAAAGAATACACGTATTGCTCGACACTTAAGAATTGTACCATAACTCTCTACATTGTCTGGGTTTGGCCTGTCACCAAGATCAACCGTAATTTTCTAGAATCCTTCACATTTTAATTGCATCTCTATTGCACATTTCCATGTTGTGCACATTCACTGATTTAGTTAAAACACTACACTGACACTCTGTGCCTTTTATTATGTGCTTGCACATGTTTAATGGTGTCTGTGTGCTTCTGGGCATCTTGGATACTTGAGGCCTGTGTGCCTGGTGTTTGTGTGCCTAGCCCCATAATCTCTTGAAATGTCTGTGTACTATTTGGTGGTTATAAGGGTAATAGCACACACCAGGGTAATCACCAGATGCACAAGACAGTCAAAGCCTTAACCAGCCCTTTGTTTTATTGTGTAGCAATCTGACAGTACAGCCATACTCACAGTTATATACACTAAGTATCTGGATGATGGAGTAGAAATATATATGTGGGGAGTGGTGCATATACAAGTGGTAATGGTATGCAGAACATGCAGGTACACTGCCGTTCAAAAGTTTGGGGTCACCCAGACAATTTTGTGTTTTACATGAAAACTGACTTACTTATCAAATGAGTTGCAAAATGAATAGAACATATTGGACCTCATTCAGACCCGCTCGCAAGCGGGTCTATGGTGGGGGACTGCGCATGCGCCACGTGCAAGCCCCGTAGCGAGTGAGAAATTCACTCGCTCCAGGGCTCGCTATAAACAGGGCGGCTGTCAATGTTGATCAACAGCTCGCCCAGTTTTGTAGGCAGGGAGGGGAGGTGGCTGGACAAACGGAGGCGTTCCTGAAGGAACGCCTGCCGTTTGTGGGTGGCCCTACTGACATCACTCGTGATGTCAGTAGTGAGCTTCCTGCTCTATTTGAGCAGGAAGCTCACTGGGGCTTGCGGCAGACGAGATCCTACCACAAAGATCTCGTCGCAAGCCCGATGGTCACGATAATCGCGACCATCACCTGGTCACTTGCAAAATGGGTGGTCACCCACAGCTTAGCGAGCGGCCAGGAGGCCTGGTTAAAAAAGAAAAAAAAAAAAAGCGGCCGCCCTGATTCAGAGCGAGCTCTGAATGAGGTCCATACTCAAGACATTGGCAAGGTTAAAAATAATGATTTTTATTTGAAATAATAAGTTTGTCCTTCAAACTTTGCTTTCGTCAAAGAATGCTCCTTTTGCAGCAATTACAGAATTGCAGACCTTTGGCATTCTAGCTATTAATTTGTTGAGGTAATCTGAAGAAATTTTAACCCACGCTTCCTGAAGCACCTCCCACAAGTTGGACTGGCTTGATGGGCACTTCTTGCATACCATACGGTCAAGCTGCTCCCACAACAGCTCAATGGGGTTGAGATCTGGTGAATGTGCTGGCCACTCCTTTACAGACAGAATACCAGCTGCCTGCTTCTTCCCTAAATAGTTCTTGCAGAATTTGGAGGTGTGCTTTGGGTCATTGTCCTGTTGGAGGAGGAAATTGGCTCCAATCAAGCGCTGTCCACAGGGTATGGCATGGCGTTGCAAAATGGAGTGATAGCCTTCCTTATTTAAAATCCATTTTACCTTGTACAAATCTCCCACTTTACCAGCACTAAAGCAGCCCCAGACCATAACATTACCTCCACCATGCTTGACAGATGGCGTCAGGCACTCCTTCCAGAATCTTTTCACTTGTTCTGCGTCTCACAAATGTTCTTCTGTGTGATGCAAACACCTCAAACTTCGATTCGTCTGTCCATAACACTTTTTTCCAATCTTCCTCTGTCCAATGTCTGTATTCTTTTGCCCATATTAATATTTTCCTTTTAATAATGGCCAGTCTCAGATATGGCTTTTTCTTTGCCCCTCTGTCTAGAAGGCCAGCATTCGGGAGTCGCCTCCTCACTGTAGACGTTGACACTGTCGTTTTGCGGGTACCATTTAATGAAGCTGCCAGTTGAGGACTTGTGAGGAGTCTATTTCTCAAACTAGAGACACCAAAATACCAAACGGCAGCCATTTTGGTTAGGGATTGAAGCTTTCCAGATGAAAGTACATGGAAACTGCACAGGAATGCACTTCATATCTCAAAAAAAACAAAACTGTACTATCAGAATATACACACATACATACATATACACACACCAATCAGCCATAACATTAAATCCACCTGCCTAATGTTGTGTAGGTCCCCTTCATGGCACCAAATCAGCTCTGACACGTTAAGAATTCCACAAGACCTCTGAAGGTGTCCTGTGGTATCTGGCGCCAAGAAGTTAGCAGCAGATCCTTTAAGTCCAGTAAGTTGCGGTCTCCATAGCTCGGGCTTGTTTTTCCAGCACATCGCACAGATGCATATTATCATTGCCCAGAGCATCACACTACCTCCAATGGCTTGCTTTCTTCCCATAGTGAATCCTATCCATATGATTTTACAGAAAATGTCCCAACCACCTTCTAATGCTTCATGGTCCAGTTTTGATGCTCATGTGCTAATTGTAGGCGCTTTCACTGGTGGACTGGGGTCAGCATAGGCACTCTGACTAGTCTGCAGCTATGCAGACCCATAAACAGCAAGCTGTGATGCACGGTGTGTTCTGACACCTTTCTAACATAGCCAGCATTAACTTTTACAGCAGTTTGTGCTACTGTAGCCCTTCTGTGGGATTGGACCAGATGGGCTAGTCTTTGCTCCCCACGTACATCAATGAGTCTTGGGCACCCATGACCTTGTCACAGGTTCACCGGCTGCCGTTCCTTGGACCACATTTGATAGGTGATCACCACTGCATACCAGGAAGACCCCACAAAACCTGCTACTTTGGAAATGTCTTGACCCATTTGTCTAGCAATCACAATTTGGCCCTTGTCAAAGTCGCTCACATCCTTACTTTTGCCCAGTTTTGTAAAAAAAAAAAAAAAAAATCTATCTACACAAAATTACTTCACAGTCTGGCAAGAAGACAAGCCAGCAGCTGGGGGAAGGCGATCCTGTGGCTCTGCATTGGAGAGAGTGTGACTTGGGGGAGACACGGCTACAGGGAGCTCAGACTGTGGACGATCCAATTAAGATTGCCAATCACAATCTGAGAGTCGGTGAGGCCAGTGAAAGTGTGGGCAGTTGAGGCTGCTTTGAGCCCCATGAGGTCAGGCTGCAGGAAAACTGTGGAAGGTGAGAGCGGATAGTCCGTGAGAAAATGGGATAACAGTAGTTGAAGCCTTAATTTTAGCTAGTATTTTAATATCAGTATTAAGTAATGTTAAGGGTCTATAAGAGTCAATCAACTAGGGGTCACGATGCGGTTTAGGTATCATTACTGTGTAGGGGTCATTAAAGTGTGAAAAGGCAGTATTAATACGAATAATGTCATTAAATAGTTCTAATAAAGCGGGAGCTATATGTCCTTGTGACATCTTATAATATTCCAGAGTCCATCAGGGTCCGGAAATTTATGTATTTATTAACGAGAGATTACAGATGTTAGCTCCTCTAATGTAATTTCCTGCTGAAGGGTTTCACAGTGTGGGTGAGACAATGGAGGTCATGGAGATTTGGGTCAAAAGGATGGGCACCATATAAACTGGAAAAGTAAGCTTCAAAGTGGTGAAAGACAGGGATAGTTAAGTTATCGACAGAGGTGGAGTGGGGGTCTTTTATAGCTGTGACTAGTCTTCTCGGTGCCCTCAACTTAGACATAGTGTCTAGTAAACAGCCCGTTTTATTGCCCCAACGAAAGTATCTGAAAAAGTTAAGTCATGCTTCACCTGTGCCAGTAAAAAATTATCCAGCAACTGTCTGGCCTGGATGTATGCAGATTCATTTGAGTCCTATGGGAGATAAGCACTATATAAATAAAAAATTATTATTATTATTATTATTCCTTATCGGGGGAGGAGGATTCTAAGTAAGCATTCAAGGTAATGGTTAAAGAATTGTGTAGGTCAGGATACTGAGAAAAGTTTCTTCTTTTGCTTGCAGACGTAGTCAGTCAATGATGTGACCTCGCATAGTTGCCTTAGAGGCACCACAAAAAGTAGTTGGCCAGTCCCAAAATTCAGTATTATCATCAGAATACATCCAGCTGTGAATGAGAAAATCATAGAAGTCATCTGAAATATAGAGGTAAGATGAGCATAACCTCCATATAAGAGCGGGCCTAGTGAGGGTGAGGGAGACGGGAGCATAATCAGAGATGAGAATGTTATGTATATCAGTCTGGTACATGTGTGAGGAAAGAGTAAATGCGTGACCAGGGGCCGTGTAAAGCAGAGTAAAAAAAAGCCAAGGAATGGTCAGAAGGATTGACAAGATGCCAGATATCGGTGAGTTGGAGGGTGGTTTTAAGAAACTGCATCTGCCTACACAAGGGCAATGCATAATACTGCGGGCGGGTTGATTATCTAAGCATGGGCTGTCAACCGAGTTCAAGTCACTTTCAATGATCAGGTGGCCATTATGTCGCTGTGCCAAGGTTTGTGTGATGGCATGCAGAAATTCAGAAATGGAAACATTAGGTGCATAGATGTTAACCAAAGTATAATTTGTTCCCCAAATTGGGGTCAGAGAGATAAAAAGTTTGGCCATTATCTTGGACTCGTAGCTTAGCGGGATACATAAGTTAATAGTGTTTGTTATTGTTGTGGCGCAATTTACACACATCAGCAGATTCCTTTCTTTTTTGGGACACAGAGGCCCAAAAATTCTAAAAGATTAGAATTCGAGACCCTCAACCTCCACTTGTGTAACCTTACGATAGACACCAAGAATAGTCTTTTTCATGCAATAATCAGCAGAATTATATCTGGGCCGAGGAGATGGGATTGTTCAATATGTGGCAAAGGGGAGGACTCCAAAATTTGCAACCCTCTAGGAAGGGTAGTTTTAAGAAATTCAATAATCTGGGGTCCCTTAAACAGTCTCAGGAATGCCAATAAAGCGGAGGTTGTAACACCTGTGGCGATTTTCCAGGTCATCAACTTTGGCCTGGAGAGTCTGAATGGAGGTGGCCAAGTTATCAACTAAGATTTGTAGGGAATCAGTATGATCCTCGGAATTACTAGTTTTCTGCTCCAGGGAGGTGATCCGGAATGTATTAGTATCAATTTTAGTTAGTGGAGCATCAGATACAGCTTGTAATGCCTCTAGTTTTTGTCAATCATTGGCATGAGAATTTTCGAAAAACTTCTTGAGCTGTTTCAACCGCTTAGGGTTGTCTAGTTGAAACATCAGGGGAAGAGGGTGCACTCAGTGAGCAGCGAGTGCTCCTCAGAGGGTTCAACATGAGGGAGGAGATGGAGAATTAACGCAAAATGTATTTGGTCTCACTTTACCCATTTTGGACATGTTAGAGTTCTGGGATCTGTGCGAGGATGACCTATGACAACTCTATGTTTATCTGTTATTACCCAGTTTTGATCTATTAATGTTGTTCCAATTGTAAAGTGCAACCGAATATGCTGCACTATATAAGAAACTTAATAAATAAAAAAAAACACAAAGGCCACTATATGGAAAAAAATGTGTAGGCACCACAGTGTGCACTTAAAAATAAATAAACGGTCGGTATCACACCTAGAATGCAGCAATAGATCGCAGATGTGAAAAAGCTACTCCAGGGATTCAAAAGATTCACATATTACAAGAGATCAGACAACTAAGATACCGCCTATTATAAACTAAGGCAGATGAGTCACACAGGTTGGGTTCAATATCAATATAACTGAACACTGTGATACAAATTCACTGGGATAAAGAGTTTCACATTAGAAGAATATGCAAATGTGAAGTTAGCTACTCCGAATAATGAATACAGTGTAATACCCTCTGAATCAATGGACTAAATTAGACAACAATGAGTATGGTAATTTAACAAACAATTCTGTAGAACTGGTAAAACATAAAACCTTCTAAAGCCGAGGGCTATGTGACAACACAATAGACGTAGTAAAGTGACAAAGAAACTGACATCTCTACAACCAATATTATATAGTGTTCTCAAAATGAAAACACAGCCCAAAAAAAATAAAAAAAATTAACAATCCTATGACAGTTAGTACAATACTGTATGTATGTGAGATATCTTTCAGTAGACCCAGGGATTACTAGAACACTGTAAATACTGGTATGACGTGAAATGACAACTAGGTGGTAGTATAATACACCAGTTATGTGAAAAGCTTACACAGCAGCGAAAATCACTAGGTCATTTTAAAACAGGTACGTTGGTAAGAAAAGAATGTAATAAATGTGAAAAAAAAGTAAAGAATATAAGGTAGATGTGAAGGGATCACAATTGAAGAAGCCAGTACTTTGGAACAGGTGTCACAAATAATGTCAATCAATATTTTGTATCTTGTAACCTTATGCAGGGACTGGAAAAACCACAGTTCGGGATATTTATAGGAGAGGAGGGACACACTGGTAGGTTAGAGGCAATCTCTGAAGTAAAAGAGAAATGTCCTTCACAATGCTTGCAAGAGTCTCAGATATGCAGGTTTAGAAAATATCCAGAGCAATGTGGGTAAAAAAGAAGGAAAGGAAAAGGGGGGAGGGTTAAAGACGATGGACGGTAAGGAGGTATCGGGAATATGAGGATAACACACAAGGAGGGAAGAGACTCAAGTGAGGGAAAGGAAGATAGAAAAAACTAGTTTGTCAGAGATGTATTAGTAGAAAAGAGAGACGGGAATAACAAACAAAGTTAGTACCGGGGAGATGGTGATTGTCAGCCGCCACCACGATCTTTACAGGTCAGGTCAGCCACATGTGCACGAGCGGCACTCCAAATGGGGGTAGGGTCCAGGGGCAACCTATGAGGTGGACAATAGGTAGGAGGATCGCCGCTGACCACAACCTTCTAGACCAGCCATTGGAGGGGTGGAATCTGAAGGCAGAGGGCACCCGCCGGAGACTCTGTGAAGTCAGGACCTCAGGGAGAGAGGATGGCCGGTCGCAGACACACCGCTGAGATGAATAACAATCCAGATTCGATGGTAGGGACACCCACAGATGCCCTACAGAAATCAGTGGTCCCGTAAGCAGGTGAAGCAGTTACAGCACCCGCAGCTAAAGATGAAGGTGAGTCAAGTCCAAAGATGGCCCGGGAGGGTACTTATGGGCAGTAATAGGTGTGGACAGAACCCCCATGTAGGACCACGTTCACCAGAGGCTAAGTACAGGCCAGGTAGGTATTCAGTGGAAAGGCAAAAAGACAGAGCAAAACAGCACCAGCGTCTAGGTCAGACACCAGGTCCCAGCCATGAATCTCAGCGACCTCGATCACTGGCAATGGGAGACTATCCAGGCAGGTAAGGAGAGTGAGTCAGCTCACGCTCTCGTGTCACCTCTCACGCACAGATGACAAGTATCTCAGTGAGAGCAACCAGACAGCTAATCTAGACGGGGGGTCAGGGAGCCAGTATTCCAAGGATAACCGCCAAGGCAATCTGTCCCAAAGCAGGCCAGACAGCGGATATCTTACCACACCCGGGAAGGATGGTAGAGCCGCTAGACAGAAGTCCTCAGTAGTAATACAGGAGATCCAAGAATGAAGACAGTAGACAGTTACAAGAAAGGGAGTAGATGCAGCCACACAAGCACCCACACCAAGTTTTGTGACAAATGTTTGGCGTTCATGCAGCCCGGCGCTGGAAATGGCCACACTACGGTGGAAAGTTAGTTTCCCGAGTCAATTGAGCCACCAAAAGACTCTTCACCTCTAGAACTATGTGACGGAGTGGACAATGCTTCCAAAATAGCCAAATTAGTGGAGGATGGATTACAGAAGTCTTTCTCAGGAGTACATCTAAAAGTGGCCATACTGGAAGTCCTGCCCACTGGAAGTCTGCAGTAACACTTTTTAATAATCCCATCACTAATTTTTTCAAATTAGTGACAGTCTTGCAGTATATCTTCTCTAATGTCCTCCTATACAAAAAGGAGTGAGTACAATGTAGACTTCCCACTGGGCCTGATACCGCAGGCCCTCCAGATCTAGTTTATTTCCCAGCCACTGCTTGTCTGCCAGTTAGTTCTTCCAGTGGATGGCCATTGGGACTGAGTAGCATGTAGCACCCCAACCTCCATCTTTGGCCTACTGAACCATGTATTATTAATTATTTTTGCATTTTCGCTTTCCTTTTACGCTGTTTACCTATGAAAAGCAAAAATCAGACTAAACAGTAGTTATGTAAAAAAAAAAAAAAAATGAGATATGGTAAGAACTTACCCTTGTTATCTCTATTTCTACGAAGTCCATAGGGTTCCACAGGATACCTTGGGGTATAGGTGTGACGTCAGTCGCAGGGCACCAAAGAGTTAAGCTTTCAGCCTCCCAGGATGCACTAGGTCCCCCTCCTATACCCCGCCCCCGGGCCAAGGCACCTCAGTTAGTTACCAAGCCATAGGCTGGAGGAGGAGAAGGAAGAGAGAGAACAAAGATCTGGACACATACAAGAATCACATTCTCACCAGAGGGAGACGGAAAACCGGTGACCAGAGCAAAGCCCATCTGCAGCACAGGTGCGACAGGGCGGGAGTCCTGTGGAACCCTATGGACTTCGTAGAAATAGAGATAACAAGGGTAAGTTCTTACCATATCTCATATTTTCTACTTCAGGGTCCATAGGGTATCCACAGGATACCTTGGGGATGTCCCAAAGCAGTATCCTTTAAGGGTGGGGACGCTCCTGTGCAGAAAGGAGAATCCGCCGCCCGAAGGAAGCATCCTGAGAGGCGAAGGTGTCAAACCTGTAATACCTCACGAAGGTATGGACAGAAGACCACGTAGCAGCCTTGCAGATCTGAACTGCCGAGGCACCACGTCGAGCTGCCCACGAAGGACCCACAGACCTAGTGGAATGAGCCTTCAGAGAAGGAGGGACCGGTAGGCCTTCATGAAGATAAGCTTCAGAAATAGCCATACGGGTCCAGGCTGCCAAAGTTTTCTTTGAAGCAGGCCAACCCTTTTTACGGAAGCCATAGAGGACAAACAAAGCGTCCGACTTCCTAAACGAAGAAGTGCGGTCAACATAAGTCCTTAAGGCCCGCACAACATCCAAAGAGGCCTCACCCACGGAAAGACCCGGTGAGTTAAAGGCCGGAACAACTATTTCCTCGTTAACATGAAACTGGGAAACAACTTTGGGAAGAAACTCGGGCCGAGTGCGGAGCACTGCCCTGTTCCCATAAAAAACCAAGAAAGGGGGTCTACAAGAAAGAGCCCCTAACTCAGAAACACGTCTGGCCGAAGCAATGGCCAGAAGGAAAACAGTCTTAGCTGTTAGCCATTTAAGATCCACTGAGCCCAGTGGTTCAAACGGCGGTCCTTGGAGAGCCCTCAGGACCACAGCCAAATCCCAAGGCGCCACAGGTGGAACAAAGGGCGGCTGAATGCGGAGAACACCCTGCATAAAGGTGCGCACATCCGGGATTGTAGCAATCCTACGGTGAAACCAGACAGATAGGGCCGAAACCTGTACCTTCAAAGAAGCAAGGCGAAGCCCATGATCTAGTCCCGCTTGCAGGAAGGCGAGAATCCGAGACAGACGAAACTCCCGCGGTGCATAACCTCTCGGTCGACACCACTGGAAGAACGTATGCCACACGCGATGGTATATCCTCGCGGAAGACGGTTTTCGAGCTCGTAACATGGTACGCACCACAGAGCTGGAAAACCCCCGGGACCTCAGCATGGCCGTCTCAACAGCCACGCCGCCAAAGACAGCCGAGTCAGGTCCGGGTGAAGGCAAGGACCCTGAGACAGAAGGTCCGGTCGTAGCGGCAACCGCAGAGGACTGTCCACGGACAGACCCTGAAGGTCTGAGAACCAGTGCCGTCTGGACCACGCGGGAGCTATCAACAGGAGCGTCCCTCCTTCCTGTTTGAATTTCCGGATTACCCGTGGAAGAAGGGAGACCGGAGGGAACAGGTATGCGAACCGGAACGTCCACCGGACGGACAGAGCATCCACCAGAGACGCCCCTTCGTCTCTTGTGCGAGACCCGTACACCGGCAACTTGTTGTTGTGCCGGGACGCCATGAGGTCGATTTCTGGAAGACCCCACCTGTCCACCAGTAGTTGAAAAACGTCCGGGTGCAGGGACCATTCCCCCGGATGAACGTCCTGGCGACTTAGAAAGTCCGCCTCCCAATTTAGCACTCCCGGGATGAAGACCGCTGATATGGCCGGAAGATTGCGCTCCGCCCAAACCAGGATCCGAGAGACCTCTACGAGAGCCGCCCGACTGCGAGTTCCTCCTTGCCTGTTTATGTAGGCCACGGTGGTAGCGTTGTCCGACTGGACCTGCACCTGGCGACCCTGGAGAAACTGCTGTGCCTGCTGGAGAGCATTGAAGACCGCACGGAGTTCCAAGATATTTATTGGAAGCTCCGCTTCTGTCGGCGTCCACCTGCCCTGGAACAAGTGTGGACCCGAAACTGATCCCCAGCCCCGAAGACTGGCGTCCGTTGTCAACAGGACCCAATTTGGAACCCAGAACGGACGTCCCTTGTTGAGGTGGGTCGTCTGTAACCACCACGCAAGGGACAGGCGAACCTCCTGGGTGAGCACAATCGTCTGGGACTTCAGAGACTGAGGCAGCCCGTTCCACTTGGACAGGATCAGGTGCTGCAGAGGTCTGGAGTGAAACTGGGCGTATTCCACCATGTCGAACACCGACACCATGGAGCCCAGTAACCTCATCGCCGAGTGTAAGGACACCCGGCGGCTGTGCAGGCAACTGCGCACCCTTAACTGTAAAGCAGAGATCTTGTCCTCCGTCACGAAGATCCTTTGCTGTCCCGAGTACAATAAGGCTCCAAGATGCAGAATCCTCCGAGACGGGATTAGAGTGGACTTCTGCCAGTTGATTAGCCAGCCGTGCCGTTGCAGCAGTGCAATGGTCAGGTCCAAGTGGCGTAACAGGAGCTCTGGAGATTCTGCCACCAATAACAGGTCGTCCAAATACGGCAACATGCGGACTCCCTGCAGCCGCAGAGAAGCCGCCATGACCGCCATCACCTTGGTGAAAACACGTGGTGCTGTTGCCAGGCCAAAAGGTAACGCCCGAAACTGGAAGTGGTCACTGCGGATTGCAAACCTGAGGAACTGTTGATGGCGCAAAAGAATAGGGACATGCAGGTAAGCGTCCTGTATGTCCAATGACACCAAGTAGTCCCCAGGTTCCAGCGCCAGAATGATGGACCGTAGGGTCTCCATCCGAAACTTCGGGACCCGCAAAGACTTGTTGAGTGCTTTGAGGTTGAGAATCGGACGATATGACCCATTGGGTTTCTGTACCAAAAATAGATTTGAATAGAAACCCTGGCCCCTCTGGGAGAATGGAACAGCCACTATAACTCCAGCCTGGAGCATAGTGTGCAATACCTTCCGCAGCTCCGTAGCCTTGTTCCGGTCTGATGGTAGACCCGTGGTGAAGAAGCGAGCCGGGGGTCTGTGCCGGAAGGAGAGGGCGTATCCGTGGGAAACCACCTCCAGAACCCAAGTGTCTGTCGTAGTGGTCGACCAACACTGGGCGAACTGTAGCAGGCGGCCTCCCACCCTGGGATCCCCCAAAGGGAGGCCCGGACCGTCAGGCCGCAGGCTTGTCATCTGGCTTGGGGGCCGGACGTCTGGTACTCCATGCCTGCTTCCGGGGCTTGACCGATTTCTTAGGGCCAGCCTGTCGAGGAAACGACTGTGGTTTGGGCCTGCCCTGGGCCCTAGATGACCGAAAGGACGATGGTCCCGAACCAGAAGGAGAAGCGGCCGACGGGAGACAAGCAGATTTGGCTGCCGCCAGCGTGGCCACAATCTTATCCAGATCCGGACCGAAGAGAACTTCTCCGGTAAACGGCAACGCTTCCAGACCTTTCTTGGAATCTGCGTCCGCCTTCCAGGATCGCAGCCACAAGGTGCGACGAGCAGCTACCGCTGCTGAAGAAATTCTAGACACCAGAGTACTAATGTCTAGAGCCGCCTCGTTGATGTAGGTGGCCGAATCACGGAGATTGCCAATCAACTCCGCCTGTTCGGCCGGACAGTCGGATTCAAAAGAAGCCTCTAATGAATCCGCCCAGCGCTCCATCGCTCTGGCAACCCAGCAAATGGCCATAGCCGGCCGTGCTGCCCCCCCTGCAAGGGAATAAGCGGACTTCAGGCAGATTTCTACCTTGCGGTCCGTAGCATCCTTAAGGGAGGACATGGATGGCATCGGCAATGTGGCACTACGGACAAGACGGGTCACGCGAGAATCCACCTGTGGAGGGGATTCCCACTTAGCAAAATAATTATCCGCAAACGGATAAGCCACCGCCAGGCGTCTCTGCGGCTGGTATCTTTTGCCAGGTTGTTTCCACGCCTCCTCTAAATGGTCCACCAACTGACCCGAAAGAGGAAAGACTGTGGCATCGCCCTTCACATCTTTGAAAAAGGCATACTTAGATTTAGCCGCTGGGGGAACTTCGTCCTCAATCACCAAGGCTGTGCGGACCGCCCGAATAAGTCCAGGAATATATACTTTGGACTTAGCATCAGCGTCCTTAGTATGGAGAGGTTCCTGATCGTAAGGATCCAGAATCTCCCCATCATCAGACGTCCCTTCGTCAACCTCATAAGGAGCGGACAGAGACGCCACCGGCCTTTTATGAGGCCGCATCACAGACTCCCCTTGCAACACATCCGACAAGTGCAGTACAGAACTCGTCAGGGAGTTAACCCACGCTGGCTCCTGAGAACCCGGGAGCGGGGAAATAGGGAGACTGTGGGGTACCACCAATTGTCGTGGGAACCCCTGCATGGGTGACGACACCACAGACTGCTGGGACAAACCCATCGTAGTAAACGCGGGCTGCGGAGCTAACTGGCCCACTAAAGCTGTTAACGCCTGAGCGAAACAAGCCCAGGGCGGCTCCTGTACCGGTGCTGTAACCGTAATAGGCCGCGCCATGGACAAACACTGCCGGCAAAGGCCCTCCGCGCTACCCTCCCCCTCCGCTAACGGTACTTTGCACGTGGTACACTGTAGCCGGAGGGGAAAATCACTTTCAGACATGATGGCACCACGTATGTGACCTCTCTCACCAATTAAGTATTAAATAGGCGAGAGACCACCCTGCAGCACCGCACCGCAAGGGCTTTAGCAGAAGAACAGGGACAGTAATAAAGCTGACAGTTTAGAGAAGAAAAGTTACAGGCAGCGCTAGCACAGTCACATACAATGCAGAGAAATAACAATTCCTGCACTAACAGCGCTGATCACTCAACTACACAGACACAGGGCCTGGTAGGACACAGCGCTGCATACACAGACCTGAGCCACAGCGGAGGAGAGGTATGCGGGGGGACCCAGACCACGATGCTTCCGTCCAGCGCTTCCAGCAGCGTTCACCATGCGTTCTGGAGAAGATGGCCGCCGAGGAGCAGAGAGGAGGCTGGCCTGGGGGAGGAGCGCTGCCACAGGACCAGTCGGCAGCATGCAGAGAGGGCTGTGTGCAGCGGGGGAGGCGCCAGCTGTGAGACAGGGAAGGCGCGCTCCCCTGGCATGCATTTAACCCCTGGGACGCCGCAGCGCTACCGCTCTGCTGCGGTCCGCTGTCCCAGGGGGTAGTGGAAGCGCAGGTTGGTCGCCTGGCTCCACGCTGCAGCCAGTCCCCAGGGAGCCCCCTGCCTGGGGACTTAGGACCATGTGATCAGCGGGGACCCACCGCGGGACCCCGCTGCTTACCTCTGTCCCCCTTGAATCCGGCCATGGTCCGGAGCATCTGGGGTCACCGCTAGCTGTGACCCCAGACGCCCACCAGCATCCCCGGATCAGTACCGGCGTTCTGGTACCGGCGGGGTGTAGGGAAGACAGCATGGACGTCAGGACTGACTGTCCATGCTGTTCATCCAGATGTGCAGCCACAGCTGCATGAAGAAAAAGCTTCAGGGGCTCTTCTAGCCCCCACTCCAACAGGTGCACCCGACTCCGGCCGGGCACCAAACTAAACTGAGGTGCCTTGGCCCGGGGTATAGGAGGGGGACCTAGTGCATCCTGGGAGGCTGAAAGCTTTACTCTTTGGTGCCCTGCGACTGACGTCACACCTATACCCCAAGGTATCCTGTGGATACCCTATGGACCCTGAAGTAGAAAAATAATTAAGATCCAAAAATTGGTAGGTTCTAATGCCCAGCTCTTACCATCCTGAGATAAAATAGGTCGTCTAGTCTTCAAAAATGTTATGCTTTACTGCACACTGTATTCCTCCTGCACATTTTATGCAGAATTAGAATCTTGATTAGGTTTTGGAAGGGTGGATTAATACCAATGCAAGAATCAAACTATTTGTTGGCGGCTCATAGAAAAAACAATGCATTTGACTTTCTTGTAATTTCTGTAAAAAAAACTTTTTTGGCTATTTTGGGAACATTTTCTTTGCCATGTGAAGAAAGAAATATTTTTTTGAAAAAAAACAAAACAACAGGTATAATTTGTGATGATGGAATGTGACCAGCCCGCCCAAAAATGTCACAATAGGTTCAGCACAGGGATGACCAAAAAAACAGCGGCAAGGAGGTTAAAAGAAGAGTTATTGATACACATAAAACCAAATATAGACTTTCAGCAATAGATCATAAATTCCCTTTTACGAAATTTTTAAGATTACAGGCTGCATACGAGAAAACTTGCTTTATTTCAAATTTAAACAAGTGTATTTAAAGAAATAATACACAATGATATTGTAAACATGATCATATACTTATATTTTACATTAGGGGTAGCTGTATTCCCATTAATGGACTACATGGTGACAGAACTTTAGACAAAGGAATTGTATGTGCAAGGTGATATTCTCTGTTATCAGCCATATTTGGCTAAAGTTTGCTAAAAGATAAACAAAAAAGTAAGTTACGTGTATTGTAGTTTTTATATATGTTGCCACTACTGAATTAGCCTGGCTTAGGTTATCTACCTTATAAACAAAACGTTATCACCTATTTGTTGCTGTACAGATAAAACAATCTATTGAGAGTGAGAAAAATACATGAACACATTTTACAACAATAAAACAATAACAATTGTAGGATTTGTACAAAATGCTGACGAAAGAATACCTAAAATACATGTTACCACTAAATTCTCATGCCTGTACAGAACTTAATATAACTGAAATTACATTTATACCCTCTGTAAATCTAAGTAAATCTTTCTCTTATCAAATAATTCAGGCTGAGATTCTCTCAGTACTGCACACATATAGGCTAAACACAAGGTATTTTTTATATCCAAATGTAGCATGTGTACACCCAAAGCAATTGCATGGTTAAAATAAAATTACAAAAAAAAAAGAACACACACAGCTGAATATTACAATTAACCAGCTGTAGTTGACTATACTTTATACTTTCTGTGCAGTTACTAGCAGAAGGAAAACATTATACCACTGTAACTCGCCAGACAAAATGATAAATGAAAGTGTGTCCATTCACATGTGTATTCAAACTGGTTCCAATTTAGTTTGTTTGATGGTCATGTCATGGGATAGCATTGTGTGTGACAGCTTATGTCAAAAAGTTATTTTGTGCATAGGAAAAAAGTAGTCTATCCTCCTACCATGATCACATCATCTAAAATATGTTGTGCTCCCGAAACTTTTAAATATAGGTTAAGAGATGCTCCTTTACATAATGTAATTTGTAGTTTATCCTTAGAGAATCTTTAAGAATGTATCTCAGTTTCAGATAGAAGGGAACGAACAGAGCAGCTTTGTTCTTGCAGAGACAAAACATACACATTGGATGCAAATAAACATCTTCAGAACCCATATTTTACATGGTAAAATAAGAAAAATTATAAAAAAAAATAAAGTCAGCGATATGTACCATGTCAACAGAATGCTTTCACAATTCTCTAAAACAGGGGATCTCGACTCCAGTCCTTAAATGCGATGAACAGTTCATGTTTTCGAGATTTCTTTAATCATCCATAGGTGTGTAAATCTATTTTGCTGGGTTAGCAAAATCATGAATTTGCCTCGAGAAAAACAATGTCCGAGAAATTGTTGAGCATGTTTAAAAAGGTCCAGAGTAATGTCTTGTATTTGGTCAGCATCATGGCCCACAAGATGTACTTGCATTGTTCTCCTCTAGAGTCCCAGAGCTCCCAATTTCCAACTCCATTTGTAAATGGGTGGGCTGGAAATCAAACAAATACAGTATAAACAGCATGCAATTAGAGTAAAACAAGATACGGGGGTAGTTTATTTTTTATTTTAAGGCATGGAGCAATGTCATTTTACAATTTGGTTTCCAATAGAATAGATTTGTGATACGGATGTGAGGAAAAACAGATTATTATTTTTTTCATTTAATTTTAGTGATGTTACATGGAGACCAAAAAAAGAAAGAAAATAAAGCGGACTTTCCTACCTGCCGAGGCGACTTGACAAGTGACACTGTACGATGGTCACTCTGCTTGCTTCCCTCCGGTCTGTGTAGCAGAATACGAGTGCTGGGGACAAAGCTCCAGGAACGGCCCAGTGCAGGACGAAATCCAGTGGCTCCATTTTTGGTAATGTGGTTAGTTACCTGGAAAGACAAAACACCACTTAACATCAGCCTGTCAGAATATAGTATATTCCATTTATTTATTATGGTTCTTACAAGTATAGCTAAGCTGAAATCATGAGCAAACGACTGTAGTTCCCGTGCTAGATGCATCATAATTGCCATTCCTATAAGAAAGAATCGGTCAGTTTAACTAGAACGTCTCTGCATGGTACACCTCATACTGAAATCTGAATGTAATTCACAATCACCTTCTGTCTGTTTCCCACCCAACAGGGGGTAGATCACAGCACATACTGAATCCACTACCAGAAGTCTCAGTGCATCTCCATATCTTGTTTGCTGAAAATAACACAATAATAATTTTATGTATATTATTAATAAATAATATAGAACAGTGGGCCTGATTCAGAGCCGGACGCTATTTATGCTCGCTCGTTCAGGAAAAAGGGGCCGGCCATTTAAATTGAGCGCTCGCTCTTTGCGGTCGGTTGATGCCTCTATGTCTGAGCGAGCGAGCGAACGAAACATGCGCTCACTATTTTGTAAAGACGCCCCCTGGCCGCTCGCATCATACGTCATCTCCGCTATTTATTAGATTAATCGAGTACATCGAAAGGCATCTGAACTGCTCGCAGTGCTTGTGGTTGGATTTTCCTACCGCAATCATGCGAACAGTTCAGGCTAAGAAACAACCAAGTGACGTGGTCGATGACACTGCTTTGTTAATTATGCACACCCTTAAAACGCCCGTTTTGACCGTTTGGCACGCCTGCGTTCGGATCTCCACTCCCCGTTTTCAAGAACCTTCCACTGTTACCACCCACAAACGCCTCATCCTGTCACTCAAATTAGCAGGCACTCGCAATTTTGCGAACACACGTTTTCCGACCACACTGACTGGTTGGCGCATGCGCATTACGACCCATACGCATGCGCAGATGTGCGAACATCGCTCGGAGCTTACGAGCGGCTTTGAATCAGGCCCAGTGTGTGTTGTATAAAGTATATATGATTAAATTAAATCTATTTTAAATACATTATGCAAACCTGTTGTGAAAAACTATTCCGCAGATCCTGAAGCACATCTAATACCTTATATGCATCAAAGACGTGGACAACCTCAATTCTTTGAAGAGCTGAAACCTGCAATTCAGATACAACTGAGTACACAATAAGTACACTGAAATATAGAATCCAAACAGAACATAATTCCACAAACTGCAAAAAATATAGTTTTGTGACAACTAATTCTGTTGCTGAAAAGGGAGAAAGGTTTTGAAATTACCATCCCTTAAAGTCCATTTCTTGATTGATGGAATAGAAATTTAAACAAAACACTTTTTTTTGGGAGGAAATAAAGCGGAAATCTTATTTGATTGTTAGAAGGTCAATCTCAACTAAATCAAAAATGGTCACTGATTGATTTAACCTGGTACATTTAGTGTCAACTCAAAACTAGGTTTGATTCCCACTATGGCCTTAACTGTGTGGAGTTTGTATATTCTCCCTGTGCTCGTAGGTTTCCTCAGGGTACTCCGGTTTCCTCAGGGTACTCCGGTTTCCTCCCACACTTCGAAAATATACAGGTAGGTTAACTGGCTCCAAACAAATATGAACCGTAGTGTGTGTGTGTGTGTGAGAGTATGTGATGGGAAATATAGTTTGACAAACTCCACTGCGGCAGGGACTGATATGAATGTCCAAATAGTCTGTAAAATGCTGCAAAATATGTAAGCGCTATATAAATAACTGGTATTACATAAATAAAACCACGCTGCACATCTCCACTATTTACGAGATGGCTACATAACAGACATATACAGATAATGCTCTTGAACAAGGTTTTTTGCCACATATATCATTGGTGCCTTTTTTTTTTTTTTTTTACATTCGTCTGACATTGATATTCCTTTTTCCTTACTTGGTAATCCCCTTCTGAAGGCCACAAGAAAAATGTGGCTTATTTTAAGACACAGGTTTCATTTACATTCCCATTACACTATCCATTTACCTTTTTTGCAGAACTCATATTTTCACGAGGAGAAGCTTCTCATCCATTCCGTATGTGGAATAGAGCTGGGCTGTGTTATGTTGGCCAAGAAACTACTTTGTTATTCTAATGTTTTTATTAAATTCCCCTTCATTGGTACATTTAGTCTTCATTTTCTCCAAGCCAAATATTGTGTTAATAATACTTTGAAATCTATTCCGGTGGGTTACTGGGACAATACTCTGGACACTTGGTTATTGAGACCTCCCCTAAGTCATAAGGCTATCTCCATTCATTCAGGTTCTTAGGCCTCCCTTAGATTACTTGGTCCATAGGATGGGTATTCCCCAATGTTTGGAATACTTTCCTTCCTTAACTGTGCTTATTAAATAAAATGCTATCCTACTCTATGACCACATTACTTACTGCCACATACACTGAAATGTTTCTTAACATTTTTTCACAGAGCTTATATTTCTATTCATAGATTAGGATTCATTATGAGTATACTAAATAGCCTGGGCCTGACCAAAGTGTCAACAACCTTTTGCTTATTTATACCATTGTTTGTGGGCATGCCCCTTTAATTAGACTTTTTTGGTTGTCAGTTTGGAGATTTGCCTTTATCCACTTGGTTAATTATGCCCCATTGACACCTGGATAGACAATTTTTGGCTTTGTACTGTCTACTACTAAAATTTCCAAAAATGTTAAAAAATAGTTGTTCGCTACTTTTTTCTGCTACCCAAAAAAGAATTCTACATTTGTGGATTCAGAGCTCTCCTTCCCCTTTGGAATTATCAAGGAGAAGCTTTTTTTTCCCTTTTATATGGATTGGTTGGAGGAATTTCTTCAAAAGGAAACCCGTGTGAACATTTTGCTATGTGGGAAAGTTGTATAAATAGGTTCCCTCATTCTACCAAAAGGTCCGTATATGATTGTTTCCGTAATACTTTATGGTATGAAACGTGTATTCCTCCAAGATCTACAGATAACTATATGAAGCATTTTATACTTAGTTTTTAACTAATGTACTCTCTGTATTGTGTTTTATTATATATTGTTACCCCATTGCCACTCTGTAGAGGTTTGTTCTTCCAGACCTAAAACTTATCTTTGTATTGTTGTATGTTAGTTATACTTCAATAAAATAAAAAAAATATATATATAAATTTTTTTCTTTGTGTACAAGTCATTGTAATGATCATAAATCACAGTCAATGTTAAAACAAAGAGTAAATGGAAGTTGAGATACAAAAACAAATTGCACATTACTTATATGTCCCAAAACCTTTCATGGACCATAAGAACATACATTTTGAATGTTTGTCAGACTAAAACATAGATTGCATAACTAACATACAGTAGGACATGATTTACCTAGGACAAAAACATATAAATACATGGGATCTGCAAACTTATAATTGATAAGGTCTGGCTAAACGGTACTACACCTAGTTTCACACTGATACAGCTATGGGAGTGGCATGGACAGGTGGATGAGCAGGAGTGATCAGCTGAACCTTCAGATCTTCCCAGCAATCAGAGGCATGCTAAATTTTCACCTGCTTGGTATTGGCAAACAGCACCCCACTCTAAAGCTGGGTACACACGTAAAGATTTTCTGTCCACCCATCCAACTAGTTGATTGGTTGGAATGAAAATCTGGTAAGGTATGAAAGCAAATGACAATCAGCAATTTGCTCCCAAACACAGGAAAATGGACAAAATCTGTTGTTTGAACAAATTGTTTAGATCAAACATTTAACAGACTTGTCTGAACGTCCATTTCCGTCTGTTTTCTGGCATTTAGGAGCAAATTGCTGATCATCAGTTACTCCCATACTTTACCAGATTTTCATTCCAACCAATCAACTAGTTGGATGTTTTTGTCTGCTTTGCTCACAACTTTGAATCAGATCCTTACTCATGGAGTAAAGCCATTTACAGAGAAGTATAGTAATAGTAGTCTTGCTTACGGAGGGTATTCTATATATATAATTCACCGTATGAACTGGGTTTTAAACTGAAACAAAACAAATATAAAACCCACCTTGCTATAATATTTATGACGTGGTCCAACCCTAAGAGAGAGGCCTGGTTTGATGGAACTATTATTAGAGTCTGTGCACCACAGTAGGCCTGCACTAAAGTTTAAACAGGACACGACAGAAGCCAGAAAACTAACAGTAGATTCATAACTCTACTCTCTATTTCTATATCTACAAAGCTCAACTCTCCAGCACTCTCATTGCTCTGTTCGCTGCTGCAGCAAACAGATTAACAGCAGTTGTAAGGGCCGATTTCACTTTGTATGTATCCTTCCTTTACCAAGTTTTCATATGCAGACTCCGTCCTGCCATCCACTTTGCATTAGCTAATTGCTTCTAATGATGATAAACATGCGGATAGATTTATGGATTATAAACTGTTAGCTTTTGATATTTGGTAGATAGATATTTATGTTCTTACCTGGTTAAATCCTTTTCTTCAAAATCCATAGGGGACACAGGATTTAGACAGTGAATATAGGCTGTGAGTAGGAGTCCGGGCATCAAACTGTTACATTTTTCTATCAGCATCCTTCTCCACAATACCCCGCCCCCAGCCAGCCAGTTAAATTAGCAAGCACCAGACAGAAGCGAGAAGCAGAAGGAAGACCGGCACATACACAGGTTCAAACAACTATAAGAAGATGTGGATAGGGGAACCGGAAGCCGAGCAAAACCCTGCAAGCCAGGTGCGCCAGTGTGGGCGGAATGGGTATGTAATCCCGGCAGTCGGGATGCCTGCTGTCAATATACTGACAGCAGCATCCTGACGCTCAGGATCCCGACAAGGGTCAGGTAAGTATACCTACCCTCCCCCCAACCCCGTTTTTACATCCTAACACTAACCCTCCCTCCACCCCACCCTAACTCTCCCCGTTAGTGCCTAAACCTAACCCTCCCCCCTTGGTGCCTAAATCTAACCCTCCCCCCTTACTGCCTAAACATAACCTACCCTCAGTGGTGCCTAACCCTAACCCACTCCCGGGAGTACCTAACTCTAACCTACCCCTCCCCTGGCCTAACGTCCCCCCGTGACAGCTAAACCTAACCCTCCCCCTGCTGCCAAGTTCTAACCAGCCCTGCTATACGCCTATACTCACGTTCTGCATCCTGGCTGTCGGGTTCTGGCGTCTGGATGTCACCTTCTATCTGTATTCTGACGCTGGTCTTCTAGCCGGGTAGTGGCATTCCGGCACCAGGATTTCTTCAGCCAGAATGCTGCACGTCGGGATTATAACTACATCCCGTGTGGGCGCCCTGTGTCCCCTATGGATTTCAAAGAAAAAGATTTAACCAGGTAAGACCATAAATCTCCTTTTCTTCATCACAGGTTTTAGACAGTTGGACGTCCCAAAGCTGTACCCCTAAGGGCGGGGACGCTCCTGAGCCGAGAACACTTCGCCTGAAAGCCACGTCTGCAGAAACAAAGGTGTCAAATTAATAGAATTTGAGAAATGTATGGGCGGAGGACCATGTGACCACCATACAAAGCTGCTCTGTAGAGGCGCCATGTCGAGCTGTCTAAGAAGTTCCTACCAACCTGGTGGAATGAGCTGTCACCATGGCCGAAATAGGAAGGTTCGTCACAGCGTAAGCGTGGCGGATAGTCAAATAAAGCCATCTGGCCAAAGTCTGCTTCGTAGCTGGCCAGCCACATTTGTGAAGGTCATAGAGGACAAAAACGGGACTCTGTCTTACGGAGATCCCGGGTCCTGAACACATAAATATCGGGAATAGCCCTCACAACATCCAAAAAGGCCTCCTCCGGTGAAGAATCAGCTGCTTGAAAGACAGGGACCATGATCTCCTGGTTAATGTGTGTGAGGTTGTGGATTTGTTGTGGACCCGAGGTGGTAATAGGAGCAGACAATGAAGCAGGTTTAAAAGTAAATGTGGAGTTTTTAATGAGTAGCTTAACAGACATGAATGTGGTAAAACAGAAAGTTCGGGTAAAGCACTAAAGTGCACTTGGAAGCTGTAGCGAGGCAAATACGAAAAAGTCCAGTTAGTGACAGGCAATGGAAAATGTCCAGGTAGTGACTGGTTAATAGAAAATGTCTAGGTAGTGGCAGACAAGGGGAACTGTCCAGGTGGTGACTGATTAATTAAGAGTGCTGACTGAGGAAGAAATATCCAGCAGAGTGTCAGTGGAGGCAAGGTGCAGGGTGAACAGCAGGACTCAGGTACTCAGGCAAGGGGAAGGTAATGGAGGATGCAGGGTAGTCCAGCGGGGTTGGAGCAGACAAGCAGGCAGGTAGCGTTTCACAGGTAACAGGTGGTGAGCACAGGGAACTCTCTCTCAGCTATGCTGAGAAACACGTTGCACTGGCAATGAAGTGAGGCTCTGAACCTCCCTAAATACCAAGTGCTGTGCCGTGACTGGCCAGAGAGAGCATGTGACAAACCAGGATTGGAGGTACAAATCACATGGCCGGAGGCAAGATGGCGGCGCCCATGCCAAAACGGAACGGAAGCACCGCCAGGTCTCACCAGCCCAACGTGACAGCATGCCCGCGCACCACCGACAGATGCCACCCACCAGAGTGACCTCACAGGTAATACCCGTCGACCACCATGTCGAGAAACCCTGGTCGTGATAATGTGAAACCGAGAAACTACTTTAGGGAGGTAGCCTAATCGTGTCCAAAGAACATCCCACTCCAAGTGAAAGACCGGAAATGGGGAGAGAGAGAAAACTACGCGCTCACATCTCACACCGGCTGGACTGACGCTATGGCAAATAAGAAGATCATTTTCCACATAAGCCAACAAAATCCAGAGAGTCCAAGGGCTCAAAGTATGACGATTGAAGAGCCTGAAGCACAAAAGTCAAGTTCCATGGAGCCACCGGAGGGGGCTGAACGTGGAGGACACCCTGTAAGTAAGTCTGAACAACAGGCATCAGAGCTATCTGTCTCTGGAAGAGGACTGAAAGGGCTGAAACCTGCACATTTAAAGAAGAGAGGTGAAGAATCAAAACGCAGACCTGCTTGGAGAGAGGAGAGGACTCGTCAGAGTCTAAAGGATTTGGAGTTAAAACTCATAGCTGAACACCAGGCGAAGAAAGTCTGCCAAACCCAGTGAAAAATCCTTACAGAAGGTTTACAGGCCTTCTGCATGCTACAAATAACAGATTTGCAGAACCCCTTTTCTCTCAAAACGGATGTCTCAAGCGACATCCCGTCGCTTGAGACATCCAAGCAAGATGGGCCACATGCGTGGAAGCACGAGGCCCTGAGACAGTAGATCCGGCCACAGGGGAAGACGCAGCGGAGCATCCATGGAGAGGCCTAGGAGATCCATGTACCAAGCTTGTCACGGCAAATCAGAAGCTACAAGGATCACAGTGCCGCCTTCCAACTTCAACTTGCGGAGGACCTGCAGAATAAGCGAGATCGGTGGGAAGATGTACATGAGATGGAATGTCCACCGAACCGCTAAGGCGTCCACCAGAAGTGTACATGGATCCCTGGTGCGTGAGCACTACCTCAACAGCTTGTAGTTGAAGAACTACTAGCTGAAAGGCATCTGGATGACACACCCACTCGGGCAGTGATCAAGCCACACAGGGTGAAATGCGCATCTGACGAATAGGCGTACCCGGTTTGTGTACGGACCAGACCGCACATATGTGATGCCCAGTATGTTCTAATTTACCTTCAATATGTGTGACACACTATAATTCATTTGTTATAGGGGAGGCAATTAGATATTTATTGAAACATTGTGTATGGCATTATGCTCAAATGTATTTATATTTCAGATTCTCTTAGGATTTACACTTTTTATTGGTATTTTTACAGTATATGAACACCAGCATTTTTGTTGATGTAATGCTTTTATGAATGTCTTTTACTTATGATTGACACTTCATATTGGCACTTTATATGAATACCGGCGTTCAATTATATGTTGAGTTAATCTTCCAAATATCTGTACTTCTTTTTCTGAAATTCAGTGGGACTCTCATTGGAATCCTGTGATTTTTATTCCTTGCACTGGGACTTCCCAACAGCAGATCTCATTCTTTTATCTTTCTTCTTATCACAGATGGATTGTATGGTCTGCTCTCTCACCTACTGTGTTCAATGCATTTGCAAGCACAGCGGCAGTAGAAGCAAATGAACATACATTTAGCTGTGATAAGATCTTCAGCTCTACTACACTTTTTTTATTTACTTTTTCATTTGGAGTACGATTGATATAGGTCACAGAGGGATCGGTATGAAATACCGCCGGACCAATGTCCGGCGGTTTACATCCCGACGCCGGAAGACCGGCACTAGTGAAGATTCCGACAGCTCCAAAGGTAAGTATTAACTAACCTTATACCCCCCCCAACACGCCTTTAGGGGTGCCTAACCCTAACCTCCCTCCCTAGTGCCTAACCCCCCTCTAATTGCCTAAACCTAACCACCCCTTCCACGCAGCCTAACCCTAACTCTCCCAGGGGGGGTGCCTAACCCTAACCTCCCCCCGGAGGTGCCTAACCCTAACACCCCCCCTTCCCCTAGCCTAAACCTAACCCTCCAGGGGGAGGGGGGGGCCTAACCCTAAATCCCCCCCCCCGGGAGTCCTAAAACCTAACCCTCCCCCCCGCGCGGCTGTCCGCACCCGGCTTACCTTCGTTCGGTCTGCCGGGCGTCGGGCTCCCGGCGTAGGTCTAATGACAGGCGTCGGGAATTTCAATGCCTGTCATTAGTACCTTGCCGGGATTTGACAGTCGGGAACCCAGCGGTCGGCATTTCGACCGTCGGCTTCCTGACTGCATTCAGTCACAGAAAGGCTCATTTGTTTAAATTATATGTCTGCTCTGTGGATCTTTTTGACCAAGTGATTAACATCACTACAGGTTTGCCATTCAGATTGTTGAGAATTTGATTAAAGTATATGTCTTGCACAGTTTTTGGTAATAATATATCACCACAATGTTGGTGTATATTGCTATATTGGTGTGGTTTTGTGCTTTTTTTCCCCTTCCTTGTTTTATTGTAGCTAGAGTTTGCCATTCAGTCTTGAGATAATTATCGATAAAGCCTATGCCCTTAATTCATATGGATTGTACTCTATATACAAATGATATGACACCTGGGGATCCAGTAACTTTTATATATAATCATTTTATAGAGGATTAGATTGTACTGTAAAAATATTTCACCGTTACTTATCAAATGTTAATTGCATCCATATAGAGATTGTAAATTTTTTTGTGCTTTTTTTAGGGATACGTTTACTGATAATTTTAATTGTCTAAATAAAAGTTACAATTTGCTTACTGTTGCACTTTACAGACTCTGAGCGCACCACCAAAACCCACTGTGCAGAATTATCCTCCCCCTTTTGTGTGTATTGAAACGCCAACTCGTCTGAGTGAACTTTACTGGCGGCTGAGGAAGTCCGCTTCCCAATTCTGGACTCCGTCCACAGAGTCACAAGATGACGCTCTGCCCAGCTGAGAATACGGCTCACCTCTTTCAAGACACCGCGACTGTGTGCCGCCATGTAGGTTTATGTAGGCGACGGCTGTCTCGTTGTCGGACTGTACCTGGGCCAGACGATGCCGGAGGAGTGAAAGAGCTAGGCAGAGAAGTCTGAAGACCGCTAGAAGTTCCAGAATGTTGATTGGTAGTCAGCTCTCTTGAGAAAGGTCTGTTAACAGGTTACTGCCCCCTGCCCATGAAGATTTGCAGCGGTGCTGAGGAGGACCCAGTCCTAAATCCAAAAGGGATGGCCCTTGTTTAAGTGGGACACCTGGAGCCACCACAAGAGGCAGTGCCGGTCTACCCGAGAGATGATGATCTCTTGTGCCTTTATGCTGCAGAACTTCCATCTGAAGAAGCCAAGAGTGAAACTGAGCATACTCCACCATGTTGAAGGTGGAGACAAGAGAGCCCAGAATCTGAATGCAAGAGTATTGACACACGGCGGTGACATAAGAACTTGCAAATCTTGGCCTGTAGGTCACGAAGTTTGTCTGTCGGAAAACCTACTGAACTTTGGAATCTAGTAAGGCCCCCAGATGGCACATCTCCTGCGATGGAGTCAAGGAGGATTCCTTTCAATTGATGATCCATCCATGGGACTAGAGAAGATATATCGTGAGACGGATGTGTTCCCTGAGGACATCCAGAGACTGGGCGAGGATAAGTAGGTAGTCCAGATAAGACAAAATCCTGATACCCCTGCACTGAAAATGAGCTTCCATGACTTTCATGAAGACACGAGGAGCCATGGAGGGACCAAATGACAATGCCCGAAATTGAAAATGTTCCTCTGGAACGCAAACCTGAGGAAGCGCTGGTGACTGAGCCGGATAGGAACGTGCAAATAGTAGGGATGTGCAGGCTCGGATAGGTTCGAGTTTGCAAGCAGAGTTCGGATTTTTCCCTAAAAAAAAACTGAACTCAGAAAGAGGCAAAGCGTCATCTTGCATGGACAAACATCATCATTCCTGGACAAATCCGAACTCGGCGTGCAAACTCAAATCTATCCGAGGCTGCACATCCCTAGCAAAAAGGCATCCTGGGTATCCAAGGAGGCCATGAAATCACCCGGCTCCAGTGCAAGAATGATGGAATGCAGAGACTCCATGCGGAACCTGGGTGTCAGGAATGTGACCATCAGGCCTCGATGCAAAGTCCGCTCAGCGGCATTACGTACCTCCGCCCATTTGTTCACTGGCGCCGAGCGTGGGTCCCATCGTTCTCAAACTCTCGCTCCAGTGCGGACTGATACTTCTCCTGCAGTAATATGTCATTCTCCAATATCATCAGCGAGGACGCCGGTTCATGGGCACGGCCATCTTGCTTTTGCCATGTGATGTTGGATTCACCAATCTGATCTAGCCCTCAAGTCTGCTGGGAATCTGCCGCCAATCAGCGACAGGCACTGCCTATATAAATCCTTCATGGACGTTCATTCAGTGCCTGTACGTCGTCTTCTCAAGTCCTAGTATTTGGCTCCTGATATTGTTTAGCATTTGACTAAGTCTATATCTCAGTGTCCTGCTCTTTGTCTAAAGACGCTACTTTGGGTACAAAACCTGAAGCACCTATAGTCGCAAGACTATAATGTGCACACCTGCACATTTCATCCATATCTCCTTGACGCATCTCAGTGTACTACATCTGGAGTTCGACACACCGTTGTGTACTCAAAGACCCACACTCATCGCAAGCCAAGGTCATCACAGTCTAGCTGGATATACAGTACCCCTGTACCTTTGACCTAGGATCCCCTTCTCGTCTTACTGGGTGAACCCCGGCGACTCGGACTCAGGTTTCCTGCATCCGTCTACTGAGGATAACTCAGCGTCATCTGACTAGTGACCTGCTTGCTGTGGAGTTCACGCACTAATACCAGTCATCCCACTCCAACTACGCTGCCACCTTCTCGTCACAGATTCTCAAGATTCGAGTTCTTATCATTCTGGACCTTTTGCTCTGATTCTACCCATCATTCCCCACTCTCCTACTAGGATTCAAGTCTTATTTCTCCTATGAGGAAAAGCAATCTGAAACCTTCTCAGTTTTTGCTACCACGGTCTCAGCCCGCAGAGTCTGATCCATCACAGGAGGCTAACTTTCCTAGAGTTGTGACACTGGGGACCCGCAAGTACTTGTTGACAGCGTTCAGGTTGAGGATTGGCTGGAAGGAACTATTTTGCTTCTGAACCAAGAAGAGGTTGGCATTGAAGTCTGTGCCTCTCTGAGACAGGGGAACTGGAACAATTACCTTGGAGGCCAGTAGGGAGTGAATTAACTCCTGCAGTGCTTCGGCCCTGCATGGATCAAGAGACCTTTGTAAAAAAAAATTGGGCCAGAGGCCGCTTCCAAAAGGTTAGGACGTAGCCCTGGGAGATAATACCTTTTACCCAGGAGTCCGACGTGGTTTCCATCCATGTTTATGAGAACAGCAGAAGCCGGGCCTCCCACGCAGGGATCCCCCAGGTGGAGGCCTGCCCTGTCATGCGGCAGGCTTGTCAGCATGCTTGGTGGCAGGGCTTTAGGTAGACCAGGGCTGTTTACGTTGGGGCTTGGAGCCCTTAAAGGGGTAACCCTGGAACCCTGAGAAAGGCTGGCCCATGGCTTTTCTCTGCAGATGAAAGGAGCAAAAACTAGACTCAAGACCTATGAGCTGCCGCAGAAGGAAGGAAGGCTGCCTTGGTCGCTGCCACCGTGGCCACGATCTGGTCTAAATCTGGACTAAATAGAATGTTCCCTGAATAAGTAAGAGCCTCCAGGGCTTTCTTAAGAGTCTGTCAGCGCACCAGGAATGAAGCCAGAGGGCTCGCCTAGCAGACACTGTGGATGCTGACACCTTGGAGGTTAGAATGCCAGTGTCCATAGCTGCCTCACAAAGATAAGAGGCAGCCCTGATGAGCTCCACGAAAGAATAGTTTGTTCCTATGGATGCCTGATTTGAAGCTATCTTCAAGGTTGTCTGCCCAACCCCTGATGGCCTTAGCCCAGAAGTTCCCAAATGCGGTTCTCAAGGCTCCCCAACAGTCCAGGTTTTAGAGATATCCATGGTTGAGCACAGGTGACTTAATTAGTAACTCAGTTAATTTGATTTAACTACCTGTGCTCAACCATGGATATCTCTAAAATCTGAGCTGTTGGGGAGCCTTGAGAACTGCGTTTGGGAACCTCTACTTTAGCCACCCAAGCGAACGCTAGGGCTGGACGTACGATGGTATCTGCATGAGAATAAATCCCATTGAGGTACAGTTGAAGCATCCTATCTGTCGGATCTTTGAGGGATGCCTTACTAGAAATAGGAAGGGTAGTGTTCTTAACTAGGTGGGCAATGTGAGCATCCACCAGAGGAGACTCCCATTTTGCCTGATTCGCAGCAGGTAGTGGATGAAAGGAGGCAATGCGCTTAGAAACCTGGAAGCATCTATTAGGGTGAACCCATGCCTCCACTAAAAAGTTCTCTAGCTGTGAAGAAGGGAATTCTGCCTAAGTCTTTTTCTGACACTTGAACACTGCAGTTCTAGCCTTAGGGGCCTGCTCAGCATCCTTGATGCGTAGGACAGCTTTAACCACCTTATTTAGGGCTGCTACATCTACCTGGGATAGGGAGTCTTCCGGGATAGAGGAGGTTTCAACATCCGAAGTGTTGGACATATTCTTCTTGCTGAATCTGAATGATAACCGGAAAGGTGTGTAGAAATATCTCGACTGGAGAGTCTGCGTTTGGAAGTACGGTCACTGTCTAGTATCTGTTTTAAAAATGCCGACACCTGCGCTAACACCTGCACTGACTGCGTGAAGGACTGCATCCAGGACGGTTCTATGGCAGTAGGCTGTAAAGTACCCTGAGACGGTGTAACCGGGGGCAGCTGGGTCCATGTAGAGATGCCAGCTGGGGGAGCGGGTCTGGTGGTTGCAAGCTTATTAACCAACTGCAGTATTACCTGTGAGAGAGAGAGCCCAAGCTGGTTCCTGGCTGGAAGTTGTGGCCGACGGACCTTCTTACTGTGTAGCTGCGAAACACAGAGGCCATCATAATCCGGGACCTGAGGAGAACTGGTAAAAGTCCTGCAGTTACGCAACACAGAAGCGCCCCCATCCCTAGGTGCCTTGCCCTTGAGACATGAAACATCAATCCAAGGCAGTCCCCACCCACAAAGCGGGCCGTGCCGCGAGTCTCAAGGGCGTGGCCTCCCTGGCATACCCCTCCCTCTCAGTATAATGGCCGAGCAGAGCGCCGGGAGGTGGAGCTGCTTGGCCAGGCTTTCAGACCGGATTGATCCATCAGGTCTTCGGCCCTTCTGGCATTTGTCAGAGGTGCCAGATGGCCAGTCCAGCCCCGAATAAAAGGCTAGTGCAATGAATGTGACTGACCACAATAAGTGGGGCATTACAGAAGGGGGAATGAACCAAACTCCATAACAATGATCACTCCAAGCTATCTGCACAGAATGACAGACAGACAGAACAGAATAAAGTGAGACAGAACAGAGCAAAATCAGAGAACAGGAGACAGTGAGAAACACAAAATATTCCTAAACAAGTTAACATGCACACAGAAACATTCAATGCAGGCAAAATAGGCAGTAAATGCTCAACAATCCAAACGTCACTCTGAGCTTTCTGTATAATCTGACTGCTGAGGAGAAGGCATACAGGGAGACCAGGAGCCTGTGCTACTCTCCTGAGACTAGCTGAAGCAGGCACTGGGAAAATGACCATTCAATGTCTCTGTGAGGGAGGAGAGAGGAGGAGGGGGTCACCCTATGGCGGGATGCCTAGTGAGGGGATGTGCCAAGGGTGGGGGAGGATCTAATAGGTAAAGCCTACCTCTGACATGTACCTCCAGGGCAATAGAAGTGCCCCATTGCCTGCTGCCCTGGTGGTCTAACGGTGGTACCAGGCGACCTAGACACCTGCTGTCAGCACCGCAAGTGCTCTCCTGCACCGACGGGGACAGGTGCTACAATACGGCTCCCTGCAAGCAAGGAGCTGCTCTTACCTGTCCCCCTGTGGCGTCCAGCTGCGGCTGCTGCAGGTTGGGGGTGCGACAATATGGGCGTCCTATAGGATGCCTAGTGCTGCCCACTCTAACAATGAAAATAAATTAAATAAAATAAATAAAAGTTGAGGCTGCTTGAAAGCAGCCCCCTGAAAAAGTTCCCACTCATGTAGGCACCAAACTAAAACTGGCCTGTCTGGGGCTGGGGGCAGGGTATAGGGGAGAAGGAGCATGGGTTGCTGGGAGAAATAAAAAAGGTGTGGTGCGCTGTATTCCCATCCTATACCCACTGTCTAAAGTCTGGGTCCCCTATGGAGTGATGAAAAAATATATACAGTATATCTAGGTTTCAGACAGGTCTGTTCTGTAATAGAACAATAATACATATACTTGATTGATATTGTGCATTATTGATATTGTGCAGAATTTCGAAGTTTTTGACACAATTATTCTCATGTTCCTAATTGCAGACTATGGGGGTAATGTAATAGGTTCCAAGATTAAGGAACCTGCATGATTTCAGACACTTGCCATAAATTAAAAGCGGAAGGCTGGTTTTTGACTTATAACTGATTGCGGCTTTGAATTCAGTGGCAAACTCGCCAAAATCATGCCGGTCTCGAAACCTATTACATAACCACCTATTGGGTCAATCCAATTAGCCGCGAAGGGTGCGTGTTGCCATTGCCACGGTGTTAAAACGCTGGCATCGACACCTTATCTCGCACCCCTCGTGGTAGGTTCCAAACCCGAATTCGCCAAATTTTGCTTGGGTTTCGAACACTTTCTGGACAAGTCCGGGTTGCCGTCAAGCAGACAACTGAACTGAGCCCTTCTATCTATCTATCAATTTCTATCATGCATTAAATGCCTATGATTGAGTGTGGCATGGGCCTGATCAGCACGGATCGCAATTGCAACTGCGTACGCAGATCGAGCGATTGTTAGCCATTGCGCATAAGCCACACTGCACATGCACGGCGATCGCACTGCAATTACAGACGCATATAGAGATACATTGCAGAGTGAGAGACAGGCTGTGATTGTTTGGCGGTGGTGATGGGGGAGTGGTCGGGGAAATGCAGGCGTGCCTGTCCGTTTCATGGGCATGCTAACTTAGCCACTGCGATTGCATACGCAGCTTGAGACTTGACAAGACTTGCAATTTCAAGGTCAAGGCCCCATACATCAGAGATTGATTGCAGCAATTGTGCAATTTGCAATCGATTGAAAAAGGGAAAATATGAGATATGGTAAGAACTTACCTTTGTTATCTCTATTTCTACGAAGTCCATAGGGTTCCACAGGATACCTTGGGGTATAGGTGATGACGTCAGTCTTCAGGCACCACAGAGTTAAAGTTTTCAGCCTCCCAGGATGCATCTGGGTCCCTCTCCTATACCCCGCCCCCGGGCCAAGGCATCTCAGTTACGTCACAAGCCATAGGCCGGAGGAGGAGAAGAAAGAGAGAGAAGAAAAAAATCTGGACACTCACAAGAATCACATTCTCACCATAGGGAGACGGAAAAAACGGTGACCAGAATAAAGCCCATCTGCAGTACAGGTGCGACAGGGCGGGAGTCCTGTGGAACCCTATGGACTTCGTAGAAATAGAGATAACAAAGGTAAGTTCTTACCATATCTCATATTTTCTACTTCAGGGTCCATAGGGTATCCACAGGATACCTTGGGGATGTCCCAAAGCAGTATCCTTTAAGGGTGGGGACGCTCCAGTGCTGAAAGGAGAATCCGCCGCCCGAAGGAAGCATCCTGAGAGGCGAAGGTGTCAAACCTGTAATACCTCACGAAGGTATGGACAGAGGACCACGTAGCAGCCTTGCAGATCTGGACTGCAGAGGCACCACGTCGAGCTGCCCACGAAGGACCCACAGACCTAGTGGAATGAGCCTTCAGAGAAGGAGGAACCGGCAGACCTTCATGAAGATAAGCTTCAGAAATAGCCATACGGATCCAGGCTGCCAAAGTTTGCTTTGAAGCAGGCCAACCCTTTTTACGGAAACCATAGAGGACAAACAAGGCGTCCGACTTCCTAAACGAAGAAGTGCGGTCAACATAAGTCCTTAAGGCCCGCACAACATCCAAAGTGGCCTCACCCACGGAAAGACCAGGTGAGTTAAAGGCCGGAACAACTATTTCCTCATTAACATGAAACTGGGAAACAACAAAGAAATTCAGGCCGAGTGGGGAGCACTGCCCTGTTCCCATGAAAAACCAAGAAAGGGGGTCTACAAGAAAGAGCCCCTAAATCAGAAACACGTCTGGCGAAGCTATGGCCAGAAGGAAAACAGTCTTAGCTGTTAGCCATTTAAGATCCACTGAGCCCAGTGGTTCAAACGGCGGTCCCTGGAGAGCCCTCAGGACCACAGCCAAATTCCAAGGCGCCACAGGTGGAACAAAGGGCGGCTGAATGCGGAGAACACCTTGCATAAAGGTGCGCACATCCGGGATTGTAGCAATCATACGGTGAAACCAGACAGACATGGCCGAAACCTGTACCTTCAAAGAAGCAAGGCGAAGCCCATGATCTAGTCCCGCTTGTAGGAAGGCAAGTATCCTAGACAGACGAAACTCCCGCGGTGCATAACCTCTCGGTCGACACCATTGGAAGAACGTATGCCACACGCGATGGTATATCCTCGCAGACGGCGGTTTCCGAGCTCGCAATATGGTACGCACCACCGAGCTGGAAAACCCCCTGGACCTCAACATGGCTGTCTCAACAGCCACGCCGTCAAAGACAGCCGAGCCAGGTCCGGGTGAAGACAAGGACCCTGCGACAGAAGGTCCGGTCATAGCGGCAACCGCAAAGGACTGTCCACGGAGAGACCCTGAAGGTCTGAGAACCAGTGCCGTCTGGGCCACGCGGGAGCTATCAACAGGAGCGTCCCTCCTTCCTGTTTGAATTTCCGGATTACCCGTGGAAGAAGGGAAACCGGAGGAAACAGGTATGCGAACCGGAACGTCCACCGGACGGACAGAGCATCCACCAGAGACGCCTCTTCGTCTCTTGTGCGAGACCCGTACACCGGCAACTTGTTGCTGTGCCGGGACGCCATGAGGTCGATCTCTGGAAGACCCCACCTGTCCACCAGCAGTTGAAAAACGTCCGGGTGCAGGGACCATTCCCCCGGATGAACGTCCTGGCGACTGAGAAAGTCCGCCTCCCAATTTAGCACTCCCGGGATGAAGACCGCTGATATGGCCGGAAGATTGCGCTCCGCCCATACCAGGATCCGAGACACCTCTACGAGAGCCGTCCGACTTCGGGTTCCTCCTTGCCTGTTTATGAAGGCCACGGTGGTAGCGTTGTCCGACTGGACCTGCACCGGACGACCCTGGAGAACCCGATGTGCCTGCTGGAGAGCATTGAAGACCGCACGGAGTTCCAAGATATTTATTGGAAGCTCCGCTTCTGGCGGCGTCCACCTGCCCTGGAACAAGTGTGGACCCGAAACTGCTCCCCAGCCCCGAAGACTGGCGTCCGTTGTCAACAGGACCCAATTTGGTACCCAGAACGGACGTCCCTTGCTGAGATGGGTCGTCTGCAACCACCAGGCAAGGGACAGGCGAACCTTCGGGGTGAGCACTATCGTCTGGGACTTTAGAGACTGAGGTAGCCCGTTCCACTTGGACAGGATCAGTTGCTGCAGAGGTCTGGAGTGAAACTGGGCATATTCCACCATGTCGAACACCGACACCATGGAGCCCAGTAACCTCATCACCGAGTGTAGAGACACCCGGCGGCTGTGCAGACAACTGCGCACCCTCGACTGTAAAGCAGAGATCTTTTCCTCCGTCACAAAGATCCTTTGCTGTCCCGAGTCTAATAAGGCTCCGAGCAGAATCCGCCGAGACGGGATTAGAGTGGACTTCTGTCAGTTGATTAACCAGCCGTGCCGTTGCAGCAGCGCAATGGTCAGGTCCAAGTGGCGTAGAAGGAGCTCTGGAGATCCTGCCACTAATAACAGGTCGTCCAAGTACGGCAACATGCGGACTCCCTGCAGCCGCAGAGAAGCCGCCATGACCGCCATCACCTTGGTGAACACACGCGGTGCTGTCGCCAGGCCAAAAGGTAACGCCCGAAACTGAAAGTGGTCGCTGCGGATTGCAAACCTGAGGAACTGTTGATGGCGCAAAAGAATAGGGACATGCAAGTAAGCGTCCTGTATGTCCAATGACACCATGTAGTCCCCAGGTTCCAGCGCCAGAATGATGGACCGTAGGGTCTCCATCCGAAACTTCGGCACCCGCAAAGACTTGTTGAGAGCTTTGAGGTTGAGAATCGGACGATATGACCCATTGGGTTTCTGCACCAAAAAAAGATTGGAATAGAAACCCTGGCCCCTCTGGGAGAATGGAACAGGCACTATAACTCCAGCCTGGAGCATAGTGTGCAAGACCTTCTGCAGTTCCGTGGCCTTGTTCCGGTCTGATGGTAGACCCGTGGTGAAGAATCGAGCCGGGGGTCTGTGCCGGAAAGAGAGGGCGTACCCGTGGGAGACCACCTCGAGAACCCAAGTGCTTGTCGTGGTGACCGACCAACACCTGGCGAACTGCAGCAGGCGGCCTCCCACTTTGGGATCCCCCAACGGGAGGCCCGGACCGTCAGGCCGCAGGCTTGTCATCAGGCTTTGGGGCCGGACGTCTGGTACTCCATGCCTGCTTCCAGGGCTTGGCCGATTTTTTGGGACCAGCCTCTCGGGGAAAAGACTGTGGTTTGGGCCTGCCCTGGGCCCTATAAGACCGAAAGGACGATGGTCCTGAACCAGAAGGAGCCGCGGCCGACGGGAGACATGCCGATTTGGCTGCCGCCAGCGTGGCCACAATCTTCTCCAGATCTGGACCGAAGACAACTTCTCCGTTAAAGGGCAACGCCTCCAAACCCTTTTTGGAGTCAGCGTCCGCCTTCCAGCATCGCAACCACAATGTGCGACGAGCAGCCACCGCTGCTGAAGAAATTCGAGATACCAGTGTACTAATGTCTAAGGCAGCCTCGTTGATGTATGTGGCCGAATCACGGAGATTACCAATCAACTCCGTTTGTTTGGCTGGACAGTCGGAATCAAAGGACGCCTCCAATTAATCCGCCCAGCGCTCCATCACTCTGGCAACCCAGCAAATGGCCATAGCCGGCCACGCTGCCCCCCCCGCGAGGGAATAAGCGGACTTCAGGCAGATCTCCACCTTGCGGTCCGTAGCATCCTTATGGATGGACATGGATGGCATCGGCAATGTGGCACTACGGACAAGACGTGTCACATGAGAATCCACCTGTGGAGGGGATTCCCACTTAGCAAAATAATTATCTGCGAACGTATAAGCCACCGCCAGGCACCTCTGCGGCTGGTATCGTTTGCCAGGCTGTTTCCACGCCTCCTCTAAATGGTCCACCAACTGACCCAAAAGAGGAAAGACTGTGGCGTCACCTTTCACATCCTTAAAAAAGGCATACTTGGATTTAGCAGCTGGAGGAACTTCGTCCTCAATCACCAAGGCTGCGCGGACTGCCCGAATAAGTCCAGGAATATATACCTTGGACCTAGCGTCAGCGTCCTTAGTATGGAGAGGTTCCTGATCGTAAGGATCCAGAATCTCCCCATCATCAGACGTCCCTTCGTCATCCTCATAAGGAGCCGACAGACGCCACCGGCCGTTTATGTGGCCGCATCACAGTCTCCCCCTGCAACACATCCGACAAGTGCTGTACAGAACTCGTCAGGGAGTTAACCCACGCCGGCTCCTGAGAAACCGGGAGAGGGGAAATAGGGAGACTGCGGGGTACCACCAATTGTCTTGGGAAACCCTGCATGGGTGACGACACCACTGACTGCTGGGACAAACCCATCTGTGTAAACGCGGGCTGCGGAGCTAACTGGCCCACTAAGGTTGTAAGCGCCTGAGCGAAACAAGCCCAGTGCGGCTCCTGTACCGGTGCTGTAACCGTAATAGGCCGCACCATTGACAAACACTGCCGGCAAAGGCCCTCCGCGCTACCCTCCCCCTCCGCTAACGGTACTTTACACGTAGTACACTGTAGCCGGAGAGGAAAATCACTTTCAGACACGATGGTACTAAGTATGTGACCCCTCTCACCAATTGTATTTTAAAGAGGTGAGAGACCACCCTGCAGCACCGCACCGCAAGGGCTTAGTAGAAAGAACAGGGACAGTAATAAAGCTGACAATCAGAATAGAAGATACAGGCAGCAGCGCTAGCACAGTCACATACAATGTAAAGAAAATCAATTCCTGCACTAACCAGCGCTGATCACTCAACTACGCAGACACAGGGTCTGCTAGGACACAGCGCTGCATACACAGACCTGACCACAGCGGAGGAGAGGTATGCGGGGGGACCCAGACCAAGATGCTTCCTTCCAAGGCTTCCAGCAGCGTTCACCATGCGTTCAAGGAAGATGGCCGCCGAGGAGCAGAGAGGAGGCTGTCCTGGGGGAGGAGCGCTGCCACAGGGCCAGTCGGCTGAGTGCAGAGAGGGCTGTGTGCAGCGGGGGAGGCGCCGGCTGTGCGACAGGGAAGGCGCGCTCCCCTGGCATGCATTTAACCCCCGGGACGCCGCAGCGCTTCTGCTCTGCTGCGGTCCGCTGTCCCAGGTGGGTAGTGGAAGCGCAGGTTCTTACCTGGCTCCACGCTGCAGCCAGTCCCCAGGGAGCCCCCTGCCTGGGGACTCTGGACCATGTAACAGCGGGGACCCACCGCGGGACCCCGCTGCTTACCTTGCTGTCCCCCTTGAATCTGGCCATGGTCCGGAACATCTGGGGTCACCGCTAGCTGTGACCCCAGATGCTCACCAGCATCCCCGGATCGGTACCGGCGGGGGGTGTAGGGAAGACAGCATGGACGTCAGGACTGACTGTCCATGCTGTACATCCAGATGTGCAGCCACAGCTGCATACAGGAAAGCTTCAGGGGCTCTTCTTAGCCCCACTCCAACAGGTGCACCCGACTCCGGCCGGGCACCAAACTAAACTGAGGTGCCTTGGCTCGGGGGCGGGGTATAGGAGGGGGACCCTAGTGCATCCTGGGAGGCTGAAAGCTTAACTCTATGGTGCCCGATGACTGACGTCACACCTATACCCCAAGGTATCCTGTGGATACCCTATGGACCCTGAAGTAGAAAGATTTTTATACACAATCGATTGCAAATTGCACGATTGCTGCAATCTCTGATGTATGGGGGCCTTCAGACCTGCTGTAATTATGTGTGACGGGCCGATGTGCTTTGATGTTACCGATGTATACGCAGGACTGCGAGGTTTTAAGGATGTAAGAAAGCAGCAGTGGGCATCTCTATGCTGGCTGTAGCAGCCATTAGCATATTTTTGCAGCTTCATTGCGTGCGATTATGCAGCTGCGATCGAAATTGCAATCAGTGCTGAATCCGCCCCTAAGTCTTGATATCTATATTGCATTAAACAATTACTTCTAATGATCACAAACATGCTGACAGACTCAAGAATTGCAAACGGTCAGCTCTTTTGATATGTATATGAGCGATATGTGGACTTGACCCAGATAGAAATTGCTGAGCTAAGACTGATACTATAAATATAAACAATGTTTGTGCATATTTATGTCTGAATAGACATAACTTACTAACAAAATAAAATATACTCTTCTTGATGTTTTACCAAAGATAGGAAAAGAATACATATTACTAGGTATTTCATAATGACTGACCATTGCTTACCTGCTCATCCTCCTGTTCTGTCCTGGACTGTACCAACTGAAGAAGACGAGTGCCGGTCAGCCCCCCAGAGGTGTCTACATAACACACTCTCTGCTTTAAGCTGGTAGCCACATTTACAGCGATGCTCTGACATACCTAATTAAAGATACAGGTTTATGTAGTACTACTATTTAGAAAACAAGAAGTACAACCCTCTATAATTATCATCCTTTATTTATATGGCGCCACAAGGGGCCCACAGTACCTTACAAAGTACATAAACTGAATGAGCAAGACAAAAAACAAAGTGACTTACAGTACAAAACATTGCATGACAAACACATGGTTTATAAACATTGCTGCATCAGCAGTCATAGGGCCCCATTCACTATCGGATCGATATCGCAGCTGTGATTGCGCACGCAGATCTGCTGCGAAAATATGCTAATAAATGCAATCCCAAAGCCGTCGCACAGCCAGCATAGAGACACCCACTACCTCACATCCATAATACCTTGATGTCTTGCGCATATATAGGGAACATCGAGTAAACATTGGCCCCTCAAGCAGAATTACAGTAGGTCTGACCTTACTCAGAAATTGCTCACCTCTTCGCACGCAGTGTGTACTGAAGCTGCGTATGCCATTGCAGTGGCTTTTGTAGGCACGCCCAAGTAACATTGTTCAAATGAGACAGACACGCCTGCGTTTCTCCAACAACTCCCCCGACACCACCCCCAAACGTTGACTTTCCATCACTCATTCTGCGATGGCTTTCTTTCTGTGTGGGTGCTACCTCACGCACGTATACTAGGAGGCTTGCGCAGTACTCACCATCGACCGATCTGCGTCCGCGGTTCCAAATGCGATCCGTGATGAATCGGGCCTATAATACTCAAGTAAGCAGCAGGGCAGCAGAACCCAAGGGTTAGGTGCCATAGTAGGCAGTATGTAGTATATGAAAGTATAAGTAAGGGAAGGAAAAGCACATAAGGGAAGAAGGTCCTGCTCGTGAGAGCTTACATTCTAAAGGGGAGGGGAAGACAGACAGGGGTGACACAGCTGGGGGAGTCTTAGAGCAAGGAGCATGGGGCAGTGGGTCAGGATGAGAGCTGGATAGCTTTGATACAGAAGTGGGTCTTGAGAGCCCGTTTGGAAGTTTTGTAGGGATCATGAGAGTCTGATAGGGAGAGGGTTCCAGAGGTAGTGAGCAGCACAGGCAAAATCTAGAGGTGGGTGTGGGAGGAAGTAAAAAGTTGGCAGGAGAGGTGGCATTCATTTGTGGGAGTGTGAAGGGAGATAAGGTCAGAGATGTAAATAGGAGAAGATTGGGTGAGGGCTTTGTAAGAGTGTGAGAAGCTTGAATCGGGTTCTGAAGGGGAGCCACATATACTAAGGGCTTGTAGGAAAGGAGAGCCACATATACTAAGTTTTGGAGAGGAATATGAGCCAGGCCGTAGCACTGAGGACAGAGTAGAGTGAGAGAGGTAGGAGTCAGGGAGGCCAGATAGGAGGCGGTTCAGTAGTGCAATCTGGAGATAACCAGTGAGTGAATGAGGGTCTTAGTTGCCTTCAGGGTGAGAAAGATATTTCTGAGGTGGAAATGGCAGGACTGTGAAAGGTACTAAATTTGTGGTTTGAGGGAGGAGTCAAGGATAACTCCAAAACAGTGTACTTGTGGGCTAGAGGAGATGGTTGTGCTGCCAGTAGATAATGAAAATGTGTGGAGGGGGGGGTTATTCAGGAGTTAGGGAGTAGATCAGTCTTAGAAACGTTAAGTTTAGGAAAGAAGAGATAGCAGAGAGATAGTTGGAGATACAAATGAGGAGAGAGGGGGAGAGGTCAGGGGAGAAGAAGATCTAAATGTCATCAGCATAGAGATGATATTGGAGGCCAAAAAAGCTGATGAGCTCATCTAAAAGAGGATGTATAGAGGGAGAACAGTAGAGGTCCAAGAACAGAACCTTGGGGGTACACCTACCATTAGTGGAAGTGAGAAGGGGGAGAGGGAGTGGAGTCATGAGAGGAGACTAAGAAAGAACAGTCAGAGAGGTAGGACGACAGGAGAGGACACTATCACGCAGACCAAGAGAGTGAAAGTTTTCAGGAGAATAAGGTGGTCCACAGTGTCAAAAGCAGCAGAATGAGCAGAGAGCAGTGGTCCCTGGATTTGGTAGCAAGGTCATTACGGACGCTTGTAATGACCTGTAAATGAAAACTATGTGCAAAATGAGCAAAAGTAATGTGTAAATTAATATCAGTCTGACAGCTTATAGCGTAATTACATTAATAAATTAGATTCAGCATACTCTTTGTTAAACAAAATATTTTAAACCATTTCATGAGAAGTTGCACTAATGCTGGCTGCACACTTGTCGATATATATATTGTTTGTTCGAACATTGAACTATAAATAGTGAGTGCATCGGCGGGTGCAGGAACGTATCTATAATGGGTGCAGGGTGTGCATGCACAAGGGCCCCTGGGGCAACATCAAACACCCTTCACCAATTTATTTAATACTTACCTCTCCGCATGTGCAGTAGGAAATTTACTGGGAAAAAGGATGCTGTGCAATTTCCCCAGAGACCTACGCAGTAGACACTGGCACAAACTAATGCCCAAAATCTAAGGGTATACTGCTGCGCTCAATGCACTGCCGGCCACTGGGAAAAGAGTAGGGGGCCCCACACGGAAACTGCATATGGGCCCCCTCCTGTCTTAATACGCCCCTGGGCGGGTGTGTACACCCGATATCTCTGTGAATTATGTCGTTCACAGACCTATCAGGTCAACTCTGCAGCACAGCTGATGCCAATATATCTGAAAGATCTATCGATTCATCTGGCTATTTATACGGGCGACCCGCTGACCACCCGTACACTTGCTGCAGGGACCACGACACTGACATCTCAACTGGGCGGGCATTTGTGATGTCAGGTCAGACACATCGAGCAGGCAATTGATAAGTGTGTATAGCTGACCAATTGGCCGCTACAATTTACCTTCTCTATTTCTTCCAAACAACTACCTATATCTATAAAGTCAATTATTACTTTACCTATCATTATGTTGAACAAAAAACAGAGGGGGATTCTTTTTCTTATATGAACCTTTAGCCCACCCGAATAAAAGATCAACAGAAAGCAGAAATGTTATCTAGGATACTTGACATAAGGGCCAATTTTGTGCTGATTGTGTGTGTTTGCTTGAATAAAGGTCACTCACTTTAAGTATGCCTTAACAAAAGGTTTTATTTTCTCCCACTTGCGCTGTACTAGTTCCAAATGCAGTGAAATGTATTATCTCTAACCTGTGTTTTACCGCTGCCAGCTGCTCCTGCAATTTCTGTAACTTCTCCGGTGTATAGTCCAGAATCCAAGAGAAAGTCTAGTCTGGAAAACAAGGAACACTATAATTGTATATGTAATACAATATACAGAATAGAAAGCATAACTCATTTATTTTCTTTTTTTTACAGACACTTTTTCACACAATATACAAGAAAAGCCTATTATGAGTTTGGGAGTTCTAACGACTAATATAATCCATCTGAGAATAGTGACTTTAATATGATATATACGTTGAATTAAGTTTTTGTTCATGCCAAATTATATTATATATGATTAATTATGTTTCACACAAATGTATGTTTTAGGATCATTTAGAAATACTTATTAGCGTTCATTCTAGCACCCTGCACCTAATTAGTGAGGGGGGGGGGCATATTTTAATTTTGAAGAGCAAAACTTTAAAAGTGATGCTACTGGAGCGATACATCATGTATAAAATTTTCCCCTTAAAAATAAAATATGCCCTCCTCACTGATTAGGTGCAGGGTTCTAGAATGAACACTACTTACAAAGATGGATAGTTATCAATAACTGAAGAAAGTGTATGTATTGGGTATACTAAGTATTGAGTCAGCATGTTGTTGCTGTTTGCATCTGAAGAAGTGTATAGGAAAGATTCCTGGACTGCACACCATGAATATACAGTCAGGTGTATAAATATTGGGACATTGACAGAATTTTCATATTTTGGCCTCTATTCACCACCACAATGTCTTTGAAATGAACCAAACAAGATGTGCTTTAACTGCAGACTTTCAGATTTAATTTGAGGGTAATTACATCCAAATCAGGTGAATGGTGTAGGAATTACAAACGGTTTCTATATGTGCCTCCCACTTTTTAAGGGGCCAAAAGTAATGGGACTATTAACTCAAAAGCCATTTCATGGACAGGTGTGGGCTATTCCCTCTTTATTTCATTATCAATTAAGCAGGTAAAAGGTCTGGAGTTGATTCTATGTGTGACATTTACATTTGGAATCAGTTGCTGTCGACTCTCAATATGAGAGCCAGAGCTGTCACTATCAGTGAAGCAAGCCATCTTTAGGTGAAAAATCAAAACAAACCCATCAGAGAAATAGCAAAACCGTTAGGTGTGGCCAAATCAACTTTTTGGAACATTTTTAAAATGAAAGTACACACCGCAGAGCTCAGCAACACCAAAAGACCCGGAAGACCACGGAAAACAACTGTGGTGGATGACAGAAGAATTATTTCCCTGGTGAAGAAAAACCCCTTCACAACAGTTGGCCAAATCAAGAACACTCTCAAGGTGGTAGGTGTATGTGTGTCAAAGTCAACAATCAAGAGAAGACTTCACAAGAGTGAATATAGAGGGTTCACCACAAGATGTAAACCATTGGTGAGCCACAAAAACAGGACCAGATTAGTTTGCCAAACAACATCTAAAAAAACCATTACAGTTCTGGAACAACATCCTATGGACAGATGAGACAAAGATCAACTTGTACCAGAGTGATGGGAAGAGAAGAGTATGGAGAAGGAAAGGAACTGCTCATGATCCAAAACATACCACCTCATCAGTGAAGCATGGTGGTGGTAGCGTCATGGCGTGGGCATGTATGGCTGCCAATGGAACTGGTTCCCTTTTATTTATTGATGATGTGACTGCTGACAAAAGCAGAAGAATGAATTCTGAAGTGTTTCGGGCAATATTATATGCTCATATTCAGTCAAATGCTTCAGAACTCATTGGACGACGCTTCACAGTGCAGATGGACAATGACCTGAAGCATACTGCAAAAGCAACCAAAGAGTTTTTTAAGGCTAAAAAGTGGAATATTATGCAATGGCCAAGTCAATCCCCTGACCTGAATCCGATTGAGCATGCATTTCAGTTGATGAAGACAAAACTGAAGGGAAAATGCCAGAAGAACAAGCAGGAACTGAAGACATTTGCAGTAGAGCAGAGCATCACCAGGGATGAAACCCAGCGTCTGGTGATGTCTATGCGTTCCAGACTTCAGGCTGTAATTGCTTGCAAAGGATTTGCAACAAAGTATTAAAAAGTTAAACTTAGATTTAGGATTGTTTAGTTTGTTCCATTACTTTTGGCCCCTTAAAAAGTGGGAGGCACATACAGAAACCGTTGTAATTCCTACACCGTTCACCTGATTTGGATGCAATTACCCACAAATTAAATCTGAAAGTCTGCAGTCAAAGCACATCTTGTTTGTTTCATTTCAAAGCCATTGTGGTGGTGAATAGAGGCCAAAATATGAAAATTCTGTCAATGTCCCAATATTTATGCACCTGACTGTATATGATATAGAAAATGATAGATATAGAAAATTATATATATATATATATATATATATATATATATATATAGATATAGATATATATATATATATAGATATATATATCAGAGCCTCTGATTAGGGATGTCAACAACCGACCATCGATGGTTTACAAACCATCGATGGTCTGACTGAAAACAAGTGATTTGACTTTGCTGGTGACCACCAATGTTGCACCATCGATGGCAACCCTCAATTGATGTTTAGGAAACATCGGCAGATGTGGTCTACACAGATCTCCTCGACCAATCGCTAAACAATTGATGGCTTCTAACGATGGTTGAACCTTCGATGATACAATTGTCAATGGTCATCACTACAGTATGACATAAAAGTCTCTATTTTTATGGTATATTGTGTTTTAAAAAAAAAATTTTGCAAATAAAATAGTGATGGATAAGTTTAAAATTATGTTCTTGGCCTAATTAAATCATAAAAGAAACCGACAATTTTGGAGCGGTTTTTGGAAAAAGAATTAGTCAGTTAAGTATATACAGCAGATTGCTGTTTACCAATATACTGCTGAGTATACAAGAACTGTCTGAGTTATATGATTAACGTGCATGATACCTCCCTATTATTGGGTTAGATGCTGGTTGCTGTCATTGAGGCTCTGCTGGACTTTTTTATTTCCATTATTTGATGCTGTGTTGTGATGTCTGCTAACATTCCAGACCAACCGAAACCCTTTTTTGAGCTATACTAATCTGCTCGACCTGCTGCAATTTATACTAACACTGACTGTGATTACTATATTGGATCTTATACTGATTGGATATCCAAATATAACGGACCGTTTTTTTGCTGTAGTGTTATCCAGGCTTATTTATATATTTTTTAGCATCATATGCACTAGGATAATTAGACCTTGGCCATACTATTTCCACCTGCATACCATGGTATTGCTTATGTTTTTAATGTTATTTTTATAATTGTTTTATTGCAATAAATGTAAATAGTTTCAAACCAGCAGCTGTGCAGTTAGCGCTCCCATTTTTCATTTTTTTATGTGATTATAGTTGGTGCAGTCCCAGGTTCACCGTGTGGGTGCAGCCATCACAGCTGTGTCTTGTGTATTAAATTTAAATCCATATGTAAATATATTTTTTACATTTTAAAAGCGCCCTAGTTTTAGTTTATTTTTTACTCATCGCATTATAACACATTCTTTCTTTTCTGCACAATTTTAAAACTTCACTGTTTGTTTTTATTATATCTGCAATTTCACCTTTCTATGCAGCCATAGCTGCTCTTATCTTTCTGACTTCACACCTTTTCTTACTATGGCGATGCCCTGGGGTGGCTTGGCTGAGCCGATTTAGGGGTGTCCTGCGCTCTGGATTTGAACCCTAGTATGCTAGGGATCTACCCTGCAGAGGTTACCTGGATATGGTGGGTAGGCCAATAACCTTGGCCATTATTATGCTAAAAACCTCTATTGATTGCAACATTTTATTGCATTATGTATATATAATCAGTAATTTGGAGTTGTGCATCTGTAATTTTCTGTTTCTGCACCTAAAGAAAGTAAGGAGCCTTCCTGAAATAGTGTTGTGTCATGTACACCCACATGTTGTTCATTAAAACAGCTGTAATGAGAGATTGAAAAACTGTCAGATAACACGTTGTATGTTCATTGCTATTTTATTTCGATATTGTGTAAGAAAATACAGGCAATGGTGACTTAGACCAGGTCACCCCTTTATAGAGGATGTAACCACTAATGTCACAATGTTCTTAACCCCAATATGGCAGTTCAAAATTGAGTTTGGCCTTTTTTTTTAATCAAGTAATCTTAATTAGTAGTTTTTTCGAGAAAAAGACGCACAAACAACCGAAAAAAATAAATAATGAAACAATGCTATAGCGGCAGTTGTATACACATGTTGCAACAGAGAAAGTAATAGGACAAAAAATGCAGTCACTTAAATCCACAAAACAAACCATACAATATATGAATAAAAACATCTGCAAGTTAACCCTGAGAGTACACCAGAGCATTGGAGAAGCCGCAACAAAAGGGAGTGTGTGCAGGGCAGGCATCAGATATACTAGGGATTGACATCATCATTGCGTAAGCCAAATCTAGACCAATTCCAGCGATCCCAAATCTTATTCCTAGCATTTCTACTGGTGAAGAGATATCTTTCATGAACAGCAGCATCATGGACCAGCACCTTCCATTTATATAGATAGGGGTTCTCAGGATATTTATAGATAGCAGAGCATTTAATGCAACCATTCTAAAATGATTGTACAGTCAACACCAGTGATGTAGCCATACTCTTGCTAATCTGTCCCTACAGACTGGGAAATGGCACCTTGTTTAAAGGTTGCATGCTACTGTGTGGCCAGTATGGCTGTGCAATAAATTAGAAACATATGGTTCTACAGGGATGGTTGCCCTTCAATGGACAACCCTAGTAAGTGGGGGAAGTGGGTGACTGAAAAATTTGACCAGTGGGGTCTCACATTAGGGGAGGGGGAGCACGCAGGTCAGAGGTGCTACAGCATTCACAAATGTCTGTCCCTGGTGCGATTGGGAGTAGTGAGTAGGAGGTGGTAGGCGCACTCCTCCCTCCAGGTCTCAGATGTTTTAACCAATTACATAACAGACACTCCAAAACAATATTTTAAATATTACACCTTGTAGAACATAGAACACGAATGATCTAATGAACATTTACAAATATTATATAATGAATCTTCTTACTTCTTATTGCCAGTGGGAAGAATTGCAGTCGAAACCTTTAACTCTTCATACAAATCTGCTCCATTTAAGGGGAAGGCGGAGTATTGGGCAAGAAGCACGCGTCTCACTGCCACAAGTGTCTGAAAAACAGCACAGCCAATTTAAATTTTTCCACACTAAATATATTATTATACATGTCTTTGCGAAAAGGAATCAAGAATATGGCTCTGATAGAAACATGCTGAAAGTAGTACATATCTCCCAGCATTAACATTTATTTAACGCTTACATCTTACTCTGTGCTTTACAAACAGTATTGACTCATTCACACCATGTTGTCCAAATTTGGGAATTGTGACACTATAAAGCTGGGTACACAACATGCGATGGTGCGACCAAGAAAAAGTGCGATGTAACAATACATTGTACACTCCGAACACACTGCACAATCCAGCGCACAACAGTGTGATGTGCCATTACATGCTGCATGTAACAGCACTGCTTCGTGCATTGCATTGTCCCAAATTTAGTGCAGAACAGCAGATGGGACGAAGCAATAAATGGACGTCGTGAATGATATAAGATGTGTACGATATATCGTTCCGATCTGTGTCAGAATGATATATTGCACAATATATACTGCAAATGAGGCCACCTTGAAATGTGATGTGGTCATTTTGCTAGGCATGCCTAGTGCTTATGAAATACTAGGCCACCCCCAACACACCTATCACTTTGCAGGGACACATCCCAACATTCCCAGCGAGGATGACAAATGTCCTGGCTAATGACAGTCCCCCTGAATTCACAGGAGGTCACCCAGTACTCCACAATATGAGCAATTTGGTATCTCAATTCACTACAGTGTTTCCAAATGTTTTGAAGTCCGTTTGCTATTTGTGACAAGTGCATAGACTACAGATAAGCAGTCATCATGATCAATGTATCACTATTTTGAGCTCTGTTTAAGATGACCTTCAATATCTAGTTAATGCAGCAAAGCGTAAGGCTCCATGCACTGACGTCATTAGGTGAACAATTAGTGGAGCAAGGAAAATAAATTCCCATGTCACATGGATGAAAATATCGGATTGTTATAAAAAATTGTGTGTGGAATTCCAATATGTTTGTGACAGTTCTCTTTCAGGCAAGGATTTTTAGTTATATTTACAGAAGTCTTAAAATCTGATCAAATATACAAACTTGAAAAAAGTAGCCTTTTTCCATTTCTGATACTGATCCTTTTCTAAAAGCAACTTTATGTTGTCGTATGAGTCTTTCATGTTTGCAGCACGTGCAATAGGTACAGAAGGAAACTTATTTCCGTTAAGGAAAATAACCGCTTTTAAGCCGACTTGAGTAGTCAATTAACAAGCGCCACTCATTCACTTTGTGTTCATAACCAAGAGCCCCCAATGACTGAATAAACATCTTATCCTGCCAGTATAATTCTGACTGCAAAAGAAAACTAAGCCTGATGGGTAAAATCAAATTGCTTCTTTGAATTCAGCATGAAAAAGTATACTTTGAGCACCCATTAAAAGCATTATATATATAGTACTGTGCAAAAGTTTTAGGCAGGTGTGGAAAAAATGGTGCAAAATAAGAATGCTTTCAAAAATAGAAGTGTTAGTAGTTCATTTTTATCAATTAACAAAATGCAAACTGAATGAACAGAAGAGAAATCTACATCAAATCAGCATCAATTCTTCTAGGCACACCTGCACACATTATTTGAAGGAACTTGGCAGGGAGGTGGTTCCTAACAACTTGGAGAACTAACCACAGATTTCTGTGGATGTAGGCTTGCTCAAATTCTTCTGTCTCTTCATGTAATCCCAGACAGCAGGACAACGACCCCAAACATATAGCCAATGTCATTAAGAACTATCTTCAGTGTAAAGAAGAACAAGGAGTCTTGGAAGTGTTGATATGGCCCGCACAGATCCCTGATCTCAACATAATCAAGTCTGTCTGGGATTACATGAAGAGACAGAAGGATTTGAGCAAGCCTACATCCACAGAAGATCTGTGGTCAGTTTTCCAAGATGTTTGGAACAACCTCCCTCCCGAGTTCTTTCAAAAACTGTGTGCAGGTGTACCTAGAAGAAATTAAGCTGTTTTGAAGGCAATGGGTGATCACACCAAATATTGATTTGATATAGATTTCTCTCATGTTCATTCAGTTTGCATTTTTATTTTTATCAATTAACTATTAACACTTATATATTGAAAGCATTTTTACTTTGCAGCATTTTTTCCACACCTGCCTAAAACTTTTGCACAGTACTGTATATAAATAAATACTGCAGGGTCCAGTTCTCCCTATAGGCAGAATACATTACCGGATACCCACACAAGAAGCATAATACAAGTCCATCGGTTGTGCAGCACTCTTGGTTATTTAAATAATATCACGCTGACTGCATAGAGGTATAAATCGACATTTCAGTGCCTTTATTCAATGTGGCACTTTCATCAGATTACCCTGATGTATATATTATATATATTTATAGTTATTCTCACACAAACACCCCTTTCCCATTTACTCAGGAGAGGATAGGAAATGTAGCTAACAGCAACTAGGGGTTGACCTTCACTCCAAAGTTAGCCCAATTGACATGTGGGCAATTAAGGAGTTTAAGGTCCTGATGTCTATCCATGCAGGTGGTACGCCAGGAGAGGAGACACAAAGCAATGTCAGTGAACAAAACCTAAATTGTCTAGAAATTTGGATGGACAAATAAAAGAAAGCAATATTTGAGAGAGATAAAACAATATTATGTGATAGAGAACATTACCTTGTATGAGAGCGAGCATTTCCGAGCAAGTTCCTCTAAATCAGAAGCCACCAAATCAACCACTACAAATTAAACAAAAAAAAATAGGTTCTAAAATTACTGGTTTATTACCTTTTTGGTAAAACAGACAATGACCTTTAGTTGGATATTACTTTTTCCCCCCCATGATTTTTAATCAACTTTGAGCACAGGTATCATAGGAGTACAACATTAAACTACACAAACAAATTAGTGAAACTTATTTGAAATTGGAACTATATTTAAAAATGTAAGTACTTTAGATGTAAAGTTTAGGAGGAATCCCAAACCCTCAGTACACTACATTACCTGTTTTTACGTGGTTTGTTTTCAATACAGAGATTATATCAGATGTTAGTCCAGGACAAAGTCCCTCCCGCAAGATCACCATTACTCTGGTAGATAAATAGAATAATATTACACATTTTGAAAGAGGAACAATAATTATTGCAGGCATGAGTGTATTTGAATATGCTGTTTAACTATGGATGAAACATTTTATATACAATTTAAAAAAAAAAAAAAATTGCCATCTGTATGTAAATCTCTTTCCATTAAAAATCTACCAGCAATAGTCATGTAGGTTATCAAAAGTTATTTTAAAACAATGATATTCAAAGACATGGTTATGTATGATTTGTGGAGAAAATAGGTTTTAGACATTTATTATTACACTTAGTGTATAAGCCTATTGAAGAACAAGAGGAGATATTCAGAAGTCAAAACCTAAAAATATTGAAAAGACAAGTTCAATATGCTCAGCCCAAGTAATAAGTGACAAAACTACTGTCCAATTTGGCCACACTTATGGGCAAAGGGGAGATCCAGCCTTATGACACCTGGGTCAATTAGTGTGGTAAGACATTAACTATACAGACAGCCAATAGCTGTCTGCATAATCAATGTCTTCATCTTTCTGATACCTTTCCAATTTTCATGAAAATAAGCCATTTATATTACCACAGTGCATTGCACTTAATTTTGGACTATATGAATGCAATAAATGGTTAACTGGCTATGTAAATGGAATATAATTGTACTTGGTTGATAAAAAGATTATATGCAGTATAATTTGAAATACATTTAGATTTTTCATGGTTGAGGAATAAACTATTCTGTATGTTTGTGAAGCTACAATGCGCTCTTCTACATTGTATCATATATTAATCATATCATTATATTAAAGTTGACCAGTCATGAAGTCTTGAAAAATCTATCAGCAACACTAAAGTCCATAGAAGTGTATTTGCATTGTATAGTAAAACTGTGTACACACTCAAGCGACCCAGTGGGCAAGCGGCCGTCCCGCCGACCAAGCAGCCGATAAGGTAAGCTATACACACCTAGCAACCAGCCACTCAATAGGTCTGGCCATACATCACAATTGGGCTGGCATTTAAATGTGCCCACCCGTTTGTGATGTCAGTGCCAACGGTTCCTGCAGCCAGTGTAAGGGCGGTCACCGGGTTGCCAATATGTCAATATATCTTGCAGATATATCGGTATTTCTAGCTGTGTTGCAGGGCCGACCTGATAGGTCTGTGAATAAAGTTGTTCACAGACATACTGTCTGTACACACCACCTAATGCACTATGCAATAGGTTGTTTATTGGCTGTATGAACGACATATCACAGAGTGTACCCAGCATAAGAAAACAAACCATACTTGCTCAAATATAATCTTTATGACATTCTCACTTCGACTAACAGCATAAATGGTTACATACAGTACCTGTACTATCTATTTATTCATACAGACATGGACAAATATGTTGGTACCCCTGCAGCTCACCAAAAAAAGGTTTCATTCCTCCTGAAAAGTGAGGACATTAAAAAGTTATTGTCTTATGTATATAGCGTTCCCGCTAGGATGTTTTAGTGGGGCGCGCCGCCTTGCCCTCCTTCTGGAGGGCAAAAAGCACCCTGCCCTCCAGTAGGAGGTCAAAAAGTGCCCTGCCCTCACAGCCTGCGGGCGCCGTCTTCACCCGCGGGACGCAGTGTCCCGCGGGTGGAGAAATGTGTGGTGACCCGGTCACCGCCGGAGAATAGACGCCGGGCGCATGCACCCAGCATCTATTCTCCCTGTCTGCAGCGCTTGGGAGCTGCCCGGCATGTCCATAAGTGCCGGGCACGACCCCAAGTATGACGAAAAGGGGACGCGTCTTATAGACACGCCCCCTTTTATGGCCACACCCCCTTTTCAGGCACGCGCGCACAAAGATGCCCTCTCTAGCTCCAGCGCCCTGCCTGCCGCCGGAGCTAGAGTGAACACTATGTATACCTTTGCTAGGTCATAGAGTAAAGCAAAGAAACTATGAAAATAGAAACATATTTGATTATTCTCTAAAAACATTGTAAAATTTCCTGGACAGATTTGTTGGTACCCCTTAGAAAAGATAATAAATAATTGGATTAAAGAGATATTTCAAACTAATTGCTTTCTTGAATTAGGATCACATGTCTTCAATCCTCTAATCAGTCATTCAGCCTATTTAAATGGAGAATTGTAGTCACTCTGCTGTTTATTATCACTGTGTGCACCACCATAGGCGAACTCAGGGGAAGCCCACACCATGATCACAATAGAAATAGTAACAGAAAATAATTTTACTAGTGCTGCATGTTCTTCTCAGTTTCACAAATGAAATAATTAGCACCACCTGTGGATCTTTTAATGTGTGTCAGCCAGGCAAGATGGCCCTTGTTGCCGTGTTTAATGGTTTACGGTATATGCTGGAATTATGACACACAATACACTTTGTATGACACATGTTAAAGCTGGTTAAGTGCTAATTATGCCCTCTTCATGGCCACGCTCATGCTAAATCAAGAATTTTGAAACCCCTCTCTAGAAATTCTGCGTTTGCCACTATGCACCACACTGAACATGGACCAGAGAAAGTAAAAGAGTTGAGATCACAAAGAAAAATATGAGATATGGTAAGAACTTACCCTTGTTATCTCTATTTCTACGAAGTCCATAGGGTTCCACAGGATACCTTGGGGTATAGGTGATGACGTCAGTCTTCAGGCACCACAGAGTTAAAGTTTTCAGCCTCCCAGGATGCATCTGGGTCCCTCTCCTATACCCCGCCCCCGGGCCAAGGCATCTCAGTTACGTCACAAGCCATAGGCCGGAGGAGGAGAAGAAAGAGAGAGAAGAAAAAAATCTGGACACTCACAAGAATCACATTCTCACCATAGGGAGACGGAAAAAACGGTGACCAGAATAAAGCCCATCTGCAGTACAGGTGCGACAGGGCGGGAGTCCTGTGGAACCCTATGGACTTCGTAGAAATAGAGATAACAAGGGTAAGTTCTTACCATATCTCATATTTTCTACTTCAGGGTCCATAGGGTATCCACAGGATACCTTGGGGATGTCCCAAAGCAGTATCCTTTAAGGGTGGGGACGCTCCTGTGCTGAGAGGAGAATCCGCCGCCCGAAGGAAGCATCCTGAGAGGCAAAGATGTCAAAAGCGTAATACCTCACAAAGGTATTGACAGAAGACTACGTAGCAGCCTTGCAGATCTGAACTGCAGAGGCACCACGTCTAGCTGCAAACGAAGAACCCACAGACCTAGTGGAATGAGCCTTCAAAGAAGGAGGAACCGGCAGACCTTCATGAAGATAAGCTTCTGAAATTGCCATACGAATCCAGCCTGCCAAAGTCTACTTTGAAGCAGGCCAACCCTTTTTACGGAAGCCATAGAGGACAAACAAGGCTTCCGACTTCCTAAAAGAAGAAGTGCGGTCAACATAAATTCTCAATGCCCGCACAACATCCCAAGTGGCGTCACCCACTGAAAGTCCAGGTGAATTGAAAGCCGGCACAACAATGTCTTCATTGATGTGAAAACTGGATACCACTTCGGGAAGGAATCCCGGACGAGTGCGAAGCACCGCCCTATTCCTATGAAAAATCAGAAAAGGGGGTCTACAAGAGAGAACCCCTAAATCCGAAATCCGTCTGGCCGAGGCAATGGCCAGAAGGAATAAGGTTTCAGCTGTAAGCCATTTAAAGTCCACTGAGTCCAGTGGTTCAAACGGCGGTCCCTAGAGAACTCTCAGGACCACAGCCCAATTCCAAGGCGCCACCGGTGGAACAAAAGGTGGCTGAATGCGAAGAACACCTCGCATAAAGGTGTGCACATCAGAGAGCGCAGCAATCCTATGATGAAACCAGACTGACAGGGCAGACACCTGCACTTTCAGAGAAGCCAGGCGAAGCCCATGATCCAGTCCAGCCTGTAGGAAAGCCAACACCCTAGACAGGCGGAACTCCCTAAGGGAATAACCTCTAGGTCTACACCACCGGAAGAAAGTATGCCACACACGATGGTAGATTCTTGCCGAGGAAGGTTTACGAGCTCTTAGTATGGTTTGCACCACGGAGCTAGAAAAACCCTCTGGACCTTAGCATGACCGTTTCAACAGCCACACCGAGTCAGGTCCGGGTGAAGACAAGGACCCTATGACAGCAGATTCGGTCGTAATGGTAACCTCAGAGGAACGTCTACTGACAGACTCTGGAGGTCGGAGAACCAGTGCCGTCTGGGCCACTCGGAAGCTATCAACAGTAGCGTACCTCCCTCTTGATTTGAGTTTCCGTAATACCCGCGGAAGAAGGGAAAACGGAGGGAAAAGGTAGGCAAACTGGAACGTCTACTAGACGGACAGGGCATACACCAGAGACGCCTTTTCGTCTCATGTTCGAGACCCGTACACCGGCAACTTGTTGTTGTGCCGGGACGCCATGAGGTCTATCTCTGGAAGACCCCACTTGTCCACCAGACTCCGAAAGACGTCCTGGTATAAAGACCATTCTCCTGGTTCCTCCTTGCTGGTTTAAATAGGCCACCGTGGTGGCGTTGTCCGACGGGACCTGCACAGGGTGACCCTGGAGAACCGGCTGTGCCCGCTGGAGAGCTCTTGACACCGCATGGAGCTCCAAAATGTTTATTGGAAGCTCCGCTACCGCCCGAGTCCACCTGCCCTGAAACAAGTGTGGACCCGTGACAGCTCCCCAGCACCGGAGACTGGCGTCCGTTGTTAACAGGACCCAGTTCGCCACCCAGAACGGGCGACCCTTGTTGAGGTGGGTCGTCTGCAAACACCAGGTTAGAGACAGGCGAACATCCGGAGTGAGCCCCATCGTCTGGGACTTGAGACACTGAGGCAATCCATTCCATCTGGACCTGATCAATAGCAGCAGAGGTTTGGAGTGAAATTGGGCGTACTCCACCATGTCGAATACCGACACCATTGAGCCCAATAACCTCTTTGCCAAGTGTATCGACACTCGACGACACTGCAGACAACTGCGCACCCTCAACTACAAAGCAAGGATCTTTTCCTCCGTCACAAAGATCCACTGCTGCCTGGAGTCCAATAAGGCCCCGAGGTGCAGGATCCTCTGAGACGGGGTGAGAGTGGACCTCTGCCAGTTTGTCAACCAGCCGTGACGTTGCAGTACCGCAATCGTCAGATCCAGATGGTGTAAAAGAAGCTCTGGAGACCCCGCTATCAACAGGAGGTCGTCCAGATAAGGCAACAGTCGGACTCCCTACGTCCGCAGGAGAGCCGCCATGACCGCCATGACCTTGGTGAATACCCGTGGAGCAGTCACCAGGCCAAAAGGCAGTGCCCGGAACTGGAAATGTTCGTTGCAGATTGCCAATCTGAGGAACTGCTGATGGCGCAAAAGAATAGGGACATGCAGGTAAGCGTCCTGGATGTCCAATGACACCATGTACCAATGACAACCGATGGAGGTAAGCGTCCTGGATGTCCAATGACAACCGATGTAGTTAACAGTATTAACCCACGCAGGCTCCGGAGAAACCTGGGAAGGGACAGGGAGACTGTGGGGTACCATCAATTGTCTCTGGAACTCCCGCATGGGTGACGACACCACTGACTGCTGGGACAAACCCGTCTGGGTAAACGCAGGTGGCGGAGCTAGCTGGCCCACAAGGGTTGTAAGCGCCTTAGCGAAACAAGCCCAGGGAGGTTCCTGTACCGGGACCGTGACCATAATCGGCCGTGACAGTGCCAGGCACTGGGGGCATAACCCCTCCACGTTACCCTCCCCCTCCGCTATTGGTACCTTACATTTAGTACACATGAGCTGGAGAGGAAAATCAGTCTCAGACATGATGGTAAGTATGTGACACTCACACCTATACGTATTGGTATAGTGTGAATAACACCCTGCACACCGCGCACCGCAAGGGCTTTGAGCAGAGCAAGATCAGGGACAGTAATAAAGCTGACAGTAGAAAGTGAAAGTACAGACAGCAGGCTAGCAGTTCAGTCACATACAATGCAGAAGAAACAAATCCCTGCACTATTAGCGCTGATTCTCAACTACTCAGACCCTCAGGCTGGTAGGACTCAGCGCTGCATACACTGACCTGTGACAAACAGAGGAGAGGTATGCTGGGGGACCCAGACCGCAATGCCACCGCTCACAGGCTTCCAGCAGTGTTCACCATGCTTTAAAGATGGCCACCGAGGAGCAGAAGATGAAGGAGGCCGGCCTGGGGAGGACAGCTGACACACTGTGGCCAATCAGGCAGAGCAGAGAGGCTGTGTGCAGCAGAGGAGGCGCCGGCTGTGAGACAGGGAAAGCGCGCTCCCCTGGCATGCATTTAACCCCTGGGACGCCGCAGCGCATGCCGCTCAGCAGCGGCCCGCTGTCCCAGGGGGTAGTGGAAGCGCAGGTTGGTCGTCTGGCTCCACGCTGCAGCTAGTCCCCAGGGAGCCCCCTGCCTCGGGACTCAGGACCATGTGACCAGCGGGGACCCACCGCGGGACCCCGCTGCTTACCTGCATCCCCTTGGATCCGGCCATGGTCCAAAACATCTGGGGACACCGCTAGCCGTGACCCCAGATGTCTACCAGCATCCCCGGATCAGTACCGGCGTTCTGGTACCGGCGGGGTGTAGGGGAGACGGCATGGACGGCAGTACTGACTGTCCATGCTGTACTCCCAGATGTGCAGCCAGCGCTGCCTTTAAAAGAAACTTCAGGGGCTCTTCATAGCCCCCCTCTGCACAGTGCCTCCGACTCCGGCCAGGCACCGACGAAACTGAGATGCCTTGGCCCGGGGGCGGGGTATAGGAGAGGAACCCAGATGCATCCTGGGAGGCTGAAAACTTTAACTCTGTGGTGCCTGAAGACTGACGTCATCACCTATACCCCAAGGTATCCTGTGGATACCCTATGGACCCTGAAGTAGAAATTATATAAACAAGTATGTTAAAAAGGTAAAAGCATCTCCAAGCAGCTTGATGTTCCTGTGACTACAGTTGCAAATATTATTAAGAAATGTAAAGTCCATGGGACTGTAAGCAACATCCTTGGACGCAGCCAGAAAAAGAGCTAAGGGAAACTTCCAAATTGATACAAGCTGAACTCCAAGGTCAAGGTACATCAATGTCTGATCGCACAGACAGACAGTGGGCTCCATGGAAAAAAAAAAGCCTGATTGGAGTTTGCTAAAACGTATACTGACCTTTGGATATACAAGTCAAAATTGGAGGTTTTTGGCATGTCATGCCAACTCTATGCTCACAGATGAAAAAAGATGAAACTTTCAAAGAAAAGAACATCATACCTACTGTGAAACATGAAGGAAGCTCAGTTATGTTTTGGGCTGCATCTGGCACATGATGCCTTGAATCTGTGCAAGGAACAATGAAATCTCAAGACTATAATGGCATTCAGGAGCGAAACATACTGCCCAGTGTCAGAACGCTCTTTATCGTTCACAGCTCATGGGCTCTACAACAGGATAAAAACACAAAGCACACAGCTAAAAGCACCCAAGAATGGATAAGAACACAACACTGGACTATTCTGCAGTGGCATACTATGAGCCCTGATCTGATTCCTATCAAACATCTATGAAAAGAACTGAAACATGCAGTCTGGAGAGGGCAGCCAACATATCTGAGATAGCTGGTACAGTTTGCACAGAGTGGGCCAAACTACCTGCTGACAAGTGCAGAAGACTTAAGGGGCCTATCCAGTAGGCGACCCGAAAAACGTCTAGCGATTAGTCCTTCAGGTCGCTGGGTGCGGTGCCCGCACTGAACGGCGTTCACTGACCGTCTTTCAGTGGAGGATCCCGACCTCCTATCTCGGAACATGGGGAACCTGACGATCGTCGTCAGGTTGACCAGCATGTTCCGTAGATTGTCTGGGTCGGCAAGTACCCAGTGTGCACGCGCATCGCTGGTCCTTGTCGGCTATCCATTACATGACTTTGTGAACAATGCGACCATCCCTCCAGGGATGCGAGCAGAAATCCGACAAAAGTCCCGGCGCAAGGCTGTTTTCTGCCCTTAGGGCCGGGAAAACAGAATCGCGCCGTGAAGTTAGGTCAGGGAATGCCCGTTCTCGCGCCTAAAAACCCTGTTTAAGTCACGAGAACGAGCCTTCCCCAATCTAACATCGCAATGGATTGAATAGCTCCGGGAGCTATCTCCCAGGGCTATTTACATCGCGCTCAATTGAATCGAGCCCATAGATGGTTACTGGTAGATTTTTTAAGAGAATACAACTTGCGTGGGTTTGTTTACGTCACGTGACTAAACAAAAAAGAAACTTTGTACGCCTAATAACTAGAATATATATTAAAAGGTTTATTGTATTTATTTATCATGCCATGTAGGATCACTTTGCCTTCAAATATATATATATATATATATATATATATATATTTATATTTGAAAATATATTTTAATTTAATTTTATTTTTTTTTGTTTTATGAATATAAGGGGACCAGAATGACTTACCTTTATCTCTGGAAACCAGTGACTCGAGTGGAAACCCTGCTGTATCACCTACAAATTGGATAGTATATATTTTTAATTACATAATAAATGTTTATATTTTTATGGCAATCTTTTCTGCAATATATTTTCATCTTATGTTGTTGACACCTAGGAGCACTGTTTTCTATTGTTTCTACAGTAATAGCATAGTTTAAGTAATTTACACTGGTGGCGAGCTACACAAACCTATGATAGTTGATGGAGTTGAAACAGTTAGGACTAATGTAAGTATGGACTTTTCAACATTGTAAGCCATTACCACAATTGAATACTTACAAAAAAAAGTCTAAAATAGAAGTACAGAAAAAAACTTTTATAAAAACATGGAAATGTAAATTTACATTAATTATAATCGCATATTAAAAAAAAAAAACCTGATCAGACTGATACCCCTTTTACACCGCAGCTAAAACCTGGGTTAATGCCGGGTTAACCGAAGTTGCTGCTTGGTGTAAAAGGGGTCAGGGTTGGAGACCCGTGTTGAATGACCCAGCAATCCAATTCGGGTATCTTGCAGGGTTTAACAGGGTAACAAGCCGTGTAACCCTGCAGTATAAACAGGTAACCAGGGTTGTCCGATCAGGGCTCCGTTTACAGCATGGGGAGATCCGGATTTCCTGGCCCTTGGAGAGGATGTCATCTCCAAGTGTCGGCAGAAGAGTTCCACTGCACACAGATGCAGTGTGAATGGTGCCAACCCGGGAATAACCCAGATCGGCGCCACAGTGTGAAAGAGGTCTGTCCCTGGTTCTACCCAGTTTGGAACCATGTTCCAAATCCCGTCTCAGACCCAGGACTTGGGAATAAATGGGGTATAAGTGAAATTAATAGCAAGCTAAATACAGGTTGAGTCTCCCATATCCAAATATTCCCGAAATACGGAATATTTTTGGCATGACTGAGATAATGAAACCTTCGATTTTTGATGGCTCAATGTACAAAAACTTTGTCTAAGGCACAAATTCTTAAAAATATTGTATACAATTACCTGCAGGCTGAGTGTATAAGGTGTATATAACACACAAATGCATTCTGTGTATATATTTGGGTCCTATTCCCAAGATATTTCATTATGGTATGCAATTATTCCAAAATAGGGAATATTCCATTATCCAAAATACTCCTGGTCCCAAGCATTTTGGATATGGGAGACTCAACCTGTACTTAAAATTAATGTTGGCTTCAGAAATGGGTGGGTAGTGCTATATATACACGAATGGTTCATTCAGTTTCTAGAGGGAAATAAAGTTAAAGAAATAACATCCACAAAATATGTTATATTGTTTGTGTAAAAGAAGATGACTGATGCAGCACATATCATTTTAAACATGTTATAATACCTAAACATATTTGTATCCTTACATAATAAGAGGTCAGTCACCTGTTGTGGTCACCAACCAACATAAAGCATTAGCATGCTGCCTAATTGACATCTCCTTGGAGTGCTTAAGCTCGGTACACACCTCAACAATATGCTGACACAGCGGCGATGCTATATAAAGATATATTGCATCACTGCACACACTACACAATCCACCATATGATGTATAATTTAACACCATACTGCATTGTCCGTGCAGCAAGTCGGGGGTGTGGATTGAAAGATCTACAGTAAAAAGGTAGACAATGTCTAGATAGACACAAATGGTCGACAGGGTCAACAGGTCAACACAAAAATGGTCGACTTTTTTTTCTAACCCTAGTCTTCACCCTAACCCTCCCTCCTGGTGCCTAACCCTAACCGTCGGGGTAGATCCCTGACCCTAACCTTCCCTACTAGTGCCTAACCCTCCAGTAATTGCCTAACCCTAAAAAACACAAAAATGTGTCGACCATTTTTGTGTCAACCTTTTGACCATTTGTCCCTGTCAACCTTCTTACAAGTCTAACTTTAGTCCCTGTCAACCTATTGTCTGTCTAACATCTGGTTTGTACCTAGACATTGTCGACCTTTATACTGTAGATCTATCCACCGGATAATCAGATGGGACGATGTGACCATCCAACTGAAACAATTAGTTTGGGTGGATTTGGGGGTACACACTATACAACAGTTGTTGCAATCCATCGCGGAGCGCAAGATCGGCCAATATATTGTATACCCAGCTTAGACAGCGATCTGAGGAGTCACATTAGCTAAAACCTTCTGGCCCTACACTGGTGCCCCCTAACATCCTCATCAAAGGAACAAGCCATGCCACTCATCCCCTCCCCCTACCCCACCACCTTTGCTCATGCTTTACAATGAACACAAGTATTCGGGTTGGCCCTGCACAGGAATTGGGAGTATTTCCAGTTAACCTAATGGTGCATACACATACACAGGACGATCGATAACAATAACGATATTGCTGAACGATCTCCCTGCACCTTCCCGGTGTGCTGGATGATCGATATCAATCATCCAGCACACCATCAACGACGGCCAGCGACCAATGATCGCGGGTCCCTATACTAACCTGGTCGATATTAATCAAGTTGGCCTGCATGCATGTTCAATGGACGATATCTTTATCGTCCATACGTGCCAGTGCATCGCAGGTGGCACCAAAAAATGCACGACATGAACGATAACGATATGATCAATATCATTATAGTTCATATCGTGCATTTTTATCGTACCGTGTGTACACACCTTAAATAATAAATATAAAAATTGGGAGAAAGAAAAAACCAAGACACAAACAAACAAAAAACAGGTGATAACCACCCTGGGACAACACCAAAGATTAATTTTTCTGTAGTTTTCAAAATGGAATCAGTACCCGTAGTACAATATAAATATGGTTTTCATATCCATCTTTAGGACAAGATGGATTTAATTATATTTGATGTAGGTCTTCAAACGGGCTCTCAAGAGCCACTACTTCATCAACGCCTTCCAAGCTCTCATCCTAAGCAGCTTTTACTTGCACCTTCCTCACTGTCTACCCCATCTGTGTCACACCTGTTTGTCTGCCCTCTTGTGCTACTCCTACTTTCATCTACTCCTCACTCTGGCACATAACACCTGATTGCTTACACCCTGCTGCTTATTTGAGTGTTATGATCACTAATGCAGGAATGTATATAAATGGGATGTAGTTAACATGCCGGTTAGGGTTAGACTGCGGAGTTATGGTTAGGCACCCAGTGGCAAACGCAGGATTTCTAGAGGGGAGTTTCCAAATGCTTGATTTTAGAGTGAGTGTTGCCAGTCCATGAAGAGGGTAGAATTAGCACTTATCCATCTTTAATATGTGTCATACAAAGTGTATTGTGTGTCATAATCCCAGCATATATAGAGGACCAGCAATCACAGTAAGCCATTACATGCGGCAGTAAGGCCATCCTGCCTGAGCTTAATGTATTTATTTTAGATGTGTGCACCATTCCAGAGTATTAGAGCAAGTTTGGGAGTCTGGAGGAACAGAGGAACAGAGGAACAGCAGCAGAGGAACCTAGCACTGCCCTGGACATATATGTACATATTGGGCTCTATAGCGGCACATCCCTAACAGTGAAAGTTTTCCAGATATCCTATTTGGTGCACAGGTTATTACTGGCTGATACATGGTAGACGAACTACAGGTTGTGCTGATTATTTCATTTGTGATACTGAGAAGAACATAGAGCACTACTAAAATTCTATTATAGCACTATTTCTATTGTGGTCATGGTTTGGGCTGGGGAGGGGGGTTTCCAGGCAGACAGAACCCCCCCCCTGCGTTTGCCTATGGCGCCCCCCAGGAGGGTTAGGTTTAGGGTGCAGGAAATGGAGGTTAGGGTTAGGCAACACCAGGTGGATTTGGGATTAGGCACCACTAAGGGAGGGTTAGGGATAGAATACTTACCACCCCTGTTGGGATCTTGACTGTGCGGGGTTCCGGCGTCGAGATTTGAACCGGGCGGCTATTGAGCCACCTGTATTTCATACCCATCCCATATAAACCATGTCCTTGTCCTGCATTGTATTGTACTGTAAGTCACTTATTCACCTGTTTGTAAGGCACTGCGGAACACTTGTGGCGCCATATAAAGGAAAATAATAAGTAGGACATTAAAAACAGTATGGGATACATTCAATTAACTGCGAACCTTACATGAGCATTCACGCTTCCGAATATCACCGTACTGTAAACATTACTTATTTTTGTGCAATTATATGTACACTTGCAGTTAGTGAGTGTAACACCCAGGGTGTTTACTAAAATGATAGGATACAGCAAACAGCATTTGCTTACCAAAATGATAGCACACAGGGTGTATGGGGGAGGGGATACATGTTTGCAGACAAAGGGATATTGATTATTTACATTTATTTAATTCACCTATGTTAACGAAGTATGTACTGTGCTAAATGTTTAATGCATTTATACTATAAAATATGTTTGAGGATATTGTGGGGCTAGAGAGGGTTAACTGTTGCAGCATCAACTCTGCTGGGAATGTCCACGAGCTGCAGAAGAGCGGGACAGATCCGGGGCTTTGGGTCAGACTCGATAATAACAGTTCCCTGACTGCTGCGAGGAGAGAGCTGGGGGAGCAGGGAGAAGGAGGGCTGTACAGCAGGAGCAGGAGAGAGCACTGCACTGTTACCTCAGGTCGCTGCTAGGCTCCATCCCAGTCCGTATAATCAGTGAGAGAAATCCCCACTGCTGAAAAGGGAGAAGGCAGCTGACGTGAACCCTCCGTGTAAGCAGCCATTATCTAAGCCACACCCTCCCTGTGAGGTAAACGCTGACAGGGGAGAATCCTGAGGTGGAGGGTGGCTCTGCTGAGATGAGAGGCCAGTCTAGAAGGCAGAAATCCTCCCAGAGTGACAGCTTGGGTGTGTAATTGGGCTGCAGTGGTGATTGGAGGATGCCTAAAGGTAAAATCAGCATATCTCACACACAGTAGAGAGAGGGGAGACAGTCACAGAAACTGACAGGCTTGAATAGAACACATCACAAGCCTGCATACTAGCACTTTGGGCCTGATTCAGACCCGCTCGCAAGCCGGTCGATGGTGGCCCAGTATGCACGCGAGCCCCGGAGCGAGTGAGACCTTCACTCGCTCCAGAGCTCGCAGCAAAACGGGGCGGCTGTGGAGCTCGCCCCGTTTTGTAGGAGGGGTGGCTGAACGAAGGAACGCCTGCCGTTTGTGGGCGCCCCTACTTTATTAGAGCTGGAAGTCCACTTGGCATTGCGAGTGCTGAGACCCTACCACAAGGGTCTTCTCGCAATGCCGATGATCACGATAATCGCGACCATTGCCAGGCCGCTCGCACAAGCTGTGGGTGGTCACCCACAGCTGTGCGAGTGGCCTGGAGGCTGGAATTAAAAAAAAATAGGGACGCCCTGATTCAGAGCGAGCGCACGCAAATAGCGTGTGCGCCTCTGAATCAGGCCCTTTGTTCATAAAAGAATGTTATCACAGCAACTAAAAAGATAGCAGCATTTCAGCTCTCTATAATAAGCTCTCATAATACAATCTATGAAAGTCTACTAAATAACAGAGACAGGTGCAGGTTCTATCACTACCAGGGATCTATACATTACAAGCTGCAGGCAGGCTGTGTGGCAGTATGAACTAGGGCCCTCATTCAGACCCACTCGCGAGCGGCTGTCCGCTCTCAAGTGGGTCAATGGTCCCCACTGCGCATGCGCACGATGGAGGGAGCTCCGTCGTGCGCATGCGTGAGACCCGACGAGCGAAGGACTTTCCTTCGCTCGGAGTGTCTCATCAAAGGGGGCGTGCTATCGATGGTGACTGACAGCACGCCCCTTTGGTGGGCGTGCCTGCCAGACGGAGGCGTTCCCAAGGGAACGCCTACCGCCTGAAGCCGGCCCCACTGACATCATTAGTGATGTCAGTGGGAGTGATTTTGGCTCTGATTGAGCCAAAATCACTCTTGGCCTTGCGGTTGAAAAACCCAACCGCAGGCTTTTGCTCGCAGTTTCGATAGTCGCGATGGTCAAGACCATCGCGACCATCTTGTTGCACGCTCGTATATGCTGTGGGTGGTGACCCACAGCTATTCGAGCGTCCAGGAGGACGCTCCATATTAATGGAGGTGGGCCCTGATTCAGAGCGAGCGCCTAGGTCCTAGGGCAGGGCCTAGGTCTGCACTAAACTTCTATTACTCCAAGTGACTTTATGATCTTTATTAACCCTTTCTGGGGCAGCGTGCTGAAGCACCATAACATCTTTGTAACATACTAAATAAAAGGTAGCTGCAGCAGGGGAGTTTCTAGTGAGGAGGGGGCCTATGTGCAGTCTCAGTCACGGGCCCCCTTTTTTCCGTTTGGCAGTCGGCAGCGCTTTGAGCTGTGCGCGGCCAGCGCCAGAGTTATAGACTCTGGGCACTAGAGTGTGCCCAGAGTCTATAGCGCATGCACAGGTCACCAAGAAAATGGCCGTGATGGCCATTTTCCTTGTACTGCGCATGCACAAACGACGGGAAAATGGCCGCTGTGGACAATTTCCAGACGTTTATATGGCGCCGGACCCCCGCACCGATGTGGGACTCCGGAGAGGTAAGTATATTATAGGTGCAGGGTGTGCGGTGCGGGGCCCCCCTGGAGCCAGGGGCCTGTGTGCCCCGCACAGCCTGCACCCATTATAGATATGCCTGGCTGCAGATAAACTAAAACAACTACAAGTCTTAATAAAGATACATTACAAGCTTTCACTTGCAGCAGTAACCATTAAAGCAGACCAAAAGGAGGAATTCAACCTTTATGTGCATCGACATTGTTGAAACAAGACTGGAACACTAAAGAAATATTCAAAAACAAGACTGGGGCTTATACTGCAGTATAAGTCGGTCTACTGAACATGGTCGTCAACCTGACGACACTCGTCAGGTTCAGCATGTTCAGGGATAGGAGGTCGGGCTCGTTCACTGAATGATGTTCAGTGAACGCCGTTCAGTGCGGGCACCGCACCTCGGCAACATGAAGGTCTGAACGCTGGACGTTCAGACTTTCATATCGCGTAGTGGATACCCCCCTTTACTATATGCCACACTCAGGTGGCATATAGCCCCCTGATAGTGTACACAAGCTGCCGTCTACACAGCAGCTTGTGTAGGAAAATGAAAATACTTACTGTACCTGCTTTCATTGTCCTCCTCAGCTCCCTCCGGCTCTGGCTGGTCTGTGTGTTATCCCTGCCGCTACATGCTGCTGGCAGGAAGCGTCCACCCTCTGTGCACCACTGCACTTGATTGAAGAAGCACTTATAAGTGCCACAGGGCAACAGTGGAGAGACTTTTCCCAGCAGCAGCATGTAGCAGCGGGAGAACATAGAATAGTAATTTAAAAATATATATATATAAGCAGCCCCCTCTGCCCCAGCTCCTGACTGTAGCCTCCATTCCCCGATGCTCCAAACTGCAACGGGGACACAGGGCCTGATTCAGACGCGCTCGCAAGCGGGTAGATGTTGGCCCAGTGCGTATGCGCACGACGGAGGCGGCTCAGTCATGCGCATGCGCGAGACCCGGATAGCGACGGGCAAGCCGTCGCTCCGGGTCTCGCTACAGCGGGGGCGTGCTGTCGATGTTGAGTGACAGCACGCCCCCTTTGGTGGGCGGGCTGGGGGCGTGGCTGCCCAGACAGAGGCGTTCCCAGGGGAACGCCTACCGTCTAGGGCCGGCCCCACTGACATCACAAGTGATGTCAGTGGGAGTGCTTTTGGCTCTGTCAGAGCCAAAAGCACTCTTGGGCTTGCGGCAACGAGACCCTACCACAATGGTCTCGACACAAGCCAGATGGTTGTGATGGTCTTGACCGCCGCGACCATCTTTTTGGCCGCTCGCTATAGCTGTGGGTGGTCACCCACAGCTATGCGAGCGGCCAGGAGGCCGCTCTAAAAAAAGCGAAGGACGGCCCTGATTCAGAGCGAGCACTCTGTCAGAGCGTCCGGCTCTGAATCAGGGCCACAGCACGGAGCCTCAGCTGGTGCATAGAAAACATCTCCCTGCCGTCTGCGTTGGAGAAAATTCCCTGTATGTCCAGGTAGACCAGGCAGTGCTCGGGGGAACTGTTACCTTCCGGGAAGGGGGAGGCCGGCAACATTGCATGGAGCGGGCAGCGAAGGGGAGACCACCGGGGGACATTTTCCTGCAAGCGTGGGTCAGGGGACCTACTTTTTTCCTTGAAGTGGGGGGGGCAACATTGCAGGGAGGGGAACCCATCACGCTGCCGGGGGACAGTTCCCTCGGGGGGTAAGGGAACATAAGATCCAGGGGCAGGAGGGGGAGGGGGACAACAGTGGATGGAGCAGGCAGCAGAGGGGAGCCAGACACACCACCAGGGGACAGTTCCCTGCAGAGCACTGACAGTGCAGTGCAGAGGTGGGTGATGGAGATGGAGGACGATGATGTAGGTAGGGAAAAGTATCTGGTTTTCCAAAAAGTGTCATCGCAAAAATGACAGCTTTTCAGAATAGATTATTATTGGCATTATCCTTTATATGGTGCAACAAGTGTTCCGCTACCCCTTCCAGAGTACATAAAATAGTAAGTGAACGAGAAATGAGTAACTTACAGTACACTACAGTGCAGGACAAGGACATGGTATATATACATAGCTGCAATAGCGATTAAAACACTCACAATAAGCAGCAGGGAGTTAGCAGTCAAGTGTTAGGTGCCCTTGTGGGGAGTCAGGAGTAGAAGAAAATGTAAAGAGAAGCACATGAGGGAAGAGGTCCCTGCTCGTGAGAGCTTAAGGTGGCCATACACGTTGAGATTCAAAAGTTGGTCAGATCAGTTATACGATTTCCTTTGAAAATTCTTCCCTTCAGATACAGGACGATTTGTATTTAAAATGCAACCTTTTCACATAAGACCATACGATTTGATCAATCACATCACATAATGTGTGTCAATTCCTACACAATCGGTTGAGATGTTTCTGCAAAACCATCTGATCTGCGATCCAACTAGACGACGGCGGGGACGTGCATCAGGGTCGCAGAAGACTCAAAATACAACTATTTTCAAATGATTGGTCTGTCCAACCTGTAGAAACTGCCCAAATCGTGTGATCAATTGTCCCGTGTATGGCCAGCATTAAATTCTAAAGGGGAGGGGCAGATGGACAGGAGTGACACAGAAGTGGTAGATAGGGTGGAAAGAGCATGAAGTGGGTTAGGATGAAAGCTGGAAGGCCTTGATGAAGTAGTGGGTCTTGAGAGCCCGTTTGAAGATTTGTAGAGAAGTGGAGAGTCTGATAGGGAGAGGGAGAGAATTCCAAAAGGTAGGGATCAGCGCGGGCAAAATCTTGGAGGCGGGAGTGGGAGGAAGTAATCCGTTGGCAAGAGAGGCGGCATGCATTTGTTGAGCGAAGTGGACGGGCAGGAGTGAAGGGAGAGAAGGTCAGAAACGTAAGTACGTAAGTGGGAGAGGATTTGGTGAGGGCTTTGTAGGCAAGTGTAAGAACCTTGAATTGGTATCTGAAGGGGAAGGGGAGCCAGTGTAGGGCTTGAAGGAGAGGGGATGCAGATGTAAAACATCTGGAGAGGAAGGTGAGCCGAGCAGCAGCTGTCGAAGCCGGATAATTGGCTGAGACAGAAACTGTTATAATTAAAATCTGCAAAACGCCATTTTGCGAATGGCGGCCCAATGCCATTTTAGCAAATCTCACACAATATCAGTACATACGGCGATGTTATTATTTAGCGTTGTGCGACTCTCACGCAATAGAACAATGTTAAAAGTTCTCATTATATAAATACATACATTTACTAAAACATATAATATGAACAATCCTGCAAAACACGTACCACAATATACTCCACAAACACGTAGACGCACAACGCTAACTACCGTCTTTTCTTAATATCCTTACACTTACACATTGCACACTTACATAGAAAGGTTCCCTAGCATTAAGGTTAATATTCAAGATTTTATTCATTATTAATTATGTAATAAAGTGACTGTATTTAAGATCTCAGGTTTAGTACATGATAAGCAGACCGTGTTTGGTGCCATTCTAAACCACTGTTTATTTGCAGACTTCCGGTTCCATCAGCAAGGAAATCGCAACATGCGTCTGCAAATTATGGATCATAGAGAGTTAGGCATTGAAATGTACTCTGTAATGTAGCCAGTGTAGACTTGTTCTTTGGCGGGAAAACGGATACAAAGAACTGTTGGAGGCTGAACTATTATAATACAAACTGACCTATGAACTGTATCATAACAGAAGAACCAGGAAGAAGAACCAATGGGATTATGCCAACTTGTTCTATTGTATTGCCTATCTCTGTAAGGGTACATAGGCAAGCCCTCTGAATCTGATAGTCATCTTTCTTTGCTGTTGACAGAGGTTTCATAGTTGATGCCGGGAATCTGGATCCAGAGTGCATGCGTATTTATTCGACTGTACCTTGTGATTGTATAATTTGTTTGCGCTAATTGTATTTAGATCACAGCGTGTAACTATCTGCTTTTTGGTGAATAATATCTTTTTGTGCTTTGGAACCACAATCCAAGTCTGGAAAGCAATTATTTCTTGTGCGACTTATAAATAGCGATATTTAGGGTGTATAGATCATTATGTATTCATAGTTGGGGGCTCGTAGAGTGAGGTCTGTGATAGGATCACTGGTAAAGTGGTCTGTGGCAGGTACATTTGTCCCAGATTCCTGTCATTATGTGTTTTAAACCCCCAGGAGAAAGTCTGCAGTGTAGCAGGCTTGAGTCTCGGCTTTTTGAAAAGCTGGTTTGGGACCTGGGGGTTGTGGGTGAGAGGAGAGGGAGGGCTCCACCCACGGCCACTCCAGGTTTTTGTTCTCGCAGCCTGGTAACAGGTTTGTTAGTTTTCCACCTGAGAGTGGCCAATATAAGCCTAGTTTGTTTAGGGCTTATTGTCTCACCTGGGAGAGCAGACAGGGAGTTTGCTCAGAGACACGTGAAAATCTATCCGTGAGTGTTGTGCTGTGCTTTTGTTGCTGGTGAGGGCATTAGGCCCTGCCAGGTTCTGGTAGTGAGGGAACTACCTGTGAAGTTAGTGCCCCGACAGGGCTAGGATTTATGTTTGTTTTCTTTATGTTATTTCTGACATTGTACAATAAAGACTGGCGCCGACCAGCTTGTACTTGCATCCAGACTGGTGTGCTGCTTCCCTGCTGCTGTGTGTGTGTGTGTAAGGAAGGAGTCCTCTACCCAGGAGAGGGACCCCCTAACCTAACTGTGTCACAGATCACACTGCCAATTTACATGGTAACACATGGTTATCAATCCCTCAGCAAAGGGTGGAGGCGCCATACACAGGAAAGAACGCATTGTGCCTTCGAAAACCTGCTACCACTTGATGCTGATAGACCGCTATCCGTTATTGTGTGAGTTCAAGGTGCGCTGATTAGAATCCAGGGACAAGGAAGGAAAAAGTTTGATTTCCTTTGTTGATAAAGGTTAGTGTTAAAAGGGGAAGTTGCACAATAGCGTACGCATATTTCCTGTATTGCTGCCACGTGTTCAACGGTCATTGTACAGTATGTATAACGTGATTGCTTGTTAAAACCTCTGAATTATAATGCTATATTAAGGGAAAAAGGTTTTTATTTTCTGTACAGAAAAGGAGTGTATAATTGAAACGTGTGATTGTAAGGTGGAGGCTATTGTCTGTGAAGCCTAAGTGTAAGTGGAGGTTACTGTCTATTAAACCTCAGTAGGTGCTCGACGGGGCAGCACAAACTACTGGGCCAGTGTACAAAGCAGGTACATTGTAGTTTAGGTTATCGAGAAACTGAGGGGTTTCTTGGTCCGGCATCCATTAATTGCAAAGTCCATTGATCAGTTAGGTTCCTTGGGCAATGCGATCGGACCGCATGATTATATAAATTGTGAAGTGGGTGTCGGAGTGAAACTGCTGGCAAGGGTAGGGGTTATTGGAACGTCTAGATGCTACCAGTGGGAGTAAACTCAAAGTAGGAAGCTAGTGGTGAAGCTTGGGTTAAATTTAGCACAAGTAAAATAATTCACTAGGCTGGTTACTTTACTCCTTGTGTATACACACGGATCATAACGTAGAGGTGAAGTGGGGTATAGCGGGAAGGAGCGAGCGGCTGAAGGTTGGTTTATACGGCCACAAGTAGAATAATTTACAATAGGTGGTTAGCCCGCTCCTCGTTGTGCAGGCCGACTGCAACGCCAGGCGGGTCAGCTGGGTATAACGGCAGGGAGGGAGTTAACGTTACTCGCTGAAAATCGTTCACCAGTCGAAATTGCTAAGAATTTTCCCAGATGGGTGCAAAGCCATCTCTAGTAATGGTCGATGATGTGCTGCAGATGGAAGGGCCGTTAGGATCGGCCAGGTATGTTGTTTAAAAAGTATGGTGCATACGCTACAGCATATAGCGACATATGGGTCAAAATGACCAAGAAATTTAGAACACCTTTTCCTAAGATTGGTAGCTATGATTCGGAGGTTCTGAACAATCTCAGAGACAGTATATGTTTAGTGAAGTCTCTGAAGAAAAGGGTAAAGTTTAATGATTGGTTGAAGTTGTGGCAGCACAAGGGGAATATGTGGCTTAGCACGACGCAAGGGAGCGCGCACGCAAATAGCTTTGCATACACGCCACGAAGTAGCGCACATGCACAGCAAGGTAGCATTGTGGAAGGTAATGTCAGTTGTTCACGCACACCACCACCGCCCTATGCGGATGGGGGTGAAGGTACAGTCGATGTAAAAACTCATAAAAATGTAACAAGTAATTTGCACCCTCTTCTAAGCAACTATAAGGAACATGTTTATGATGTAGATGATGAACCTGTTGTGATGTCTGCTCTTTCCCATGTTGCACAAATGTTAAATGTACCACCACAGCAAGCACAGGTAGCTACTTCGCTAGTACCAGAAATGGAGGTAGCCCCACCCATACAGGAAGTATTAACACCCGCTTTAACAGTAGTGGAGATTACTAATACCATATGTAGTAGCAGTAGGCTGAATCCTCAACTAGGTAATCATGCCAAAGGTAGCATTATGGCAGGCAGCCATCCCATCCGGGCAATAACGGTTCCCAATGGGAATCGGGACGTGCATGGTGTAGTAGCCACAAGGGATGTAGCGATGCATTGTCCATGGACAAGAGCAGAACTACGTTCCAAATTTATGTAATGCTCATGAGTCAACCAATAAAGATTGGCGAGTGGTATTACGGGCATGTCTTCCACACAAATCCGACGTGAAAAAGTTTATCATGGCTTGTGTATTGGATGGAGATAGTCCCATAACTGTGTTGATATTAAAATGAACCTCTATATACCCCTGCCTGTACCTTCTAAAACCCTTCCTATAAACCTCTAAGGATGACGCTAATTTGCGTACGCCGTCATACCATAAATAAAGACTTAGACGTGGAATCTGTGGTTCCAAAGCACAAGTGATATTCAGGTAAAAGTTTAGACAGTTACACGCAATTGATCAAGACACAATTTAGGCGCAAAAGGAAATTATACAGACCCCAAGTACAGTATACATACGCAGGCGCTTCCGGACCCAGAGATAGGCATCAGCAAGAGACCCCTCGTCATTCAGCATGAAGACCCAGAACCAGCGTTCGTGCACTCATATTTATACCCCCCCAGAATAAACAGGACAAGAGGGAAGTCTGTTGCTGATATCATTGGTTCCCAGGGGTGAAGCATCTGTTACAGCACATTTAACAGGCTGGTTCAAACAGACTCTCCCTGCCTCTAACAGCTGGGGGTCTTCCTCTTCACGCCTCCTGCAGCATCCTAACAGTTGCTTCTAAAATATACATTTTGTTGCTTGTAGGCTCTGTGATCCATAACTCGGGAATGTATGATGCGATCTCCCCACCGATAACACCGGAATACTGTAAAAAGGATACGCATCAGTACAACTCCAAACATGACTTGTATAATACCTTAGTTATCAAATATCGTTATTTTTCAGCATTTAAACTAACTGAACCAACTTAAATCATACACTTTAGAGCTTATTGAACCTTAGTTGTGAATATGTAATGTGTGGGTATTCGGGGTTTGATATAAGGATGCTAGTTATTAATGGGTGAGATTTGAGTGCATAATTTCTCATACACAAAGTGAACATTCAGCAGTGTGGATTGCTGAGCATTGTAGTTCCATGCCCTCTGTCAGCAGGCCCCCACCTGTCCTGTGTTCAAAGGAAAAAAACCTCTTTTGTTCTCTCAGACTCTTCTGTGAACTGTGAATCAAGCTGTGAAGTTGGGGCCATCCTGTCTAGGATTCAGACAAATCCAATTGTGTAGATCAATGCCTGGATTATATTACAGTTGCCACAACTATACTTTGTAGATCAATTTCTGTATTATATTACAATTGCCACAACTATACTTTATCTGCATCCAGGGATTCCCAATTTGTATGTAAAAATACCCATTGTCTATTCTATTTACTCTTACTCAGAAAGCTTGTTCTTCATGTTGCCCTTGGTAGATTGACAAAAACATTGCCATCTGTTCTTAGCTCCTGAGTTGTAACTTGAAATGACGCTGGTCACAAAATTGCGTCTTGCAGATT